>JAZDUH010000182.1:14397500-14995000 GCA_036419115.1 Scarus forsteni | reverse complement strand
GTCTTTTTTTCTTTCAACGTTAGTCTAATGGTAAAATAAGGTCGATTTTTTTCAAACATTTTGTGGTTAATGTTTAAAAAGTTGCATAATAAGTTAGATAAGAAAAACTTATTGGCATTGTTATATAAGTAAGAACTTTCTGTTATGTGGAGGAATTTTTCACAGCCATGGGTGAAAAACCTGATTCTAAATCAGTTTTGTAAGTATTAATATCTTTGGTAGTACTGATGGAAATTGTTGAGACATTGAATCATTTTAAAGATATGTTATGGAAAAACGTTTTTTTTGTCTTTGAAAACCTCAGCCACCCCCCTCCCCCTTATTTGGGCTAAGCCCCCGGATACATACGTCTTTAAGCTACGCCCCTGCTTCAGATAGTATTCCAAATCTTTTCAAGTCTGATCATACCAAGTGAGTACAGTATTATGCATAAGCTTCTCTATGTGCATTGAACATAAAGGAGGCACCATATTTCCTACATAGATACCAGGCTTGAGCGCTCCACTACAGTGTTAATATTTATAATATTTATGTCTATTCCTGACTGCAGATATCGCTCTTTTTCCATTTACAGTCAATTTACATACATTTCTGCATATTCTCTGGCAGAAGGGGTAGACAGTGCATTGTAGGCAGCAGGGGGATCTTAATGTTCACGATTCTGGTCGAGAGAGAGAGAAGGGAAGAGAGGGAGGGAGGGAGGCTCAAGTGGTTGAGCAGAGGTCCACGCGCCACAGAAGACGGACGAAGGCACGCGACATGTCTCAAGGATTTCGGTAAGTTTTAATGACACGAGCGCAGAAATGTCGTGTTTAGTGTGTTTGAGGAGAGAAAGGGACGGTATAGATTGATGAATGGCATGACAGGCTGCTGTAACAGAGAATCAGTGTAATTCTGACTGATTCTTGCTCACTTCGTGAATGAATATTGTCATGATCACAGGGCTGGTGTCATCATGGATCAGTTCAGCTGTTATATGTGGGGCTACAGTATTGATCGGAGGTATGTTGTACAGTACAGGCTGTAAGGTGCGTTTAGACCGCATGCAGCCTCGGATGGCACCTTAATGTTAGACTCCCATAGGTGTCGACTCTGTGGGGGGTGTATTTTCCCAGCTTTATTTGACTGAAATGCTGAATGATGTGTTTGAAGAAGGAAGAGTCTTGGAGACGATACCCCTGTAACCGTGCCCGGAAAGCGCGCTGTCCATGGTACTGAACCGTGCTTTTCTCAATGGGAAACGAGCCCAGTCTCTTTATTCGCTCATTAATGTTTTTAAAATTATTTTAGCGGACCTGGTGGATCCATCCAGAGGCCAGTCCCCAGTCATAAAAAAAACCCTATTGGCGAGAGAGGCGTGAGTTAGTGCCTTGCCCATAGGCAACTGAGTGCTTAACTAGTTCAGCTTAAGGACCAAAGAGCACTTTAAGGAGAGGACCACCTACATTTCTACCGGGAGAATTAAGTAAGCTTTTTTGGGAAAAAAAAGAATTTAACAGCCAAATTTATTGAGACATCAGCTGAAATCTCGAGGGGAAAAAATAGGTGAAAAATGGAGGAAAACAAAATGTCAGAATGGGCTTCCATACGTAGAAGACTCTTGCTACATATTTTTCCAGGCTAACATCTGTGACCCACCAGTCAGATGAGCATAAAGGGCGAAAGTTAGGAAGATTCTAAGGGCCAGTGATTTTAAAATAATATCATGTTATCAGTATTTTATGCATAACAACCTATTAACTTTTTACCATAAGCCTTTCAATTACTTTAATCTTCATTTACAAAAGATAAAAAGAAAATTCAGGATTCTTTTCAGTTAACTCTAAATAACAGATATATAAATTAGCCCCTGTAAATATTTATTAGAGGATATTTGTTTGTTTTGAGCCTTTGTTGTACCAATGTTGAAATATTTCAGTCTTCAGAAAAAAAAAATCTGGAGCAAGAAAAGTGCATAATCCTCATACGTTTCGAAACTTCCATAGGATTAGATAACTAAAGATTCATGACCTCTGATTATAAGGTAATTAAAGAGCATGCTTAAAATAATCCAAATGCCCAAATGTTCTCTAAAGTTTAGCTCTATTAACAATGTAGTCTATAATTTCAGCTTGCGAGAGTTTTCTCCACTGTTTGAAGCTTGTTTGTGTCTTTAAAAAGTAATATCTTGGATGTAAGAATTACCAATTCTGCAGAGCTGGTTTGGGATAGCGCCCAAATTGGTATCTTTTAGTAGGGCCCAACATTTCAACCAGCGCCCCTGCCCAAGCAGAGAAGCACTGTAGCCACAGAAGGAGTAAGGACTGCTGCCAGGACTGTTGAACAGGGCGTTGATGCAAATGAGCATGCGTGATGAGTCCAACTCTTCCTACTTAAACGTAAAGCGCCTCAGCTCTCACATGTCTAAGCAGTGTGTGCCATTGTTCCGCAGGTGCAGGCAGATCTGCCCCGGGTCTCGTGCTCGCACATCACCATGGTCGCTGGGCTAAACGTGGATGATCTGACGCACAGCAGCAGATAGTATGCCCATGCCCGCGCAGTTGGCACGGCTCACGCGACGTGGCACGACATGGCACGCGTAAAGATGGGTCTCTTCGCTCTCCTGTGTCTCCCCACCTTCTTCTTCCGCGTCCTCGTGCTCTCCCACAGCAGCGCCATGTACGAGAGGGCGGCGGTCCCACGCGCCGTGTCCCGCTCCGTGGCGCGCATGGACGGAGACGTGATCATCGGCGCGCTCTTCTCCGTGCACCACCAGCCGTCCGCGGAGAAGGTGGCAGAGCGCAAGTGCGGGGACGTCCGCGAGCAGTACGGCATCCAGAGGGTGGAGGCCATGTTTCACACCTTGGACCGGATCAACGCCGACCCCCACCTGCTCCCCAACATCAGTTTAGGGTGTGAGATCCGGGACTCCTGCTGGCACTCCTCTGTGGCCCTGGAGCAGAGCATAGAGTTTATCCGGGACTCGCTTATCTCCATCAGGGATGATAAAGACGGGTCCAAGTGGTGCATTGACGGAACCCCGTCTCACCAGCCCCCACCCTCTAAGAAACCCATCGCTGGAGTGATCGGACCTGGATCCAGCTCTGTGGCCATACAGGTGCAGAACCTGCTGCAGCTCTTCAACATCCCACAGATCGCCTACTCTGCCACCAGCATCGACCTGAGTGACAAAACTTTGTTCAAGTACTTCCTGAGGGTGGTGCCCTCTGACACCCTGCAGGCCCGGGCCATGCTGGACATCGTGAAGCGTTACAACTGGACCTATGTGTCGGCGGTGCACACTGAGGGTGAGAAAGATTCACTGACTTCTACCTGGATCATCACCATCATGTGCACGAGCCATGCTGTCTGTTCATCATCCATTGTTCTGTTTTTCATCACCTGTGGGATCACCAGTGTCCATGAACATGTCATACCATTTAAGTCTGAGGGAAGGAGACACCTTTTTCATACTAATTTGTCCTTTAAAGAAGAAAATCATGACTTAAGACACAAGATTGCACCAAAATAGTTTGGTTGTGCCAAAATATGTGACAACAAGGTCATCAAATTAATTATTTCATATCCATATCACATTTTACAATTTTGTAAAGCCAATCATTTCAGCCACATGCAGAAAATAGATCTGCACATGTATCAGCTGTTATCGTCATTTGTGGAAAAAATTAGGATTGCATTTTCAGGACAACTGACAGTACTTTATTGGAGAATTATTTCATTTGTGTGATTATCAGATTGAAAGCTGCAGATCTGTATGAACTTTTTCATTTCTCACATTTGTGGGCTATTGCTGCATTGACAGATGTAAAATGCCTGTATGCACTAAAAGCCTTGCTTCATAGACATTCCTAGACACATGTTTTTAAAAATCAGAGGCAATAAAACTCTGTCCCCTAAAACACATTTTAGTAGCTTTTATTAGGGGCTATCTGTGTACAGATACTTTTTTATTGTAGTAATACTTTCACAACAATAAAAAGAGCAATGTCTAAATTGCACAAATATGTTGACAGCTTGGACCAGTGGGTGAAAAGCATTTCCCAAGTATTTGTGAATGTCAAGAGTTTTTATTTTGTTGTTTTTTTGTCAAGATTTCTCACTGTATTTTGCTTCAGTTGGTAATAAAGCTGCACAAATATGTTGGCAACATTTAGGAAAGTGAGTGAAACTGGCAAGGAGGCAGGTAAGCCCCCTGACACTTCCACTTACTTCTCCAAATTATCAGTGACATATTTGCAGAATCCAGAAGGTGTGCATACATTTCCCTGCACTACTTATCCAAGGGAGTGAGAGCACGGTGCTGCACAATAAACTACAAAAGCACTCAGAGAGCGCAGACCTCCGCAGCGCCACAGTCCTCACCCATATTGTGATTTTCACCTTAATATTAGTCCTAACTTTATTTCATCTCAATATGTATTTTCCTTGACAATGAAAACATACCATTAGCAATTGGATTCATAATGATACCTATTTTAGTTCAGTAGTTATTTACGAGAATCACATTTTTCATCATGGTGGATTCAGACCGTGATCCAGATCACTCCCAAAATCTAATCATTTGTTCCTTGTCCCAATCCGAACATTTCTTGAAAATTTCATTGAAATTCGTCCTTAACTTTTTGAGTTGTCTTGCTAACGGAGAATCATACAAACTAACAAACACACAAACTAACAAAAAAACAGACACCTGCAACAACATAACCTCCTGGTGGAGGTAATGAAATATACCACATACTTGATGCTCTCCTATACTGACAACATCTTGAGGCTCCTCAGCATACGAAGGGCCATGAGTTGCCTTCCTAAACCTAAACCAGCTATGCAACTGCTTCTTACAAAAGTCCCACCATGTTGTCATAACTAGAAAGTTATGGTAGAGTTGATCTACCATGACATTAAATCAGTAAAAACAGGAACATGATGTGGTAAATTGATATAGAATACTTTTCAGGAATCATGGTTTGTGACAGAAGATTCAAGAAAACACCATATAGGAGTTAAACCTTGCATCAAGACTTGCTAAATATTTAAATGCGACTTTCTGGCTTTTTGAAAAGGGATTTTTCAACATGTGTCTTAACAGACTGTGACTGCTTCAGTAAGCAGAGTATAGCCTCATCTCGTTCTTTGCCTGTGGCCTCAAAATGACTAAAACTTCCACTGAGCCTGTGATTAAGAGACCTCAAGCAGGGATGGTTTGTGCAGTCTGGAGAGCCACGTTTAATAAAAACCCCAAATAAACAGATTTCTGTGGACTAACCAAACACCCACATCTATACGAGCACATCCTATGTTTTTGTTGTTTGAGAGCAATGCAAAGTCAAAGAAAAGCAGTCAGTCAGCTGCCTCATCTTCTGCTCCCTGACTCTTGGGCCTTTTGCAGCAGATTGTTGTGTAATAAATCTCCATCAGGGGTTTTTATGCAGTTGTCTGGAGTTGAGTGTTTTGTGGACATTATTGAGAGCACCATCCTCCCACACACCCTATGCTTCATGCTGCTGATGTGTGTGCACTTTGGCATGGGCTCTAAGTGAAGGGTGCATGGAGAAAATAATAGAAGGAACATGTACTGCCACTTTGTTCCAGTCTTTGTTGCTGTTCTTTATTATAGGTCTTTGTGCAGTGACGTGCATAAGTAATCAACCCTTGAACTTTACATATGTTGTCATGTTAAAGCTGCAAATTAAAATGGACTGTACGAGGGCTGAGGACCCAGGCATAATAGTCCTTGGCTCTGGAGTGGGGATATGGTTTATTATATTTGTAAAAAGGACATAAAGACACAAATATGCAAGGATATTAGTGTTAACAGCTCTACTGATAATTTTAGATGCAACACTTCAACCAAAAAGGATCTGCTTTCTGAACAGCTCTGGGTTTTTTATAAAAAGCTTTAACTCCCAAATAAGAGAATTGTAACAGCCAGTACGTTGAAAAACACAAAACAAACCAAGAAACAACAGTATACAACTAGCATTTTCATCAAAATAGTCAATATTAGATAACACAAATATACAACACAATCAAAGTATGCCCTATGAAGTTTAATTCTTATTCACTTCACCTCATCCTCATTCATTGTCTTCAAATTAAAATGTTCCTTTTAATTTTTTTAACTCCCTCCTTCTCTTCAGAGTAGAGATACCAAGCCAAAGTACCAGCTCTTTTACTTATAAAATAGTGCTAATATAGTACTTAATATCCATCCAACATGATGTAAGCCTCTCAATGTTTCAGCAGGTAGGTGGAGTTGGGGCCGTACCCAGAGTCTGGTGATAGTTTTTTATGAGAAAAATTGAGACATCAGCAGTGATTTGGAACTCTTTTTTTTCCAAAGGTGTATCTTAAATGGAGCTTGAGTCTTAGGGGACTTTATATTCATATGTATGTAAAATGATGGTTTTATATGAGCTAATCAGACCATCATTAGTCAGAAAACACCACTGCCGAAAAAATGTACAAAATACCCCCTAATCTATCCACCAGTCATCCAGTCACACTGCTTATCCTTCTTGGGGTTACCTTGGGGCTGGAGTCTATCCCAGCTGACAATTGGTGTGAGGTGGGCTACACTCTTTAGCTGATCACAGCCAATGACAGGGCCTACAAACAGAGAACAGACTATCTACAGACTATCAATTCTGCTTATCAGTCCAATTCTTTATCAGTTCCTCTATCAATTCTTGTGGATTTTCTGCACTAATAAAGCAAGTCTGCAGTTTTCTCAGCCTGCAACACCAACGACAAGGCCCTCCTGATATTCAGCCAAAAAGAAATGTTTAGTTTAAATGTTGCTGGTGTTTCTCTCTTGCTTAAAATCACACTAAATGTTGTGCAGCCAGTGCCATATGGTAAATTCAGCTGTACTTGTGGTTGCTTCTGCTTCCAATGGACTGTCTCTGATGACAGCATAACATCCATTATCCTTAAAGGCAGCCAGATCTTAGTGAGGAATTGATCAGGAAATTCTTAGGCAAAACCACTAATGATATTGACTGTTTTGTTAAATGTTATTGACGCTAAACTGTAATGGTTTTCGTTTATCAATCCCCAATTCACACACAAAATCACAGCTAAGAGCACTTTAGAGTCTCTACTGACATAGCCACCATGATTTAGCTGTTGGAGGAAAGTAGTCGAGTCGCCAGTGAAAGCTCAACCATGCATGGAGATAACATTCAAACTCCACACAGAAAGGCCTCTGTACAAACAATTAAATGGTAAAAACAAAAAAGCTAATCTTAAACAGGTAAACTTAATGAAATCAAAACGCAATTAGATCACTAGGCCAACATTTTTTAAATTAACAGAGTTGATAAATGACAGCGAAAAGGTTTGCAACTGTGAAAGAAACAAACGCCTGAAGTACTGACACTCTCAATCATTAATGGTTTTATAGCTTTAACTTGACAAATTCACAAACACACAGCACACTGTGACGTGGTCAGAGGCACACATGTGTAACCACTGGTCATGGAGACAGATGAAGATCATTTGATGAAAAAAAACATATTTTAAATTATGTTGCATAATTCCCATAAATACTCCTAAAGACAATTTTTATCTACTCCTGTCTGTAGATGTTGGCTAGCACCTGAATGTTCTTCATAAACATGCTATTGGCACATCCCAGCTTCAAACATTCAAAGCAGCCATTCGGTGTCATTTTCTGTATTTATTTTATTTTCATACTTTTTGTTGGCAACTATCTGCTGCATAATTGTATTCTATTTTTGTCTTATGTGTCTTTTGCATTTTGTGTTGTGTTGAAGTTGTGTTTCATAATTTTTCAGAGTTATAAAATGAGGCTTTGCTGTAATTCATTGATTGAAATGTCTGAAAAGAGTTTGTATGGGGTCACCACATAAAATTTATCAGAAACTAAGAGAATATTTGGTTCTTGGTTGTCAATTTTTTGTTATTTTTACAGGCTTAATCCAATTCTGGCATTTTTTATGTATAATGTCAACTTGTAATCATTTTTTAAACTATTAATATTTTAAAGTTTTTAATAAAACATGGCTGAGTGAAGCCATATAGTGTTTAGAGAATATTGCAAAGTTGGCATATAAACATTCAAAAGAAGGGGAGAAGTGTAAAGCTGTAATTTCTAACTAATAATCACATTTGGAAAAAGCTGATAAAATTGTGTTACATTGGAAAATATAATCAGAATCTTGCCCAAAATATTTGTTCAAAAATGAACATTTAGGGCAGAGGTGGGCAACTGGTGGCTGAAGGGCCACATATGACCCTCAGAATCAAATGCATTAATTCCAACTGTTTAAAAAAGAATATTAATAATCACATTTTGCTGCAAATTAAAAATATGATTGTCCATAATTATTCCTGTCAGAGCCTGCTATAAAGACTTTGTATATGCATTCAAAACTAAAACTGTAGGTGGTAGTTAAGCTGTACAATGCACAGAAAAAGAGACTTACATTTAGTGTTTAGCTTGTTAAAGTAAGCATCACATCATATTTCCATGTTTTGAACTATATAAATTTATATTTTAAAGCCTCAAATAGATATTTTATATTATCTTATTTTATTAAATTATGATTTTTTTTGAACTTTTTCAGAAGTTTAGAAAGATGTGTCCCTCTGGCTGTGAGGTCATTATTAAGTTTCCCACCTCTGATTTAGGCTTTAATCTCCTGCTGTCCATTTGTGTCACCCCCTGTCCACACCCTTGCACCTTATCCCTCTCCTTTTCATGTCGGGCACATGTGTGGGAGCCGTATTTGACTAAGAAGTCTTATTATGCTCTCAGTAAAAAGTTCATTTTATCTCTTGACAAGTATCTTTGGAGTTGAAAACTAAAAACAAGATGTATTAATTTTGTCTGACCCACACCCCCCTGCTACAGGCACTAATTATAGTGATACAGAAATGATCAGTCCTTACGTTGGTGGCATTCTCAAAAGGAGCTTTAATGATTCAGGTATTTATGAGGGTGTATTAAACTAATCCCTTGTTTAAATACGGAGGATGAGAGGCTGGAATGTATAATCTAAACAATATCATTGATATTCATATCATGGCATGTTTGCTCTCCTTTTGGGAGGTCTCTTGCTAATTTTCAGCTGTACAGCACAACAAAACATGAAGACCCAAAAAAAAAAGGACAGAAAGGCTGGTTAGACATGATAATTACTACATCCATAGCTTTTTATCACAGTTTTTGTAAAACGCAGAGACTGAAGTGTACCCAAATGATGAGTGACAGACTGCACGCCTCCCTTTAGGAGCTGTGGGCTCTATGGGAGTGTAAAACATCTTTGGAAAGTCTATTATCGTCAGGTGCAGGAGAGAGGCTTTTATTTGATAGATGAAGGAAGGGAGTTTGGGAGGTTGCAGTACCAAGGGGCATAACTAGGTGGCGTCAGCTGTCTGACCTTCAATAAACCTGCAGGATGATCCTGTGGGAGTCGAGTCATAATTTAAGAGTAATGAAAGACCAGTCAGGGGAGGGATGGATCTGATTGCAGGCAACACTGCTCAGCCAAAATGCAGCAGTGAGTGATTAAAGTGGGCTACCTTCCAAAAACATTAAGTATACATTTTTTGTCTTTAATTGATGTAAATAATACCTGTTTTCTCCTTTGTGAGCATAAATCTTTACACTAATGGTAGTTGCAGATTGAAGACTACAACTTTATGAATCATGCGCATGGTACTAAATCAGAAAATGTTCTGTACATACTTGTCACTGTCAGGACTGGCTTAAGCTCACCAGTTTCCTCCTCTCCACCATCTCAGATAAGTAATAAGTGCAACCTGTTCCTGTAGCAACAGCTAAGGCTGTAAAAATGCATAAATTACCCATTTTGATTATCATCAGCCTCGTGGGAATGCTCCTCGCTGTTTTTCTCTGTGGTCATTGTCAAACACACTGTCAGCTAATGGCACCACCACCCACCAGTCTGCTGCCTGGATGGAAAGAGGGAAATAATTGGATATCATTATTTCCATTTAGTGATTGGAGAATGAAATGAGGCGACTGAACAAAATATCATCAAAGGTCTATTGCAGAAGAGACACATGAGCTTGTTGTGAGTTTGAGTAAATGCATTACTGAGATGCCTGTTTAAGGGACTGTTTTTTTGTTTAGAAAAGAAAGTTCTGAACTTCGGAGGTTTATCCAGGATTGTCGTGGGGTGTCATGGCCCCCTTCTTTTTGGATTACTAAAGCTGCATCTCCACCAAGAAGTCTAGTTCAGTATGGCTCAGTAATGTGAGCCTTTTTACAGGTGATTCCACTGCTGAATATTAGCCTAGCACTGCAGGTGGGACTGGCTGATTTAATGTCTGTCACCATTCCACCATTGGAAAGCTCCAATCTACAACATTTTTGCTTAGCCCAAAGTGGCATGGCCCAATAATGAATCCTTAAAATGGGAAGAGGTGGGAGATCTGAGTGGGACAACAGCAGGAACTGACTGTTCATACCAAGATTACAATAGATGCTAACAGCTTTAGGAGCAGTTTAATCAGATTTTGACCACATTTCTTCATTAATTGAAAAACAAATAACAACACAACAACTTCTTTAACTTTAAAGATATTTTCACTCCACTTCCAGCATGTTTTGATAAGAGTTTGTTTAGTACAATGTATTTTTAGAGTTAAATGGTTCTTCTTTGTGAGCTGCAAGGTTAGCTAGGATTTGGATGGCTTTGTATTCAAAGGCTCTTCAAATTTGCTGTTTTTACTTTTGTTATTTTTCCTTCAGATTTCGACATTTAACATTTTCGTTAACTCACAATCAGGGTGAAATTCTGTGTCAAACTATTAAACAAAATGGCAGAGCTTACATTCTCATGCACTTATGTGCAATTGAAATAAAGCTAGGGGTGTGTATTTCAGTAGTAAGCATTTTATGGTATCATTATGTATAAGAAGAAAAAAAGTAAAGCTTTTTGTTGTGTTCATTGTCTGATTTATGCTCTTTAGTAGTGAGTTCAAGAGCAAAGCGGTCACTGAATGGAAAAGGAGCCTTATGCAAAGAAAGAAAGTTTGAGTTGATTCACCATTGGCAGATAAAACAAACAGCTGATATAAACATTTAGACACTTACTTATTAAAAGTTAGCCAGTAAGTGTCCAAAGTAGTTTGACAGTTGCTTTTTGGATTAAAAAATATTTTGTTTTTGCTTGAAACTTGACTCAGCTGTGCATTCCTTCCTACTCAAACTTTTCAGTTTTTAGTCTTTTAGAAGACACAACAAGACAGAAATAACAATGATGCGTTTTAAAATTGTATTTTTTTGATCTAGCTGACATAAGCATTCAGACAATTTCAAAGGAAAAGACAGGAAGTGACTTAATGCTAGACGTAAGCTATTGTTTCTTAAAATGCATATGATAAGGATGTGAGTGTGTCAAAAAGACCAGTTTGCTGTAAAGTGAGACAAAATGTTGCTTACTGCTCCCTGAACTGCATTAATTTAAAGTATGGCTGCATGTTAACACTTTTTTTTACATTGTTTTTTTTTTACTTTTATAAACTATAATCTGAGCCACTGAGTTGCAACAGTGATAATTATCTTTTAGATTCACAACATTGCAACTGTTTCTGGTTTTGACAATTTATACAACCTTTCTGTATGAGTGTAAAGACATGGGAATATATCTTAAGCTTTTAAACAGCAAATGATAGTGTTATTTACCATCAGGCAAAGTTTCAGTGAAAAAAATCCCTGGTACATAGTATTAAGAGTTAAAGTGGTGAAATAATAATGTGAACAACGCCATTTTAAAGAACTCAGTGCTTTCTTGAACCCCATTTGGCCCCACCTAAAGAGATTTGGGGGGTTGGGGGTTTTGAGTAAGCCAGTAACTTGTCAAGGCATAGCCCTCAATCTTTTCACATGGTTACTGCAATTTAGATGCAGAAAACATCCCATTCAAACACACACACACACAATGACACACAAACACGTCAAAGCATGCACAAATGCTTGGATTGTCTGTGTAATCCAGCTCTCATGCTAAAGAGCCGCAGGCTTTACCAACAATCCTGATTGTGACACATTAGTCGAGGCTGCTGCAGCAGCCTGAATGGAAATTGAAGATTTAGACTCGAACAGCTTTATAGAGGCTTTTGATTGGGATGGGGCATGTGCCATTAAAAGAAGGATCTTCTCACCCCCTTTTGGCTTTGATTGCAATCAGTAACCAGGAAACTCTCATTACCAGGGGATCAGCCTGATCTTTACTCGGCACAGTTTCTGTGGGCCTTAAGAAAAACATTGATTATGCATTGGATTGATGAGTACAAATGTTTGGCTGAAAGCAATTACTCCTGATTTATAATGTCAGTTTGTTTTATACAAGTAATGAGGCATGAAAACATTGATTGTGTCTCCTTGAAAGGAGAGCAACACTGCTTATTTTGAACGACCAGTCAAGCCTTATTCTCACATGCACTTAAACCTTGAAAATATCCTAATTTATCTAAACGAGCTGCATGTGTGAACACAGGAATTTTTTTCACCCAAGAGTTTTTTGTGAATTTTTCCTACTGCCCACTTGTGTGTCCCCCCGAAATGCAGGAAAATCCTGTTACAAGTGACAAATAAGAACCCTATGGACCATTTCTGATGTTTGCAATGCACCTGTGACATCACGCTCATGGAAACTCATATATTGTTGTTACCTGTCGTTTGGTACATTAGACCTGTAGATTCTAATTTTTTGTGTGCTGATTGTAAAGCAGTGATAAAGAAGGGTTAGAGAATGCTGAAAATTCAGACACTGGCCACATTTCACTTACATAATTAGCCATTAACTGCTAACAGTATTAAGCTTATGTTTGCACTTTGCACCTGGATGTCTTTTAACTTGATTCTCATAGATATAATTAAAGCATTCTGTATAAATAAACAAATCAAATCAGATCAAACTTTATTTATAAGGCACTTTTCATACTTAGAAGCAACACAAAGTGCCTCACAGGGGCTAAAAACAACATAAAAAAACAGAACAGAACACCTGCGCCCACACACATCCATACAGTCATACATTCAAACATTATCTGTGTGGCTTTAGACTGATGCTTACATTAGCATCAACTTACATTCTCTTAATCATTTACATTACATCATTACATGATGCATACATAATAAAACATTTGGCTTAATTTATGAAAGAGGGCAAATTTCAAATTCACTCTCTACTTTTTTTTGGGGGGTGGTGGTGGGGGGGTGAAGTTGTGCCACACCGTACTGTTTTCTACACAATGCTAGCAATGCATTTGTTCTATAGTGGTTTTCAGTGTCTGTTCTTACCTCCGTCAAGAACATCTTTTTTTTCTGTTAGTTGGTTAGTTAGTAAGTCTGTGAACAGGACAACTCAAAAAGTTCTGAAGGATTTTTTTTGTGGCACATTGGTCAAAAAATATGAATAAACTTATATGGTTTTGGTGGTGTTCTGAATCTAGATGCAGATCCAGGAATTAAATTTCAAGGCATATGTTAAATGTGGAAGATTGGACTGTTTTCCCACATTTTTGCCAATGAATAAAAAGTTCTCAGCAGATTTTGTTATATTTCCAGGGAGTGCTAGTCACAGAACACAGAAGAATTGTTTGGATTTTGGTGGTGATCAGGTTCCAGATATGAATCCAGTGATTTTTTTAAGGGTTTGTTAATTGTCCAAGATAGGGCACATGTCCACATGTTTGTCCTTGCCTGACATTATTGGAAATGTTATGGCAGAGGTCTGTGCAGTCAGAGCACTCTTTGACATATTTGGATTTTATGGGATTTAGCAAGGCAGCAGGTATTTAGCTGTGTTGTGTTAATGCTAGGCACTTGTTCTATAAATATGACAGAGAATTTGACCAGAACTTTGGGCCCTCGATTGATAGAAAGCATAAAGGTCTTATTTAACCCATTTTTAAATGAAATGCCAACTATGAGGTTTTAGACATCAGGATTAGCAGAGCAGCACCCAACAGCACTAAACCAAACTGGACCTCTAAAAGTGTTCTTGAGCTTATTTTTCACACTGTTCACTTCTTTTCAACTTTCAGGAAACTATGGTGAGAGTGGCATGGAGGCCTTCAAGGAGCTGGCCTCCCTGGAAGGCTTATGCATCGCCCACTCGGACAAAATCTACAGTAACGCGGGGGAGAAGCACTACGATCGCCTTTTGAGGAAACTCCGGGAACGTCTCCCAAAGGCTCGGGTCGTGGTGTGCTTCTGCGAGGGCATGACCGTCAGAGGGCTCCTGATGGCCATGAGGAGGCTGGGGGTGTACGGAGAGTTCCTACTTGTCGGCAGGTATGGATAAATGTGTGTTTGTGTCTGCGTGTGTCTCTTAACCTTTAGCTCAAAGTCAAAAGCATCCCTCCCGATGGCATGCAATCGGTTAACAGACTGGAGATGCTGCGTCGTCTTCCTGATGTGCATGTAGCCAAGGCAACTGAGAAAAATTAGACCACATACCAATAGCAGTGAATAGGAATGTTCTCCAGCGATGAATAATTGGTATTTCTGTCACAGAGACAAAACCAGAGAGGGAAACAATGCCTGCAGTCCATTTGCTCATTTGTTTTGGACTGTCTCCTTTTTTTGTGTTAATTCAAGGTAGTGTCAGTCATTTTGCATTTGTTAATCAAAATTTGCACACATCTATTTGAAACCCCTGTGCTTCATCTCTGTTATTCTGTCTTTTTCTCTGATAGAGGTGTTTCTTATTGGCTCTTGTGGAGGATAATGTAATACACTGCATAAATCTCGTTCCATGTGCTACTCTGGATACATGTTACTGTTGCTTTATTATGTTTAGTATAGGCCCTCCTTTAAATGAGTGCAACACTTAAAATCAAAGGCCCTGCCAAAAAATTAGATGTATCATATAGTCAAATGTGGTATCATAATGGAGTAATATTGTGTTTGATTTTGATTCACTTTCTAGGATATACAGTGCAATATAGTGAGGTCATGGTATGTGACCTTTTGTTTGGCACATGGTCAAGCTTCCTGTCACATAGTATTGTCTGATGGTGAATCAGATCTTTTCTAATCTTATCATTTGGTGTGGTAAGGAACCCTTTTGTTTAATCAAGTTTATTTTTGCATCCTTAAATAGAAGCTTTTATTGCACTGTTTTGTTTGGAAATGTACGCAATTATCAGAGACAGCAAACTACTTTAGGAGCAGTGGATCTTAAAGTGGTACGGACTAGGCCTGTGCTCAAAATATCGATATGGCAAAATATCGTTTCGCACTCCTTCGGGATACGTGTATCTATATGGATTCTACAGAATCGATACAGCCCAAATATTTTGACAGTTGCTGTAAATACACTTTGGGTAATGTTCACAGTGGCACAGTTTAAGGTAGAAGACGAGCTACATAATGAAGCATATGTTCTAAATTTGAACTTAGGTCTACCATCTTTGAGGATCTGAATTTATGTCTCTCAAGTTGTAGAACCAATTAAAACTCATCCTTGTTCTTTTTCTTCTTATAAGAAAAAACTGAACTAGTCAAGAATTTTTCTTAAAGCATAGTCAATGTTCACAATTTACGTGTATCAGGATACGTATCATATCGTGAAGTTGCTGGAAATACCCAGCCCTAGTACAGACCCTCTTCAACAGTCTATAACTGCCTTTCAAAAAGCCCTGCTTTTGTGGATTATTGATAAAATCAAAGTAGCTTTTGGATGAATTAGCAAGGTTTGTTTGATTGTGAATAGCATACCTAAAAAAACAGATTTTGATGACATTTTTAGGCAATGCTGGGACATGGTAAAATGAAGAAGTGGTTAGGTTTTAATGGGATTACTTTGAAGAACTTGATGGTCACATGTCCTGTAAAATGCAGCTTCCTTTGCATTGAATGTTGTCAGAAGGGCCTTGGGGTGCAGGAGATCATGACTTTTTTTCTAAATCTTCGGTTTACAAAGAGTTGCACTTTGCCCTCTATGAGTAAATTTAAAGGTTTTATGGTGTAATAGCTTTAAGGCCTTCACCTATGTGTGTTTCTGCTACTCAAAAAAGTTGGTTCAGCAGTCTGTAACCCCTCCTCTGTGATCCCTTCAGGCATCATTTAGGCTGTGGATTATGATGTGGATTAGTAATTTCTAAAGGATGTTAACGTTGCATGATAGGGCAGTTTTTTTTTTTTTTTTTCCCACACTTTCCTCAATAACTCAATAAATCCTTGACAGATTTTGATCGTATTTCAGGAAATTTTGTTCTTGAGACAAGGGAAAAATTCTTACGTTTTGGTGGTGATTCAAAGCCAGATGGGGATCCAGGAATTTTTTAAACAATACTCGATAGGGAAGTTTCCCACATTTTTTAACAATAGCCCACCTGACAGTGTTTCCTTGGCAGAGGTTTGTGCCCTTGGACACTTCTATTACCTTTAAAAATATCAATACTGTCTTTCACTGTGATATATTGGTGCACATAGTTTCTTACAGCCCTTGATTATTGCATTGTATGATATGGTAAATGGCAACATATAGCTTTGTTTGTTGTATTCCAAGCATACTGAGTTATATTCTATGCTTTAATTTCCTTTTCCAGTCTCCTTCCACTCTCTCTGGGATTTTACTAAATCTCTTTCTTTATCCTCACTTCCTCTATCTTGAAGTCAGTATTAAGTGACATTGACTGACTCCATCAGCAATCTTAGTCATTAGCAGACACAGGCCAAGCAGATTTGACTCAAAAACTTCCACCGCGGCACAGTACACCATGAAACATCCCTCAAGGGACATTCACACTTGTCAGTTAAAGCCACAGAAACCTTGATGCTACTTTTCAGCTCATTCATGTAAGATCATCTCAGGCGGAGCGAAGGGGCTTCTGGGACTGGTCTGGTGTAGGGCGGCTGTCAGCTGTATGTTACTTGAGGGAGAGAATTAATGAGACAGGTATGGATGGCCTGGGCTTTGCTGGTAGTTGTTGGAGATTTGCTGTACACTGCATGAGTGCTGCTCAGATCCTGAGACATCGTTTTCTAACAGGGAGATCTAAGAGAGAAGACAGCACAGAGATGTCCATCTAAAGTGCAGGCTTGCATATGTGATTGTTTAGATCTTCTATCGTTGGTCTCATCGTGTTTAAAGATGCTGACCTGCACATCTCTGCTTTAAAGAAATTTGACATCCAGGCCACTACAGCTCTGTTGGCTCCTTCAATGAAGCTCCAGTTCTCCATTTAATCAGCCAATGATGTCGAAGTAAGACTCAGATGTTCATCTCTTTCTAAATGTACCATTGTCCTGATAAGATTAATAGTGTCTTTGTCAAAAATCCAATAAAAAAAAGATCATAAAAGACCAAACTTAGCCAATTGTGAGTGAAAATGATTTAGTATTTTAGTTTTTGCTCAAGCAAGTAGAGCTTTTGTCTTTGTGGAATTAAGTTTTATTGTCACAAAAACAATGGAAACCCATCAGTGATCGTATCATTGCGTTGTATGACATTCAATGATGACAGCAGTAGCAGAAACACCAACACTTGGGTGCCAGAGTGACAAGCTGTTCAATCATGCACCCCATGCACTAGGGATGGGATGAAATATCGTTTGGCAGTATATTACAATACAATACGTGACGAAATGCATCAAGTTTGAAAAAAATGGATCGCGAAATAAAGATGTCACGTCTGGTAATAGAGCATGTGACCAGAAGTGACCACAACAACATTAGCACCAACTACCTTGCCTCCAAAAAGCCGAATGATGGAGTCGAATGAGATCGAAAATGAGGACGCTCTGCCTGGATACGAATCATCTGTCTGGCAGTATTTTGGCTTTCTCATTAAAAAAGATGAAGACGGCGAAAACAAGCCTACTGCTCATTAGCATACACTCTCTCTAACCTCTCTAGGGTTAGAGAGAGTGTTACTGTTTGTGTTTGGCCTGTTAGGCCTTGTGTTTTCCTGTGTGCAACTCAAAAAAAACCAAATAAGTTGTAATTACACAGTAATATTTTTTTCTTTTTTACTTTTTTGATATTGTATTGTGACGTATCGTATCGTGACTCGGGCATATCGAGGTGCAGCCTATTGTGAGTTTAAGTGTATCGTCCCATCCCTACCCTTACAGCACACAGAATCAAGTCCAGATGAAGTTTCTTCCTATCACACATTTAGAGCTGCACAAGCTTACATCTAAAAAACATCTAAATTTAAAACAAATACATAATATTAACAAAAAAAAACACAAAAAATAAAACACAAGAATAGGAGCATGATTAAATGCCAAATGTCAAACTCAACTCCTTTTGAAGAACTGCAAAAAGAGGTGTATCTGAAGCAAAGACTGTAATTTGTCAGTTATTTGAGTAGCTCCGATGTTCACATGCATATAATTTCAGGAATGGAGAGCAGTCAGAAAAATCTCATGTCCCCTCAAGTTTTCAGCTGAGTCCTAAAAGTGGGCAGCCAGAGTACAAACCCCAACCTCAGCACTTTGCTGCTTGACATTCTTCACCCTCTGATCCCTGTTTCCAAATCCACTTGACCTTTTTTAATCTAGATTTTAGGCTCAATTAACCCAACATACCAGATGGAACCTTCAATAAATATTTCAGTAATCCATCTGGGAAAGAGCCCAAAGAAAATGTTTTGGCATGGCAGAACTTTTCAAAAGCATATCTGACAGGTAATTGATGATCATATTATCAATCTTAATCATTACTGGCAAATCAGAAAATGTACTTGGCGGAAACTACTATATGGTCTTTTGTAAGGTGACCTGGAGTGTCATGAAAGGTGCCCTTATATCAAATGTATTATTATTATTTTATTATTACTACTTGCAGTGTAAAGGACAGAGTGTTAACCACTTAGTAAAACAGACTCTTGGCAGCACATCAATCAATCAACCAATCAAACTTTATTTATAGCACTTTTCATACAGGACTTTGTAAGACAGAGTGCTTTACATGGGAAAAAGATTAAATGAAATAACAATAAATGAAATAAAAAAAGCAGAAAACTGCATAATTGCATAAAATGAAAACACAAGACCCCCGCAACCCCCCTCCCCAAATCCACATTAAATATACACACTCACTTATCAAACACACAAAGACAGAAAAAGGAAATTCTGACAGTAAGCTAAATTGGAGCTAAATTAGAGGACTGAGGAAATGTTATCTTGAATTAAAAATGAGGAAGCACAGGAGCTAAAACTAAAATAATAGTTAAAAACACTAGTAAAGTACTAGAGAGTAAGATAAGTAAATGTGTAAATAAGTAAATAAATAAAAAATATGATAATTTAAAATAAAAGTTAGATAAACAATATGGTAAAATCAGAAAGCGTAACATCAGGTGCATAATAAAATCAGCTAAAATAGGATAATAAAAGGAAAATATCTGAACTGAAATGCAGAAATAAAACAGAATAAAAGGGTTAAAATATGTTAAACTACAATCAGCTAAAAGCCAGATTAAAAAGGTAGGTCTTGGGTTTTCTTTTACAGTACAAATATGAACAGCAGGTGCTGCTCTCAGGTCTTCAGGTAGACTGATCCACAGACGAGGGCTGTAATAACAAAAAGAGGCTTCGCCATATGTTTTAGTTCTTACTCTGGGAACAGTTAAAATGCCTACGAGGGCTCTACGGGGTTCATATGGTAAGAGCAAACCGGATAAATAGGCAGGAGCAAGACCATTAAGAGATTTAAAAACTAATAAAAGAACCTTAAAATCTATTCTAAAAGACAGCACGTGTTGTAAGTGGAATAAAAGTATCCTTAATATAAAAAACGTTTGTAGTTTTGTTAATTCTTTCTCATTTAATTAAGAAACAAGATTCAAATCAGATAAAACTGACACCGAAGCTGTTAGCAGTGACTTCCTGCTGTCATTTTTAATCTCAATGAGGTTTTCTTGGTTAAATAAAGGTTAAATTAATAAAATTACACTTGTAGCTCCAGCCTCTTCCTGCTCCAAAGAGGCTGATTAGGCCATTCCACCCTTGGCTGCTCACAGTCATTGTAGATTGGAGCTGAGCAAGATGGATTACAGACTTTGAATCATGCTGATCCATCTGCACTGTAAAGTTGTGGCTTGATTGCACCCAAACAATAGTGGTGGTCTGATCCAATCAAGGACTTGTCACAACTGGGTATTTGTCCAAAAATCCCCAGCTGTAGTGTCAGTGCAGTTATTTGATTGCTGGATGGGCCAGAGCTTCTAATCTTGAATATTAATACATATTTAATGTTGTAGATTTCAGGCGGACTGTGATGCCAATAAGACAGGCTGGAGTGTGTAATCAACAGTGTACAGTGAGTTACATAAAACTGTAAAAAATGACTTACTATGCATTACTTTTTATCAAAGTAACTCATTACCTCCGCCAAGGAGGTTATGTTTTCGGGAGAGTTTGTCTGTCTGTCTGTCTGTCTGTCTGTCTGTCCGTCCATCTGTGAACAAAATAACTCAAAAAGTTATGGATGGATTTGGATGGAATTTTCAGGAAATGTTCAGCATGGGAAAAGGAAGAACTGATTCAATTTTGGTATTGATCTGGATCAGCGTCTGGCCGCCATGGCGAAAAATGTGATTTCTGTGAATAACTACTGAACTAAAATAGATATCATTATGAATCCAGTTGCTAATGGTATGTTTTCATGGTCAAGGAATCTAAATATTGACATGGAATAAAGGTAGGACTAATATTAATAGTCAAAATCACAATATGGCTGAGGACTGTGGCGCTGGCGGAGGTCTGCGCTCTCCGAGTGCTTTCTAGTTATTTCCTCCGCCAAGGAGGTTATGTTTTTGTCCGTCTGTCCGTCTGTCCGTCCTTCCGTCCGTCCGTCCGTCTGTGACAAATTAATTCAAAAAGTAATGGACGAATTTGGATGAAATTTTCAGGAAATGTTCAGCTTGGGAAAAGGAAGAACTGATTCGATTTTGGTGTTGATCCGGATCAGCGTCTGGTCGCCATGGCGAAAAATGGGATTTCTGTGAATAACTATTCAAATAACTAGAACTTTTTTTCTTCTTCAAAATTTTGATCCACAAAGGTTTAAAGGAAATGGCATTGGATGAAATATTTAATCTTTCACAGAAACTCAAAATAAGGAAAACACTTTAAATTGTTGAAACAGATTACAGCTCACTCATTTCCGTTCATCCTTTACCCTCTAATAAACATTTCAGCCAGCCACTGTGCATTCACATCGTCATGATAGCAGACCACCTGACAGAATAAAGTGACCGACAGTTACTTTTATGGTGACTGAAATATTATTGACATGAATATCCTTTCTTTAATAGTAGCCCAACAGTGGTCACCAACCAGATGTTGCATACTTTTACAGCTTTCAACAGGGCAGAAATAAATATTCTGTTGGATTTTGCCCTGAATCTTTTTTCAGCTTTGTTCTAACTGCTGATCAGAACACACACCATGACACCGTCAGCCGTCCTCCATATTTGTTTTTCTGCTAAAATTACATTTCATTCCTCAAGTCTGTTTGAGATCCGGGGGAACAGCAGATGTGATCAAACTGTCCATTAAGTATTTGGAGGATCAGAATTTTAGGAAACAACTAAAACTGTCCTCCTTTATTGCTATTTTTTTAATTGGTTAAAATCTAAATAATTTAGTGTCTCCTTAAGTGTGGGCTGTGGGTGGGCTCTGGAGGTTAGAATATTTAAAATCACTTTTTAAAGTTATAATAAAAGACTTGATTTCTTCTTCAATGCTTTTAATTATGTCGTATGACTCACAGAATTGTCAGAAATGTACTGTATACTTACATATTACCTCCAAACCATTGATCACCTCTGATGTACAAAACTGGTGTAAGAGGCTGTTTTTTTTTGTTTGTTTTACTTTTTAGATTAAAAGTTTGTTAAGCCATGGGAAAAAAATGACAAATAACCTTGAAATTAACATAATTTGTATGTTGTATGGGTGTATCCAGCATAAACAATCCTGATTTTTCACAGCTAAAAAGTGCGGTGTTTTGTACATATACCATTTTTGACAGGGAGTTGGCTCAGACTTTAGATTTTGTGTTTCAGCATAATTAACAAAAAACAACTAGTAGTTGCATTGGTCTTGGTTTTTTTTAATTAGATTTGTTAAATTTGAGAAATGTTTGGAATCATTTAATCAAATAACTTAATCTTTCTAATCAGTTTGAGTCTTGATTTGTTTAAACACTCTTCAGTGACTTTTTGTCACATTATTTTCTTGTAAGTGCTTTACATTTACATAACCATTGCACAGACACCTTTCTATTAGTGAGCACTATGGGATTTGTTCCTTCTTATCACCATTACTCTTAAAGAAGCCTTCCCTTTTATTCCCGCGTGCAGGCCCAGAGGAGGAATAAAGAGATGTCAAGTGCAGCTCTTACCAGCTTCTGTTTATGTTCTGTGTTATATTCAATGCCTACGTGCATATTTAAGCTCTCAGCAGGGGGGGGCTTTTCAGACGCAGAGCATGCCTCTTAAATTATCCATTATAATGACACTCAGAGGTTACATTCCTTTCCTGCATCTCTCCTTTTTACTCTGTCCGCCATAGGAGACAGGAAAGTGGCTCTTTTTTTAGCTTTTGTGGAACTCTCGATGGAGGGAAGACATGCTTCTGGGTCAGAGAGAGATGGAGCGGAGAGAGGGGGACAGAGTGTGTAGAAGAGTCTGGGTCAGTATAGATGCCAAACCCTGAGAGTGCTTTCTGGCATGTGGAGAGTGATTGAAAAAAAGCTGCCGCACAAGTGGGGTTTTTCAAAAAAGAACTTGACGTCTTCAATTGTGTTTTCATCTGTTTCAACATTTTTGAAGTTGGGTTGTTTCAGTTACTTGACAACTGTCAGGTGAAGTGGATGAAAAGGCTCCCAGCAGCACTGAACCTTTAAGGAGAACGAGCTGAGGCTGTTGGTAAGGTACACTGCTGTTGGCGGATACAGTTGTTTTGTGTAATTGTGTGAGTTTTACATAATAACAACCCATGAAACTATTTTGAGTTGAAGGGGGGATTGAGCAAAAAAAGATAAGAGCGTTTTTTATTTATTTATTTATTTATTTTAACCTTCAGGAAGATTCTGTTTGGCACTTTATGGCTGTGTGTTCCTCTGCCTGTGCTTATTAATTCTGATCTGCTGTTTCACTCTGTGGACTCAAGAAAACACAAAAAGGACAGAGGAAACTAATAATGGAACAAATATGAATGATTTTGACTTATGTGACAAGGTTGCTCCTTTTACTGTGGGTGCATATGTTTATCTTTATGAACTGGAGTCCACAGAGCAAGAAGTTCTTCTGGATTAGATTCAGTTGGTGTAATCATAATTTTTACATTAGACTCATAAAATAATGTGAAATAACTAGGGTTGTCACTTTAGTGCATTAATTAGATTAATTAATTACACCCAAAATTAATGCATTATAAAAATTAATCGCAAGATTAATCATAGCACACAGACATTTTAATATTGGCCAGCTGGAGGACCCGTACATGGCAGTGGCACGTCACTTCACACATGAGTCTCTAGTCAAACCAAACAAAGCCCAGGTGACAACAGGAATGGCATATTTAAGACTTAGTCTTATTTTATTTTTGAATTTATTTATCTATATTTACTGAATTCTTTAATAATGCATCACTCCTAATTGGTTTGCTGGATGTCCTCGACCTTTTTCTTACTTTGAATTTGATTTATGAAACACACTTAAAGTGTAGTTTGAGTTGCCTGATTGAGCTTAGAATTTTCTGGACAAGTAGCCCTGACTTTGGTTTTATTCTGTCACCAGTAAAAATGTGGATTTACAAATCTTCACTTCTAAGTGTATTCATTTGATTAGTCCTGCACTACAATTTTATAATATCCTAGAATTCAAATTATTTATTTGGGTACTTTAAGCAGATATGAGATTAAAATACGATTAATTAGATTAATTAATTATAAATCCGGTACTTAATTAGATTAATTTTTTAATCATCTGACAGCACTAGAAATAACTGTACGCATTAAAGGCAGTGTACATTTTGGCCATTTCGTCTTGTTGTTCTTAAAGGTGCAGTGTTGCTGGGAGCCCTGTCAGCCATTTCACTGATCATCGTAAAGTACCTGATACAACTCAACTTAAAATACTGAACCATTCCTTTAAGCATCTTTAAAAGCATCTGTCCCATTTTGGAGAAATCTCATTGCTCAATGCTTTGCATATGGACATTGCTGGAAGTTTATGCATACAATGGGCACTTTTAAATTGGTAACTGGAAACACCAACTGCCATGAGGGGCAGTACAGGGTAGACACAGCTGTATGGAGTATACCTTAGTATTGTTAGCTTCCTGTGAGGTGTACAGGGAAACTCATAGTATGCTCCCCTGGCAAGTGTAAAATGATTCCCTATGCTATATGTTGTGAATCATTAAATGTTGTCTGCCAACTGTATTTAACCAGGTTAATTTATAGTTATATTATTTTCAGATAAGAAAGGTATTTTTCAATTGGACTGACTTACTACTGAGACAACTTCTATGGAGAAATTGAATGATTATATAATCAAGATGGAGAAATTGAATGATTATTGCTGTCAGATGCTCCACTGTGTCTGCAAGTTACAAAGACAGTAGCAACAGACAAAGATTTTTGTATTTTTTAGTAATGTTTACTTCTTTAATACCATTTCTGCCAAAGCTGGCTAAAAGTAGAATCTGTTTGGGGTCCTTCAGCATGGTGAAAAACCCTGCATATGGTAAGAAAGTATGAACTTTGTTACTGTTAAAAAATAGCACTGGGGAGGGTCAACAGTGCTTAAAAAAGATTTTAGAGAGTTGCAATGGTCACAGCAGAAGCAAACAAAAACAAAAACTGGATTCAGAAGTGGCCACATATGAACAACAAGTACATCTGCAGAGTTTTTCATCTGAGGGTCTTTGTTTTTCTCTGGTGGGTGAACCCGCTCTTCAGATGAGGGCCAGGTGTTGTGGCGGGCTCGACCCACTTTATCCCTAACCTGCAGGCTCCACTCTGCATCACTTCAACGCTTCACTCCCACTCTGCTGGGCTATTGTCGGGAAGAGGTGCTCTTGGCTTTCTCCTGTGTGATGTCAATCATAGATTAGCCAATCAGCTGCACCAGTCAGTCCACACATACACACACACACGTTCATTTTGGAACGCTACATTCTGTCAAGCCATGTCGCAGACACTGATGTTTGATTTAAAATTTTATGAATTAAAAACTGAATAAAAACAGGGATCATTCACTGTACTACCATTGTAAGTTTGAAGAACTTTAGTAATAGTATGGCTGACCTAAGATTCATTCTCAAGCAGATGAAGGGAAATTTTGCACTGAGGAATCTGAAAATGAGTAAAACCTGATGTCTATTTGGAGTCCTTCTTGTCATGGATTCAGAGTTTAGACTTTTAACAAGTTCAGCTTTGTGACAAAAACATACAGAGGTAAGGGATGAGATGAAAAAAGGGACAACACAAGATAACAGTTAAACGTGGATTGGATTTTGGTGTGTCAGGGTCGGGTTTTCATACAGTTTCTTTGCTGTTATTGTTGTCTTGAAATGTTTTCTTTGTATTCTGCAGTGGAGCTTTGCTCATATACCTTGGCCCTCTGCCTCTCCAGAGTTACACTTCATCAGGAACTAAGAAAATGTACTGACTGAGCAGAAACTCTTTGTAATGACCTTTTCACAAATAAACCTTTGTAAAACAGCAGAATGAAATGAGTTAGCACAGTAGATACATATATTTGAACTGAGTTCCTTCTTTGAATATTGCGTCATTAATACCAGAGTCCACCACAGGCCTCACTTGTGTTCCTGGTGATAAAATGAAGACAAATTGGCTGGTAGAAATCAATGCCTGTAGTCACCGATGATGGATTAACCTCATGCTTACCTGTACATGTAGTTCACTTGTCAGCTTGTCTGCTGCTCCTGCTGCTCTGTCCACCTCTTAAAGGAGACATATCATGCTTGTTTCTGCTTTTCACTATGCCAGACTAGGATGCCTGTAAAGCATTTCTGCCCTCAGTACAAGTCATTTAGTTCCTTCATTGCCCCACAATAGCGTTCTCAAAATCCTCATTTTAGGCCATTATCAAGCTCTCGTCGAAGCGCTCGGTTCTCAGACTGACCTACAGTTACCTCGCAACGTCACAGCCTTTTGTGCTCTGATTGGTCAGTTCTGTCAGAGCTGCCGAGAGGGTTGAGCCAGCCTGTCCTTCTTCTTCTACTGTATTTTTCCACAGGCTCAAGCAGTGACCGCGTATTGAGTCCCCCTACAGGCCAGAGCTGGTAATAAGTGAGTGTGAGCTAGGGAGCTATATACTGCTGCTGAGTGGATGTGTTCCTCGGTGACGGTTTTGTGGCTAACGGACATTACAGAGGAGGAAGTGTTTTATCAAATTACTCCAATAAAAGAAATGTACTTCGTGTCGTCACGACGATTTCAATCCTGCGGTCATCTTGCAATGACCTATTTTTAGAGGCATCAAATCTCGTTCTAGGATATCAGAAAAAATACAATATCTCATTTTTTGAAAATTAAGGGGGTGTAAGGTCCTGTTTTCAAATTTATTATATTATATGTAAGTATTAAATCATGCATCAGTATGATATGTCTCCTTAAATAAACAGTGGTATAAACCCCAAAGTGATATTTGCTTTTCTTTCAGTAAAAATATAAAACAGTGTTGAAGTCTGTGTTGAAATTCATGCAACATCCTAAAAATCCAGTCTTATTGTGTTTCGATTTGTGACACATTGAGTCGGTTGCATGAGAGAACAGTCATTTTTATCCCCATTTAAGAAACTCATAAAAGTTTTGAAAAAACAATGACAGTTTTCCTATTATTGCAGGAAAAATAAGATATAAAAACAAATCTGATACAGCCTGTAAAGCTTGTCTTGGCTGTAAACAGTAAAACACATGACAAATAAATCTTGCCAAAAAAAGAATTAAAATTAAACATTTTTCCTCTGGAGTCTTTGACGTGGCTGAGAAATAAATGATTATTCTTCTCTACCTTCAGATAAGCCCTGTACTTTTTATTCCACAGTCCCTCAATGCTGGAGGGAGGTGACTTGTCTTTTGACTTCACAAAAAGTTGTCTGACCTTATAAAGCATCCATACCACTGATCAAGAATTTAATATAAAATAGCCCCATTCTCATCACTTTTTATATTCGCCTAAAACCTCAAGCATGCAAAATGTCTCCTAGGAGACGTCTTCCCTTAATATTACAGCTCCACCACCAGCAGCATGTTTTTCTCACTGAGCTTTGACCAGTGCTATCTGCTGAGGAACTTCTTCTGTTTATAGATTGTTTGTCCACATATTCTACCTCCTCAAAAGAGCAATTTTGCATTTAGTAAGATTGATATTTAGGATATCAAGGCCCTGAAATCTGACCTTGATTTTACTGGCTTGTGAAACCAGTGTACTGTATTAAAGTTTAATAATTTAAAAGATGCATAACAAAGGCACTTAGTAGAAAAGGAATGTGCTTAGCAACAGTTATCTGATGCAAATTAGGCACATGAACCACAAGAGAATTGTGCTTAAGCCAATCTCACCTCAAGTGGTCTCTAAAAACCCTCAAGATTTGCCATAAAGTTGAATATATGCCACATTTTGAGTGGATGCAACAAGAAAATGTGAGAAACTGGTGATTGTACATTTACATGGACATCAAGGTACCTGCTAATGAGTATGGATATGTTGCTCTAATAATGTGATTTGGATCAAACACACTCACTGATGCTGGCCGGTGTATAAGATGCAGAAGTGATGCAACGACCCTTCTGCCAGCTGAAGCGTACATTTAATTTAACAATAAAACCGAAGATCATGGCCTTCAGTAGTTGCTAAGCTGAGCACACTTCACTTAATTGTTATGTAAATGGTAAATGGACTTGAGCTGATGAAGCACTTTCTAATCTTTCCGACCACACACACGCATACCCGATCACACCCATCTGCTCTCACAGTCGCTCACTGATGTGAAGTTTCTGTTTAAGTTATCCATCAGTAAAATAAAACACATCCTCCCTGTTTCACACCCATTTACATGCCACTGACACAACAGTGAGAGCAACTTGTGGGTCAAATGTTTTGCCAAAGAACACATGACATTGGGACTGCAGAGCTCACTACTAGACTAAGCTACCATCTACATTATTTGTCATTTTCAAACATGAATTTTATTTTATTTTTAAAAAAATCACTGGAGTCTTTAACTTTCTTTAAATTTGGTTTCCATTTGCATGATTTTAAATCACTCTTCTGTTTCTCCCCTCATAGACATGGTCATGAGGAGAGAGACAGAAAGTCTGTGAAACTCAGGCTTTGTCCACATGTTGCCAGGTATCGTTGAAAATGCAGCTTTTTAGGTCTGTTTTGGACTTCTGTCCACATGCAAGCTACATTTTTTTTTGGCATTGGTGAAGTGAAATTCCAAATACTTGGGGAAGCTCCAGCCAGAGTGGAGTTTGACATGTCGGTGTCTGCCCATGTCTGTGTTTGTCATAGTGCTGTGATCATCAACTGGTTGCCCCAAGACCACATCAGGCCCCCCGAAGCTTCCCATCTGGCCCTCAGAAATTCAAATCCTGAAAATATGAGGGTGTTTCTTTGTCGTTGCATCTCTATAATTACAAACGCAACCCCAATATGGCAGAAGTGTGCCAGGGACTTGAATCATAGGAGCTCACCAGCAGTGGATATGTATTGAATCTGCCCACAGTCTGCACATGAGAAAGACCTAAATAGTGGGGCTCTTGCCTGATGCTCTAACGTCAGATGGAATAGGCTTCAGCCCTCTGCAACCACAAAAGGGATAAGCTGTTTAGATGATGGATAGATGGATACAGATGGACACCTGGTGCATACAAATGGACTCAAGGAGCTGTCCCATTTTGTTTTTGATATCTTCTGTGTAATGTTGTGTAACCACTGCATTATTACTTTTGCTGCATTAGAGAACTGTGGTTGTATGACTGCATCCATGTTCACATTCATACTTTGTCAGGTGTTGTGCCAAAAATATAATGAGAACGGTGCAACGACCTGCAGGCTCCATCTTTTGATATTTAAGTGGTAAGGATCTAAATGGTACAGAAAATTAATCTCTATTAGATTGGACAATGTGGCTTCTCTATCATATTTAACATGAGATGCCAACTGTCAAACTGAAATTTTAAGAATCGGTTTTCCTGTGAAGAATTTCAGTAGTTATTATGGAAAAGAAAAAAAATAGTATTCACTCAAAATAGAAGAAACACATACATGTCCAGCAGAGAGGCTGTAACATCTAAAAGCAGAAAACAACAGGAAACTAGAAAAGCACTCGGACAGCGCAGACCTCCACCAGCACCACAGTCCTCACTGAAATTGTGATTTTCACTACAAACATTAGTCCTACCTTTATGTCTATCAAATATTTCGATTCCTTGACCATGAAAACATCACATTAGCAATTGGATTCATAATGATATCTATTTTAGTTCAGTAGTTATTCACAAAAATCACTTTTTTCGTCATTGCGAATCCAGACGTGATCCGTTGTAGGTACCAGATCGGCTCGGGGCCTGCGCCTACCGATGACGACACGCTATATGATTGGCTAGAAATAGGCAAAAAGACGTAGAAGATTGTGATTGGTTCAGAGTAGGTTTAGAATAGTATTATTTCAGTGAGAAATTATGTTTGTGTGACGGCATACGACGGCGTATTAGGGCCACTTAAAAGAAAAAAACAGTTCAAGAATAAACATCACATGCACAATACAGTATTAAGAATGAGGAGAAGCAGAATATTTAAGGTACTACAGAGGAAAAATACAAAACATCACGGTAAAATGCAAGACTTGTCTGTAATTTACACTAATAATGCCACAGACAAACGTAACACCACTGGGTCTCGATCAAGCATTTAACCGTCCGACGTTCACGAACGGAAAAACAACCACAACTGACCTTTTTACAATTTTACAACTTATTACGTGTTGAAAAGGTAAAGATAACAAGCAGTGGCTCATATATTTATTTTCGTGTACTCCCGTTGTTGAAGCCTCGCTTCCGCCGCATTGCATTGTGGGTAACAGTAGGCGAAGCAGACTTTTCCCGAATCAGTACGCACTTCTAGTATAGTGTGTGAATTCGAAAATGGCCAGAGGTTCGAGGTGAATTAAACAAACACAGAAATAAAGTAAACCGTGACGGTCTTTTAACCTATCACAGCGTGACAGCGTGACAGCGTGACAGCGTGACGTCATTGATAGGCACAGGGCCCCGAGCCGATCTGGCAGCCCGAGCAGATCTGGTACCTACACCGTATCACTCCCAAAATCGAATTATTTGTTCCTTGTCCCAATCCGGATGTTCCTGAAATTTTTATCAAAATCCATCCATAACTTTTTGAGTTATGTTGCTAACAGAGAAACCAAAATAAATAAATAAAAAAAATAGACACCAGCAATAGCATAACCTCCTGGCAGAGGTAAAAATCATCAACAATTTTCAAACCTGCCTGTATGAAATTCAGCTTTTTAGGCAATACTGATATTATTCTGATAATATAATGCATCTCTAGTAATCATGATTCATAAACAGGATTTTGGAATTGTTAGACTTTAATAAGAGCTTGTTAAATTCCATCAATGTGTTTGTGTGTTTTAAGGTTTCCTCAAGGCAAACACCACTAAAGCTTTAAGCATGATGAGCCGAGCCTTACAGTAAATTTCTGAAACCTGACTAAATTTTCCACCTACTCAGTTATATAAAGAAACGGCCGTTAAATAATTCCTGCAGCATTCAGAGCCAGATAGACATCTATACTGTCCTAGTCTTTTGTGTGTGTTTCCAAGCAGCATACAGGCTTTCTGAATGGCATTGCGTGTAGTGAAGCCACCTACCCATTTGCCCGCCTGCTTGCTCTCTTTGCAATTAGCACCATTCGTTCTCTCTTCCCCCTCTAATGCTGCTTGAATGCCGTTATTACCCAGCGTCATTTGCATAAGCTGCTTTTCCACGTGTAACGCTCATTCCTGCCCCTGTCTTTACACACACGTCTTTGGTCCGGGTCCCATTTTGAATGCTAAATATTTATATTTTGTTTATTCTGTTTGTGAAGACATGGACACATAGACAGGAGCATGGATGTTCTGCCTCTGTAATCGCTTTAAACTGGTCATTAGGAGGGTGTAAACATGTCTTCTGAGACTGAAAATGGCTAAAAATCTGTACTGTATCATACATGCATGTCTGAATTTTGCTTTCTGATTGAATTTCCTGCATAAAAGGGACTGAGGTTTTGCTCTGAGCTTGAATAAATGAAACGTTCAGGGCGTTGAAAAGGAGAGGAGTTGTGGTTCAACACATCTATCTTTCTCTTTTCCTGTCATCTATGAGGCTTTCATCTCCTCCTCTTTGCAGGAAGGAGAGAGCGGAGGATGTGGAATTCTGCCTATTGACTTCTTGTTGCAAGTAATTTGGCAAATAGCAGGGCATGAGCAAAGAGACACATTTTCCTCTGGCAAACACCACCAAAATAAAAGGGTATCTCTCTCTCTCTCCCTCTCATCCAGGATTGCAGTTGTACAAAGGGTGAGCGCTCAGTGCTGTTGCTAGCTTTGTGTGATCCATCTCTTTGAAAGTCTCTAGAATTAAATGTTGTAGATTTTTTTTTACAGATTTGAGGGAACTGTTTGGGTCAAAGATATTTTAGGCTGTTCAAAATGAATTAAAACCAAGGAGCTTGATCGAAATCATAGTTCAAGGACACATTAAAACTCTTTAAGTCTCAGATGTAAAAAGGATTTGAGAAAGTTTGCATTTTCATATTGCAGGTTTGGATTAAGAAGAGATGGGAAATTTTGATAAATCATGATATGGCATAGTATAATACAATATGACTCATAAGGACGTTATATTACTTTGTGAGACAAAATAAAATATTATGCAATACAATGGATATGACACAATTCAATGTGAAACAGTACAATGAAATACAACGCAATAAACAGAATACAGTTCTTAATGATGATACAATACGATACAACACAATACATTTGATGCAGCACTATATGATATGATATTATGCAGTTAGGGATGCACAATATCAAATTGCTATCGATATTGAAAAATATCAGCAATCATAATTTTGCAACTTAAAAACACATCTGTCATCACACACTGAATTTTTAAGCACTGTTGTGTTTTTTAAGGAGGATGACTGCCAACAAATTCCTAAAGAAAGGACCACAAATATGGTAGGGAACCCCAATACAGTCATTTCTAATCATTCTTTAAAGGTGCTATGAGGAGAATCTATTACCGACGACATTAGGACTCTGCTACCCATGAGCACATGTGGCTACTGTCGTAATGCTGTATTCCAGTAACCTCAGAACTGGGAGTGACATCATCTCCGACTTATCGGCATTCCTGTTGAAGTCGAAAAAAAAACATGCCAATCTACCAGGCTATTGTTAGCTGTTGTTAGCTCGAAGGTGGCGAGGTTTCACAGAGTTCCCAGTAGGAAATTCCAACTTCGGGGGACGTTCCAGTTGCAGTTTTCTACTTGGAACTCAGAAATTTCTACTTCTGACTACAACTGGAACGCACCAAAAGACCCAAGCCAAAGCGTGTGTTTGTTGTGATGCTACTAAAAATGCAGCTCGGACCTTCCTCAGAACTCTGCATTGCTTTATAACTTCTTTTTTCAACAACTTACAGGATGCAAAGTGACAAGGTAATGTATCTAGTTGTGTAGTGGTAGTTTTTGATGTGTGACAACAAGCAATTTTTGGAACACTTAGTATCGTAGTTTTGTAGCCAGCTATATATCGCTACTTACAGCCCGGTGCTCTAAGACGTGTCCGAATAATATACATTTGCTCTAGTTTTAATTGTCTTGTTCCCAAAGTTGAGTATCCAGGCCAGTCCATCCCTGTCCGATCCGAACGGAAGGCTAAGGAATAGCATTCATAGATAACCTATTTTGATGCGATGAAACTCATCTTAAAGTGTGTATTTCGATCAGGCATATATCTAAAACTGAGACTTTTTTGTAATTAAAAACTCCTCACAGTTCCTTTAAAGAATAATAAAACATACACTATTGCCACAGCCATGTGCACCAACACTTGGTCAAGTCAATCAATGAAAAGGAGATTCTCAAACAAGAAGTCGTAACGTGGTGTTATAAGTTAAAAATTGGTAACTTCCTCTAAGTTTTAGAGCCATGTTGTAGTGTTGAAGAGATTGAGGTGGTTTTGCAGTGATGATATTCACTGAAAGTCAAAAGCCTTCTACATTTAGGCTCCACAATCAATGACCTTTGATCCATGATCCATCACCACAAAATGGAATCATTTTGTCACTTAGCCACAATGACCATTTGTGCAAAGTTTGAAGAAAATTACTCCAACTGTGCTGACGATGCTACATTCATGTGAAAGTATAAACCACCAAAACCAAATGGCCCAATCTTTGCACCAAAGGGGACAGTTCTTGAGTCTGAAGACAACCCCACAAACTGTTCTGGGGAAACAAAAGTCACCAACAAGAAAAAAACATGACACTCCAGGACCACTGGCCTTTAACCCATATGGTCTCAAAAACTAGTAAATTTGCCCTCAAGTCAGTGTGGACATTTTGAAGTCTTAAGAAAATCCCTGCAGCAGGATCTAATCTAAAGGCTGTGAGAGATGTTATGGAAGGTGCTGGAAGAGTGAGTCATGACTGTGATTCTGTCTTTTTGGAAAGTTTGTTGAGAGTTTACCCGGCCACATCATGCTCAATTCAATCTCCTCATAGTTTTCATAGCAGGATGGGATTTACTGTACCCATGGAATAATCAATGCTTGTGTGCGTCTACAGTTACTGTCACCATGGAGATTTTGTTTGGGCTCATGGCAGAGTTGGTACAATCGTCTCACTGTAGATCTATCACCCACTCTGTCAGCAGGGCTCCAAACAACAATAATCAACAAACAACAATCACTGCAAATATGGCTGACATCTGAAACCCAAAAAATTACCCAATAACAACGGAAACACAGATGAGAATTAAAAAACAAGCATGTGGTGTCTGTGCTCATTCATGGAAGCCTTCATGTACACACATGGTAAGTGTGTTGAAGATGGGTCAGGATTCATGATTGCAGCTGTTTGTGTTCCAGCAAGCACAATGAGCTTCGTTTGAATATTTATGACACGCCTCTGATGTTCATTGAAAGCAGACACACATTGTCAAGGACATCTCCCTCTCTCCAATTGATGCCTTGTGTTGCTGAGTGCAATGAGATGGCTGAATGACACGGGTGTGATCGAAAATAGCATGCTGGCATTGCATCTGGACATAGTTGTCACATGGTGATTTTCAGATGTGGAGACGCTTTCTTGTTCAAACCCTTAGCATTGAAATAAAACATGCAATCTGAGAGGGAATGTAAAGAGGAAGTGGAAAGAATATGGACCACAAACTCTCAAAAAAGTACAATAACAACAGAAATGTGCTCTGACAAATATTAAAACAACATTTGCAAAGATCAACATTAGATTTGAGATGTGTTTTTAATTTACAACTGCAATACCAACATAAAAATTGCCATCCAATTTCACTGATTCAAGATTTTTTTTAGGTTTAAAAAGCATGGTATGTGAATTTTCTCAATCAAAACAAAAACAAGAGACATGAAGAGATGTGTCAACAGCTCCACCCACCTCATCTGTCCACTATTTGTTTTGAACTGCGGACACTATTCTGTGGAAACTGTTTTTTTTTTGGTGTATTTCATGGAATACCTTCATAAAGGGGAGGAGACAACTGCAAAAAGATAATTTTCTGGTTAGCAACCATGAGCTTATCATAGGACATAATGTGTTCTGGATTCTTGGAGGACCTGGGGGGCAAAAACTGAAGCAAATGACAGAGAAATTATGATGTAATCATGTAATCTTATACATTGATATTGCCATCCCTCATCAGGCAAACCCTTCTCTTAGCTTCATAAAAGGTTTCCAGCCTCTGTAAGCATTTACACATTCAAATGGTATTTTAACTTGTTTTATTTCTGTTTTCCGTAATACAATATTTTGCCTGCCTTTAAACTAGTATTAATACTCAAACAGAATTTCTGATTATTGATACTGAACATATCAACGATTACAAGTCAGGGTACCTGATCCTGTTCCAAGAGACTAAAAAAAGAAACGTAATACAGCGCACAAAACAGTGTCAGATATGATAATCTTTAGGACCACCGGATAATCTGACCTTTACTGACTTTGGTTGAAAGCAGGGATCAGAGCCAAAACTTGGGCCAATAATCTTGTAGTATGTTTCCCCCATTTTACATTTAAATCAATGAATACCTTGAATCTGTTACCATTCCAAGATGCTTTAAAATGTCTGAAACTGTAGAATGAAAGTATCTTAAAAGCTGGCCCAGGCTTTAGCCAGTGAGCCACCTTAATTAATCTTTAAACAACTAATTCATTGAATGGTATATCATCCATCAGTCACTGACGCTGATATTTGGTTCAAAGACTTTGCCATGAGGCTTGGCAGTGAGCTGCCGTCTCTCAATGGTAAAAAAGAAAAGAGGTTTCTCCCCAGTAGTGCTTCCTGTCAATGTCGAGGAGACTGATCTCCCAACCCAAACTGGGGCATGATGAATAAGTAAAAGCTGCTTGGATGGGCTTTTAAAGGCTCCCTGGCTCACTCGGGGTCCTGTGTGTCACCTCAGGAGAGCCCTGCTTCTGCTGCCATTGAGCTAACAAGCCCCAATCCATGGTTTTAACCAGAAATAAGAGAAATGGAGGAGAAGGGAGGAGAAGGGAGAGAGAGATGAAAGCAGAGTTTTCAAGATGGAGAATTAGTGTTCAACTGAGAAGAGAAATCCCTTGTTTGAACATTTCTTCCACTGGCAGGAACAGTTTTAAATTAATTTAAAAAATCGAGGGAGCATCATGGAGATGAATGGTCAACAGGAAATAAAAAGCACCCCTGTGGGCTCCGGTTGTGAAGTCAGTAGTGGTTTAATATAGCAAGGAACATGAGAAACTAGAGAAATACCAAGGGCTCAAAGAGGAGCTTGATAAAGTCTGGAAGGTGAAGGCAACAGTAGTGCCAGTGGTCATTGGGGCACATGGGGCAGTGACCCCCACACTGGAGAAGTGGCTCCAACAGATCCCTGGAGAAATATCAGACATCTCACTCCAGAAGAGTGCAGTCCTAGGAACAGCAAAGATACTGCGCAGGACCCTCAAGCTCCCAGGCCTAAAGGACCTGACCTGAAGAGAATGAGCAGCCATCCACCCCATCAGTGGAGAGGGGGGCGGGTGAGAGAATTTTTTATTGTATATGTATATATGTGCCTAAATGCATTGAGTTGCCGCCATGTGATTGACTGAGTAGTTACATGCATTAACAACAACCATGGCATGGCTAAACCCGTAAGTGGATGAGTGTTTATTTCAGTTTTCAAATAACTTTTGCCATCGTGGGAACTTGGATGCAATTAAAGACCTTTTTAACATTTCTTGGAAAAAAAAGCTTTTTTAACTGGCCGTTGTGCTTTTCTTTAAGATTTTGATAAGGCACATTTTCTTGCTGACAATCACTCAACAGAACTCAAAGAGTTAAAAGCTACTTTCAGCACTGACAGTGAGACAGAAGCTGAAATGTGAGGAGAGAGGTAATATTGAAGTGTATGGATGATGATTGAGTTTAACATGAGGATGAAAGCCTTACCGCTTGATTTTACTTTTAAAAAGTTATGTAATTCTCTTAATTAGACTGGCTGACATTTCCTGGTCTGTGACTGGCAGACAGATTAAAACTTTTTCCATTAACTACCTGAACTTTTATTTTAACTTTGGCTGAGAGCAATTAGGAAACTCTTGACTCCCCTATCCTCCCTTTCCTCTTTTTAAAGTAACTCTTCCTCTCATCCTCTGGGGGAAACAGCGCATGTGATTAAATCTCTGCCCTGCCAATTAATTCATGGCTTCATAAATATACAAATGTGCTATCAAACTGGAACTGGATCATCCGGGGGGAGTCGAGGGAGCTCTCAGCGTGCTCTGCTGTTGTATATGGCTCAATAAATTATCCAGCTGCTGGCATGCTGTGCCACTCTAAACAATGTCTCACATCATCAAGTCTCAGTAAATCTGTAAAATAAACACAGATCATTACTGAGTATATGGCATCTAAAGAACAGCGTGCAGCTGATTTAACTGACAGAGATAAACGCTGGATTAAATGATTCATTTGATGCATTGAGTAGGTTGTGAGTAAAGAAGACTGAAGTCTACAGCACACTCTCAGAAATTTGCCTTCTTCACGTAACCAAAATGAACTGGTGACATAAACTGGCCCTGCCTGTAGATCTACACTCATGGGTCACAACGTAAATGTCTCATGGTTTTACCAGCCAAAGGCCATGCTAATTCAGCATGGTGGTTTTGAGTGGTGGTTTTCTTCTCAGGTTGTTGAATTTATTTATTAATACAGTGTTAAGTAAGTTTTTCTTCATCAGAGAAGCATCTACTCATATCATACTTTTCTTATACTTTTTAATTTTTAGTCTAAATAACATTGTGCCATAATTTTCAAATCACACTGTGGAAGGTGTCCAAGCGAAAGCGAAAAGAAAACCATCATGAAATTGCAATTAGCATTGTAGCTCCCTCCAATAACAGCAAGAGTCACAAGATCTTGTTTAAAATACTGGATGCTTGATTCTCATGCCAACCTGTGAGAACTGAGTAAAGGAAAATAGATAAACAATAAATTTCATGAAATGGCTGTCAACTTCCAAGCTACACACATACAAATTTATGAGTGTCGGTAACATCACAAACAACATGAAAATAAACCAAGTCTAGTTTCACACTAAAGCCTGCATAATACATGCACAAGGAACAACATAGAAATCATTTATAATACGACATCAACATTCTCAATTACATAGTAATTTTGGCGCGTATTCCACAACAGTTCATTCATGCAAGAAGTCTAAATCCCGATGCAATGCTTGAAACGTGAATACAAACACGTACCTCGTAGGCCGCTTGTAATTAAAGGGGCTGAATTTTGGATAGTCGTCTTTCTTCCTTTCTTATTATTTTCTTGAAACTTATGTGTGTATAACGTGAACCAGTAGCTCTTAGTTGGTCTTCTGTCTATCGTTTAGCGCTATCTTCAGAGGTGTTCTATATTTAGATGCCGTGTGTGAACTCATTAGCGAACATTAGTTCCGCTTCAATGCATTTCATATAAAACAAACAAATAAATGGACAACCAAGAACTTACAATGAGAATAACAATGAGAAGCAGTTACAAGCATACTGTAACATAACATAGCACATGTTATGTACTATGTTATGTCCGTGTGTAACATTGTAACAAAATACAACAAAGGGAACAAAATACAACAAAACATTTACATACTGTACATTATCAAAACACTAAAAAAGCACTTGAACTTTTAAAATAGTAGTTTAGATTCCCAGGTAAATATTTCTACACATCACAGGATGAAATTCATTGTAAAACATTCAGTAACAATTCACCTTTAGACCTTTTTTCCAACTTACATCATCATAGGTCTTATGGCTTTGACTGAGGGTAAAACATAGCAAAATTAGAGACCAAGATGACTCCTCACCACTAAGGGCTTGCAGACAGCACAGGGGTAAAGCCGTGTCAATACCAGTGCTTTTCAGACAATTTTTAACCAAAGGCACACCTAATACCTACCCAGAATCTCAACTTGTAGACACACAATTGCACTAATTAGTACTAATGTGATGTTTGGAAAAGTGATTAATCATTAACATTTAGCATTTAAAACGTATTCATTAGTTTTTTTTATTATGATTGTACAAATTTGTTAGGCACACTTATGGCCCTTTTCCACTAGCACGCCTTGGCCCTACTGTACTTGGCTCTACTTGATTTGCAGCGTGTTTCCACTAGCCTGGTACCTCTGAAAACAAGCTAGTTTTAGTACCTACTCTGCTCTGGTTCCAAGCGAGCTGAGTTGATACTGAAAGATGACGTCACCGACTGCCGGCGACTGATTGGTCAGACAGTGTCGTCATCGATGAGTCATGAGCGTGACGACCTAACATGCTAGCCGTAGCTACCGTTAGCTTCCTCTCAAACGTCTTTTCTTTGCAGCTCGATTGCTCTCGCTCTTGGCTTCATTCTGTTGTACAGCTTCCAAAACTCTCCCGTGCTTCTCAAGGGGTATTTCTTCTTGCCAACTGCAGCCTTCTTCTGCTTTCCTTTTTTACTCGGTTTGTGACAAAAAACCAAGGAATGTTGTGTCGCGCTCAAAATGATGTCACCGCAGTGCCGCTCACCCCGATGAGCAGATGACTGGGGCTAACTGAAAAGCAGCACAAGGCGAGTAGAGTAGAGCAGAGTAGAGCCGAGTAGAGCTGGGTAGAGTCGAGTAGAGTAGATTAGGGCTAATGCAAAAGGGCCTTTAGACTGTCCTCATGCGCATTTGGCTTTATTTGCATGAACACAGATTCACAAGCATTGAACAGTGACCTGTAATTTGAAATACTCTGAGGTAGTCTGTGCAATGTGGACAATTCAACCAGCCTCTCTCATGATGGTGGGAAATTCAGTTGTTTTAACTTCTATCTAAATGCCCAAGCCTTTGTTAATGCATGTTAACTAGGTCTAAAAAGGTTTGTAAGTAATCTAAAATTAAACTCAGCCAATTTGCACTTGTATGAGTTCAAAAAAACCCATGTTCTGTTTTTAAAGTTTTAGATGCTCTTTATTGTATTTGTCCATTAATGTGTTTTACATGCCTCCCCATATGAGCAGAGACATATATGCACAAGACAACAAGGTGTAAGCAGAATCAAGACTTCTTCACACAAAATGTCTAGTCAAAGGTCATGTAGATTCATGTTCATGCCTTGCTGTTCTTAATGATTTACCGCTTAACCTTGACAGTGGGGAAACATTTTCCCTCATGGGGCATAAAAACACCACTTAAAAAACACCATACAGCAATTCTATAGTCCCCCACAATTGTAAACATTATCCTAGTAAGCTCTCAAAAATATAACTTGTATTGTATTTTATATTGCTGAGAAGCCTGACTACTCCACATTACAACAAGGCTTACCCCCTAAGGATTGTTTAATCATGGAATGGGCAACATAGGTAAATGTTTGGGTGGTGCCCCAAAAATGTGCCAAAGTCCCCTCTTCCTCTTAAAGACAGCCTGTGGTGTTGCCTTTCTGAGACACCCAATTCTTGGTCTTTGAACAACAACTTAGCTGCAGGGACTTCATTGAAAAGGTGACTCAGCAGCTTTCCAAAGATGTTAAATAAATGCCAAATGGTATTATTAAAGGAAGAAATAATCATCAGGAATAATGTTTCCCAAGCTTTTTAAGGAGTATATTTACCACAGATATATGTTCTTGTCTGACCTTTAATGTTAAAAATAGGCATCCTAATAATAAACCTGAGTAGCTTTGACCTTGTTTGTTGTCCTCTAAACCTGTTTAAACAGGTGTTCATCTAGTAGATCTATCCCAGGATATATAATAATGGAGCTTTCAGTATGCAGCCTAAAACTTGGAGCGTTTAGACGACATTAAATCAGATTTAGTCCAATTATGCATCCCTCTGATGACCCTGGTGTTTTGACTAGATCTTTGGAGTTTTGCCAGAAAGCTCTGCAATTCAGAGAGGGGAGTGAGACAAGAGAGGATATTATTAACTTTTACACATACTGTACGGTAAAACAGTGGAGCTTGCCTTCAATGCCTCATGCATTCTTCATTCAGTGTGTTAAAAAGCTCCTCTCCCTCCCTCTCCCATCTGCTTTATTCCTCTGGTCCAGAAAATATGGTAAACACCGCGTTACGTTAACTAGACCAAAATGGAAGCTGGTACTCTGTTAAGTTAATGATAAACACTAGCTGGATAAATCAAAAAGAACCTGTCATGTGGAGAGTGTATCTTTGTGGCTTGGCATAAAGATTTAAAGTAAAAGAGAGGGAAGGACAAAGACTAAATTCACATGGAGCGAATGGGGGAAATGTGACCAGGACTGATGTAATTCACGTGTTTCTGACCCTTAACACAATTAGGAGATGGAGGCGGATGACACGGTTATGCTGTTCTCTTTGAAAATATGGCAATAATACAGCGGGCATTTTCTCAAAGAACCAACAGGCAAACAAAATCTCCTAAATAAAAACGACACAGATCATGTTGAGCTCACTCCGTCTTAACTAGTGAGGTCCAAATTAAAATACTACAGACAATGGCAATGTCCTTGTGTGTTGTTTAAGAATTTTAGCCGGCATTACTGTACACAAAAAGAATTAACGTTTCACACTAAATTTCCAAAATCAGTAACAGTAACAGCAACAAAAACTGTAAAATGGTAAATGAAGGTGAGCTTATGTAGTGCTTTTGTAGTCTTTGACTACTTAAAACAGCTTTACACCACAGGTAGCATCTATTCAGTAATATCTATTTATTCACACCCATTCACTCTCACATTCACTCACTGGTGGTTGGAGTTTATATGCTAGCTGTCCATCAGAATCAACAGACACATTCATGTCCAGTCACTCCCATTTACACACCACTGACACAACTTTTGGTTACACTATCAGACGACATTATTGATGCCTGAAAACTGTTTAAAGACATATTATCAAGGATGTACATATCTGAACATTAAAGGTATAGGTCAGTATTTTTTAAGTTGGGTTTTATCAGGGAGAATGAACTGAGACTATTGATCAGGATCACTGCTGTTGGCAGGTGCAGTTATTTTGCATAATTTTGTGAGCTAAAATTAGATATTCAGTTGTAGAATGTATAATGTATAATTTCAGAGCGCTTTATTTTTTCTTCAGGTAGTCTTTATGTTTGGCACTTTTTTCCTGTGCAGCAAATGTCTTTATGCTCTTCTGCCTATGCACATTGATTTGTTCTTGTGTTGAAGAATTTCTTTCTCTGCACACTCCGTTTCATAAAGGTAACCTCTTGCATCCTCAGCACAAGGAACCTCATCTTGAAATACTGAAATAATGTCAGATTCACTGTTATTATTTCAGTTTTCCTTTCCTTTGTCATTGTTGTGTCTTCCTGGGTCCACAGAGCAAAGCAGCAGATCAGCTGAATCAATTCAGCAAAGGGTGCCATATTGATATTTTATAACATCAATAGTAAAATAAAAAAGACCAAAAAATTAGCACATATTTTTTATATTGCAGTTTGGCCTCTGGCTGATAGTTTGTAGCAGACAGTCTGCCATCTGACTCCCAATCTCTCTGTTATATGTATTATTGTAATTTCTTCTCTAGAATAAACAATAAAGTCTATCCATGTTGCAGAGATCATGTTTTACATAAATAACAATGATTTGAAACTCTTTTTTTAATGCATATAATTTGCGGGCTCTCAATACTACACTCTTTAAAAAACGGTCTATTTATTTAAAAGATGAGATAAATGACCCTGGTTATAATATCACTATATATCACGATATGTTCTGTCATATTTTATGATGCATTGTCACCATTTTTTTATGTTATAGGGTGTGTATTTACAGTTTTTTGTCACATACAACCTCAGCAAGGAGCAGAGTTGCTTAGAAAAGACTAAGATAAGATTAGACAATATTAATTTATACATATACAATTGTGGATTATGATATATTGTCCTGATAATGGTCAATACACACTCTACTATACTAGATTTTAAAGTAAATACGGTTGTTTTGATTATTGCCTACATTCGCAAACAAACGCAGAAATTTTTCTTTGACTTGCAAATACATGTCAAGTTCAGCCGAGTGGGTCAGAAGCTTATGCCTCTTCTGCAATTGTGTTTCATACCGACAATCAAAACTGTGAGCTAATATGGATTTTAATAAGTTTAATAAGTTCATAGATCCACAGCATCTTTAAAGAAAAGCAGGCAGCAGCTGGTATTTGGCAGAAAAGGCACCCTGGTTTCCATACCAGTTAAGAAGACAACATATCAAAAAGACAATGTCAGTGTCTGAGGGAGACACATTAACAACCTCTGGATGACATGGGCTCTATTCCCATCACAGTCTCAACAAAGACCCTGTGTGTCTTTTTAACTGAGAGGAATATACTACAGACTTTCCTTGACGCATTACCCTGAATCCAGCTGAGTGTCTGTGTTTGCTGTGACTGACAGTAATTGTGGATGTAAAGGTCAGAAACTTTGACCTTCACATGTACGCCAGCTAAGACACATGCCATCATCCATCACTGGGAACATCCCATCTGTGCAAGGTAACTAGTTCCTTGGTGAGTCAGACCTAATTGGTGTGTAGCTGTCAATAGCTCAGGTATTTCAAGGCAGTAGCCTGGAGCAGAGATTAGAGACAGCAAGACGGTGGGTAAAGTAAAGCTGTGATCCTGCAGCGGCTTAGAATTAGTGAATTTAGATTGAGTGAGGGGCTGAAATTGGAGCTGTTTATCTCTTAATTTGTATATCAAAGTCCCTTTTGCTACTTTTCTCTATTTCTCCAAAAGCCCACCAGCCAGCTGCATGTCCAAATTAGCTTGGTAGGATAGAGAACCTCACACAGAGGGTTAAGCAAGTAAACAGACGCAGAAGCTGAAGGGATTGTGTAAAGCCTACAATTACTGCTGAAGCACTGCTGTTGAGATTTCCGTCCTCCTAAATTGAGGATGTCTGCAGCAGACTTGATATAAGCCTCCAACCCCAGTTTAATTCTAACTTAACATCTAACAAGAGTAAAGGCTCCAGTTTGCCCATGGTGAGAGCTCATTTACATTAAACAGCATTTGAGGCTGAAGCCTTTGCTTTAATGCAGGATGGTATGACCTGGAAGTTATTTCATAGTTTTCCCTCTCTGCAAAAATGATATTATGTATGGGTGTTGTAAAATTTGGAGGCATAACACATTAAAATAAATGTCTACATACCAAAACCCATATTCTCCTTCTCTGAAAGAGATGTAAAATGATACTCAATTCATATTTGTGCATGAGTTTGGCTGAAGAAACCTCTGCAGTCTGTGTTCAGCTTGCTTCAAATGATAGCTTATTGAATTGTGTGGTTAAAAGTCTTCGGTTGCATAGCACCAGGTCACTTCAGGGGTGAACTTACAAAATGGTTTAATTTTTCACTTGGTGTGGTTTGTTTTCATGATGCACCAAGCAGGCTAAAGCAGACCAAAGCCTGTCAGATGTTGTGTAATATAGCTACTCACCTCTATTTCTAGCTGTGGTCTTCATTTAGGATGGGAACACACAACTGGCTTTGAATAAAAACATTTAGCTCAAAGCACTAAGGTAGTTTTCTGTCATGAAATAAAGCTAGAGTTGCATTAATGCGTTGCATGGCTGTTGCATATTGACAGGAGACTTGTGTAACAATATTTAGGATGCATTTGTAGATGTGTGCCTGTTTAGACCAACTGGCGATGCTAGCAGTGTGAATTAACATGCTGAACAGGTTTGAGCCTGATTTGCCAGTACTGGGCTTTACATCAACCATATAATAAGAATTCATGTACAATCACACAGGAAAATCTCAAGAAGCCAACTAGTGTCAAAAACTGTTTCACATCATGAGCACTTTGAAAGCCTCTTTATCCTTTTTTGCAGTCAGTGCATAACAACCAGTTCAAAGAAATACCCAGTGTATATCAAAAATAAATGAATAGAAATCTGATTTTTCCTGCTCTGTGCTAAAGACATTTGTGTTTGTTTATTTAACCCCTAAACTAAACTCAAAATAAAGAAGTATGATCATATGAATGGAAGAGATGCTGGGATTAATTTTGGTCACATCAACATTCATGTACTCGCCCCATCTAAAACTGCCCATCGGTCAGAGTTAGGGCAGTTTTTCTTCTTGAATCATTTTCTTTCTCCGTCTCTGTCCCCCCTGAGGTTGTTATATTAAAAATCCGTCTTCTTTCCTCTGTCTCTGCAGTGATGGATGGGCAGACAGATATGAGGTGGTGGAGGGTTATGAGCAGGAAGCAGAGGGAGGAATCACCATGAAGCTTCAGTCAGAAGTGGTCAAGTCCTTTGATGACTACTACCTGAAGCTGCGTCTGGACACCAACACCAGGAACCCTTGGTTTGCTGAGTTCTGGCAGTACCGCTTTCAGTGCCGCCTACCAGGCCACCCACAGGAGAACAAGAATTACAAGAAAGTCTGCAGGGGTGGGTACTGAAGTAAAATTTCTGTTTTATGTATGGAAGAGAGAAGCAGTTTTTGAAACAAACTGATTAGGACACTTTGATTAAGGTACCATAACGTAAGCCACTAATTAGCATGCTACTCAGAAGCATACTGGTGCTTATTAGTCATTATTATATGCTTATTAGAACCTTATTCTGCATGACAGTATTCTGTAGCTCATTGGCCATAAACTAAGATTTTATCCCCACTTAAATATCTTCCTTTAATATCTATAATTATTTAATGAAATACTGACAAGTGTTTCCTTTTCACAAAAAGCTGTATAAGGATACAACAATCTTGGGCCATACACTGATGTGCTCTGTCTTTAAGCATGAATCAGAATCAGAAATAGGAGAACTAGAAGTGCAATGAAGTAAACAAATGTTGGATTGTGAGTCTTGTTCAATTAGCTATGCACAAGACTTCACTCTATAGGGAACATCTTCTAAGTTACATAGATTTAGCTATGAACATCACTAAAACTAAGTTTTATGCTTTGATTGAAGACCATTTTCATCTACCCTTTGTATGTTAGTGAACAGTTGAATTTTTAGTGGTTGAGGTTTAACCAGGAGCAAGCAGACCTCAAACCACATTAGATGTCATACAGTACCCTTCAGTCATAGTGATGACAGGTCTTACAGATGTAAAGCTCTTTCTAGATATGCAGGGTCATTTAGTCTGCAGAGTGTTTCTTTAAATTAACCTAACACTGAGGGGTGGTCACAGATTGACTAAATTTAAACATTGTGCCATCACCAATGACCTTTTTTTTAGATCCCATTACATAAACTAGAAAAGCACTCGGAGAGCGCAGACCTCCGCCAGCGCCACAGTCCTCACCCATATTGTGATTTTCACCAAAAAAAATTGTCCTGCCTATATTTCATCGAAATATTTAGATTCCTTGACCATGAAAACATACCATTAGCAATTGAATTCATTATGATATCTATTTTAGTTCAGTAGTTACTCACAAAAATCACATTTTTCATCATGGCCACCAGACGCTGATCCTGATCAACACCAAAATTGAATCAGTTCTTCCTTTTCCAATGCTGAGCATTTCTTGAAAATTTCATCAAAATCCATCCATAACTTTTTTAGTTATTTTGTTCACAGACGGACAGACAAACAAACTCTCCCGAAAACATGACCTCTTTGGCGGAGGTAATTAAGACCTTGTACAGACCTTTTTGTCAGCCCCTTCTTGTTGACCCTCTATGATATGTGCCATGAACCAAAACAAGTTGGCACAAATTACCAAAAGCTAAGAGGTTTGAAGTCACTCGCTTTTCAACTACATACTGGACATAATTTCAATACAATCTTTGTCCAGTGCTCGTTCCATGAAGTGACGACTCAATTCAAGATAATGTGTTGGTTGTTATGCGTTGCTTTAAAAGATGACTCTTTAATATTGAAGCTGGATTTCATTTGAGGGATGGTTTCCTTTTTTGTATTGACATTTAAAGACAACCTGTTTCTAAATAAAAAGATATTTAAACACTGAATGGCCGGCTCCCATTACAGAGCTGAGCCAAATGCTTTTGACCTTCAAAAATATCAAGAATTACCTTCAGCAAGAGAAAGGATGGATTAACATGAAACACACATTTTTTCTTTGCATTTACTTTACGATTGATAACTGTGGCTTATGTCACCAAATGGGATGTTGTTCAATGTGTGACATTCATCTTAAATTAAAATTAATTAAAAAAGAATCTTAGGTATGACCCTACAGCAACAAAACATGGTTATGTAGAATAAGGTACTAATAAGCACTAAATGATAAATAGTGTTCACCCAGTACAGTGCTAATATTTATGACAGTCAGCAGCTAATTAATATGAATATATGTCTCATAAACAACAGTGTAATATAGTAAATTTTTCATGTAACTACTCCGGTCCCTCATGTGCCTGTCAGTACACAGCAAAACTCAGATTCTAGCAGGTGTATTTGTCTGATCTCTGCACAGAAGTCATCTCAGAACACTTCAGTCTGGATTAACACTTTTTTCAGATTAAGACAACAAAAACAAAGCCTTAGCTGATTGCAGTGAGCAAAAATATCTGCTGGTTTAGGAAAAAGCTTTTACTTCTCAGTGTCTTAAAATGAGATGTACTAATTATGTCTTGTTACAAGTAAATTTGCCTCCTGCATTGGCAGATATTTTTACTTATTAAAATCACTTCATTCACTTCACATACTTGCCAAGGCTTGAGCTGTTCCAGTGTATGTTCAAAGGATAAAATCAAATCTTTCAAAATGTACAAATAATGACAAATCTGTATTTGTCTCTGTTTTCCTCCCTGTATCCTCTCTCCCTTTGCTCGGAAAAAGGTGATCATGGTAAATTGAACTCTTGACTTGCTCGAAATTACAATAAATCAATCAAAAAGTTACAAAGAAAGCAAATTAACAATGTAATATAATCCACATTTGAATAAATTGCTGAGCATGCTTTCAATTAAATGATAAATAAAATCAATTAGTGGTCTGCACTGGCTGTTGCTTGGAGCAGCTGAGTCATCTTTATGTTTTTATTTTCCCTTCATCACATTTTAACGTATCTTCTTTTTTCCCAAAGATCTTCAAGGTGGTAAGTGTGTTTCCCAGCCAATACCATGCTAATGACTTCTACAGCCAAACCTTAGTTCTGGAAGAGTTGAGACGCAATGTGAAATGTGAATAAAAACAGGATACATGGATTTTCAAATCCCTTTAAACCCCCATTCATCTGATGGTTAAGCTCATAAACTTGATTGTTGTCATTAAATATGCATGCATTTTGACTTTGATGCCTGCATCACATGAAAAACCCAATTGCAATGAGGTAATAAAGGACAGAAAAAACTGTGGTGACAAAACTTCGTAAAACAGAACATTCAACAGATAGGCAGGTTAAAAGCTAAAAAAAAGTGTTACAATGAAAAGGTATAAAAGAACAACTTTGAATTGCTTAATTGTTCACAATTAGTGATTAGTAGGTTCCTCACTGTGTGAAAGATTCTGTAAGGCAGTCTTTCACACATATTCCTGAATGGGCAACTGATAGGATTTTTTTCAACATCCACAGTCCATAATATAAACAAAAGTTTCAGGGAATGTGGAGAAAACCCCAACATGAACGGGGCAAGGCTGAAAACCAATGCTAAATAACCTTAGGGCAACACTGACTCTTCTGAGCCTGAGCTCACCTGAGACGCCATAGTAGATGGAATGAATGGGTATCAAATTCAACTTATGGGGACTTTGGTATAATGGAGCCCGGCACTGCTAAACGTTGTACAAACGTATTGCAATATTACTCAGTGAACATAATATAAAGCAGATGAACATGCCTTTACACCACCCGCAGCTGCAGCTGGTCGAAGTATTCCAACACCATGTGTAAGATAACTGAAGGCTATCAAAAGGGAGACTCATACAACAAGAGTTCAGGCCTGAGGAGGAGTCGGCTGGAGCCACCAGAGATGAACGCAGCTGTAACTGAGGGTAGCGAAGTTAAAGGGACTGTGAGGAGTTTCTAAGTAATTACAAAAAAGTCTCCTTTTAGATATATGCCTGATCGAAATACACACTTAAAGATGAGTTTTATAGCATGAAAATAAGTTATCTATAAATGCTATTCCTTAGCCTTCCAGTTGGGTCGGACTGGCCTGGATACTCAACTTCAGGAACAAGACAATTAAAACTAGAGCAAATTTATATTATTCGGACACGTCTTAGAGCACCAGGCTGTAAGTAGCGATATATAGCCGGCTACAAAACTACGATGCTAAGTTTTCCAAAAAATGCTTGTTATCACACATCAGAAACTACCGCTACGTAACTAGAAAGAGATACCTTGCCTGCATCCTGTAAGTTGTTGAAAAAAGAAGTTTTAAAGCAAAACAGAGTTCTGAGGAAGGTCCGAGCTGCATTTTTAGTGGCATCACAACACACACACACTTTGGCTTGCACACGTCTTTTGGTACGTTCCAGTTGTAGTCAAAAGTAGGAATTTTGAGTTCCGAGTAGGAAACTGCAACTCCTGTAATAATCAATTTATTAGCACTTCTGACTTGAGTGTGTTGCTTTAGATCAGCTGTATACATAGTATTGTTAGACTTATATTTACAAAAATGCTACCATAGTGATAATCACATTCTTCATGTGATATTTGTGAACAACGCAGGGCGTGCTAACAACAGCTAACTATAGCCTGGTAGATCGGCATGTTTTTTTCCGACTTCAACTGGAATGCCGATAACTCCGAGATGATGTCACTCCCAGTTCCGAGGTTACTGGAACGCAGCATTACGACAGTCACCGCCGAGCGTGCTCATGGGTAGCAGAGTCTTAATGTCGCCGGTAATAGATTCTCCTCACAGTCCCTTTAAGCAGAGGACATTTGCTTGTGTACACAAATGTGTTGGATCAATTTTGGAAATCTTTGAGCGGGCATAAAATTTGTTGATGTACCCAATGAACAACAGCGTTGCCCAACTGACATTAACTTACTTCTGATTGGCCTGAATTTGCTTGATGCAGTTCGATTTCCTGTAATGACAGTCAAAGTTGGCCAAAAGGCCAGTGTGTGACTTGTCTTTATCTTGCTCCTGTTCTAACTGTTTTGGAAGATGTTGCCGGCTTCAAATACTAAATGTGTCTATTATATTAAAAAAAAATAACAAAGTTTATCATTTTAAACATTAAACATCTTGTTTGAATGATGTCCTGATTTGTTTGAATGAAGATCTTTATATAATCCTATCATATTCACATTTTACTCAACATCCCAACTCTTTTTGAAATGGGGTTTGCTGAAGTGAACCTGCACTCTGTAAGCCATAAACTCCTTAAGGACAAAAAGAGTCTGACTGATGCTCTCTCTTACACAACTTCCTCTGTAATGTCTTCAAACTGAAGCTTAGTCAAACAGTGAGCTGTTCTGATGCTTTGAGGCTCTCGGCTGGAGAGAGGATTGCATCAGTCAGAGTCTGATACAGCTGAGCACTGACCTTGTTTATTTGTGTAAGAGATAAAAAGAAAATGGGCCTGCACTTAAAATACAAAGCGGCACAGGAAGGAATGGCTCACCCTGAACACTGTTCACCCAAACACCTGACAAAGATGCTGCTGCAATATGACAAACCACACACCACCATGTGTGCATGTTCCCCCCATGGCGATGAATACCAATATTATTAATGCACTGCCTAAGGAGACAAAGATGTGAATCAATTTTAGAATTATCTTCATACAAGGATGCAGAGAATGAAAAATCTTCCACTTTCTCACAGGTCTGACTGTGAGAAAGTGCCCTAGGAATACAAACAGTACAGCTTGGCATGTGAAATTCTCGGATTTTCCCGCACATCTGCCTCCTGTTGAGGCTTGTGCAATGATTTCCTTGTATGCTAATACATTCTTCTGCAAAATAAAGTTCTGTTTTGCAGTCAATACACAGCTGGTCAAATCTTACCTCTGCATTTTTGAGAACACCAAATCTTTTCTATCCTGTGGCAAACTGCACTTTTTAAACAGAATAAAAGTTCTTCTGAATTTTAATGTAATATTCTTCCATTTTCTTTCTGTACTCAACAGGAAATGAAAGTCTGCAGGAAAACTATGTTCAGGACAGTAAAATGGGCTTTGTCATCAATGCCATCTATGCCATGGCTCATGGCCTCCATGATATGCACAGGGAGTTATGCCCTGGGCAGACGGGGCTCTGCCAGGCCATGGACCCGATCGACGGCAGCAAACTGCTTGACTACCTGCTGAAGACATCCTTCAGAGGAGTCTCAGGGGAGGAGATCTACTTTGATGAAAATGGAGACACTCCAGGAAGGTGAGAGGATAAGGAGGCTGGTCAGGGTGTTCAAAAGGGATCTAAATGAGCAGTTTTGACACCGTAGTTTGATGGACAGACAGGTTTCTATGACTGCTAATACTGACCACATCTATGGGACTTTAAAGCAACAACATCTAACTTTCCACCTTGAGGAACTAGTTTCACAGTTGATCTTACAGTGAAGTAAGTTCCAACAGAAAAAGTAAGAATCATTCTTTGCTGTGAGGCTTTTTGTTTAGTCGCTGTCTCTCTTTAACTTCTTGGCTTGAACTCTCACCAAAGTCTTCCATTTCCTAGTCCCAGTCAGCATACCAAACAGCGCTGTGGCAGGCAAACTTGCCTCCACTAAGCTGATGTAACCTAATGTTATAAATTCATCATATGCTATGCAAGAGAGCCAAGGCCCACCTCCGCAGTTACATGGTGATAAAGCAGGTGACAGCGCCGATTCTCCCTGCTGAATGTTATTGCATTGTCAATCATTCAAACTACTGTTTTACAGTAAAGAAGTTTATTGTGGCTCTGCCTTAGTAGAGAATTATTAACATTGTTGATTGACAGTTAAACAGTCAGTGTTTGTCTGAATATGTCATTTATTTGTTTGAACAAGGTGATGACATGGTTTATGGGTGAAGGTGGTGAAACTGTTGGCAGAAAGCTGATTAACAGTAGCTAGCAGTCAGTTTGCATTAGCATTATTTAACATCAGTGTCAGCTGATATTGGCCCTGGCATCCGACAGTGGCCATTTGCAAATGATTTAGCCACACCTCTGTGTTGGATCAAATGCAGGATTGGGAAAAATTTTTGTGCACTTTATATTCCCTCTTCTGTCAATTAGCTGTTTCGCTCTGTGGACTCAGGAAGACAAAGCAACAGAGAGATTTTAACTCAAGTGACGATGACATTCCTTTTACTGTGGATTGCTAGGGTTACATTTATGAACTGGAGTAAACAGAAAAAGAAATTCTTCAGAACAAGACTCAGCAGGCAGAGGCAGAAGAACACACTTGCTGCATCAAAAAAAGTGCAAAACACAGAGACTTCCTGGAGTAAAATAAATGACTCTGAAACATGACTGTACAATGAATCAAACAAAGTTTTATGCCATGTTTATACCAAAAGCTCACACAATTACACATAATAACTGAATCCACAACAGCGGCACCCCACTGGTACTCTCAGCTTGTTTTTAAAAGTACAGCAAACATACTGAACTATTCCTCTAAGATTAGAATTCTGAGCATCAGCACAAGATTCAGTCACTGTACTTTTCATCATATCAGTCCCTCTTTTGCAGTATTACTCATTTATTTAAATGAAAGTAATCTTTGCAATTCTCACATCTAAAACCATCCTGCTCATTAGCCCACATGCACAAGCACACATGTGCACCAGTCTTTAGCCTGAAAGGATGTAATTAATTTGGACTGGAACAGATTCAGTGGATTGTCCGCCATGGCAGCCACTTTCATCTCCTTACACCCCAACAGACAGAGTTTGACAGTGTGAAAACACAGCCGTGTCATTCCTTCGTCAACTGGAGGTCAGGTGGAGCAAATCCTGGATCAGTATAGAAATGAGGCCATGGTGCGCACTAGTATGAGCTCATGATGTCACACTTAGAGGGTTGTAAGCTGTTTAAGTGACTTTGGATAAGAAAAAGGTTCCCTAAGCTGATGAGTTGTTATCATTAAATTACCTGTCACTCTCTTCCTCTCCCCTCCCCTTTATCTCCCCCTCCTCTCTCTCTTTGATCAAGTCTTAATTCTGTCCTTTCCTCACTTGATAAACTTGTTCATCCTGGTTATGTCTCATCCTTCCATCCATCCAGGTATGACATCATGAATTTCCAAAGTGTGGGTGATGATCGCTATGAATACATAAATGTGGGCTCCTGGCAAGAGGGTATGTTGAGCATTGATGACTACAAGCTGTGGATGAACAGCAGCGACATGGTCCGCTCAGTCTGCAGTGATCCCTGCTCTAAAGGACAAATCAAGGTAAAGAGTCAAAGTATCCCTAAAGGCATAAGATGTTGACTATTTTTAGGGCTGTCACTTTAGTGCATTAATTAGATTAATTAATTACACCGCAAATTAATGCGTTATAAAAATTAATCGCAAGATTAATCATAGCACACAAACATTTTAATTTTGGCCAGCTGGAGGACCCGTACATGGCAGTGGCACGTCACTTCACACATGCGTCTCTGGTCAAACCAGACAAAGCCCAGGTGACAACAGGAACGGCATATTTAAGACTTAGTCTTATTTTATTTTTGAATTTATTTATCTATATTTGTACTACATTCTTTAATAATGCATCACTCCTAATTGGTTTGCTGGATGTCCTCGACCTTTTTCTTATTTTGAATTTGATTTATGAAACACACTTAAAGTGTAATTTGAGTTGCCTGATTGAGCTTAGAATTTTCTGGACAAGTTGCCCTGACTTTGGTTTTATTTAGTCACCAATAAAAATGTGGATTTACAAATCTTCTCTTCTTAGTGTATTCATTTGATTAGTCATGCACTACAATTTTATAATATCCTAGAATTCAAATTCTTTATTTGGGTACTTTAAGCAGATATGAGATTAAAATGTGATTAATTAGATTAATTAATTATAATTCCGGTAATTAATTAGATTAAGTTTTTTCATCATCTGACAACACTACTTTTTTTATTTAAATATCTAAATAAGTGAAAAAATGACCTCATATTGAAAGTATTTTTGGTTGAGTACTTGAACTGCGTCAAGCATTTCCAACTGATCTGATGATGGCACAACCCCCATGACAAGACACAGCAGGTGTTTGTTCTTATGGAAACAGTGGATGTCCCATCAGGCTAGTACAAAGTGAATGTGAGATCTACTACTTTATGCTGCTGTTGTTTTTCTGTATCTCAGTCATGTCTGCTGGTGAAGTGGCTTACATCCTGTAATTTGCACTGTGGTAGTAGCGCCCTCCTACTGCATCATCTGGTAGGCCCACAATGAGTGTGACTGATGGAATGATCACCTAGTCATTGGTCGGATATGCTTTTGAAAGTTTCTGCCAGTTTCCAAACCCTCTGTAGGCTGTTGCCCAGATGGACTTGTGAAATACTGTATATTGGTCCATCTGTTGTGTCAGGTTTGTACGTCTGAGACAATACATAAATAATGTATGGAAAAAGATGCTCTCTGGCAGTATCAATGTTGTGTGGCTTTGGTAATGAACACCTCTGGCAAATAGGATCCAGCTGGGTAGACCTAAACTTTTGGGTCAGTAATGACCCTGTATATTGAAGTACTTGAACCCACACAGAGGCACATTTAGGGGGCCTTTAGTGGCCTTTCCATGTCTGTGGAAAATCATGCTTAAAGTAGTAAAAATTAAACCACTGTTTTGATTCATTGGATTTATTTGACAAGAAACTATTAAAACTGGACCTCATCAAAAAAAAAAAAAATAAACAATGGTTCACAGCTTTGTGATTACACCCTGCAGAGTGAAGTTTTACTGAATTTAGCCCTAAATTTAAACAAATACCATAAGCAGCAGCAGTAAAGCTAAGAGTCCATCACAACATGCAATCTTTTGTCATAGTTCTGATTAGTGACATAATTTACAGACTTTGGGTCAAAGCAAATTCTTTTCATTCAATCAACACTGACTTTGTAAAATTAAGCTTGAAACTCTTGAAGTTCAGTTTTCATTTAAAAAAGAGAATTTGCTGTGATGGATAAAGAATGATCCAAACCTATGATGAGGTGTTAATTTTACACTCTGCCAGTGTTTATGTAAGCAGATGAAATACCAGCAGATTTAATTGGACACTCATTCTGCTCTGTGTAGCTATTTTATCACAGCAACACAAACAGTGTTTTCTCACTGTACTTTGTCTTTATATTTTCCAAGGACGTCAACACAAGTGAGAGACTTGTGCTTGGTACAAAATGCCTGTTCAGTAATATATCTTGGATGTACAAAACATACTTGTGCGGGAAACAGAGATGTCAAAGATTTAAAGGATTTTGGATAAGGACTAAAGAATTGTTGTGATGGTGCTAAATGTGAAAGATAACATTTAGTACAGTAGTATGCTTTTATCAATAAAACTCAGATTAAATAACAGAAAAAAACTTTAGCATCCTCCATGCCTCACAGTGCTGCTGTGGTCAACATTGTTTGCCCCATAGCAATGAGGACCCTGGTTTGAATCCCAGTTGGACAGAGTATGTCAGTATAAAGTTTACACGTGTTCTCCATCCACGAACTACAGACTTGTCCTTTAGGTTTATTAGTGAATTAGAGTATGTGACCGCTCTGTGATAGACTGGTAGCTCTTTAAGGTAGACCCTACCTCTTACCCAATAACAGCTTCATTGTCACAATGAGCATTTCCTATTGTACCTAAACTTACTCCAGATGTGTCCGAACCTTTTTCATAGAGGGACACATAAAGGATAAAAATAAGGATGACTGGACCACTTTACTCACTTTGAGCACATGGACAATAAATAAAATGGAGGACAAAATATGCTTTGCAGACAAATAAACAGTCTTCACCACACCTGCCAGTCATGGCTCTTAGTGGCAAACAACCACTGAATGTTAAGGATTTGGAGGTGGCTCAGAATCAGATCTCAGGAGCTCAATTTGGTTTTTCCCTCACTGCATTGGCCCCTGGACAGGATAAGAAAGATGCTTTGTGCAGCAGAGAGTAGAGTTTCTGACAACCTGCATTCACATTCAGACACAACAAGAACAAACTGCACATATCTGTGTTGATACATGAGGATGATGAATGTGATTTTAGTTTTGAGTGTGGCTTCAAGATAGATCAGATAATGGGAAAAATAAGCACGATTGTTGCTACATCCTGCTGTGGTATATTTATCCATATTCAACCATTAAGAAAAAGTTAACTACTATAATTTGAGCCGCATTTCATTTTGTTTTGAGGATTAGGTGTGGGCCAGGTTAAAATGGGCACAGTTGGACCCCAGGCCTTTGTTCGGACTCCCCTGCTCTAGAACTATATACCTGTAACCCATTAACTTTGATAGCTGATCATTGAGCATAAAGCTCACCCCATTTCTTTTAAATCAGCCTTAAGGATAATTGCAAGTTTTAGTGCACACTTTGTCTATGAACATCTGCATATGTGGCTAAAAGCAGCTCCTTACAAGTGTGCTACTTGGCCTATGGTTTTTCATCTTGGGATTTGTTAAGCAAGAAGACTGCACTGCATAATCTCCGCTATCGCTCTGAAAAGTGGAACACATTTGTTGGCTGCATTTTAAGTAGCCCTCAATAAGGGGCAGCCTTAGAGGTGCCACCTCAAATGTGCTCTTTGAAGGATGCTCCACATAAAAAGGGACACAGCATAAACATGTGCACAAAGTATGACATTAATGAAACAACTGACAGCTTGCTAATTTGACAATATAGCCCCCTTGCTGAGGTATGTCTGAAGGAATCTAAATCACATTGACAAATAAAAGCAAATCTACCAAGCTTTAAGAGAAGGGATAGATTTCTTCTAAAGATAACTTTAAGGCTTTATGCTTTTGTATTGTCAGGACAGAGGAGGGGGAATAAGACAGAAGATAGACATTAGTTCAAACTAAAACCACCTTGTGATGGAAATTTCCATAATTCCAATTTCCAGTCAAGTTGGGACATTATGTCATGCATAGATAAAAACAGAATACCATGATTTAGAAAATCCCTTTTGACCTTTATTGAACTGAATGCAACACTAAAACAATATATTTTTGTGTACAGCATGGTAACATTTTGAATTTGATGCTTGCAACACATTCCAAAAAAGCTGGGACAAGGGCAACAAAGGCTGGGAAATATGAAGTTTGCTCAAATACACACGTTTGACCATTCCACAGGTGAACAGGTTAATGGGAAGCAGGTGAGCATCATAACTGAGTATTAAAAGAAGCATCCCTGAAAGGCTCAGATGTTCACAGTCAAAGGATGAGCTGAGGTTCACTACTTTATCAACAACTTTGTCAGCAAATAGTCCAACAGTGCAAGAATGAGGTTTTTAGTGTTTTATCATCTGCAGTCCATTACATCATCAGAAGATTCAAAGTGTTATCAGGCCCAGCTTTGAATACATGTGACCTTCAGTCCCTCACTGCAGTATAAACAGAGATAATTATGCAAAGGATATTACCATGTGGGGACAGGAACACTTAAAAAACGTTTCTCAGTTAACACAATTTGTTGCTACATCAAAAAGTGCAAGTTAAAACTCCAGGCAAAGCAAAAGACAGAAATCAACAACATGCTGGCAAAAGTACTCCTGTACCAGACTTTTGTAACATTCTGCTGGCATTAAAGTGATATTCTGGGATGGAACAAGTTGGGTCCTATCACAAGGTTTAGGGCAGAAATTACCCCTACAGCGGTGTTTCTGTGCAGCAGAAACCCAGGGCGCTAGGACCAAGCACCCCCTTCCTCCTCCGGTCCTGCTCGTCTGCCGATTCCTCTGCAATCACACGGGGCCATATTTTACTTGACCGAAAACACAAATAAATGGACTCCCACCGAAAAAATCTGATATCGGTCTGCATTCACGCTTTATTTAGAGAATTTTCAGCGCATTACTTTCACACAGAAACACCGCTAAATAAGGCTCTATTTCTCATAGCGCTGTGAAACGGCCTCCGCGGAAGAGCCTCTGGCTCTGCAAGCCAACTCTTGGCTGAGGCTGTAGGGCTAGAAGTAGCCTTGTTCAGGGGGGCTATAAAAACAATACAGTTATAGTAGGGATAGTGTTGGAAATTCTTGAAACAAAGGAGGACAATGATCCAGAGACTTTGGACTCTGAAGTCCCAAACCAAAGCAGTTTATCCTTATGTCTAATAAACATTTCTGTAAAGCCCATCAGAAACATGACATAGTATTCTTCAGATTTTAAGTACACAGGCAAGTGAAATGACCTTTGACTTTGTCCCTCCAAAATATAATCAGTTCATTCTTTAATAAGAGTGGACAACTGTGAAAGTTTGGAGACAATCCCCGTGGCAATCAAGGGAAAGACATGAGGCTCAATTACCTTGACCTTTGATTTGCCACCTCAAAACGTATGAATTTTGACCGTCAAAGCATTATTGTGATATCGGATTGACATGAATAGCAGGGACTAATGTATGAAAACATAATGTCTGTAGTGACAGCTGTTGTGATCTTGATGCATTAAGAATGTGGTTTGTTGAGACATTTGGTGTTTGTATTTTGCATATAAAGTTGTATTTTAAACCAGTAACTGTGTCACTGCTCCAAGGTGATGAACTACACTTGTGACACTTTTTCTCCTTTTGATGGCTGTCTTTTTTTGCTTCTTAAAGTCTTCATCCTTGATCATTTACAGGCACACATTCTCAAGTCTGCCTAAACGTGATTGAAAATAGTGGTAAATAAAAATCCTGATGCACAGAAGTCATCTCAGGACAGTAGAAGATAAAGCCTATGAGATAAACTGCCCTGGTTTGCTTCAACAGGAGCCATTTGTTCTCAGTCTACAGTAGCTCTACTGCTCCAAGGTGATGAACTACACTTGTGAGGTGCACTTTTCTTCCCATGGCACTCTGGTCAATCTTTGGCTTTACCACTTCCATCCTTTATTAATTTACAGAGCACACATTCTCAACCCTGCTTTCCATATCACAGTGCTGAAAAGAGCTACACACTCTGAGACTAAAGTAAATGCAGCTGGCCTTGTTTCATAAACATCATGTCTGGAGCTCATCTTATTAAAAAAACCTGCACCATCATATCCGGGTCTTTGATATCCCTCTGATGCTGATTACTTATTCAGGTTGCTTTTGTTCATGATGTGCTGCTTGTGGTGGTTTGATTGTGCTGATTATTGTTGTGAATGCTCAGAAAGATGCCTGTGACTCTGTATCATTGATGTGTGTCCTCTTTGCTTGCAGGTGATCAGGAAGGGTGAGGTGAGCTGCTGCTGGATCTGCACTACATGCAAAGACAACGAGTATGTCCAGGATGAATTCACCTGCAAGGCGTGTGAACTGGGATGGTGGCCTGACGACGACCTGGCAGGTAATGGCAATTCACCAAAAAAACACACACACACACACACAAAAAAACAGGCTTGCTAAAACGTTTTTATGTTAAGATGTTCTTTTGTGTTTTTCCTTCCTAATATGACGCTTGAGAACTGAACAGCATGAAGCAATTCTGTGATACTTTTGTGACTGTAAATATAATTAAGAGGGCTGTCAGCATTATGTTTTCTAAACACATTAATCCTTTGCCATTTCTCAATTAGAAGGCATCATACCTGGGGCTGTTGTTGTTCCATAATCAAACTTGGAACATTTTCCAAGCAAACACACTAATAACTTAAGATAAAAAGCAAAAAAGAAGTAGCATCACAATTTAACTGTGTGATGAAGCTCAAACCGATTAGCCAAAAGTTCAAAGCTTGTGTTCTTGAAACCGTGCCAGGGTAGATGCAGTGAAATGTATATTGCTAATTTCAACTTTCAGAAGATCTTGGAGACATCCAGAAAAGATATTTCTGCAGCAATGTGGGCATTATCTGGACATTGATTAGCCAGTCTTTTTGCAAGTGGTTGTTTGTCACTAAATAGTTCTAAATTATTGATATAACTACTTGACATCAACTTTATTATTTTTTTGTGGCTGCTTTTAATGTAACCAGGTCAGTGCACTGACTAGCATATTTGTTAATATCAGACAGTGCAGGAGGCTGTAATAAAAGCCACAATCTCAATGAAGCTGCACAATGAGTTAAAAAAATAGACTGCATTCATTCATTCATTAATTTTCTATACCCCTTTATCTCTTTCGGGGTTGGGGGGAGGAGGGTTGGAGCCTATCCCAGTTGTCGTTGGGCGAGAGGTGGGGTACACCCTGAACCGGTCGCCTGTCAATCGCAGGGCCACATAGAGAGACAGACAACCATTCATGCTCACACTCATACTGAAGGTCAATTTAGAGTCACCAATTACCCTAATGAGCATGTTTCTGGTCTGTGGGAGGAAGCCAGAATGCCCGGAGGGAACCCACACATGCACGGGAAGAACATGCAAATTTCACACAGAAAGGCCCCTGTCCAAACCGGGGATCGAACCGGGTACCTTCTTGCTCTGAGGCATGTGCGCTACCTGCTGCACTCCTGTGCCGCCAAAATATATTCTAATGATTTGCAAATCCTTCTCAGTCTATATTAGGTTTAAATACACTAAAAAGACCATATATTTCATTTTCAAACATACAAACCTTATTAGGTTTTTTAATGCACATATTCACTCATTTTGGATTTAATGTCAGCAACACATTCCAACAAACTGGGACATGAGCAACAAAAGACTGGGACAGTTGAGGAATACTCAAAAACACCTTTTTAGAACATTCCACACAATAACAGGTAAACGGGGAACAGGTGAGTACCATCATTGGCATAAAGGGAATATCCCCCAAAGACTCAGTTGTTCACAAGCAAGGATGGAGTTGTGTCACCACTTTGTGACACAACTGTGTGAGAAAAAAGACAGACAGTATAGAACCAGACCTGTCTCCCATTAAAAATGTGCAATGAACCTCAAAAAAAGACAATAGAATACTGAGGCTGTGAGGAACTGAAGTCGTACTTGAAGCAGGAATGGGAAAAAATTCCGACTGCAAAGCTTCAGCAATTCAAGTAGTTTCTTTCAACAGGCTTATTGTGTGTTGTTATAGGAAAGGTTATGTAACACAATGGTGAACGCCCTTGTCCCAGCATTTTTGGAAGGCACTGCATTTAAAAAAATAAAATAAAATGAGAAAATATTTGCTCCTCCCCAAAGAACATTAAGTTAATCAGTTTGAACAGTAAATATATTGCCTTTTAGGATATTTAAATTGAATAAAGGTTCGGGAAGGATTTGCAGATCATTGTATTCCATTTTTCTTTGCATTTTACATGGTGTCCCAACTTCATTGGAATTTGTGTTTTTAGATAGAAACACTGACACAGTCAACATTGAACCAAATGTTCTGTTGCTGCTAGGTTACCTTCCTTTATGCCTGCTCCATTTTCCAGACATTTATATCCCATAACACCAGTAACCCTTAAACAGCACACATCCTGCTGCCTGAGCTACATTTGCTTTATGCTAAATTCATCCTCCTCCCATAACGCTGTTCTTCCTCCTCACCCTGACACCTCCTTTGGCTCCTGCTGTTCATCATCCAGGTATACTGTGACCCCGCTCGCTACGCACAGCTCACGACATAAGTGACGCTGCTCATTTCCTCCTCCCCGCTCCTCGCCTGGTTGTGACCCAGGGGCTGTTTTGACAGCGATTTACAGAGTTGAGAGGAGCTCTCTGTTCCCAGGTGTAAAATCCTATTACTGACATGAGAGGCTTGGGGATACATTTCGGCAGTGTGTCGAGGAAGAAATCCTCCCTCCTCTCTCATTACAGGACACTATCTGGAGAATACTAATAGAGAGAGCTGGTGTCCTATTCATAGAGCGAGGCTGTGCTATCCATGTGTTCTTGCCTTTATTCATTGAGGACAGTCTTTTAAATACATAGATTATTTAAAGCTGCTTTTTCCACCAAGATAGTGAGGTAAATGAAGCACAAAAAATGTATGTTTTTGTGGTAAGTCTGATTGATATTGGAGATTCAGTTGTCCCTCTGCTTTAAACTGCTCATTTTTTGATCCAGGTATACACACATGATGACCAAATGAAAACAGAACCACACATCACCATTTTTGCCCACCCAGTTGATAACCAGTTCTTTAGAACATCAAGAACCATTTCTATAATAATTTTTGACTGGACTATCTGTTCAAGAATAGATTGGATTTAAATGGCTAGAATTATTTTTGTGAAACTCTAAACTCTGACCTAATATTTGTTTGATTAAAAAGGAAGGAGCTGTGAGTACAGTACATACTCATTACTGCAAAGTACCTTAAGTTCCCTTCGTTTTAAGTTTTGATGTCAAATAACCACTACTATTTGCATTTCAGTTTAAAATGTGTGAATGTTGGTTTGATATAGCCTTGTGAAAGCAATGCATTTGTGATGTATTTCTTCTTACTCTTTTGTTACATTGCAAGTAAAGTCAGTTGCTTCATTTAAATGCCCCCTAAAATGTATTACAATGTGGCCCTCTTGCAATTAGAGTACAATACATTTGGCTAAAGTTGCACCCAAAGTTTCCCAAGTCTACTCAGAACATATAATGTAGAGATAAATACTTTACCCAAGTGCTCCCTACAGTAAAATTCACAATGAAGTACTCCTTTGGTTAGTAGATGGTTGTCTTTTTGTTGAGTTTTTAATACCGGTTTTGATGGTTTTATTGCTTTATTTGTTAAACATAGGCAGTGAATAGAGTTGAAAATTGGGTAGAAGGGGAAAGGTAGGAATGAAATTCTAATAACGAGTTGCAGTCTTGTTTAAGTCTGGTCACTACATTAAGAAATTTAGCATCTGAACATGGAGCATCCAGACCTAACCATGTGCTACATTTTAAGATTGAAGTCCAGAGATGAAAAGTTTGAGAAGCCATGCCTTTAATTTAAGCAGAATTACAGCTGAGCATTGTTGTTTAATATTTAGGCCTGGATCTGGAGGTTTTAGGGATTCAGAGCTTGGGTATTTTGTAAGAATTGTAAAAGATTCAAACCTGTCTGTTTGTGCTCAGTATAGCCAAGCAGAGTACTCAGGCAACAAAAAGGATGCAACACCTCACTAATTTCTAATCACTTTCCCCTTGATTGTGTTGCCAGAGTGCTCAAAAATAATCCTACAGTGCAACAGCTTTTTAGCACCTTATTTTCCCTTAAAATATACCACAATTTATTTAACAATATACAACCTTCATGAGGCAACATATTGGGATCAAATTTCTCATGATTCAACACACCAGGAGTTAGCAGTACAGAAAAAAGTGGGTTCCCATGTGCATGGCTTTGCTCCTGATAGCAAAGAGTGTAATGCTATTAGCAGCGTGTAATTTATGAAGTGTTAAGCCAGGAAAGTCTCAGAATGACATTTTTCTCCTGTAAGAATCTACTAACATACTAACGATGTAACATGACAGAGCTGACACACTGTTTAAATATGTGTGTACGTATTGAACATTGCAGGAGCGTGAGGGAGAATTCTGACATACATGCAGCTTTTTGATGTGTATGATGACACACTTAAACATACCCAGCATTGACATTAGGTGCATTTCAAACAAAAAATTCAGAAACTTATTATTCTATAAGGGAATTGAGAAGCTCAGAAAAACCCCAGCCCCCCTAGTGACTCTAAGGGGTAAGCAGTATTGATGATAGATGGATGAGCAATGGGATCTAATTGGGATTATCTTTTATAGTTAGCCTTACATGGATACTTAAGGAAATGCTTTTGCCACTTCTCCCTACATTTTGCTTCTGTTTTTACACCAGCTGTGCAAGTAAAGGTCGGTGCAATAGTTGAATAACAAAATGTCAACAATAGTATTTCTAATCACAAACGCCAAGGTTGTTGATTAATGCAGAGAAGATATAAATAAGAACAGTGGAGATACAAAGCATATCTAATATACTCCAGCCACATTACATGGGCATCAAATTGGCTGATGGTGAAGTTCAGATACCAGAATCAGTATGAGAAAGGAAAAGGATGGTATCAGAGCATCTCTGCTTCCACTGGTCATTGGCTCTTTTCACTTCTCTGAATGTAGCCTTTTTCCCACAAAGGTATACAACAAAAAACTAATCCAACATCTCCTCTGTTCTATTCAGGCTGTCAGCCCCTGCCTCTGAAGTACCTCGACTGGGCAGACGTGGAATCTATTGTGGCGGTGGTTTTCTCCTGCGTGGGCATCCTGATCACCTCCTTTGTCACCTTTGTGTTCATTCAGTACCGGGACACTCCTGTGGTAAAGTCCTCAAGCAGAGAACTGTGTTACATCATCCTGGCAGGCATTTTCCTGGGCTACATCTGTCCGTTTACATTAATTGCCCGTCCGACAGTGGCCTCTTGCTACCTACAGCGACTTCTGGTGGGCCTGTCATCTGCTATGTGTTATTCTGCTCTGGTGACCAAGACAAACCGCATCGCCCGCATCCTGGCAGGCAGCAAGAAGAAGATCTGCACCAGGAAGCCACGATTTATGAGCGCCTGGGCCCAGGTGATCATCGCCTTCATGCTTATCAGCGTGCAGCTAACTCTGGAGATCACACTTATTATTCTGGAGCCCCCTGAGCCAATCAAATCCTACCCAAGCATACGTGAGGTCTACCTAATCTGTAACACAAGTAACATAGGCATGGTGGCACCACTGGGTTACAACGGCCTGCTCATCATGAGCTGCACCTACTATGCCTTCAAGACTCGCAACGTCCCGGCCAATTTTAACGAGGCTAAATACATTGCCTTCACGATGTACACCACCTGCATCATCTGGTTGGCATTTGTACCCATCTATTTTGGCTCAAACTACAAGATCATAACCACGTCCTTCTCCGTCAGTCTGAGTGTGACTGTCGCGCTGGGCTGCATGTTCACGCCTAAGATGTACATTATCATTGCCAAACCAGAGAGGAACGTCCGAAGCGCCTTCACCACATCTGACGTGGTACGAATGCATGTGGGAGACGGGAAGTCTGCAGCACAATGCGGGAGCAACAGCTTCCTGAACATGTTCCGCCGGAAGAAGCCTGGATCAGGAAACGCCAAGTGAGTATCATTTCAAGTCGTTTTATCCTGGTTGTATTCTGTGTTGTTGAAAAATGCTTAAACACTCAAATAGTCCAATGACCTTTTCCTGAGGTGGTGATTAGACGTTTAAAAAAAAATCAGCTTGAGGGCTGTAACTGAATGGCCCCCTCCCCCTCCCTCATCACAGTGTAAGTTATCATAGTTCAAAACTTTATGACAAGACTTGACGCCAAAGCCACAGTCATGTCCACTCTCTGTGTGACTTTGTCGCTCAGATTTTGGAACACAACAAGACCAATGCCTTTGAGTTTTTTTGGGTAATGATGATTTGGATATAATCAGAAGGCTAGGAAAAGTACCTAAAATCGTGCGTATAGCTTTAGGTAGAAGTCATTTAACTGTTATAAGACATTTGAGCTTGATTGAATGAATTTCCAAATAGGTGCTAATCATTAAGCACAAGACTTTCAATGGCTGCCTTCTAAAAAGTATGTCGGACTTTGTGCCAGGGTCAGACTACAGTTTCAAGGATGATCATTCCCAGTCCTCACAATAGTGTATTAACCCATCTGACCCAAAAACTATTGTATTCTGTGCAAAACGTCATAAGCAACTATCAAGACCCAATCTAGGACACTCAACAACATTCTCACACAGGGTACAGGATATTTGATTTTTGTTCTTCCCTTAGCAATTGATCGCATCTTGCCAGAGATATTGACCGAGAGAGGGAGAGAAAGAGAGAGCGGTGGAGGGCAACTAACAGATTAAAACAAACTGAACAGCAAAGCAAAAGAAGGATAATGTGTTGGTGTGATATAAATTTATAATAGAGGGGAAAAGTTTGTTAAGCTCTGAAATTATATCATGGTGAAAGCTGATCAGCAGTTATAGGCTGATAAATAGTGTGCACAAACTACAAATCTATAGGCCAACTGTTTCTAGCACTTGGCATCAAGACCAAATGACATTACTTCCATTGTAGTCAGAAGTCTGGTGCGACGGTGCAGTCTGTCCTGCCTGACAGTTAAGACATTGCATGATTTTATGGCTATATAAAATTGTGTATTTGTGTACCTCAGGATGAGTGACTGATTCACATTATATTTTAAATGTTTGGCTTAAAGTTACCTTTTCAGTAACCCATTTGAATATTAATTGTTCTTCTTTATAAATATCCTTTTTATTGAATTATCATGTGCAATTAAACTGCAAGCATGGGGCGTGCAGGTGATGCTCTAAAATCATTTCAAGAATATTTGGGTGTTTAAGCATGAAATTGATCTATTTTTCGTTTTCAGCTTTTCAAGTTCACATAAAATTAAAGTGATGCAATGACTGAAGAACAGCAGGAAGTAAACATAACGGTGCATTTCAACCAAGTGGTTCAGTTTGAATTCATTTGTTTTGAAACTGTTTGGTACGATAAATTCTGACTACTCAGTGTCAGCTCCTTGTTTTAGGGTTGAATTGGCTTGGTACCCAGAGAGAGTAGTTTGGGGCAAAGGCAGAAGTGTGTGTTACTGATATTTTAACAGTTTTTACAGTTTTTTTCTTTAATGTTCTAAATCTGACTGAAACACATCACTTGGTGGAAATACACAAATGGATATGGTGCATCCCCCTCCCCCTGAGAGTGGCTAATGTTCAAATTAAAAAAGAAGCTAATTTTTAAAGGTACTTCTGAATATTGCTTCTACTGTGTTATTGAGTTAAGTCTAGATTTCTCACATTCAAAGCTTGCATAAGACTTTCTTATAACATTTTGAGATCCACAGCTGTGACACACGGACAGGTGTCTAAAGTAAGAAGTGGGGCAGGTTGTGACAGTGATCCCAATATGTATACATGTTGTCTCTCACCCTTGTTATGCAGCCTTATGAATCTTCTAACCTATTAACATAATAAAAAGAGCAGCATTTTGTCTGCAAAGTGTCCAGGCTGGCAAATGTTTGAGCACGGGTGTCTTCAGTGCTTTCCTGGAGAGCTGCATTGTCAATCAAGACATTGTTATGTATTCCCTTGACTGTAGTAATCCAATCAATTAACAAGCAAAGGAGGAATTTTAATACTACAGATGTAATTACAGATACCTTTGAAGGACAGGCACACATTTACTTTACCCATTAACTCTAATAGCACTGACATTTTACAAGGATTTAATTTTCTTAATATCACAGAGAAAACAGATTTTTCATCCCAAGATGAAATGGGAAGACAGTAAGACCTAGAAAAATAAAATATGTTGTTGTATATCACCACAGAGCTTCCATCAGGGATGGAACTGGGACCAACACATCCAGTAGCTACCATCACGACTCTGATTCAGGTGCTGCATTTAGGTACCATTCACTCAAGGCAAAAATGCCAAACATCTGCCTTCTCTTTTTGTGAGCTGTCAGATATTACCTTCTAGCTAGAGAAATTGACAGTGAATGCAACAGAAGCATAATTACATGTACTCATATTAGGGTAAACATTATTAATGTTATTTTTTTACCCTTAAAGTGTCCATCCGTAAACCTATTTGGCACCTCTGCCATCTAAAAAAAATCCCTTTCTTGAACTCTTGCCACTATATGCATTACTGACAGTACCCATAATCAAAGGTTGGCGATTGCCTGGGGCCTTATACTTGAGACCACAGTGACTTGTGACACAAGGCAAAGTTAGGGGGTGGATTTAAACAGATGCAAACGCCCTCTACTCATTTATTTTAGTTGTCAAGATTATCAGGGAGGTGGTGGCACCAAAGCGATTATGTCCAGACACCATTCAGAGGATGTCCTTGATACATGCAGTCTGTGACCTTCTTACTGCATGTCATTCCCAACTCTCTATCCGACTCTTTGAATCTATCCACAGCCCTGTTCTATCTAAAGAAGCCAGATCAGCACAAGACAGACAGACAAAAACCAAAACAAAACCAAAAGGCAAAATTCTGACAGCATTTAGAGAGAAGGTAGTGAGGATGTTGCCTGAGCACTCCCTCTTTTTTGTTTAAAAACATTGCTGAATTCTCTAAGAGCAAAATCTTCAATCCTAGATGGTCTCAATTGCCTTTTACAAACTTGTTGGTGTAAATTAGACAGCGATCTTCCTCCTCAGGAAAATATGTCAGAGATGAAGTCTAGATGGAATCCTGAGGAGATGTTGCATTCAAATTCATGCCAGTTTTCTGTTACTTAACCCTGCCTTTAACATTGTCACAATTCGTGAACTAAGTTACAATGTTAAACTTACAAGATGAGGGGAACATTTACTTGGACTCATCTTGTAAACACATCTTCATTTGAAAGCACCTCTAGAACCCAATTTTTTATCTTTCAGGCACACATTAGTGACCCACTGAAAATTGCTTTGTGACCCAGTGTTGGGTACCAAAGCACCAGCTAAGTACCACTTATTTAAGGCAGGGGATTTTGAACTATCTTTACCAAAGACACAATTAAATACAAGCCAAAATGGTTTCTTTGTTGGAGTATCCTATTACTTGAACTATTTATTTGTATCTTTTAATACCTAAAAAAATGGACAAACTAACATTTATTATTATCTTGTCCCGCATCCTCTGGCTACATTTTTATAAAGACAGGATAATAAAAGGTCAGATTCACATCATAGATCAGATGATTCTCCATTAAAGCATGTGTGTTGTGGGATCCATTTCCAAAGATAAAACTAGCCATTGATATGAAATCTTTTCAACGAAAGTCAGGTGCTGGCTAAAAAAAAAAAAAGCATTGTAATCTGTTTTTAAATTGTTGTCTTTTTAAATTGCTACTTTACACTTTATTTTACATTGATATAATGGTAATTGAAATGTATGTATTATAATATTTTGATGCATTACAGTATTTTAATTTATTGTGCTCAATTTTTTCATCTTCCATTTCTAATGTTGCTTTGTAAAACTGTATATTTTAACGCCCAACTACACACAAGAGTTGGAAAGAAATGGTTTTAAACTCTATGTAGTACAGTAGCTCCACACTGAAATTATGTCAAACTGCAGCACTCCTAACAAAACAGGTAAATTCAGTTCAATTCAAACTGTATAATCCATGAAGAACTTGTTTACAAAAGTATTTGATGTTATCTGCAACCATTTAGTTTCACGGATTCAGCAACAAACACCTAAGCTTCACAAGTCACCATTTCAAAGTTAGGTAAACCAAATTGGGCAATACCAACATAAGAAATTATTTTAACCATTAATTCAATTAGCCGCAAAGTTGTTTAACCTTAGTAAGGTATCTGATAATTAATCCAAATCCCAAGTTACGCCATGACTTATCACAGGGCGCACACATGTATCCTGTCTCACTCATTGAGAACCACTGTTTTAAAGTACCTCACTAAATGTAGGTATCTGTCGCCCCCCATGGTACATTATCTTTGACACTGCAGCCCTCTGAGATGAAGCACAGGCACCCTGCTGCTTTTGGTCTATCCTGAATTAACCTCACATTTAACTTTTTTAAGCATGAACGCCCCTTCCCTCTCCCCTCCCCATCCCTCCAACTAATCACATCAGAGCCAGACTTATTCTGCTACGAACTCTGTCGTCTTAAGGCCAGTCCAGGCACAGACTGACATCCTTATTCTAAAAGCATGTGTCCCATTTCAACAATAGTGTTAAGTAGAAGAAAGAAGCTCCAAATTCTGTAAGCTCGGTGAAGATCATAATGCTGTCTGTCTTCAACACATTATGAATCACCGGCTCCTGAGTGAACCTTTAGCAAAGCTGTCGTGTGATTAGAAGTATTTTAACATGCAACAGAAATGTTGAAATGCTGCTGCTCTGTTGTGTCATGTTGCTGCTGTGTTTTTTTAAATGTTTTTACTACAACTACCTCCCGGTTTCCTGTGTTAGTAACTTGGGTCTTTATCTCCGTTCATAGTTCTAATGGCAAGTCTGTGTCATGGTCTGAATCAGGTGCAAGACACCCTCCGAGGGGGGGGAATGTGTGGCACAGACTGTCTGTGCATGTGAGGAAACAGGAAGCCGGCTTGAATCAGACGGCGGTCATCAGGCCCCTAACTAACACCCCCGACCCCCACAGTTGTGAGCCCTCGGCCTGCGACCTTGGCACAGACCCCCAACCCTCGCAGGAACAGCGCGGAGCTAAGCCTCTGTGTAACCTGTCCGAGGACGACGATGAGGGTGATACCCAGCGTCCCCTCTGGAACCCGACTTCCTCCGGACATGGAGTGGAGTCTGACACAGAAAAGCCGGCCTCTTATTTGCCCTCTAACTCTAAGGGCTGCACTATGGAGTTCTTACAAGGGGCTTTGGTGGACACACAAAGCTCCCATGTCCCTGCACTGAATGACTACACTAACAGGGAGAAGCACCCTGCCAACGAGCCTTTGAGCTTGACACCCACTCAGCCTCCTCTGGCCCCAAAAGTGAGGGCATTTGAGGAGGGAGAGGGGCCTGAAGATGAGGAACTGGACCTCTTGCACAGCTACATTTATGATGCCAAGGAGGAGGGGGAGGAGGAAGAGGATGGGGACAGTGAGGATTTGACTCAGAGCAAGCCAACTCTGGAGGATTCCCTTGCGCTCTCGCCTCCTTCCCCCTTCAGAGACTCTGTGTGCTCAGGGGACTCCCTGAGCGGCTCCCCTACCATGGGGTCCATGCTTGGAAGCCCCCCCAGCTCAATCTACACCTCAAACATCCTCCAGGACTACGCACACAGCTCCTCAACCCTGTGAGAGCAATGCTGACATTTATTGTGACATACAGTTCACACACGCACAATTACGCAATCACACAAACTTTACAAGATTTTACTATCATCTAAGATTTCTAATGTTTATTTTCGCTCTATTGTTTGCTATCTTGTATTTATTATTCTACTTTTCTTGGTATGGGATAGATCATGACTATAAGTATAAAACACAAGGATCATCCATGAGTGCTACTTTTCGTGAAGGGCTGTCTTATCACAGAGCCTTTCTGTTAAATGTAAAGCAGGGAACAGTGCCAAATCTCGTCAGCTCTTGTGCCAAATTTTTACGATTTAAAGGTATAACATGCAACTTGCTTAGTAGACTTTCAATAAATTTGCCCTTTAGCACCGGTCTCCTGAACTACAACCAAGCATTTCTTTTGCCTACCATCCACTAACCTTGCATCAATACTCCAACCAAATACAGCCCTTAGTTTTTCTGTTTTTATTTCAGACAAGACGAAATCTTTTCTCAAGTTTGGACTAAATGTCCACACAGAGATGAGTTCAGGAGTATCTGCAAAGTTATTTTTTGCATCAGCATTTTGTTCACATTAAGCCAGTGCTTTTGGAGCGGTATACAAACATTTTCTAATCTGGGTCCCAGATGGAATAAATCTCAAAATGCTGCTCTGGATCTCATAGCCCCACCTCTCCCTGAAACCCCATGTGCTGTTTTGTTGTCAGCATGTGAGGGAAATCCTTGTCTGTTGAGTAACTCTGATACTGAGCCTGAAATGTGTCAATTATAATAACCATAGCTCGTAGAAGAATTGTATCTCTATATTAAATGCTCATGCTCCGTGTCATCTTCTCCGGTTTTGGTGTATGTATCTGGCAGTTTTTCAGCACCACTTACAGGCCTGGCATATATTCTACCGTGTTTTATTGCTCTAGCAGACAGACACATTTTGAAATGATGTTGTGTTTACTAAAAACTATTTGAAAATGAAAGCAAAATAGATCATTATTGTCTGTTTGTGGACTGGACAGGGCCTAAAATACAGTGAGCTCAACAAGTAGCTACTGCAAACAGGTAGGGCTACATGAAACAGTTGTGAGCCCCTGCACAAGACAAAAAAGCTGAAGGAAGTACCATTACATTAACGTGAGCACAAAGTTGAGAACAACAAACACATGACGTCAAACTTAATGCTTTGTTAAAGAGCTCACATCTTGCCTTAAATCAGGTTCATATATTAATTTTTGATTACCGCTTGGCTACGTTCATATTCACTTATGTTCAAAAAACATTCTAGTTTTCATACAGAGTTCCGATGATAGTGCTGTATTCTCTCTCGCTATCAAAATTTTTCTCATTAGAGACGTCACTATGACATCCTCAGATTGTGGGGAGCATAGTTTGATCTTCCAAAATTGCAAGCTAACCATGTTTTTTCCTAATGTACCCATCCCTTCTTTTAAATGTCAGAGATGTTGTATGATACTCTGGGATTATGGGTAGTGTAGTTTATTTGCTCTAGATTGTGGAAAAACATGTATTTTAATACAAATCTCTTCAATTACAAAGTTCTCTTCAACAAGAGCTGAGTTGGATTGTACTAACATTGTGGTAAATCAGATGCAAGAAGGCAGCCTAGATTGTAAGACGTAGTTGATGAAGAATATAAAGACAGAGTGGACATGCTTTATTCCTACCCAATCTTATCCCTGTTCATGACATTATAACTTATTTTTAAAATCCACCTAGTGTATCTTCCAACTTGGAGTCATCCCAACATCATTTTGCCCTGCCCTGTCCTGCTCCACCCACTGTCATATCTGAAACAATGCAGAGAAGCACATGAATAAAAGTTGCATTTTATACCTTTAAGCAGCACAAAGCATCACAAAAAGGATGTAGCTGTGGCAGTGCATTCAAAGTGGTCTATTGCATACAAATAGAAAGGGAAACACAATCTTGTGTGCATATAATGTTTGTGCACTTCAACCAGTGGCACATCTCTGGGGAATGCAGTAGCTCAAGTGCATTTCATGCCAGTTTTGATTGGCTCTGTTTCCACGTGTGCAGGCCTGTTCATGTGTGCAGAGGGCCAGGCGCAGCTGCATCCTCAAACTATTTGGGTATCGCCTTTTCTCAGTCATTAATTTCACCTCAGCTTCCTGTAATTCAACCATGTTTGAATACTACAAAGAGATTAACATAAGAAAAGTGCTGTAAGTTGGTTTGATATTACTTTTATGTGTTATGAGGTGTGCTGATCACACAGAGGTGATCACTTATAACTGAGATTTCTGCTTCAATTTTTGCGCTGTATGATATATGATGTGGAAATAATGTGCCAAACACAGTTGCTATCAACCTACATCACTGCTTTTGATTTTTTTTTTTACGATGTAGCTGATACAGGTAAGCTTAATTATGGATGGCTGGATGTTGTGTATTCAGTTTACACTCACTCTTAAAACCCCTAAGGACGACTTTGACAAGCATGGGGATATGACGGGGACATTTTTGCTTTCCATGCAGTGTGAATATTTCTCATGTTTTCTGAGTTTGCTGTGTCATTGTAATGAAACACAGTACTTGTACAAGTTCTTAAAAGTTTGTAATACTGTTGAGCCATCTCTTGTTTTTCACACAGGTGGTATGTTTGTAATACTGATAAATGTTTCTATATTTAGAATGTCAAGAAAAAAGAGTTTATACATTTTGAAACTGTCCTCAGATACTTGTCACGGAGCGCTGTGTTTGGTTTTATGGGTAAGTTTTACAGCTAACTTGAGTCGACTGTATATCCTCTTGAAAATATTCAGTTGTTAGAGTAACCAATGATTAGTTGCTTCTTGTAATGAGATTATTCATGTTTCAATTTTGCTTCAAACTTGCATTTTAAACTTAAGTAGTTTACTTGAGGTTAAGTTTCTTAGTTCTTTATCTATAAGAATGCCAGTTCTTTCAAAGTACAAGCCTATACAGTACATAGTGCAATTGTATTGTATTTCCAAATGTTTTTAGTCTCTTATAGTGTGACTTGTTTAATGATTTTAACCAATGTAAAATATATGAAGGTGCCACCTGTTAAACACTGTCAAGTCTAGAATGACTTAGGCCTTTATGTCCTGGGCAAGCTGATCATTGCTGTAAAATAAAAACAAAAACATTTCTTTTAAAAAGACTGATTAATGCCTACAGTAGAGTGAAAAAGTGGACTATCATCACAAAATGTTTGAAAAGTCATGCTTGATCAATATTTGATGAGTTGTTTAACTAAACCAAGGTCATCAGAGGTCATTAAGTGGGGTTTCAAGGCATTTTAATAAAAATGACAGGTTTTAAAGCTCCTATCTTTCAGGAAAAAATCATTTTAATTGTCTCGACAACAAAAAAATGTGTTAATGGGGTTCAGTAAGCCCCATCATGAGAAAAACAATGTCTACCTCTTTTGCTTGTTCAGCCTTTGGAAGCTGTGTACTTAAACTTCCAGTTTTAACTTATTCTCCTTGATGCTGATATTACGGTACATACTGACATGCTGCCTCAACCCAATGGGAGACACTCTCTGAGCCAGGTGTTTATTGGCCTCACTTCTGGCTCCAGTGGGCAGAACAGCGTGGTCATGTCTTTGCAGGCACAGTAAACATTAGAGCACAAGGGCTGCTTCCTTTGAAGGATGTGGCCAATCATTCAAACATTCAAACTTAACTGCAGAATCAAGAATAAACAAATACTGAGCCTCCACTCAAGTCTGTCCATGTGGAGAATGAGTTAGTTACAAAGTCAGGAAAAAACGTGCCGGCGTACCAGGCTATTGTTGGTCATTGAGTTAGCTGAACTCCTCCACCGGCATTGCAAGGGAAGCTGGGAAATGTTGTTCTATGGGCTTGAAAAACATTGATGTCAGTTTGCAAATAAACTACAATTCCCATAATGCTGTAAATGAATTGGATTTGCCATTGTACACTTCAGGGTTTTGTGATTCATGGCTTCTTCCTTGGACCAAACCACACCTCTGGTAAAATTTTCATTCAAATCCATCCAGTAGTTTTTGTATAATCTATCTAACAGACAAACAAACAGACATACCCTGGTGCAAACATAACCTACTTGGCAGAGGTAAAAAAAAGTTACTGCACTTGACAATTGATGTTTTTTTTCAGGAGTATAAAAGACATTTGTTGAGCCAGGCTGTAAAAATCTTTAAGCAGGTTTTAAAATCACCCCTTCCTCAAACACAATTATACAACTTCTAGATTTCCAGCAGTCAGCCTCAAGTAGTCACTTGAAAAAACTGCAGTTTTTGGCACTTCCACTCTGGCCTTAGTTTATCAGCCCTGAGGCTGCTACTTGCATGAATAATGACTATTTTTTATGGGTACTCTAGCTTCACTTTATTAACTATTTTTTTTCAAGGTGGCACAGTGTAGTCTGTGGCCTCCCCAAAGCAAGAAGGTTGCTGGTTTGCTTCCCTGTGTTCCAGCCCCCCAGGATTCCAAAAGGGACAACCTTATAATAGAAAGAAGGATGGATGATGATTTTTACAAGTTACTTAAAGGTGTAGTCAGCCATGTGGGAGAAAACGAGTGGAGAGGTTCTTGATAAACAAATTTAGATCCGCCTCTCCCTTCATACCTCAACCCTGGCTCCACCCCAGAAAGCTGATGGACGTGCATCGTCATGGAAACGGCTGTAGAAACTGCGTAGCTGACCAACGTAGCTAAGGTAACCCCAACTTGTCAGACAACTCGACTGCCATCATTATAACACCACAACAACAGTACATTCTGGCAGATTAGACAATAAGATGAATGCCCGACGTCTGTTACTGTCATGTGAAGCACCACAAAGCTAACGTTGCCTACCTATCCAACAGAAAGACGGCGACATCTGCGTCCGTTTTCAGGTCTTTCAATGTGTGGAGTTCCCTCCACCGTTGGAAAGCAACACCAATGTTGACCCGGGTCTTCACTCTTTCATGGTCATAGCCCTTCTTTTTACTTTTCAGTCCTCTGACCTTTTTCTTTTGGGCTGTTTTTCAGCCATTGCTACTGCACCTATTGTATCTCTCTCTTACGCTAACTGCGCATGCTACGCAACCTACGACTCCCCCTCCCCCCTCTGTCTGATCTGGGTATGAGTATGATCGCCCCCTGGATGTGGGGGGGTGTACCCTGTTTTGGTGGCTCGGCCTGAGTCACAGTATTTACCTGCTGAAATTCAGAGCCAAGGCTGTGTACTTTCTTTTCAACATGCTGTGAGTGATGACATCTTGTGGATGGAGAGGAGAAATACGGTGATTTGGAAAAATTGTGCATTAGATTAGTAGATCAGAAGATCGCTGACTACACCTTTAAGATATGTGTCTTACTGGTGTACAATGCTAAGTCAAAATAAAGTTCAAGGTTTCTTTATTAGTACCAGGTGGTAAAAAAAAAATATAAAAAAAATTCTGTTATATATCCCAATATATAACATAGAAAACAACCACCCAACATACATGTAGCATAAAACAAATCACATAGCCTATAAGGACAGAGTAAAAACCATTCTAAAATGTTTAAACAAAAAAGTCAAATCAGTTAAAATTATGAAGAAGTGCTTAGACATCTTTCTGAGTTTTACTAAAGTGCAATGAGCAAGATCACCTTGTGGCCTTGAGATTCAGGGTACCATTTGCTTTGGGTACAAAGCTGCCATAACAAAAGCTATCAAAACAAAAAACAAATGAAGTGATCAAAATATAGTTTCAAAAAATATCTAGATAATTAAAAAATGATCTGCTAATAAATGAATTAAATGGCACTAAAATGTTGGCCTGTTGAAATTAAGCACAAAAAGTCAAAACGGCATAAAATCAATAAAAACATGTTTGAGTTTGAGACTCCTTCAGAGAGTTTATTTGTGTATCCCCCCACAAGAGCGTGTAAACAAACTTCCTCCCTTTATCCTGTTTAATGAAGAATATGTGGTCCTTTAATGCGACCAAATGCCCGTGTAACCATGAAGCTGCGTAATCATGCCTGCTACAACTCGAGGAACCTCAAACATATGTCAGCTCTGCCTCACATTTCCGGGTCCTATGACTTATCAGGTGGTTTCTAAGCGTCAAGGAGGAGGAGGAGTGGAGTCAGGGAAAGTTGGGTGAGACAAATGTAATTTGTGTTTCGTCTGGCCCTCTCGGTCCTCTGACAGCCCAGCCCATTCAGTCCGGAGCAGTCGCGTTTCTTTCAGGGCTGGAAGACTACATGAGCGAGAAAGCAGAAGCTGTCTGAGTTCAGAGAAGAAGACAAACTAAAGAAGTCAGAGTCAGCATGGCCGGGGGCTCGGTGTCTGAGTGTAAGGAGTACTTGTTCAAAGTTCTGGTCATCGGGGAACTCGGAGTGGGCAAAACCAGCATCATCAAACGATACGTGCACCAGCTCTTCTCCCAGCACTACAGGGCGACCATCGGGGTCGACTTTGCGCTCAAAGTTATCAACTGGGACTCCAAGACTCTGGTCAGGTTACAACTGTGGGACATTGCAGGTAAGAAAACACAAACACGACTGAGACACCCGGCTTGGAGAAGTTTCGCTTTGACACGTGGGATAACAAACTCAATTTCATATTTAAAGTAATATCCGAACAGATGTTTCTTGAAATGTGACTTGAATTTTAAAAGTCCGAGCTCCCCTGAACGCACATGTTGCAGGTATTTTCAGCGAAATACCGGTGGGTCATGTGAACGCTGGTCGTCTTTTCAATGCTGTGATCACGGCAGCTCATAATTGTCAAAGGAATGTAGGTCACGTTGTTATTATGGAGCCATCGCTGCCCCCATCCAACAAACTCACTTTAGACTGGTTATGTTCTCACCAGGCAGGACCATTTCTGGTTATAATCACACTCTCTGTTATAGGGATGCACTACAGTGGATATTTAAATATTACAAACAACTTTACAGTGAACTTGGGGACATTGTGTGAAACGAAAATGATAACAGAATACAGTGATTTGCAAACCCTTTTCAACTCCTATTCAGTTGACTACAATACAAGATTACAAGTACACACAAGTTATTTATGGCTGATTCAGCTTTTTTTTTCCAAATATGCCACAAGGTCTTTCATTTTGAATTCGATGCCTTAAACATGTGTTTTAAAAAAGCTGGGACAGGGACAACTAAGGACAGTTAAAGTTGAGGGATGCTCAAAAACTGGAACATTCCATAGGTGAACACGTTATTTGGAAACAGTTGAGTGTAACGATTGGTATAAAAGGACCACACAAAAGACTCATTCACAAACAAGGTTGAGGCAGAGTTCATAACTTTGTGGAAAACTGCACAAGCATATAGTCAAACAGTTTAAGAACAACTTAACTCAACTTACAATTGCAGAGTTTGGGGATTTTGTCACCTACATGTCACCTAATTGTTAAAGCTTCATGAGTGGTATTTCCCTACTCTTGCTTTATGAATGACCCAACAGTCGAGAGTCTCCATTTGTGCTTCATAATGTGCCACATATTTTCAGTAAGAGAGTGCTGGACTGGAAGCAGGTCTTTTACTATGAACCAAGCAGATGTCACGCGTGCACAATATGTTATGGCATTATCTTGCTGACAAAGACAGAGATGTCCCTTGGATTGCTTAGATGGCATCATACTTTGCATCAAAACATGTACCGTTCAGCATTAACTCTCAGCTAATTAGTGCCTTCACAGATATACAAGTTACCTATGGCATGGGCACTAACACACCCCCATACCATCACAGATGATGACCAATTTTTTCACTTTGTGTCCAAGAAGGTGTTAATTTAGTCACAGGAAGACAATAATCTTTCTGCTGTGTAAGCAATAACATTGATTATGACTGCATTATGCAATGTCATGGCTGAAATTAAAACATCAGGATGTGCGTGTATCTCTGTCAATAAAGTTAAAAGGGGGATGGGTTGTAAGATGGAAGCTTCAATACACATTAAAGGAACCTTAAACTACCCAAGTGGGGGACGGTTTATTTGTTTTTGGAAACAGACATTTAGAAAGGGACTACAGTTGATCCTACAGTACTCATAGATTAATATTTTTGAAAGCGTGATGGAAAACATTGACATTTCTTTGGACTATATGTATCCATATATGCTTACATATATGAATTGTTAACAGTTACAGTAAACACTTCCATGTTTAACATCACATGAATTTCCCATCTTCAAACAGATTGTCAAAGAGGTGGTTTGGCATGTTATAAATCAGACATCTTTTTATAAATAAGTGGTATTGTCCCTGTAATAAACATATTCAAACATTGTTCATTCATGTTGTGTGCTGGAATGGTTTAACAAAGCTTTAATGATATTATTAGACACCAGCTAATCCATTTTCAAAAAATGTTTTGTTTGTTTCTGCCATGCCCCGATGCAAACAGTATTTTGCCAATATTTACAGCAAAGACATCAACAGTATACACTATGTTAGTTTATTACCTTTTTTATGCAAGTAGTCAAGCTAATGAGGTGGTGTTTTTCTTTTTCACTCTGATTTGTTAACTTTAAAGCAGGTTTTTAAGGACTGAAGCTCGAGGGCTGAGTTACAGCTAGTTTAATGTTTTGCCATGCTGAAGATTTTTATTATCACTTGTAGTCTATTCACAAAATCTTTTTTATCATCCATTATTAAAATATATAATGTTTTAAACTTAAATGTACACATGATTAACTTTGAAATCTTTTGTCTGTCTGTCAGTGCTGATATTATGCTCATGATGTCATGCATACCATCTTAAGTAGCTGCTGTTCATATTGTCTGTCCAGTCCTCCAAATATTCCAACCTCATATTGTCTGTCTACTTCTGGATGGGTATTTCAGTCATCTTCGCTGAGTTATTCTCCTTAAAGTGTCTATACTTGGCAAACACACACAGACAGACACCAACCAACCAGCCGGTACATACCAGCAGCTTGGATAAGCAGAGAAATGATAGCAGTGTAAATAAAAGTTTCTCACTTGCAGGCAGGCGGCTCAAACTCTCTGTGTTTGTCGTCTTCAGCCAAAGAAATATCTCACTGTAAACACAAGGCGGGGAGTGGTGTGCTTGGAAAGGACAGGTTGAGAGGGAGAGAAGTAGATGAGAGGGAGGAAATAAAATGTTTTTAATATCAAAAGCTGACAGATGCAGGTTGGCTATGGTTGAATTAGGAGGATACAGGGTGTATAATGGGGTTTATGTGATGCCTCGGTTTCATCAAAATTTTTGTGTTTGTTGTGGAATTTGTGTAACCAAAAATACATCTGACATTGGGGCATGTGAAATTGCTTGGTCACATTTAATGTCACTCATGAGGCAAGGTTACAGTGGGTGGTTTTTATGTGAGGTGTAATGAGATCATGTGGCTTAAGGGCCTTTTTAGTGAGTGTGTGGTCTCCTGTCATGCAAATTCCAACCGTATACTTACATCAAGCCTTACTTCTTGTGCTTCAAATAACCTAAATGTTAGATTTTAAGTACGAGATGCACCTTTATATAGCCTAACAGGACATAACCATGGATTCTCAACAAGGAGCAAAGGAACCATCATTGTATCTCACTATCACAAAAGACAACAGTGTTTTTAACCATAATAGCAGAGTATGGAAAAGAAAATAAATTCTTTAAGTTGATTTAATTAAAAGCCCTTTACCATTTAAAGTAAAAATTGTAACCAAAAATTTGGTGTAGATATCGCAGACTGCTTGCAGATGACTGCAATCACTTGCACCACAAGAGCAGAGCCAAGAGCAGATTCTCAGACTTCATTGTAGGGCTTCAAAACTAACCGTGATTATATTATCACATGGGCATACTTCCAAGGCCTTTGTTGTCATCAAAAGCTAAGGGGGAACTTGTTGCAACCACAAATGTATAAATCAACATCATCATAGGCAAGGATACCTGGTTTGATGTCCTACAGGGAGACATGACAGCATATCATGATATTTTCAAATGCTCCTGAGTGGACAAAATTTCTGGCATGTTTGATATTTTCTTTGTATGACTGCAATCACTCTTACAGTGAGGGCAGAACTGATTCTCCAAATTCTTTTTTCCTGTTTGTGCTTTTGCAAAATGCCCCACTGTGCCTCTCAGTTCCACATAAAATTATAAACAAGGTTTGATCACCTGCAGAGCTTCACCTTTTAAGGAATACAGTACATTATTTAGCTGCAAATTGTGCATTCTAGTGATGTTGTGTTTTTGCATATACTCTAACTAAAGCATTTGTGTCTGCATGTATATTAACTATTGGTGCATAAGTCATCAGTATCGAAGTATGTAACTGTTAGTGATATTACCCTGTTGGTTTTAAATGTCATTGGATTGTAAAGACTTTTCAGTCAGGGACCCTATTCCAGGGTAATACTTTAAGCCCTCTGAAAATGGCTCTGACCCACAAGGTAATAACCAATGATTGCAGTCAGTAAAGGCCTACCAGCAGGCCTGCTTAAAACCACTTGAAAACATATATTCTTTATTTTAATTATAAGCAATACCAAAATGCACATAAGTTTAGTATACTATATCTGATCCATATGAAAGATGAATAGAAGAAGAATCAGTCAGTCACAGGTAACACTCAAACATTAGCACACTGTCTAAATTGCCTTGCCTTACCTTAGGAGTTACAGAACTTAGAAGTGTTAGGTGCCTAGGACCTCTGTTTTATTGGTGTGGTCTCCAAACTGGTGTCAGTATCATTTAATTTTCTTATGTCAGATCATATTTCCAACTTGCAGCACTGTACAACTCTCCAGGAGGAGAGTAGAGGCTCTTATTATTCTGTAAGAACTAAGCACAAAGATGGCTTTATTCAGGCTAAATTGCTGTCAATATAATTAAAAATATAAAAAAGTTGGGGGTTACTAATGTTCCCCACATCAGTCTATTATGGAAAAATGACCATATGTCAGTGATTAACCCTGCACTGAGGGCATTGGGTGTTTCAGAACATTGTGTTCAAACAGTCCAAACAGAAGTTTTTTATTAGACTTTATTTTATTATGTTTAGCCTGAGGTTTCGATTCCAACTGTGGAAACCAGATGTGTAGGGCCATTTAGTTATGTTGTTGTTGCTACTGAGAGACTTTTTCTGAGTGAAGCATATGAACTGTATAACTTACTAATTATTATTTTTCATAGACAGTGTGTTCTCACTGGTGCATTTTAGATAGAGCAATGAAAGAGAACAAGAATGTAGGAACTTTGAAATCATTATTTGACACTGGACAGTAGATTTTGCCCTGTTTAATAATACCTTACAGTAAAATGAGGCTCACAAGTTGAGCTTGAAAATATAGCTTTTGAAAATGTACCAGGTTGTTTGTTATTTTAAGGCTGAATTCTGTATTTAATACCAAGAAATGAGAAATGGTTTGAAAGAAACGTCTTTAGTGCAGTAAGGTATTTGCTAGCTGTACAGCTGCTAACAACTAGCTTTCTGTAGGATGTCATTAGTCCTGTTTTACATGGTTTTACAGAGACAATTAAACTCTCTGAAGAAACATTGAAAATCAGAGTTTAAAGAAAAAAATGCGGTGCATTTACAAATCTCCATAACAGACACATCCCAGGAGAAACTACCAGCCTGCCTAATGCTAGCTAGGCTAGTTTTCAGTCTTCAGTATTTCATAGTTACTAAGATTTTTAAAAGAACCCAACTTTCACTTCCCATTGATAATAATAACCCAGGGCCTAAAATCTGTAAAACAAAAAAGATATTTTCAAGCCCTGTTTATTTCAAGGTCCTTTGCTTTTTTGCTGACAATAGCACATCATCCAAAAGTATGGCAATTAAGGCCTGTGATATGTACACGAGACACTCACATGAAGTCTGTGAGTCCTTAATATACAGTGTGTTAATTTCATGCTGCAACACGTCCTGAATATAACATTCACATAATCAGAAACACTCATAACAGTGCTACTTTCTCCAGCTGAGTCAAAATGAGAGGTTTAAGTGTCCAAATATAAACACTATTTAACAAAAACTTATGCAGTGGGACATAATCAACATCTGGGGTGTCCCTCTACCAGGATGTGAAGACTGGCATGTCAGACATTGTTTGTCTTCAAAGTATTCAATCTTAGTTTGACTCTCGTCAGTTCAAGCTGTGTCTGTTAATGTGTTTATGACAAAATACTGGTAGCGATGTAGTTAATACAGTTGTGTAGCATGTTGTGCTACAAGCTATCAGATTGGCTAATAATGCAATATGTTCATCTTTTAATGGTCCAACTAATAAAATTTGAGCTGTTTGGTTTTTGGTGCAAAGCACAGACGAGTAAAATGGGCTGGTCACAGGATGGGATATTTGTACAGTTTAAGACCAAGACTGGGTAGAAACTCATAAACAACAATAATGTTAATTTTATAATGTTTTAATGTCAGTCACTGTTTAAATGGTCGCCTCAAGTACCAGTGGATCCTAACTCCATTAATTATTTTAGTTGCACTGCTTTTTATTGAAGTTTTTTTTTATTTATTGCTTAAAAAACCCTGTTTCTCTCTATGCTGCTGTTCATTTCAATAAAGCCCTTTTACCTTGAAGAGTTCGGGGCGTGCTTGGTTTGGGCAAAGTACTGGATGAATTTCATTAGAAGCAGTTCTAATCCTGAGTTTAAATGAATCATAATTCAGTACCCAAATTTCATGTTAAGGACAAATCCAAATGGTGATAATAGGATTCACTTTTTTCTTTTCATTTGTCACGTAATGAACAGTAAAGTAATTGTGGCACACATAATGCAAAGTCATGAAGGAAGTGAACTACATGGCGACGGCATGTGATTTATAGTTAGGATCACACGTGTGGTGCTTGTCTGTCTGCCAAGACAGGATGACATTTTATTGTGTCATCTGAGAGGATGTCATCCAAAAGACAACAGAGAAATATGGTTATGCAATATGCCTCAGGACTCAGAGGTGCTGAGAACTGCGTTGGCTTTGTATTTAGAAAAAGTATTTCTGCAAACCCCAGTTCAAATGAAGTTGGGGCATTGTGTAAATGCAAATAAAAACAGAATAAAATAAATTACAAATAGTTTTTGATACAGTATACATACTAGTACACTTTTAATTGTTTTTGGCAAACATTCACGCATTTTGGATTTGATGTCTGCAACACATTCCAAAAAAACAAACAGTGGGATGTTTAACACTGTTATCTCCTTTCCTCTTTTTTGTTTAATGTATTTTTTGGGCTTTTTGTCCCTTTATTTATAAGAGAGAGACAGTGGATTGGCTTGTGAAAGGGGGCGAGAGAGTAGGGGAAGACATTCTGCAATCTGGTCACAGGCTGGATTCTGACCCGGACCAGCAGAAGTATCTACATGGGATGTGCATGGTTACTAACTACTCCGCCAAATCAGCACCCCTATCACCTTTTCTCTTAATCAGTGTTTGGGAACTGAGGACTCTCATTGTCGAAGCCATGTTGGTGAATATACTCAATGGCGTTCCAGATGTTGTTAATTTATGGCTTACTCTTTGCATGGTCATTTCAGCTTGCACTTGTTGATGCAGTGATGGTGTCTTTTTTTCATGCAGTGCCGACTAAGGGCGTTTTCACATTAGGCCCACTTGTTTCGAACCGTGCTGCGGCGCGGTTCGCCATGGGTTCGCCCCGTTCCCCCTCAGTGGCAACATTGAACCGTGCCCGGACCCGCTTGTGTATTTACTCAGTTTGAAACAGCAGGGGGCGATATGCACGTAACTGGTTACCAAACCTGCTACGGAGGAGAACGAAGAAGAGGCTACCATGATAACCATTTCCTACACCAGACAACCAATGTTTACGTTTCGCTCTCTTCTACATTTTCCTTCAAATGTGTTTTTTTTATCGTGTTTGAGACGGCATCGGCGACCTTCTGGACCCTCGTAAATCATCATAATCCTCAACCAGAATAAACAAATCGACATATTGAGTAAGCGAAAGATTCAACTGCGGGATTAACAGGAAGTAATGCAGCAAAAGTAGATCGGTTTGGACCACTTTGTTTCACACCAGTGAAACCGCACTATGTAGGGAGATGGAGCGGTTTGAGACCACCCCTTCGTGGAGGTCTCGGACCGGCTTATTTGGTGCACACCGAAGTGCGGTGGTTGCATTCACATTGACACTAACATACCAAACCCTGGGCCAAAACTTCTTTGGTGCGCACTAAATGTGGTTGGTGTGAAAACACCCTAAAGCACTGCATGAAGGTGATGGGCATTGTGTGTCGACACAGAGATTTCTCCAGATTCTCTGAATCTTTTGATGTTATTATGGAATGTAGATGATGAAAACCCCATATTCTTCGCAATTGTATGTTGAGAAATGTTGTTCTAAAACTGTTGGACTATTTGCTCATGCACTTCACAAAGTGGTGCACTTCACCTTTTTTCCTATAAACTTGTTCATCTGTGGAATGTTTCAAACTGGTGTTTTTGAGCATTCCTCACCTTTAACCATCTTCAGTTGTCCCTGTCCCAACTTATTTTAGAATGAGTTGCAGGAATCAAATTCAAAGTAAGTGGATATTTGTAAAAGTATTTTCAGATTACTGAATTCTGTTTTCATTCATTTTACACAATGTCCCAACTTCACTGGAACTGGGGTTTGTAGTTAGAGATGGCCCGGTGGTTTTATACATTCCTTCATTTCCTTGATCAAACAAGCCTCATATTTCTGAAGGTAATCATAGCAGATGGTGAGAGAACTGCTGTTTTTATTTATCCCATCACTATCAGCAGCGACAGAAAGACAGCGGACAGTTGGATGTCTGTCCGTGTGTGTCTGTGTATGTGTGCGTGGGGTTGTCGTCCAGAACCACTTGCATGTCTGTCACTGTCTGATTGGCAGCATGGGCCACGCTGCCTGCTGTCACTTGGGCCCCGGCAGCACGCGCTCAGTGTAGAGGGGCATCTGTGGCTGAGAATGATGGGAAGGCCGTCTGCCTGTCACAGCCAGACGACACACGATCAGAGGATCTGCGAGGGTAAATAAAATAGTCACACACACAGAGGCTGATATAATTCATGGAGGCAGCGGAACATGGTTGAACATATTTGGTCAAAGGAGCCATTTACACACATGCACACACACAACCTGGTGGAGAAACAGAGGTTAGATGACACAAGCACTAAACCTCATTATTCACACCTACACAAGGCCTGGCCCGAGGACGCTCTGAGAATAAGATAAGTGACAAAATGTGGGTGTGAAAGCTGGAGGTATATTCGCTAAGTTATTACGGCCAGCCATTAAGCAATTTAATTGTGCGGAAAAAGAGGAGGATTTATCTGCAAGGCCACCCTAAGAGCAACTTCAGAGGTCTATGTCTTCAACCAGCCTTTAATGATAATTACCATCTGGCAGGGCTGATAGTAATCAGAGGTTGCACAGTACAGTGGCACTATAGACATCAGCGAGTCTAGCTCTCCCACCCCCTCTTTAACTTGAAACTACTCTTGGATTTGTCAGGATGATCACCACCGTGGTATTGCTAGTGTTAGACTGACGATCCTGATGACGCAGGAAAGAGAGGAAGTCAAGAGCATCAGTTGGGAATTTTTGGTAATGAGTCTGACTAGAAATAGAAGGAAATGAGTATCCGAAAGCTCTGGATGCATCATCTTATTTACCTCAGTGTACTGGATATGATTCCTACCCTCATATCCTTACCCCTTTTTAAAAAAGCCCCACAAAAGTGAGAGCAGCTAGATGTATTAAAGTTCTAGACTGATGGCATTTTTTGAGCCAGGCTGTGAATACATGTATCAAGACCATAAATAATGTTTTCCCCTCATTAAAGTTACATTTGGCATTTTTTTTTCAGAGAGCTACCCACATGTTTATCTGTGTTGCTTATTCCACAAATGCACAATCCTTCGATGTTGCACTTTGTTGTAAAGTTGACCAATCAGCCTTTCCAATAATATCAAATTCAATATGATCAAAATACCACTTTTCAAAACCAAACCTTTGCTGTTATCATTGCTCCAGTGCCCATTAAATAAAATTTTAACAAATTAAGAATATCCTACTCAGAGTATGAGGTCAGAGGAAAATGGCTCCCCTGTGAATCTGTTGAACTCCCTGTGAGGTAGGTCAACAGGATTTGATCAGGATCTTCAGGATTTCCCGACAGTGCTAACCTGCAGTCCTGGCAGAAGAATTCAAGCCCATGACCTTTGACATTGAAAGATTAACCCCTCTTTTCCTTTGAAATAGGTGCCATTTTTAAACAGGATTAACAACTATTCGGTCTTCTTATTTGGAAGTAAGAGGGAAATCCATAAAGATAAAGCAATATCAACTCTCTGAAAAGACCCTTGAAAGATGCCATTTAAAATAACACATTTTAGGTTTTCCTTCTTGTAGAAAAGCAGAATACTCTTGTGTTTTTTAGCTTCTGATCTCCATTTGAAAAGAACTATATCCACTGTTTGTGTCCATACTTAGACTTTGACCCGTTGTAAGGTGTTACAAGTGGGCATAAAGGTTTGACTGGGTCATAGGTCAAGAGGAGGCTTACAGACTGGATAAAAGTGACAGTGTTCGTGATTATTGTTTTTATTTTTTTTTACAAGTAAAGATCAAAAAGGTATGTGTGATATTCAGCTAATATTTTGTATATTTTTATTGCCCATGATCAATGCTGACTTATTTTCCCAAAAGAAATATGTAATGTTTTACATTTTCCTTGTTAGATTATCCTTTGCTTATATGGAAACAGGTTAGCTTATTTAGATAAATGTTGAACCATTAATTTAGTAAAAGGCGCCATTTTCTGCTGCTCCCCAGGTGATTGCTTCACCTTATAATCACTGGATGTCATCATTTAAAATCAACCTTAATATTTATGAGGAAATGAAATATTTTGTTTTAATAAATTGTTTTCTAACAAAATAAACTTCTATAATAAAAGAAGCACGTAAATCATAGGAGGTGAAGAATGTGTACTCTTGACAAAAAACATCAATGGCAGCAATTGTGAGTTTACAAAAATGGGCATGTCGGATATAGCCAAAAATTAATTTTGTGGATCCCTCGGTTTACCTGATGCCCAGCTTGATGTGCTGAACATTGCTTCTTTAACAACAATATGAAATATGAGAGGGAAGAACTGAAGTTACCATTGACATGGACCTCATACAAGTGCACTTCAGATAACAGAACAGTATGTTCAGTGTGTGAGTGTGAGTACTTGTATGTGCCATGTAATAATTAAATGTTTTTAGTAGTTTGCCAGTGAGCAAAAAGCTGTTTCTGTATTGCGAGCTTAATGTTTCCAAGAACTATAAGCATGGAGAGAGGGAAACTTTATTAAATTTATAGGCCCAGCCAAAACTGTTGTCCTGGCAATGTGTGTGAGTTTAACTAATCTCTCTCAAAAATATACAATAGATATTATTTGTAGTTATGATTATTGTGACTTGGTAAATTATCATGCAGATATTGTACAGTTTCACAGACTCTTCATAGGAGTTAAACAGGTCACATGTAAAAATTCAACTTTAAATTCCTTAACAAACACGACGGTTGTAAACTTAATCCCTCCAACCTTGTGCCACAGCTTTACATCACTCATCCCCCACTAAACTTTAAAGTGAAGGTGAGTAGAAACTACTGTACCAGCACATGAAGGTTTGTGGATTTTCTCCCTGAACTCAGATTCTGCTCAGTAGTAAGCTGTAGTAAGTCACCCCTCACATGCTGTTCAGTGGAATTTGAACGTGCCGGTCATGTGCTGTCCGCAGTTTCTCTAAACCTCATGCTAAGCGACTACCCTAAGTGCCTGGACCCTGCCTCTCTATCTTTTTTTTTTTTCAGTTGTTGGGCGGGTGTGCGGGGAACTTTTCACAGCCAGTTGCCTCCTAACAACAGACGGAGACTGCTGCTGTTGCTACTGCCGTGTCTGGCTTGGACAGTTTCCATGGATACCCGCCCACATGATAGCAGCATGTACGACCGTAGAGGAAACCGGGGTTGCCAGGGCTATGGATAATGATGAGACTTTTTCTTTTCTGTTGCTCCCACACAACAAACGGAGCCGATACAGCAGCTGTAACCCAGCCGTTTCCCTTTCATCAGGCAGTTCAGTCATTTTCACCCACGATCGTCCATAAGGTCATGCACCTCTGCTCCCAATCTGAGCTCCAGCACCTAGTTTAACATCTTCAGAGTTCCTATATAGTTTTTTGCCCGTATTTGATGCTTATGTAGACGTACTTCTCTTTAGTTTGGAGGCATGTTGAGCATTTGAGGCAGCAGCAGCAGCACACGCCTTTGTTCTCTCCTTCAGTCTCATGCCTCTCGGTGGCATTCAGTGTGTAAATACTCCATTGTTCACACAGCTCAGTCCATTTCTGTTCGTTATGCTGATTGTGTTAGCACCATATGACACTCATTATTGTTAGTTACTGTGATTTTTGAATTTTTGTATGTTTAAATAAATACTTTTTTTGCTGGAATAAGCAAAAAACCATATCATCAGAGTTATAAAAAGATTTGTAAATCTATTATGTGTAGTTTTTTGCTTTTATGAATTTGTTTTACATGAGCATGAGCAGGCTTTCTGCAGTAGTCTGTATTCTGGCATCACTCATGTGTAAAGCCAGATTGTGAAAAGCAATAGAACAGGTTTTGTGGCAGGCTCATGCCATTCATGGCAGTTATGTCATTGGAAAAGGTTTCCCTTTGGTGTCATTGGCCCAGCACAATAACCTCTGACTTTTTTGAGTTAAGAAGAAACTTTATTGCTCTCCAGATAATTATATCCTTTAGACATGCTTCAAGTTTACATAACTGATCTGTGTTGCATGACTTAATTATGTTGAAATGCTGAGTCAGCATTTCAACATATTGTTCTCCCTAACCTCCATTTTGTTCTTTTTCTTCTTCTTATTCCTCAGGTTTGCCACCTTTCACAGGCTTCAAATTTGCACAGATTTTCACAGAAAAAATTTGACATATGCAGCATGTTCATGAGAAGTGCGCTTGTATTTTTCACAGGTTTAACAGTTATACTTTTTACAGTAAAAAATCATTTCTGCATGTATTTTTACATTGAAATCAATGGGACATTTCCACAGGTTTGCTGAAAACTTCTGCAACTTTGAAGCTCCACAGATTGGGCATGGTTTCACCTACAGACTTCATTTGTACTTTAAAAGCTGCACTGACTTCTCAGCCATTTTTACATATCTTCGGCTTTTTGCTGGCGTCTACGGTTTTTTAAATATGAATTTTTAAGCAACACCAACTTTTGAGGAAATCCTTCTTGTTAGAGCGCGTCAGACCGAAGACCCGGACAGCCGAGTGAAGCGTGTTTTTAACTCGCCACTGTGTTAACATTTTAAGCAGTACAGACATGAGAATTTTATCAAACGTTTCAGCAGGTTGTTGGGACGCTCACGGTGAAATCCTTTTCCTGATATCTATCCCGATTTAGACACAGCGAGCGTTCGTTTACCCGGAAGTACCAAGTGTTATCAGTGCTGAGCTGCTGTGCTCAGGAGAAATAGCCTGCTTCCCATGATTCAGCATATGTAACCCCGGGGATAAATAGATAGCGCAGTGGGTTGTGGGGCGGGAAACCGGGGTTCTAATCCTGGCAGAGGTACTTTTCTTCTCCAGCTAATACAGATCCTTCTTTATAATGGCGTAATCATGCTTGTCTTTACACTCTCAACCTTACTTTGGCCGTATTACACTGACTGGCCACTTTATTAGGTACATCTACAAATATCAACACATTTAATCATGTTACAAAACAGTCATTCATTTTCTGCTTTCTTTCACATCTGCAAACAGTTTTGATGTACTTTTTACTATCTGCTACAGTTTCTGAGATATGACTGTTGAAGCTGCATCAACTTTTGCACATTTCTTTGAAATTAGAGCGTGGTCAAGACGCACACCTGAGCTCCAGTATCTATAATGTTCTGCAAACATTTTATTGCACATTTCACACATTTTCAGCCCTGATTTACTGCTTACAACTTTTCATGTCACAATTTCAACTTTCTTTGCATTACTTTGAACACTTTCATTTCACCGTTTCAGCAGTCACACTCAGCATTTCAACGCATTTCCTGCATGGAAATGCAAATTCTCTAGTTAGATCTACAGTTGAATATCGTCGCAGAACAGACGGTTGGGCAGTATTTCTCTGTTTTTGTTGAAAATTAAGCCACAATTTTGACCACTTCTGCCCACGATTTTTGACTTCTTTGTTGTTATTTCTGCTGACTGTCTCTGATGAGAGCTTGGTGCCCTTGATTTGCAAAGCATGCAGAGCCAAGTGGAATGAATTGATGAGGAAAAAGACAAATGTCATCCTCGAGGAAGGTTTTATCGATTTTCAACTGTAATTGTCTATCACCATCCCTTGGTACCATAGCAGGGCAATTGTAATGCTTCTTATTTTAGAGTTTCCCTGTTCTAATAAGGACACCACTGCTCCTTTAAATGTCTAATTTCAGCTTGAAATAACTCACAGACACTTTAGTGGGTTAGTTCAACTTGTTATATGAAACATTTAACTTCTATACTGCTCACTTTTGCTATTTCAGTTAACTTTTTGATCTGTTTGGTTCCAGCTACTCTTTTGGAAGACCCCCGATCAGTTTGACTAAATTTATGAAGTTTGTTTAATAAATTGTCAAAGTAAAAAACAATCTACAGAGCATAAATGTAAAAAAACAATACAAACTAACTCGCATGATGGTTCTAAATGGGATGCTGAGGAGAGAGACTGCAGAGTTTACCTTTCATGCATGAAAGGGTTAATACACAAGGGTCTGATAAGGTACACAGGAGGTCTTCACATGTTACATACAAGAATTTGACTTTGACAGAAGCAGGTTTTTGTCCCAGCACGAGTGTCTTTTAGAATACAACTCAACCAAACAAAAGCATTTAGAGAAATCTTTTTGCTTAGTCTTCAACCTTAACAAGGATACTTGCACAGTAGAAGCAAAGATATTAAAGCATTGTGCTCGGATTTGATAATGTTGCAGAATGATTATCAGACTGTTTTAGGACACTTTAATGCATCATTGATTTGATGTTAGCTTTTTTAAATAGCATCTGCTTTGACTGACAGCACCTTATCAATATCTCAGATGGCTCATTGCTATGACAGTGAGGTGTGTGTGTGTGTGTGTGTGTGTGTGTACATGCAGTACTTGCATATATGTGCACTAATCAATAATATCAACCCATGTAAGTTTTTTTCTGTGCAGCATGGTCTCTCCCAGGAGTTGTGAGGTTAACACTTTAGAATTGGCTGTGCTTTAATATCGACCCAGCATTGGGGAAAGGACCTCTTAGGAAAATCAAGTGAAGTGATAAATGCAAACGATGACGTGCTGTCACTGTTGCTCCAGAGTTTATTGAGCAGCTTGTCCTTCGCCTGTAGACGAGATGAATCAATCACACTCACCCTCAGCAATCAAAAGAAAAACACTCAGAAATTACAGTCTGACTAAAATTCCCTTTTGTACCGAAAGGTCTCGTCTCAGATTTTTACATGATATTCACACTCAACCATGACGCAGCTTTGTTATGTAACAGAATGGTGCAGGCTATTTCACTGCTTAGTGAAGCTGCTGTGCTTAGTATGCTTAGAGTTGCTTATTTTTATTTATTTTCAATACAAGTGCTAAGTTTATATTCTACGCTCAACAGTTCTGAAACTGACAGTTTCAGGTGGAAGTTGTATCAGCAGCGTGTATTATTGTTACAGCCTGTGTTGTCTGTTTCAGGGAGTGCTGTATAGTGAACTGCTTTAGAACAGATTTTTCCTTTAGTTGCCCAAGCCAAAGTTTTTCTCTTCTACACGACAGACATTAAAGAAATCTGTGTGTTTGTGTGTGTCACATTTTTGTTTGTGCTGCCATGCAAACAGCATGAACAAGTGAGTTAATTCATAAAGTTGCACCAGTGCATATTTTCACTAAACCATTGAGCACTATTTCAAGCAAAACTACACCCTTTATTTACTCAAGGGAGTTATTGCAACAAGAAAAAGAACACAATCACTGGCACCTTAAGCCAATTACAGTTACAGTGATGCATTTCTGATTAGGGAAGTGTATCAACTGGTATAGTGACAACTTGAGCTGTGCATGTTGATTACTACTGTTATGTTAATGGTTTGATTCAAATCACAATGCAACAAAGTCAGTTGGATCCTTGATTTTCTGCATTACTACACCAGGCTGCTTTTTAGATTAAAAAATACAACAGTCAGATGAATATAAACTTGTTTTTATTAAATAGAAATGCCCCTTTAGATCAACTGCAGCAAAAATGTCTTTCCATTGTAAACCAAAATGAACATATTTCATAGAGCTTATCTTCCAAAATGTTTTCTGCTGCACTTGTGCTATTAAAGGATTGACTGTCTCTGCATAGATGCATCTTCATCTTCGTCTGCATCACACTGCATTGATCAAGATTATTTTTAACACCACTAATAACAAATCCAATCTGCTAAAATGAACAGTGGGAGTCTACTGTACACTGAAGTGTTATTGTCCAGCCCTGCACATGGTCCTTAAGATTTTTAGTTGCTTACTTCCCAGCAGCGTAATGTGTCAGATGTCCTTGTTTTTCTTAACATCAGTTAGGCACTAACAGCGGCAACTAGAGGCAGTTGTAAGAGCAGGGTCATTTCTCTGCCCTGCTTGCTATCTTTTTATGCAGTCCGCGTAAGTGGTTTTTATTTGTTGTTTCTTTTTCATTGTATATTGGAAGCTGGTGGTTATCTGGGCTACAAGTGTCTGCTATGCACATAATGCCTTAGTGTTGTAAAGTCACTCCACTCTGCTGAACATCATATTGGGCTCAGTCAGACCTTTAACAGGGGGACTGTAAAACTATTAAGTCTGTAATTTCTTCTCTCAATCTCACATTCAGCTGGACTCTGCTGATGTATAAGCTCTACAAGGCCTGAAAATGAAAGTCTTATTTCTGTCCATGGGCTCTTTATCCCACTGTGTCGTGTCTCTGGTGAATTCACCTGGGGTTACATTGGCTAAAATTAGACTCTCAATTATGAGCAATTACCGTCAGGCCTGTAGGCCCCACAGTGTATTCACTCTCTGGCTCACACCCGCACTGCGCCCATCACTCCACTTCCTTGTGTCCAAGGGTTAGCAGCCACAGGAAAGTGAAAGTATGTTTAGAGAAGCAGTGCACAGTTCCTCAAATACTTGTCTTGGTTCATTTTCCAGTATATGACTCACTTCTTAGGGAGGCTGTAATCTGTCTGAAATAGTACATTACACTTCCCTCCAGGTTTTTCTTTTATGGGATCAGGGAAGTAGGAATATGTGCTGAATCCCTCAATAACTACCCAAAGTAACTGCAGGCTTGAGATAGTAGAATGAATTTGAGAAAAAAATGTATGTTAGAAGGGCAGGTTCCTACAAGGCACAATCTGTGCTAAAGCACCGAGCAAAAGTCACACATGATTGTGATCTGCTGCCATAGGAAGTGTTTTAGTCATGACTGTGTAAATCGAGATTGTGGCATGGACAAGGCCAGAGCGTATCTAGGCCAAGACCAGGCCAGAAGAAGTACCATGCCTCACAGCTCAGTAATAAGTGATATGTAACAAACCCATATGCAGAGTTTATGAATTTCTGTGTTTATCTGTGAAAATTTCCCTGCAGAGAGATCCCATAATGATCTCCTTCTGTGTAAGTGGGGTCAGTTAGGTCATGAAATCATACCATGATAAAGTAATGAACACATTACATTGTTACCTGTCCTTCAGTGAGTGATTGTGGTGTAAATGTGTAATTGCAATCTGCTATGTAAAAAATATGTCTTAACATCTTTAGGGCCAGGTGTAATATAAGTAACAATGTTAACCACACATTGTGTTCTTAAAAAGCAAGCTTTAAAAATTATTATACAATATGTTATATTCTGTTTTCATTGGGCTAACTTTTCACCTGCATCTGACTTTATTATTGATATCAAATACTAATTGATTTTAAAAGATTGTAACTCTTTGAATGACAGTTTTTTAACAGCCTGGAATATGCCCATAATTTGCAGTAACACATTCTTTGGCCATAATACTTTCTACACAATGTCAATTTCTCACACTCATACTAAGCAGAAAAGTGCCCTTTTCATACGGTGTCAATAGAGAAAAAGTTCAGATTGAAATTATTTACACATTTTCCAGGCTTCATTTTTAAAACATCAGTCCTAATCATACACATTAGATACTCATACAGTTTTAACTATTTTAGCCTTTTAAATTGCCAGGTTTTTGACATAAGGCCAGAATGTTTATAAATGTTAAACAGAAAAATATCACTATTCTACATGCAAAATTAATTTATTTTTATTTAATTATTACAACCTGTGATATGTCAATGATTAGTGTCAAATACTCACACTCATGTTTTATAAGGTTAATGTTGTGTCACCTGGTGAGGGGTGGTTAAATTGATCAACTCCGAGACAAAAGCCCAGATTGACACTCAGACATAAAAAAAATGCATCTATTATACTTTAATGGACGTAAGTTAAAAAATTACAGCTGTTGCAGCTACTTTGTGTCAGTGGCACATTTTTGCACTTAACAGTGTGAGTTTAACACTTTTTGTGCACAGTGTATTTTAGATTTAGTTTAAAAGCTGATTTGGAAATAACAAGATCAAATAAAACTGCACAATCCTGTCAAAATTAGCGCTATACGTATGAACACAGCCAAAATGATCAAACTATGAAAAGTACACAAAATGCTAACACAGTCTTGAAGTTGTTGTATGGTGTTCATTATGTCTTTAAGTTACATAGATATCATTCTCTTTCTTTTAACTCGGACATGTAGGTTTTTCACATACCTTGACATGTTTCGGTGGAAACTTCCACCTTCCTCAGAAGTGTCACCAGATGATAGGAGTGACGTGTTATATCAGCTGGTGTTACGGAGGTATGACCCTCCTTTTTACTATCCGCTCTGCGTTCTTCATTGGAATGGGATTCTTGATGTTTAAACTTGCCGGTATGACATCTTCATCCTGGCAGCGCAGGTTAAACTTTCGATGGTTTTGTTGCTGAGCCTGTTTCCTTGTCAGCTGTTCCAGATGGCAAAGCTCTGTAACTCAAGTTTTTCCGTTACTTTTGTTTAATAGTTGTGTGGTGTTCATTTTGTCTTTAAGTTACATAGATATAGTTCTCTTTCTTTAAACTCAGACATGTAGGTTTTTCACATACCTTGACATGTTCTGCCTTCCTCAGAAGTGTCACCAGATGATAGGAGTGACGTGTTAAATCAGCTGGTGTTACGGATGTGTGACCATCAGTGTTGGATAAGGGAAGCCATCGAGATCAGGAAATGAGGCCCAGGGACGAGGGGGCATATATGCTCTCACACACCTGGAGCAGCGTCCTGCAGAGGCGAACAGACAACGGGAGGTGTAACCCTCCTGTCAGAAAATTTGACAGGAGGGTTACACCTCCGTAACACCAGCTGATTTAACACGTCACACCTATCATCTGGTGACACTTTTGAGGAAGGCGGAAGTTTCATGTCATGGTATGTGAAAAGCCTACATGTCAGAGTTAAAAGAAAGAGAACTATATCTATGTAACAGTCTTGAAGATTTAAATAGTTAGATAACTAGAGAAGTGCCATATAAGCTCACCATATGAAAGGAATATGAAACTGATGAATTATTTCCCAAACTTTGTCTGAATAGGTCCCTGTTTTGGTACATTCATGTTTAATTGTTTTGAAAGTATTGATGATGAATGAACTTTATTTTGAAGGAGTTATCTTCAGAAGAAAAAATGATATGAGGCCCAGTGACCTTTTATAAATTAAGCTCCAGATTTTAGCAGCTTATTTTAGAGCTGAAACGATTCCTCGAATATTCGTGAGTACTCGATTACAAAATATCCTAGAATTAAATTTTGTGCATCGAAGCCTCGTTTAATATATAATTATACATAAAAAATATATATCTGGACTACTATACAGTGCACAGTGTTTGACGCGGACGGTCATTTCTGTGGCACAACGCGCCTGCTACCTCCGCTGCTGCGCTGCTTGTAAAATCATGAAGGAAGAGAAGAGAGAGTGACAGAAAGGAGAGAATCCGCAGAAGAAATGGCAGAGAGTGTCCCAAGTGTGTGGTCACTACAAGAAGGGACGAAAAGAAAACACAGTGCAGTGTGTCTGATGTCAAACAGAGTTAGCCTAGCACGTAGCTTAGCATGATAGCACATCGTTAGGGCTGCAACTATTACTATTACAGCATTTTAAATATGCTCATCACAGACATGCGTCCTCTTTCCATGGTGGAGGACACAGGATTTAAGAACATGATCAAGGGTTTCAATCCAAACCACACAATGCCCTTCACAAATATAATTGCAGAATTATATTACTGCTTTGTAAATCAGTTTTGTATAGGCTTTGTTTTAAGCCAGTACTGGTTTAAACCTTGAAAGTTGTTAGAATAAAAACCCTTTTCTGGGGAATAAACTGCATTTGGTTGCTCAATTTGAAAGCCCTAACATGTTGCATTGTATACAATTGATTTATTTTTGTTTGTTTAAAAACAGAAAAGTATATTTTGTTAGAGTACTCGAGTACTCGAAGAAATAATCGACAGAGTACTCGATTCCAAAAATACTCAATAGTTGCAGCTCTAGTTTATTTACAATTCATAATTTTTATTCATGCTTTATAAGAAAACATCATTTTGGCATAATTAATGTTTTTATCTATCAAGTGCTGACAGACATGAATGTAACCAACATGTCATTGCTGTATGTCATTTCTGTAGGGCTTAAGCCTCGCATCTCCATTTTTTGAGGATTTCTCTTTGTTTTCATAAAACACCTTCCATGTTGGTGGATTGGTTTTATAATTTTTAAACCGATTATAAGTGCAGGAAAATAATTAATTTTTAGGACAATACAACTGGTCTTCATACAGTAGTACATTTTTTTTCTCATTTCCTGTAAGAAAAAAAAGCAGTTTTGGAGATGCAAGGTTTTGGCTGAACTATTGCAATATATAAATCTTGGGAGAGAATCAACACAAAAAGCAACAAAAACAACAGTTGAAATGGTGAGACAAAACAAAACAAAGAAAAAGAAGAACATACATTATTCAGCATTTGCAGACATTGGGAGGGTTTATACAGCGGGTGGTTCCTTTGCCACTTGTACAGATAATCAGGATCATTGAGAACCAATAAAACAATCTTTATTTTTTTTAGATTTTGTGTTCACAAGAATGGAATGAACATGCGACCCTATGAGTTGTGACCATGGATGTATTATAAGAACTGGATAGCGTGGCTCCGCCTTCTACCATGTAACGGATTTGAAGCCAGAATATCCCTCGTCAGGGCGCCGCCATTGTGCAACCAGTGGAGAATCTGGACCTTATTTAGATGCAGCTGTCGTAAACGGTCGCAACACTCTGCAGCATACGCTGTACGCAATCATTGTGAAGCTGCCGTAAACCGCGGTCATTTTTAAACTCTAACAACTAATAAAAAAGAAACTTTTCAGAAAAAAGAGGACTTGGAAAACACGCAGCCCAATAATACTTTGTCACCACAGCGTACGGATAGGAGAAATATTTCTACGAGGTGTAATAATTTTTTGAAGTTTCACTTCGGCCCGTCCAGATGAATTGGGGAGACGGAGATTTGACCTATACTGCAGCCAGTCACCAGGGGGAGCAGTTTTCGTGGCGGCTTCAATTTTAGCCTAGCATCTTGGCGTCCATGTTTTTTAGTCTATGGTTGTGACCTGTGGTTCAACATGAACTGATCAAATGTATGTATCAGTTCGTGCTTGAGTCAGAGTGAACACATCTGCAAAGTTTTTAAAAAGTCCAATAAAATATACAACCTGAAGTCAGCATAGACATTTTTGTATAAAGAAATCCCTTCAAAGTGTTCTCTGGACATCATGTTTAGAGGCTGATGATGATCACAAGCAATCATGATCTGTGACATCTGAGCTTCATTATCTGAACAGTTCCTTCTTGAGCTGAAATCAACATTAGAGCAGAGTGTGAAGAAGAAAGAAGAAAATCTCTTAAAGCATTCTCTTGATAGCTTGTTTAAATGCAAGTGATGGACATGGGGCCTCATGGAGTTAACTTTGGTGTATGGCTTCTTAAAGGATATCTGTTTGTTCTTGGGTTAGATTTGCATAAAATGTCAAGAAAATACCTTGAGGCATTATTAACATGTTTAAAAGAATCCTGAACTTGTACAAACCAATAGACAGACTGACAACCCGATATCATGATGACTTTGGTCCTGGCTATCACCATTTTGAAGATAGAACAAAACAATCTGAGCATTTTTTTCAAATCATTTTTCTTGAAAGTCCAAGCTAGTAACCCAAGCTTCCTTTAATAACATGAACCACAGATTCACTTCCCCCACTAAAGTTCTGTTGCATGCCTCAGTGTACATTTATGCTAATGTGAAGTGACTTGGGGAGAATAGAAGATGTATTCGAGCACTGTTCCTTATTTCTCACCTCAGTAGTCTATTTCCTCTTTAAAGTTTCATTTTAAGTGGCAGGGAAATTCAAACTTCTTAAACCTTAGATGTAGACCGGTGTTTTCTATCCGAGTGCTATTTAAATTCTCAAATGCATGTGAAGTACACCTGAAGGATTATATATGTTTTATTATTGCTCCGTTGTCAAACATGGGAAAACAGATGAGTTCAACAAAGAGATATGAATAAGCTGAATTTAAATGAAAGCCTCCCAGATCGGTGGTGACACCTTATGTGCTGCTGGTAATTCCCTTTGCCTTTCAGTAGTGAAACATCGCCTCTGATTTTCTCACAGGATGAGTAGAGAGAATGGGCTTATTATCATGGCAGATTACTTCTGCCTTTCTCTGTGGGGGGAAAGTAGGTCAAATAAGATCATTTTGGCACATTTCGAGGAAGAAAATTGCTGAGCGCTTGAGGAGATGTGGAGGAACGGTGGGAAATTAAATATTCGATGCCTTGTCTCTGTGAGAAGCACTAATCATTGGATGTTTATTTATCTACCCGCCAGCTCCAGCCAAGGTCAGAGCCACCATGTTTTCAGGTTATCTGTCTATCTGCTCATCTGTCCAATTCTTATGCATTATTTTATAAATGCTTGTAAGATTCTCCTCAAATTTTGAACAAGTGTCAACTCTGACTCAAAGATGAATGGATTAGATTCACTGGGCCCCATGTTCCTCCATTGTTTGCGGATGCCATATCTTAAAAGTGGTGAACGGATTTGCATCAAACCTCACAAAAATGTCCACACAAGGATGAGCAGGTTGAAACTTGGTTTGAAAATTTTGTTAGAGTGCCTTGAGAGATTCTCTCTGAATTTTTTCTAGCAAAGGCAAAAACATGTAGCTTCGTAAAAGTATTTTCTTTGTACATTTTTTCTTGTTGAATCATTATCTTAAGAAGGGAGTTCATTCCCACTCTAACTCTAAAGTGAAATGATCAAATTTTGGAGATCATGAGTTAAAGTCGTGGTTGCAGAGCTTCTTCATTTGGGTTGCCAAGTGATGAAAAATTTTCAGTAAATTACCAGAAACTTTCCATTTGAAGTTAAGCCATGGGATTTTTAAATATTCCAAATTGGAACTTTACTTGGGAATTATGGAAATTTATGGTAATTAATTAGAAATTGAGGGAATTAAATGAACTGTATCACATCTAAGCATTCATATAAACTGTTTGTGTTGTCACAGGCAGACATGCATGCAAAATAGTACAATTTTAATAAATACTGCTTTTCATCAAGATTGTAAGTCAAACTTTAGCAAGTTTGAATGATTTTATTGAACAATCTTTTTCATCCTCAGTTTGTGTAGTCCATGGGCTCAGATGTGTGGCTTAATTAGTGTTGTGCAGATATTCTTAAGTATACTTGCTTGAATTCTGTTTTCTTAGTCAAGGTTACGCCAAAATATTTTTTCCCAAGTACATGAAAAATCTTTCCAAGGGCCAACCTTCAATTATCTAAATCCAGATTTATTCCTGTTATTAAGCATCGCCATGAATTCCAGATAATCCACATGGAAAGTTTCAAACTTTACGTAGTTTAGTACATCTGCATTTTAAGAATCTAACACAGGCAGAATTGTTTTTTTCTCCATGTGTGATATTAAGGTTTAGTCACAGTGCAACTTCATAATATTTTTTTTCCTATGCCCACAGGTCAGGAACGATTTGGTAACATGACGCGAGTGTACTACAAAGAAGCTGTGGGGGCATTCGTGGTGTTTGATGTGACACGGGGCTCGACGTTTGAGGCTGTTGCAAAGTGGAAACATGACCTCGACAGCAAGGTGAAGCTGGCCAACGGCAATCCCATCCCCTCAGTGCTGCTCGCCAATAAATGCGACCAGAAGAAAGACATATCCAACAGCACAGCCCTAATGGACAATTTCTGTAGAGAGACTGGCTTTCTAGGCTGGTTTGAAACCTCAGCTAAGGTGAGTGATTGAAACATGAGACTGACATATGATATGCATGATGTTGATCCAGACACTTCTGTGTGGGTTAAAAAAGCAATTCCTCTCATGTTTTATTTCTAGTGTCTCTACACTTAGCAGCGTGAAATGACCACATTAGAGCCTCAGATTATGCAGTAAGAAATATCCAGCATCATGAGGACACATTTTTTTCTTTTAAGGTTCTTGAGTCATGGTGCAAACATGAGTGCAATGGCTTCAAATTGTATTTAACGCATGACCATGACTTCTGTTTGGGCCAAATCAGATGTGGTAAGGGCTTAGAAATGCCTGCAAAGCTGGGGCAGAACAAAAGGAGCCACTAAGCTTTGACTGTAAAGCTGTTTGGTCATTTCAATGAATGTTTTTTTTACTTCATTTTTCAGGCGTAAAATCCTTAGAAGGCAACCTTTAGAAAAGATGGGCACTGTTTGAGTTGTGTAATCACTCTGTGGGGATTAGGTCGTACATTTTGATAAACTTAAAAAAAGTTTTGTTGCTCTATCATATTGACGTGTTTAAATGCTTTAGTGGCTGCTGTAAGGTTAAAGGGTAGGAAGTGTGATACTTTTTACCCAAATAACAGTCAGCTTTCCTTCATAAAGCACCTAAATATTTTGGGATTACATACACCTTAGATACAGATGTGAAGCAAATAAACATAATTCGTTCATCTGTTACATTATCTGTACGGCTTGGCCCATCACTCCCACACCTGAGGGCAATTTAGAGTCACAATTAATTTTACAAGCATGTTTTTGTCTGTGGGGGGAAGCAAGGGTGCCTGGAGAGAACCCATGCATATACAGAGAGAGCATGCAAACTGAACACACAACTACCCTGACAAAGCAGGGTTCAAACCATTAACCTTCTTGCTGTGCGCACTACCTTCTGCACCCATAATATAATATTTTCCTCTTCAGTAAATCATAATTTTGATCAAGAAAAGTAAACATTCAATGATGATGAAGTAAGGCTGCTAGATTATGGCAGAACATGTAATCGCAATTACTTTGATAGCTATTGAGATCACAATTATAAAACCTAATTACTCGCTGATTTTACGACATGCCACCAGTGGCGTAGCTGGGATGTATTCCACATGGGTTTTCATATGTGTCAAAGGGGCCTGCATGTTTGGCATGCCGCATTGCACACAGGAATTGAGGACAGAAAAAAAGTAAAATAAAAAAAAAAAGTGAAATACTGAATACAACCTTTCATGACTGCAACTATTTGAGATGTGTTTTTCTTTTTTACATTCTTGCAAATGTATCAACAACCTTGTCCAAGTTAGTCTTCCCAGACATCTCTCTCTCAATGAAAAGTAATGCCAGGCTTGAAAGGCGAGACTCGCTCATTTTTGAGTGCAGACAAGTCTTGATCAGTTTAAGGCGACTGAAAGTGCGCTCTGCCTGTGCACCTAATGCTGCCTCACTTTCATGCTCTCCGTCAATATATCCATAATAATAAATGTATAATAAATCATTTTTATTGACATAGAAAATTAATGATTTATAATGTATGGCTTTTCTGTCTGTGCCCTGAACACTTATCTAGACTACGCATATATGGATTATTTTATGGATGCATTTAGTGGATATTTTCGTCAGAGACAATTCTGTCCACACCACAGAATTATCTCTGTCCATACAGAATGGCAAAGCTGTAAACGATCACCTCTGAGGCCTGAAATGTCATGCCCAGGAGGTGGTGGAGTTCAGAAAATTTTTAAATAGCATAGAAGAGCATTATAAGCAAGCACAGTCAAATGGTCCAGAAGAAGCAAATGCAGATTTGAAACTAAATAATAATAATAATAATAATAATAAATAATAATCACGAGTTAACAAATGTATGGGAAACACTCTTAAGTGCAAGCCTGTTACATGGTGACCATTATTGTTTACAACCACTTTTTATCGGTTTAAAAATAGCTGTTAATCGCCATTTATATGGGTGAAATCGCTGCGTTTGTGTGGTTGAGATGATGTAGCACCATTTCCGCCCCAGTGAGGACCCCACTGTGGCGGAAAAGATCCGGAAGTTTGGCGCATTTGGCTGCATCTTCTCTTAAATGTTTTTTTTTCGAGCCATACGTTTTTCCGCTCCACTAGCGGCTTTTTCTGGCGGCACCTGTCTTTTCTTCATCTTTTTTCATCTCTCGTTTTTGGTCTGGCTCAATACACGGCTGAACCAATCACATTTCAATGGGTCAATGGCTCAGCTCAAATCGGCAGGGGTCTCCCCCCCTTAATATGCAACATAATACAGTGACCCAGTCTGACGTCACGTTACACTCTGTGCTAACCTGCTGCTGCAGAGAAGGCAGCTGCTGCGCTCATTCCGCCTCGGATTTAAACAAACAAACAAACAAAAAATCCTCGGAAGTGTGGTGAAGAGGGCCCGTGGGTTTTCATAACCCACCAACCCCACGTAAACTATGCCACTGCATGCAACACAAGTTGTTATTTGACTTTATGCCCTTTGTACTCTTAACAGTAAAGAACAAACAATAATTGAGATTAGGGGTGGGTGATATGGCAAAAATGTCATATCACAATTTTTTAAAAATAAAATCACGAGTACGATTTTATCACGATTCTTTTTTACTTTCAACTAAAGTACTAATTTGCATGTTTGACCGTTATTTCCCTATGTTTAACGTATAAAACATATTAAAAAAATGACAAAGCCAAAGAAACTTTCTGAACAGGTTTTAATTTAAATAGTGCAGTTTTTATAAAAATGTGCAATAAATGTAAACATGAAAGGTAATGAAAAACAATATCCACATTATCTCTTAAAGTGCAACAATTCAAAACTAATGTTATTGAACTGCAATGTCTATAATCTGAGTGAATAATACAGCTGCTTTAGAACAGATTTTTGTTCAGACATCTTCAAGCTTTTATCTCCTTTTTTCTTTTTGCCATGGCTTCACGCTACATAACCAAACAGGAGATCCCACCATGCACTGCGCTAAATGTGTTACGATTGGCTAGTCGGGTGCGTGTCAAAGTCTCTGTACCCACACAGACGATCTGACGATCTTTCTGCTTTATGACAATATTCAATTGTTATAATCCTTCATGATTTTATATTGTCATATCGCACACCCCTAATTGAGATTATATACAATGTACAAATACCTAAAAATAATAATGGATGGAAAAAAGACTAAAAAAATGAAAGATTGTTGTTTTTGTACATTTTTCTTGATACTGATATTCTTGTTATAACATCCTGAAATAATATGACTTTATTGTAAGTGATTCTTCAATAATATTGAAAGAAATCAATGTAATCCATTTCTATATGATCTTTAAATAACTAAGGAATGGACAAAATGCCCCCTAAAAGGTAAAGGATGTGATTAATGTATATGTCCATGCAATTTGATACTAGTTTCACCTCTAATCATGCTTTTCTTTCACATTTTGTTGCTAAATTCTCCTTCTGTCATCACACGGACAGTTTTTTCTGTAAATAACAAGCTTTGGTTCACATCCTCCTCCATCATATTTTGATTGCCTTGTTTGCAGAGTGAAGAAGAGGAAGGCCTTTTTAAAATTAAACTAGGCTGGTCATGTTGATTAATGCGTCACAGATAAAACTATCATGCTGTATTTATTCTCTGTCCCCTCTCCTATGTAGTAGTAAGTGTGCCACCACTGGAACTTAATCACAAGAAATTAGCAGATTTTTCCCTCTTTTCTTGTAATTCACAGCCATTTTGTGATTGTGCTTATCTTTTAAAGGAGTGAGGGGGTTTGTCAGACAGCTGCTGTGGTAATGTGTCCCGTGACGTTGATTGATGTCTGAGCGCAGAGCTGTGAGAGATTTCAGGGCGAGGCTTCGAGAGATAATGTTCTGTGGTGTTTCTCATCAGTTTTGGTCATGGTGTCACAAGTTTGGTGTTGCTGTGTTTATGCTGTGCCTCTCCACTGCTGTCCTTGTGCGTGGGATTTGTCGAAGTGAGATCCTTTTCACTGCCTCTCGCTCCATCAAATGTTCATTTAGGAGAGAAGTTCTCGTAGTTTTACTCTTGAGTGAGGGGAGAAGTTTCTAGAAAGTATGTCTAAAGTTTAAAGAAAATCAAGACTGGTGAAAGTTACCTTAGCGAGATGGTACTTGAATGTGTCATAAAATTATCTGAAACATGCAGAGGAAAAGTTTTTTTACATTAAACATTACAAAGAAAGCTACCAAAAATCAAAATGGGGTGGACATCGTGAATCAAAATTTGTCTTAACTTTTAGACCATCAAGAATTTGATTGTTTCATTATGATAACAGGTTATTATTTAATTGTGTCCTTAATGAACTGGAGTTGGTTTTAATGTTAAAAGCTGTTGATGGGCAAACAGTTCGGCACAGGGCCATCATTGTGTTATCCTATCAGTGATATTGTACACAACTCCTGTGTTGGAGTATTATTGATGCCACATATAATTAGAAATGTATAGTTTGTGTGATTTCAACCATTTTAAGAATTTAAGATCCATGCCCAGAAACCATAGTCCACACATCTGCAGACCACTGTCAACAATTAAACAAACAAAATGATCTGTAGAGTTCAATTTTTAATCCCAATCCATTAGGTGTACCCTGCCTCTTACCAGTTATCAGCTGGAACAGGCTCCAGTCCTTAACAGCGGTACAGATGATGTATGGATAATTACTGTTTTCCAAATGCATGCTGATATCAACACAGACCAAAGGTAACTAACAGGATCTTCACAGGATTAGATCTTAACTGGCACATTATTTCAAATGTCCTGTACTTAATTTTTTGATAAATGTAATTACAAACAAAGAAGTTGAAAGAGTTTTGAGTACCTGCAGAAGACAGTAACAGAGTTTGTTCTTTAAAAGAGGTTCTATACTCTCAAAAAGGGATGTATGTTTGAAATAAAAAATGTAACTAAAGCTGTCAAAAATGTGCGAAGGGAATGAAAAGCATAAAGTTGCATCTAAATAGTGTTGATGAATACCAGAACGTGTGCTGTCATCTGGAAGTCAAGAGGCCACATGCTGCCCTGCCCCCACAATCTGACCCCTATTATTTGATAATGGATGGAAAACATGAAGAAAACATGACAAGATCTGCCTTCAGGGCTGTGAATATAAGTTGGCGGTGCAATCATGTGTCTGAAGATCAAATGCACTAAAAAATATAAGCATTTTGACTATTTTGATCACTGGAATATAGACTGTTTAAGTGTGGCAGAAATCCTAATCATCATCATTTCAATTGATATTGTGATTGTGATTAGTAGACTTCATCACTTGCTGATTTTATTTTTATATCATTTTTAGCATTAAATAATGGGCAATAAATAAAAATACACTTGTTAAACCAGAAATGCCTTGAAATAACGGTAATGAAAATAATGGAATGTTCGACACGTCCTGGCATAGTAATCATAAACTCCCTACAACTCAATATGCATTATCATTAATCATTAACCAGCTCCGTTGGAATATATTTTGTCCTTTTAAATGAATTAATGGATGGAATGGGCCGTACTCTTCCATATTTTTATGGAGTGTTGTTGAGTTTAGCTAAAATAATAAAAGATGTAAATAAACATGTGTTAACAACTTAAGTACCCTGTTTCGATTCAAATACAAAAATGTTTGTTCTCATTATTCATTAAGTTTATCCATTGTGTATCACTTTTCAATCCTTGGTTTAGAAATATATATATCGGGATGAGGTAAATTTTGTTGAACGGTTTTTTTTTTCTTCTAATTTTTTATTTAGTTAAAACCGTGATAATTACTATATTATAGATGCATGGGAGCACATCCCGGGTTGGCATGTTGCCATTCATCCTTCCTGACAACACATCTGCACCACCAGCAATGTTAACCCGACATCATCTGTAGGTGTTTACGTCTGATGAAGTTTAAGGGCCCAAGGGTGCAAACCCTGTCACCTCGAACCCATTTCAGCTGTGTTAGCAACTGCCATAACCAACGGCAGTGCCCCAGAAAGTCACCCTGCATCTTCCCATCTACCAAACCAACTTCCAATTATGTTTAGTATCTTTTACAGTTTAGCAGATTTTTTTTTTACAAAATGACTAAGAGAATTGCAGTTGTCAAAACATGATTGAATAAATGTTTGAATAACCATCACGAGCACTGGCGTGGAAACTAAAGATCTGAGTTTAGAAATCTTCCTAAGATGGAGAAAGCTGTGCTTGTTGTTGTTTAACAGCATCACTGAAACAAAAGGACTGATGAAAAATAACACCTAGATTTATGGAGATGAACCAATGTTTTGTTGAATTGTGGATATAAGGTCATCCTGGACAATAATTAAAACTTCTGTTTTTTATATTTTAACTTTAAAGAGGCTGTGAGGAGTTTCTAAGTAATTACAGAATAGTCTCACTTTTAGATATATGCCTGATCGAAATACACACTTTAAGATGAGTTTCATAACATCAAAATAGGTTATCTATAAAGGTTAGTCCTTAGTCTTCCAGTCGGGTTGGACAGGGCTGGACTGGCCTGGATACTCAACTTCGGGAACAAGACAATTAAAACTAGAGCAAATTTATATTATTCTGACACATTTTAGAGCATCGGGCTGTAAGTAGTGATATGTAGCCGGCTACAAAACTACAATACTAAGTTTGTGTACTAAGAAAGCTGTAAGTTGTTGAAAAAAGAAGTTACAAAGCAATGCAGAGTTCTGAGGAAGGTCCGAGCTGCATGCTTTAATAGCATCACAACAAACACACGCTTTGGCTTGGGTCTTTTGGTGCATTCCAGTTGTAGTCAGAAGTAGGAATTTCCGAGTTCCGAGTCGGAAACTGCAACTGGAACGTCCCCCGAAGTTGGAATTTCCTACTGGGAACTCAGCTAACAACAGCCTGGTAGATCGACATGTTTTTTTCTGACTTCAACTGGAACGCCGATAAGTCGGAGGTGATGTCACTCCCAATTCCGAGGTTACTGGAACGCAGCATTACGACAGTCGCCGCACGTACTCATGGGTAGCAGAGTCTTTATGTCGCCGGTAGTAGATTCTCCTCATAGCACCTTTAAGTAATTATTTGACATCCTCTGACATGTATTAATGCAGTTCTTGAGCCTAGACAGTAAAAACACCTCACCTGGTTCAAATGAAAGAGAAGCTGTATTTCATCAATAAATGGGTGATTAAATATATTGAAAAATGTAAATAAAGGCAGAAGAGTAAAGGCCCCAAAACAGAACCCTGTGAAACCTCACAAGAAAGTGGAGAAGACGGTGAAAAGCAGCCATCAAGAGAAACTGAAAAACTTTGATCAAATATGATTAGAACTGGTCTAAGGCTTTGCAAGACAGTCAAACATCATTGTGTCACCTCTTGATGAGAATGTGGTAATTGATTGTATTAAAACATAAACTGAGGTCCAAGAGAGCCAAAGCTAAACAATTTTCATTGTCAGAGGTCTGTAGAAAGTCACTTGAAATCTTCAGAAGAGCAGCTTATGAAACCCAAATGAAATGTATCACATATATTGTTTTTGTCCAAGACAGCAGTGAGCTGATTTGTGATAGTCTTTTCCAAAAAATTAACTAAATGCAGCAATGACTGAACATCCTTGAGATTTGGAACAAAAATCTGTGAAGATGACAATATATTTTGTTTGCGACACATTGTGTCAAAACATACAAAAGCATCAACATTTTTACTCATTTTTAAAAGTCATAGACAGGAGGTTATCTGCATTATGACACATTTATACCTAAATGATTGACACTCTTGTACAATATTAATCATCATTGAGCTGTTTATGAACGCTGGAGGCTGCAGGTCACCTGAATGTATGAACCCATGTTGAGTGATGAATGACTTCCCAGTTGTGTTAGAATTCTTGAAGGCCTCAGGAGAAGCTTCCATGTTCCTTTTATATTTCTGCTCTTAACCTTTACCCTTCATATAGCAAGAGGGCTCAATGCACACCACCCCCATCTTTTCTTAGTTATTGTAGAGGAATGCTTTGATGACTTTTGGCAGCCAGAGTGACTTCATGAACTCATTCAGGGTTTCAGATAACCCCAAGCCCTGCAACAGCATCACGTGCTGTGTCATGTGAAGTCCCTGGATGTTTTTGGGGAAAGTTTGATTTCCCTTCTCATTGTTTTACATAAGCTGTGTGTCTTTTGTATGACTCACTCTGAAACACCCTCTGGAACATCTACTGTAGAAAACTCCCAAAACTTCTTTCACTTTCTCTTTCTTTACAAGTGCTGCCTGTAATTGTTAACAAGAGAATAAGATCCAAACCCGAGGAGTCAAGGACCGTTTTTGTCTCGGTTTTGTAGAGGTTGAGGTGAAGGCAGGCTACCGGGTCAAATTTTGAGGTGCTGTTAATTTTCCCTGGCCCAAATCAAACTGTACTACAATGACATCATTGGCCTAGTTCTGATAGTAAGGAGTTCAGATTGGAGCACATCCTCTGCTCATTAACAAATCAGGAGCTACCCAAAAATAAAGTCAAAGTGATACAGGGTTTAGGTAGAGTTTCTGGACTTGACGTTGTCGAGTCATTTCATGTCAGTTGAGCTCAGTTCATTTTTGTTAAACTCATCCGACAAACCCTTTTCAATCCCTCTACAGACAATTGTATTAGAGCAGCCTGTACAGTGCATAAAAAACTGAATCACAGCGCCGCATGGGTACCATTATATGTAAGCGTTAAAATATTTAAAATACGTTTAATACGTTTTAAAAGTTAATCAATAAAAGTTTTAGTTTCATTTAGGGATGTAACAGTATCAACATTTTGTATCACGGTTTTTGTGGCCAAAATTATCACGTTATCATTACTATTATGATATTGTTGCAATGTGCTCAAAATGTTCAAAAAGTACTTTTACACACACTTGAAATCATTTAAACCCTTTAATATTATAACAGGTCTTTTTGTCTTTTGTCAATAAATGTGTCAGGAAATGTCCTTGGAGTAAATTTTTTCACATTTCTTATCATGAGAAGTAAAAGTAAACAATTCTGGCAAGTATTTGTCATTATATTATAAATGCTTTAACAGTGTGAAATTATAAGAAAGAAAAAAAAGAGCAGATTTTAACCTTAAACAGGCTCCTCCTCATAAAAAAAGTAAAAATTAACTTGTTCAAATTTTGAGATGACCAAAAATAATTGTAGCCTGTTTTACAAACACTCACACATTTTTGTTTGCCTACGGCATTAGTAATCATGATACAGCTTGTTATATTGGACCATGTCCAGTTTTATTTATTTATTTTTTGTTACTGACGATAGTCCCTGAAGCAGTTGGCCCCCTTTCATGGCTCTCCTCTGATCTCCCCTCTCCATGGCAGATCTCCTTGACTCTTTCTCTTTTAATATTTCCAAATTACGACTGATTAAATCTATAAAACACAAGCTATGATGGAAAAAGACAATCCATTACGAAATATGGTAAATACATGGCAAAAGAACGGCAAGAACACCCTCCATAATTATACTGATGCTATTATTTACAAGATTTATGCATTATTTACATAGAAAATACTGATTAACCACCTATTATTCACTATGGCTCACTGAAGCTTTTCTCTCTCTCCGGCTCAGTCAACTCACTTCCTCGAGGAGTTACAGCAGTTTTAATCGTCTTTTTCTTTCGCAGCAGCTTTGTGTTTTATACATTACTGGTAATGGTGTTACTGAGTTCAAGTAATTTCAGGATTTTTGGGTAAAGACAAGCCACAAGAACAGTGTAGAACAGTGGTTATATGCTGGTAGCCAGTCTGGTAGCAGTTGTGTACTTTTGTGATCAAGCTGGTGGCTGCTGATGGAAGAAGGACACACTGGCTGTTGCAGATTTGCAAAGTTAGACCAAACCGAGTGGCTTTATAATGAAAAAGTAAATCATCGTAAATAATTAGTTTATAGCGTGTAATCACCCAACATGTTTTTGTGGGTTGTTTTAACAAAAAAAATCTTAAAACTATGCAGATGTGGTCGCACCTTTACTTGAAATGTATATAACTGGAGTTTGTGCAGACTTTTTTGGTATAAATTGAGAGTAGCTACTGTATCTGTCAGTGTGGCTTGTACTCAGGCTAATGCTTTGCCCCCATTTATGTTTAAATTTACAACTGTGTCCACGTTTAATGTTTGTGTCTTGATTTTCCAACTTTTAAACGTGTATAAAAAAGGACTAAAACAACTGAATTTCCCTTTGGGGTTGATAAAGTAGTTCATGTTCTGATTCTGATTTCATTTTCTTTACAACAGCATCAAATTTCTGAGTAAATTATAATTAATGTAATTGTTTGTTGAACAAAGTATTTCAGTTGACTGTCATTTTCACAAAATCAAAATTTCGACTTTGCTGCTGATAGAAAATTTAAATAACACAATACTTATAATGAGAAAATACTTTGAACTCAGCTGATACTGGTTCAGTACTTGATGTCTGGTGGATCAGATATGATGTCCTTAAGATCTAATCATATTTTGGATCTGAAAGTTCATAATAAAGGGTTTGTATGAAGAACATAAATTTACTTACAAGTATTGATTATCTGTAATCATCAGGGCTAGCTGTAAGTCTCAATCTTTATCAATCAATCTTTATTTGTATAGCGCCAATTCATAACAAGTGTTATCTCAAGACACTTTACAATAGAGCATAAAGCTCTTCATTTTATGGATACACATATATGCATAGATACATATATACATATAGAATACACATATACATATATATACAAATATATACATCCAACACCCAACATGAATCCATATAGCCAATCATGGATCCCTCCATCATGGCGGCAAGAAAAAACCTTCTGTTAAGCAGCAGGAAATCTTGAATGTGGATCCCAGTCTCATGATGAACAGCAAATCCACACGATGCTGTGATGGGTGTGAGGGCAAAGGAAGGAAGTAAGAGGAGACAAGTGAAAGTAAGAACTAAAGTTAGGGACAGGTCCATGTATCATCGGCCTGTCGTCTGATTTATTAGAGGGTAGCCTCTGAGATGCTACATCTCATTTCTGGAGGGTCCTCATGTCTGAATGGTTGTGGTGATCATTTTCTAGAAGTATAATCTTAGATATTCAAACTGAAAATAAGAACTTATGGTAGTGATTTAAACTCATGGGTGCCCAGACCACAAGTGCATCCCAACCATATTTGTCTCCGTTAAGTATAAATGTGTTAAAGGCCTCTTGAGATGTGACATCCCATTTTCAAGAGGGACTTCATGACTATGTGGTAATAAGAAATAGATACTGTAGGTGTAACGATCATGGATATGGAGATCATGCTAATAACTACATGAACAGCTATATTTTACAACAGCATCAGAATAATGGTTTATTGAACAAAGTACAGGAGCAACAAAATCAAAAGGCTGCTGATAGAAAAACAATAACACAATACTTATGTGGAGAGAGAGAGAGAGAGTGACTTTGAGCCCATTGTGCCAGACCCCTCCCCGGCAGTACTTGATGTCTGGTGGATCTAAACTATGATGTCTAGTTTATGAACTAATTTATTTATTTATTTATTTATAACCTGAAAGCTGGTCATAACTGAAAGGGTTTGTATCAAAGAGGAATGTTTTAAGTCTAACCTTAAAGGTAGAGAGAGTGTCAGACTCCCGAGTCTGCATTCATAAATGTTCACAAAAGAACGCGTAGGCCCATTTTGTCTTGATTTCATATAATTCCCACGAGGGTCACATCTTTCCACATGTACAACCAGGACAGACCGTGAGAACAAAAGGTCGGACCACTATTTTTGGCCACAGTGTGAAGGAAAAGAGAAGGTTTCCGTTTTTGACCTTGTCACACTTGCCTTATATTTTCCCTCCTCTTCTCTGAAACCTTCTTTCTTTCAAATCTTTTGCCGTTATTTAAGGATATTTTTTCAGTTGTATGCCCCTTTTTAACAGAACAGCCTTAAAGAGAGAGGAAATTCAAAGCTCCTGTGAGGACAATGGACTGATGTTGTGTTACCTAGCACAGTATTTAATGGAATAAATGTCTCATCTCTCATTTTGAATTCTTTCTCAGGAAAACATCAACGTGGATGAGGCGGCGTGTTTCCTGGTAGAGAATATCTTGGCTAATGACAAAGGATTACCATATGAGGAGAGCAATGGAGACCGGATTAAACTGGACCAGGAGACTGTGGCTGCTGAGAGCAAGTCAGGCTGCTGCTAACACTCAGTCCATTCACATTAGCCATCCATTAGCCTCCCTTTGGCAGGGTCCAACCCTCATGCTCACCCAGCCCGTGGCTCTCAGCCCCCTCTCAACTGCAGCCTCCCAGAGGAATAGGAAATGGTTGGGTCTCCAAGACTCAAGGATCTTCTTCTCTTTGCACTGACGCCCATTCGACTGACACATCCAAGTTTCTCATTGTAGCTCTCCTTAGGCCAGAATAAAACCCTAGTTATATGTTGATGGTTTTGTTACTTCCTTTTGCTTTTCCCTCTTTATCTCACACTTAAAAACCACAAACTCTAAATATAATTATTTTTTTCTCAGCATGTCTTAACTGTTACCCCACTCCACCTCCTCTTACTTGAACCCTGCCACCCTATTTTTTTTTCCATTTTATTCTCTAAATCCCTGGACTGTATCATTCCTGAGCAGGGCTGTAAATGAAGCAGTAAGTTTTAAAACAATGTAGAAAACTACCTGTAGCCACTGTCACTTTGGTAATTTTTCTTTCAGTATCCTTTCATTCACCTTCATCTGTGAAATAAGACACTTCAATGATCCTTGTTCCAAAAGTATGTTTTGTTTTTGACAAAGAAATCCCTCTTTCACAACATTTTACAATACGGATGTGCCCCAGCTGTTCTTTATACTACTATGTAAAAAGTGAACAAAGAAGGTATCCAAGTGTTACTGTGTACCATAATGCCATAGGTTTTATGTTTATGTTTGTTAACTCAAACATCAGACAGAGACAATAGTATTTCAGGAAGACGCACTGTATTAATGGTACTTAATGTGTCAATGAAAAGCCTTTTTTAACGGTCATCACACCAGTATGAAATCTGGCATACTGTACATAAATATTTCTCACAATATTCTTTTTATATAATGTGTTGGGGCATGCATTATACAACCTGTGGGATGTCATAAAAACTAATCCTAAAGAGGACTACACTCTCTTGTACATAGGAAGGTTACCTTTTAAAGTGCTCAGATGAATTATGAAAGGTTTTTTAAAACATGGAGTTGAAATTAAGTTTACATATGAAAAATACTTCAAATCTACAAGACCAAAATAGAATAAACATTTAAACAGATGTTTGCTGTCTACTAGTCATTACACTGTTGATTTTATTGAATGTATTTATGTATGCTAACACTGGAGCAATGTTGATTTGCTTATAGATGAACTGTGGGAATGAATAAATGAGGTCTGCAATTTAATTACATTGTTCTGCTCAATTTTAGCATTTTATAAAGTGTTTGGACTTTATGGCTCCTAAGTAAGTGTACTACTTATGGGTAAAATGGTTGATTTATTAAAGCCAGAGATATTTTGGTTCCAAGAGAGCAGTACATAACTTTTCCACCTGATTAATTGACAGATAGCTTAGTGTCAGAATAACTTGTATCTGTACTATCATACCGTATGTGTGGTGGGTGTTTGTTTGTGTACACATATTTGGAAATGTTATTTCGGTTGATTATTTCTCCCTCCGTATAATTATACCAATTGGTACTGTATTTCTTATAACTGAAAAGCCTGACTTGTTATCTTTACAATAAGGTGTAACTGGTGTGTGGGTAGTTCCCCATAAAGAGTGCCAAAATCCCCTGCAACAAGAAGCTGGTGTTCTTGTAAACAGAGTGGCAGCCTTATTTAGTGTCAGACCTGGTATCATTCCAAACTCAGGACCAAGTTTCATGAGATGAGTGAAGTCAAATACAAACTGTACTTGATCATCATGCTCCTCTGTGTGTAAGAGAGTTTTCTCACAAGCCTCAATAGCACAGATAAATCTGTTCAACATAAGGCAGCAATGACACCAGTGTAGCATAATATTACATCCTAATCTGTTCTGAGCTGTATCTGCAGGAGTGTGCACTCCGCTACCAAACCCTTGGTTTCAGCTTTTGCACGGTCACTCTCTCTTTATCGTTAGCCTCATCCATCACTGTCTTTTGGTGTCTCTTGGCCTTAACCTTTACATCCAACAGTGCCAAGATGGACGTCCTGGCTTCCTTTTCGCAAAAACACTTATTTTACACTTTGGGGCTGTCATTTTTACACACATAGAGTGTTGAGTGTTTTTCTTTGAGCATACATGTTAAAAAAGGAAGAACTTCAAACCTCAGGATGTTGACGCAATGGGCTTTGCACTTGGTGAGGCATCCATGGACTACAGCGGGTGGAAGAACAACACAGGGACCTGCAGATCTTTAAAAAAAGCAGACAACTTGGGTGTTTTTTCAAAGTGTGATGGGTGCCATCCTCCCAGTTCATAGCTTTTGTACCATTACATCAACTTTGAAAACTTTGTTAAGGTTTAAACTGTATACTGTTGCTTTAAGAAATTTGATCTGAGATTTTTAGATGCTGGGACAATTAACATTACACTTCATGCACTGCAAGAATAATGAAGTAAATAAATTATATTAAAATTGGCACAAATCTGCTGACATACCTCACAGTTTCATTTCGCTGACCTCAAAAGTTTGGTCATATATTACAGAGCCATGCTGCTGTGCATAATCACTTTTGGTACATGGGTTTGCTAAAGTAATCACTATTTCCATAGAAACCTGTAGCACAAAGGACTATGGATAAAGCTGAATGTGTGGCTCAGACAGAGTGTGTGTGTTTGAGAGAGAGAGAGAGAGAGAGAGAGAAAGGACCATGTGACTCCACTCAAGAAACATTGTGTGATAGTCATCAGACACTGTGCTCATAACACTACAGCTTGTGCTCCTCCACACACCTAATTGTTAGCAGAGCAGGAATGCAGTGTTGTGTGCAAACATTACAGCAGCTCTCATTCGCTGCCAAAACTGCAATCCATGCCAGTAACATGCAACCAAGCTGGCAAAGAAGTGAATGAAAAGGCATGTCCACTTAAAAAAGGAATAACCGTCAGCTTTACTGTGTTTATCATAGTGTACATTGAACTAATGAGGCTATTGATTAGAGAATTGTAATGCAGTTTGATATAAGGAAATATAAACTAAGAGGGACTGATGTTGAACTGAATATCATTACTGCTGCAGTTCAATCAAAGGTAACAGGCTTTAGGCAAAATACTAAAAAAAAAGGGATTATTTTCAGTACAATATTTCCAAGTTGAGTGTATCATTGTTTAAAGCATAGTTTATATATCTGGAAATGATCACGTAGAACATCCCGCACTCTTGCTATTTTCATTTTGGCCATGGTTAGCACAAAATTACCTTTTTAAAGTGGGAAAGTACTTTTTTCTTGAATTTTAAAGGAGATTCATTTTATTGTGAAACATATTGCAAAATTGATGCTGTTTTGTTTTATCATCATTTATTTTATTTAACCTTTATTTAACCAGATAAAATCCACTGAGATCAGGATCTCATTTGCAAGGGTGACCTGGCCAAGAGGTCAGCAGCACACGTTATAATTACAAGTTAACTATAAAAGTTAAAGGCAATAAATAGCAAATCAACAATAAATATGGCAAAGCACTCACTAAATATGTTTTATGACTGTAATATGACTGTAACAACTTACATATAAATCACACAGATATTGCTCATAGAATTCAAAAAATTCACAGTGAAAGTGCTGTAGTTTATACCCTTTATGTAATCAGAATATACTGGAGACACTGAGGGTTATATAACAATAGAAATGTATTTTTGTGGGAGAGACTGTGATTGGTTGTCATGCCCATGACTTATGACCAATACATCCACAATGATCTGGTGGAGCCTATTCCAGCTGTCATTGGGCGAGAGGTGGGGTACACTGAATCGGCTTTATAAGGTAAGGAAGGTAGTAAATGTATAGCTATGTTTCTTCCATAAGCTTTATAGAAGTGATGTGTCATGCTTTGTAGTGAATCAGAAGAGCCGACTCTCATTAAGTGAGAACCAGCTCCCAGATTTCTTCCTTTCATTGCTTAGCTCTCACAGTGCTCCACCCTCATGGTAAAACTTTGTTTTGATTGGCAGCATTAAGGCCACCAAATCACGTGAGGATATAGGAGTGAATGAGACAACAAACAGCAGTGAGGAGAGTGAGTGAGTGCATTGCATTGTCATGTAGTATAACTATGAGTGAGGAGAGAGCGAAGCAGCATTTGGCTGCAGTGTAAAGATGTTGGCAATAAGATTTTTTTTTAACAGAATGAATGCATAAACATGGGGAATTATAATGTTTTTCATCAAAACACTAAACTAACATCCTAGACGAGGAGCCGTTCGGGAGTCAAAAGAGCTGGGAGTTCTCTGGGAGTTCAGTCTAAAGAGCCGGCTCTCTGAAAAGGGCCGAACTTCCCATCACTACTTTAAGTAGGGCTCCGCCCTCGTTGGAGTAACGTTGCTTAGCGACACAGACCAACTTTGAGGAGCAGAGGCAAACAAACCCACCAGGCAGAGTTCCTGGTTTGTGTGTCGGCCTCGCAGGTCACTGAAAGATAAAACCTTGCAAGTGCAATGTCCAAAGCGTTAACAAAGAAAAAGGAGTTCACCTCCAGTAGAGTGTCTTTATCCGAGCGGCAGACGGAGTGAGTTTCTTCGTGTTCCTATCAGTGTTAATTAAGTCCAGCTGCGTTACCGTTAGCCGTTACTTTAGCTCAACACGGCGCCCTATTAAACTACGTCAGCAGGCGAGCTTTAAACGGAAATTAGCAAAAAGTAGGGAATAACTGCGCAAAGGAAATACTAGAGTCCTTTTCTATATGTCTGTCTGTCTATGGTGTCCTCTAGCAGTATTATAGAATATTTCTGAGACTCTAAGAGGGTAAATAAGGATTTGATGGGTTTATGCCATGCTGACTGTCTGGCACTGAAAGAGCTAATTTGGATGCTAAATATTGACAAAAGGGAATCCAAGAGCAAGTGCACTGAATAGCTGATGTGTCATTTCAGAGCATCCTCCTTAGCAAACACTTCCTCTGTGAGCTTGGGAGCTGCATGGAGATGCAGACTTCCCATATGGCCAGAGTGGAATGAGGCAGATGTCAACAAGGAGAAATGGGACTTCAGTAAAGGACCAGAGGATGGGGCGGCAAGAAAAAGTCACAATGCGGTATATCTAGTCTACTAAGTAATCAAATCTCTCCAAGATTCTTCTTTAAATACACAATGAAGATGTTGTAAAATGAAATTGATTTTTAAAAAAATGCTGTATGCTTATAACTCCTCTTATCTGCTTTAATCTCTTTCCTTTGTTGATTCCTTGTCCAAACTGTTTCTGTGTATCTCCTTCACTTTGCTGCTTTGTCTGCAGCCATTTTTTGAAGACCCTGAGGGAAGAATTTCCCTGCCTGTATCTTTGAAAGTGCACAGCTGGAAGCGTCTTTCAGACTCTGAAATGAACAAGGTAACCTTCACGCCTCTATATTAATAATAAACTGTCTAAATGAAAGTGCATGTCAAACTCCTACCTTCCAAAATTGGACAGCAAGGGCATGTTTTTTTATGGCTATTGTTTCTACACAGATTGATAGACCACACTCTACTCTCGTGCCCACATGTATTCTAGTTCATGTTAAAGGGCTTTCAAACATGGCATTGCAATACACATGCAAGTAGATAGGTTGTTCTGTAAGTAAAAAACAAAAGCAAATGCCACTTTAAGCCAAAATCACATGCTCTAGATGAACGTAGGCCCACTCAGCAACAACTTCATTAAATGTGAAATAAGGAAACAACCTCTTTGTGAGAGAGATTGAAATGCTGCTTTAATTAATAATGGACTGCCAGTATGTAACTGTCAATGGTGAATCTCAGTCATCAGCATCTTTTTAAAATCAGGATAAATGTGAATTATATTTATTATCAAAAAACCAAAATATCTTGCCCTACATCATGCTTTTAGAATGTTAAAATCATGAATAACTTAATGTTTAAAAAATTTTGTGACCCTGTGTGACATAACAAGTGACTCAAATAAAAAAATGTATTTTAATGATTTTAGAAACTTATTTAAGTCCATAAAGTAAATAATCAGTCTTGACAAATATGGGATTTTTTGCCGATTTTACTGCTAATTTATTGGTTTTATTGTAATTGATTGGCAACATGCACACATGTAGGATAATCAGGTGTTATCAGCTTCAAAACAGGCCTGTCTCAGCTAAATCACAACCACTGCCAAGGAGGTTATGATTTGTAGGCATTTGTCTGTTTGTCCATCTGTCTTTTTGTCCGTTGATGTGTGGGTAATACAACTCAAAAAGTTGTCAATAGATTTTGATAAAACTTTTAGAGATTGTTGGTCATGGCACAAGGGAGAAGTGAATAGGCTTTGATGGGGATTGTGAAACTTGCTACAGATCCTGGGATTTTTTTAATAGATTTTTTTAACACTAGATGATTGGAGGGTTTCTTTCATTTTCAATAACTGTTAGAATGTTAGAAATGCCTTAGCTTGGTTTGTGGTAACAGATCACTTGTAGTTTTCATTTTAAATATGTTTTTTAACATCATTACTAATTATCATCATCATACGTATTGTTATTATAATTATATTATTTTAAGTTCTTCGTCAGTATGGCGTCAGGATAGATAGATAGATAGATAGATAGATAGATAGATAGACAGACAGACAGACAGACAGACAGACAGACAGACAGACAGACAGACAGATAGAGACATGTATTTGGCGATTGGCTAATATATTTGTACTGTGATTATGTCATATTGATGTATTCAAAGTTATATGACCACAGCAAAAAAATAATACTAATAAAAAAATGCAGAATACGAATTTAACAGAACTTTGTACAAATCAATTCATTGTTTTGTCAAGCCTTGCATATTTGGAAAGAAAACCAAATGCAAAGAAACTTGCAGCAAAAATGATTCACATAATTACACTTATACATGTGGACTTTTTTTTCTCTCTGCAGTTATTTGTGCCTGCATGGGGCCAATCAGCAATTAGCCGTGAAAACTATTCCCTGTTAGCACAAGCTGTGTGTTTCTTGCTTGTTCATATGCACTCTACTTCTTGATATGAGGGAAGAACACATTGCAGATGCATTTCTGCTTTTCCCATGATGATGTTTTACGTGGGTAACATGAAAAAAACAAGTTGTAGAAATGGCTCAAGCTCAGCTCTCACTGTGTCAGTGAATGGGATTGTACAACTGGTGTATCAAACATGCCAGAAAACGACCTTATCAGAGGGGAGCCTCAGGCTGATCCATGGTTTACCGATGTGCCCCTGTATAAACTGTAAGATAGATGACGTACAGTCAGGCTGAAGTCTGATCCAACTTCAAAACTGTTGTCAGATTCAAAAATTAGCTAAGAACTGCTCTGAAAGAGCGCACCTTACGCCTGGCGTAAACAAATGGACTGTCGCTTAAAAGGTAGCAGATAAGTTTTAGTTAAGGATAGGGCTGGGTTGGAAAAATTTCTTTTAATGGATTTCCCTTTAAGTGGTTCATAATCCATCAATAAATTCCAAAGATCGATCTTTTAACTTGGATAGTTTTTTCTTCATTGGACATGCAGAGAAGCGGCCTGAGGTATCAAACCTGCTAGTCTCATGTGATCAGTGTTGAGCACTACTTTCCACTGAACAAGATCCACAAGTTTAAAATCTGATGTTTGGACGTAGTTTGGATATAACAAGCACGAAGGAAAAGATGACTTGAACAGGAAGCAAGTAATATGCAGAATATGCATAAATGTATATCATTAATATCTGATTAAAGTAACCACTTTGGGTTCAGTTCTCAATTTAAAAACAATTTTTAATAATGTACCAGGTAAAAGGTCACTTTTTAAATTTACAGCATTATTTTAAATAATGCGGGTCTGGCGCCGCCAGAGCGGAGCCGATTGTGGGGGAAGATTTATCTTTCTCGGCCTGTCCTCCACAGCTCAGCTTACAGTGCTAACGATTAGCTGCGAACAGGCTAACCCGCTCCGCTACAAGTCATTAGCCAGGCCAGGCACAGACTAACCAGAGTTATTCAGCAGACATCTCCCACTGTAGTAAACAAAGCCATTACCTGATCAACCAGGGGCGAAACGGCCGATGCTGAAGGTCTGACGGCCGGCTGAGGCCATTCGTCAGCCGTTAGCCCGCTAACAGGCCTCGACCCGTGGGCAGAGCTCCATTGGGCCCCGCGGGAGAGGGAAGCGGCTTCCCGGTTTCGGCGCTAGGCTTTTCCGGCTCCATGATAGTTCAGTAGCTAACGCTGCTAGCTGCTCACCGGAGGTAGAGGGGAGGAGGCGGGACCATGACGCACTACGCATGACGCTGCGTAGTGAGGGAGACGGGGGATTGGATGGACTCAGTGACCAACTCACGGACCAATTGAACCTTACTGCCTTCAAGGCTTGATTGGTCAGCTAGTATGCAGCTTTTCAGCGGATATACTGAATGGATTTTTTTCATTCTGTTTGGTCTTTATACTGTGTAGATAGGACCATAGGACCATAACAGCCTTATAAACGGTATTATTAAAATGTACAAAGCTTCATATCGTAGACCATAGCTTTAACTGAGATTTCCCAGACTGAATCAATATCGAAATGAATCGTGAATCAAATCAATTTCAGACCTTGTAATATTGAATAGAATTGATCCGGAAGGGGTGCTGGTTTGGCGTAGTGGTTAGCAACCAGGCACCCCATGTACTTACTTCTGCCGGTCCAGGTTCGAATCCCGCCTGTGACCAGTTTGCAGAGTGTCTTCCCCTACTCTCTCACCCCCTTTCACAAGCCTATCCACTGTCTCTCTCCTATAAATAAAGGCACAAAATGCCCAAGAAAATCATGAAATAAAAGGAGTTAAATATGGAAATAATGGGAAAATTTCAATATAATGCATCCATACTTTTAGCAGGTGTCCCAAAGCTGTTGTTTTTCCTCTCCAGTGTCTCTGTTTATTAATCAGCATTGGACTTTTGATGTTTGGTTGGAGAGGAAATTAATCCCAACCCCACATGGGCATCCTCTGGCCTCATGGTTGTGTAGCTTGTTACATCCGTTTTGTAGACCGTAGGTCAAAAGGCTTCAGAGCCTTTCCAGGCTGAATAAATTAACGTCTTATATTAACTGTAAAGGCTAATAAGGAGCTCATGTATTCATCCTTTTCATGTATTGACAAAGCATATCTCATTGCCACACAGAAAGAAATGTAGTTAAGGAAATACACTCTATTCGCCACCAACAAAGTTTTAATTGCATCAATCCACTTTTCAGTAACTCTCTCCCTCTCAGTGCAGAATAGAGCAATTACTTCAAGGTTCCTGCTCTCTGAATTAGTCCTTGCACTTTCACTCAAGATGTCGAAAGCATTTCATTAATTTCATACAAGGGGGAACAGTAATCACAAAAGCCATCAGCCATGCAGAAGCAGGTTACAGCTTTGATGTGAAAGTCCCACTTCTGTATCATACACAAGGAGATCTTTTTTTCATTAAACCTAGTGTCATTGACTGATAGGAAGAATATTTGAAAGGCTGGGTCACACTATGACAATATTAAAAATGCAAATCTTGTGACTATCACACTTGATCTCTTCCACTATCCCCTGACCCAGTAATTCATTTTTAATTAGTTACATAGCACAGTCTATTAAGTTGGTTGTGAAATATTCATCACAGACACAGTGTTGGGGGTATCACCGTGAGGTTACAAGAGTTTAAGCCCAGGGTATGCTAAGTAGGTCATGCATTCATGTCTATTTTGAACAGGTGCCATATAAAGTTGATATACAGAAGCTCAGTGATGGATACGAGCAGAGAGTTCACCTGTTATGTTGCTGTAAAAGAGCCTAAAGCGAAATGTTCTAAACAATGCTGTGCTTTATTTTAGGATCTCACTGTTGTTGAAAATCAAACAACCTTTGACCTGATCTCCTCCAATCATCACCTAACATGCAGTGAAGTAAGTGTTGAACTGTTTTCTACTTTTCTGTTGAAGACTACATCTGCTTTTTGCTAACCAGTATTGATTAGCCCTTGGATGCTGTAATTTAGATGTCAGACAGGTTGAAGTGTGACTGACAGAAATGAATTAGACAAGGTCTGCACAATGCCTTATCGATCCCGTGAATGATAGATCAGATAATGAGTGATTGAGCGGATAGATTTAAAGATTTGCTTTGAGGTGTTAGACCTAGTGATTACTTTTCTCCACCTTCTCTCCTCCATCTTCCGTCAAGCTGATGAGGTGGATCATCAGTGAGATCTATATTGTTTGGAGCATGTATAACAGCACAGCTGCAGTTGAGGATGGTTGGAGACCTTGGGAGCAAATCTACTCCCTGTGCAAGGTCGTGAAAGGACATGTGCCACTCTTCAACAGCTATGGGAAGTATGTGGTCAGACTCTACTGGATGGTGAGAATAATGCACACAAATACACCCTGACATACCAGTAAGACAGCAGGCTTTAACCCCAATATCTGTAAAAGCTTTTTGAAACATTTACTCTAATAATATCTCAGTGAGCCGGAGGATAAACAAATAAGAGACAGGTATATGGTTATAAATCATATTGATGGCTGTCAGGTAGAGGTGATCTTCCTACCACAGAACAAAGTGTAGTTGCAGTTGAAGAAATTCTCAGAATTTAAAATTCTTTGACAGTGCAAATAGAAGCCAAGTGTTAAAAAGTGGGATTATTCAAGACTAGATGCAGTGATAATGATTGTGGAAAACATCAAATTTAGTACTCAGCACTGTGGGAATTGCTCGCTGCTGGAGGCTTTACTCCCAAACTGTCTGGGTGCTTCATGAACACAAATACTGAACTAATCAAAAAATGTTAAAGAAACAGAAAATAAACTTTTTTTGTTCAGATTCTTAGCCTGCCTGCTCACATAGCAGTTCACAAATCTTAACTTTAGAGAGCGTGGAACAATAAATAGAAGGACATCAATTTATCTGTTTTCTATACTACTCAACTTTTTCAGCTGACTAACCAGTTTTGCGTCAACAATTTAATATTCTACTGTTTGTTTGTTCCCTAGTTTGGGATCTTCAAATGTTTAAAAGGAGTTACAAAAACAAGCTGATTTTTTGGAGCAAATGATTGTAAGGTATTCACAGTTATGTAGAAAAGTTTCATGACCATAGGTAGTTGCTCAAATGGTGGATTTGCAGCTCAAAAAAGTTTATTTTTTTAAGCCAGAAACCGTTTTAGGTTCCCTTAATTTCTAAAATTAAGATTCTTGCAGAGTCAGGCTCCCTCCTGCAGACAGTTGTGCCCTCAAATTGAAGGGGCCCAGCTACAAAAGCCTGTTGTTAATTATTATAGGCTGACACTGGCACCCTTAAAATAGATTTTTCCATTTTTGTGCATAAAAACATCACCACTTTGGAGACCACTAACTCAGAAGCTGGAAGACAACAGAATCTGAAGGCCTGGGCCAAAATTACCCAGGAAGGCAAATTTCAGCCAGAAATCTTTCCTTGTTTTAGAGATATTGGCATCCACAAATGGCTCTTTAGGAAAACACTCAATTCACAGGTGTCAATAATAGGCGCCACACCCCTTATTTAAAGGCCCATAGCCCACACAGAAACCCTTAAGATTTTCCATCTTAAACTTTTCAAGTGTTCATTATATAGTTACAAGCATCAACGCAATTTTTTAGCCAATTCTAAGTCGGTCACCATGGGACCTTAGTATTTTTTCACTCAAAAGTACCTTAAGATGGCTACTCTCTAGATGATTTAAGCCCTCCCTCACAAGAATTAGGGGTGTGTGGCCAGATTGTGGCTTGCTGCAACTGATAACTTGTCCAAATAATTTACAGATGTGCGGTGTCAAAACGTTGACTTTAATGACCCTGTCAGGTTTGAGCTTCTTCAGCCTCAATGGTACATAGCCAGTATGCTTGAAATGTGTGACCCAAGGTCGGGCTGCCTCTCATGATTAGCATGGCCATGATTCTATCAGTTTTGTCTGTAGAATCATCTCTGTGAAGTCATTATGAAAACAGTGGTTCAGTGCTGTGTGTTCAGCCAAAGGGTCTATTATTTGCATTTAGAGGATTAGATGGGAAAAACTGGTTTCAGCTGTCCTTTTCTGTTTTCCCATTTCTTTAAACTGGTTAAGATTTAAAAATAATCCAGTATGCTGCCAAAATGAAAGTGCCTCCATAAGCTACAAATAAATCCCAGAGAGTAAAATTATTTTAAAATAAGGACCCTCTCGAAAAATGCATTTGTGGGTTTTGAAAACAAGTTTCTTCAAAATAAATTGGTCAGTGAGGCATGATTTTTAGGGTAAAATTCTAACATCCTTGCAGATGTTGTGCTTTTTCATAATAGCTGTTCATTTTCATGTCATTCTTGAGGCAGTGTGTGGCTTTAGATTGCAGTGCATTGCTCATCAGACCCCATAGGATGAAGAAGATGGGGGATAAGGGAGGGACTGAGGCTCAGAAGAGGGGGAGGGATGAGAAAGCCTTATCCACCCGAAGCTCAAATCAATCAGTCTCACTGCTGTGCCAAAAGTGGCTGAGCCTGATACACTGACTGATGAATAGATACGGCTTAACAGGAGTCAGCTGCTTCTCAGAGCACACGGCTCAAGTTGGATGTCTACGCCTGGTGAAGCCACAAGAGCAGGCACCACCCCAAGAGGCCTTTGTACACTGCAGTGTCATCCATATTGTTTATGTATGGACTGTTTTTAGGATTTTTACCTCATCTGGATTGGGCTGCCTGTACGTGTGAGTCTGCGTTTCTTATTCCGGATCATGTGTTGATTCAAAAAGAGTGATTCATCCAGCATAAGAATTTGGGTCAATGAAAGAGATAAAAAGACGGAGCAGAAACCAATGGCATCCTCTGACACAGTGACTCTCGCCTTGACAAACAGGCATGACACGGTTGTAGGCAGCGATCCCCGTGCCAACCATAGCACGCTAACAGATGGTTGTTGAGATGGCATTAAGCACCCAACCCCCCCTTTCCTATTTCCTCGCCTCTTATTGCTCATAGGCTACCTCCTCTGCTCGTATGATCTTTTTTATTGTTCTGTGCTAATCTCTCACTCCAACTGTTTACCCTGTTGAGACTAACTCCCCACTGTCAATTTCCCTCTGTTTTTGCCATCCTAGAACTCCATTTCTCTCTTTTCATTCCCTCTCTTGCCTAATTTGCCCTTTTGCACTCAATTCTACCCCATCTGCTTGCGCACAAGGTTTCTCCTTAGTGTCACAATAATGTGAAATAACAGCCGAGAAAAGGAAAGTGTGCGATCACCAGGGCTCTATTTCTGCTCGCATTGCTCGTGCTCACTGCTCTGATAAATGCGAGGAGGCACAGCTGTGAGCAGTCAGTCAGATTATCACCTGTTTGTGCTGCTTTTTCTCATAAGCAGTGTGAAACTCCCCCAGATGGCCGTCAGACAGACCACACTGCAGACAGCATGTAACAGGCCCTGACAGCAATCAGGATATTAAGACTCAAGAATATGGCAGTTCATGCTTGAAGAGGTGTCGCATTAAGGGATGTTCTTATATGGCTTATTTCAAGTTTATCAAAAGCAAATTTAAAACCAGACTAGTCTGTCTCACTGGTTTGGGGGTGAGAATTACAAATAGATAATCATAATAATAATACATGAATAAACAAATAATCAAAATCAAACATGGTTTAGTAAACATGTTTTCATCCAGGAAACTGTGTGGGGGTAATTATGGATTGATATTTTAAGTGTGCCTTACAGTGGCAAACTGACACTATTAACTTTAAGTCCTGTCAACATCCCTGTGCCAGTTATGCAGAGCTCTGGATGAGTTATTATATGCCACCTCAGCCTTCAAAAGCCAACTTAAAACTCGTCTTTTGTGTTTTTTTAATGAAACCATTTCATAGGCGATGGTATCTCAGACACCTAACAAAAGTAGAGGCCTAGATCAGGGATGTCTAAGCTGTGGCCCGATGGCCAACCGGGTTCAGTCGAGTAGTCCTCTCTACGATCTATTGGAATACCAATGGACCTAGCCTAGTTTTTGTGGACACATGTTGGTTTGTCCTTGGGCAAGACACTTAACTCTGAGTTGCTGCCACTGCTCCATCAGTAGTTATCAGATGGGTATAGAAGGGTGTGGACGTGTTTGCTTGTACTGAAGACAAACTTCCTCACACCTCACAACCGTCAGTCAGTGAGGAATGTGAGCAGGAATGGGTAGATGTGACCTTGGTACAAAAGTGCTTTTAGTGAGCAGAAAACTTACAAAAGGGCTGTTTAAACTCAATTCCACAAACTATTAACCATTTTAGTTTGTCTGCAGTAACTTTCAAAGTTAACAGGACTTAGCTCCACAGAAATTATATAAAGCTTGTGCTTGACTGATGAATGAAGACAAATAACATACAGCACATGATTTGCAACAGATAGTGCTAGTCCCTCATAGCAAGATGTTTGCTGTCTCAGTGCTCAGGTTGAAGGCAATGCAAGGCAAGTTTATTTGTAGAGCACAATTTATACACAAAGCAATTCAGAGTGCTTTGGGTCCCAGGATCGACCCCTGGGGCACCCCACAGGTCAAGGCCATGTGGTCTGAAACACAGTTAGCAATTTTTACAAAGTACTTCCTGTTTTCTAGATAGGACTTCAACCACTTTAGGGCAGTCCCAGAGATGCCCACCCAGTCCTCTAGTCTCTGTAAAAGGATCTCATGATCGACAGTGTCAAAAGCAGCGCTCAGATCGAGCAGGACTAAGAATGAGACTTTGCCTGCGTCAGTGTTCAGGTGGATGTCATTTGTTACCTTGATAAGAGTGGTCTCAGTGCTGTGATGGGGTCTCAGACCTGACTGGAAAACATTAAATGAGTTGTTCATTCGGGGAAAAACAGTAAGTTGTTGAATGCGTCCTTTCTTCGTGGAATTTACTTTCTCCCCATACGTGCAAGTTTTTTTCTTCAGGAACTCTAGTCTCCTCTCAAAAACCAAAAACCTGCTTAGTAGGCCAATTAGTGACTCTAAACTGGCCATAGGTGTGAGTGTGTGTGAATGGTTCTGTCTCTATCTGACAGATTTGCCCCCCTGCAGCCTGGACAGGAGAAAAGTGATATGCAAGATAGATGGATAATCATAGAATTTAAAACCAACATGAATGACCCTCTGTTGCTCTGCTGTCCTTTCCATCCCAAGGTCTGATTCACAAAGAATATTCAAACACCAACAATCCCACAAAGTTTTTAAGCTTTGTATAGTTTGCTCTTGTTATGAGTTCGACAATGGAGATGGTTCATCACCATCTCCTCTGCTGCTCAAGGCTCATTCTCATCTTTTCCAGGAGCCTATACCATGGTAGCAAGAACCCCCTGGAATCTGTTTGGCCACCCTGAAATTTTCTTCATGTGTGACTGTATGCTCGAACCATTAATGGGAAGCTTTAATGCAAAATGTTATAAAGCCTTTAAGCATTTTCAAAGGTAGATATACAAAATTGACCTCAACATCCTTGTCATTTGGGAGGCACAGATACAGTGATTTTGATTTTACGCAGCCATACGAGGGCCTTGCGTTCCTCTGGCCAGTTCCTTTTGGATGTTCCAAGGTCGAGATGTAAACAGTGGGGGGACTGTTCTTTTGCTGCTGTGGCACCTACATTGTGGAACAAGCTGCCCCCAGACATTCGCACCCCGACCGACTTTGGTTTTTTTAAATCTAAACTAAAACCTCACTTTTTTTAGAATGGCTTTTAACCCTGACTAGGACTTCTAGGTTTATATTCATGTCAGTTAGACTTTATTTTATTTTATCTTTCCGTATGGCTTTTATGCACCTTGCTGCTGTGTCACACCTTCCGTTGTATTCTAATGTATCTTTGGCTTTTATGTATTGTTCTTACAGTGTTGTTTTATGTTGTTTTTATCCATAGTGTTCTTATTTATTTTCTGACACTACTGTAAAGCACTATGGGGGCCTTTTGGGTTACTGTAAAGGGCTTTATAAATAAACTTTGATTGATTTGTCAATAGTATCTAATTTATTGGACTTTGCTCAGACAGATTTTAAACATGTTTCCCAAAAGGCAAATTATACCACCAAATTTTGCCACTTTCATCTAAACCTTTCTCTCCACTTACCAGGGTTGCTGGAGGAAGATAACAGTCGATGATTCCATGCCGTTTGATGAGGACAACAACTTGCTTCTCCCAGCCTCCACCTGTCAGTCAGAGCTTTGGCCCATGCTGTTGGCTAAGGCTCTCATTAAAGTGGCAAACACCGGGTGAGTTATTGTAGATTCCAGCAGAATATCTTGAAGCATTTCAGTAATCCTAGGTGTTAAGAAATAGTTGTAAGAAAACCTTCCTCCTGGTGTCCAGCTGTGCAGCATCACTGTAGCACAGCCACTGTCACACCACACACAGATGGATAATTCAATTAAAATCCCTTTATTTATCCCAGTGAGGCGGTTGCAGAGGTATTTAAAGAAGAACAGATAAAACAGCACCGGGAGAAATCCATGAAATATATATAAGTGTACTTAACAAGCTGAACTGCTGAAATTTAAAGCCTCATACACCTGCAGGGCGCCCACAGAGTGTCTTTCGCTGACTCAACCGAACCTTCACCTAACTGAATCTGCGCCTCGGGCTGTGCTGAATTTGGTGACAGACAGACGATGTGCGTGTCTGCAATGGGGCATCATGGCGTGTGTAAAGGTGGCTGTTGCAGTGTCCACAGCAGGTTGAGGTATAAATGTTTCATTCTAGAGAGAAAACAAAGGAGCCGCTCTCTCGGTGAATCATTTATGGAAGGAGGGAAAGTTCCTCAGACCGAAGTGGCAAATTTTGTCCATGTGTCTTCTGGGGCTCTGGTATTCCTTTTTAAAGTATCAAGAAAGGGAATTTGAAGGCACCTTTATTTTGGTGCTGAGTAGCATTTTTGTTGTGGTCACAGACTGGGGCTTGGCTGTTCAAGTTGCATTGATTACACTTCAGTGAGTATTATGACTTTGGCCTGAGCGAGTTGTCTGCGGGATCCCAAATTAATCAATACTAGCTGAAGAGATCTGTTTCAACTCAAAATGTTTTGTGATAATGCTCTCTCAGACACCATTCTAATCAGTTCCAAAGGGCAGTAAATTCCTGTTTGGACTTTTTATTTAGATATGAAACAAGTTAACTGATACGTTTAACAGGGAGCAAAAATCATACCTCTATATTTTTAAACTTAATGTTAAAAAAAAGACTACCATCATATTTTTCTGCAAAGAAATAACAAAAAAATTGAATCAGCTCTGAATCAAATCCACAGGGTCCAAATATCACTCTCTTATAGAATTCTTGTCAGAATTGTGATTTATCTAAGAATTCTGACTTTTTTTCTCATATTTCTGAGATTTAACTCTCAGGAAAAAATGTCAGTTTTTATAATTTTTCATTTTATCACAGAATTCTGACTTTTTTATAGACTTTGTTTAACCTTAAAAAAATGTAAAATTTTGCACATAGTATGTAAGTGTTCCCCTCTGATTTTCTTTTTTGGAGAATAAAGTTGATTTGGGGTGGTTTGAAAGCTCAGTTGAACTTGGGTGAAGACCAAACAACTATGGTCTGCTTGAAAACTGGGAGGGGGCTTGTTTCACCTCCAAGTGGACCTTAGTTCTGTTCACTGTGGGTGTGAAAGCCGTATGAACAAACTAAGATGAAACAAAGCAGTCACCGATATCAAAAAGACTAACCTTAGCATTTCCAGCACTGTGTAGAATGTAGTTACACATCACTCTGTTCAATATGCAACATAGATACAGCTAAATCTTTATTTTATGTCACAGAAAACTCCCAAACTGCTTTGAGCTAAACGTTATCAGTCAATGGGCCAGATGTCAGGAATGAGGACTGCAGCTATAGCCCCAACTAGTGGCTGGTGGCCTTCTAATCCATTATTTGACCATCATTTGGTCTGCCAAACTTATGGTATAAAATTGACCTAGGTCACCCAGAACAAGTGCAAATTCGTCTGTTAGTGAGTGTATTACTGTCAGGCCACAATGCCTCGTGCCCTCCCTCCTTGACAACCTCAGGCCAGCCCACTCTCAGCTCTTGGTGGTTGCCTTTCATCTTGCAATAGCAACGTCAGCCTTGCTACTTCTTGCCTTGAACATCATGCACAATGTCAGATATTAGAAACAGGCTGGTTTTGATACCAGTGTCACCACGATGACATCAATTTGTTGCTGGTTTTCTAAATCCTTTTTTTTTTTTTACAGTGTTGTGCAAGAATGCTGTGGGGAAATTGGTGACTTCACCTTCATCCATATCCTCACCGGCTGGATCCCAGAAATCAGCCCATTAAAGTACGTTTATTTTTCCGTCTTGGACTAGTTGAGTTAACACTTGCCTCCTTTGCTTTCACATTCTCTTTCTGTATACAATAGAATAAGAATCAAACATGCTGATTTATCGCTGGTATCTTAAAACTTAAATTAGCTTGGCAGTGAATGCGCTGCAGAGATTTGACAAGCTGCACACTTTTTCCCTTTCAGAGACACTATTTTGTACAGCTCAGTGTTTTAAAATCTTACACAAAAGTGTTTTATTCTACCGTAGTATGGGCAGACACTTTTGAAGAATATGATGGAGGTGTAAAATGGAAACCAGAAGCACTATGATAAAGAGAGAGAGGAGAGGCAGTGTGGAGTGGAGAATCTCAGCTTGTCACTGATTGAACTTTAATAGCACCACAGTGTTTTGTATTGGAGTAGAGGAGAGTTAGTCTCTATAGCTCAGCAGGTTAGCTGCTGGTTCTGGGTTACCTGGGGAGTCCATCAACACATACAGCCTCAAGCTTGACTTTGTGTTTGTGTTCCACTTTGATCTTAAGAGGTTCTAGGCCTATATATGTGCACCCACCCACACTGGAGCAGGTTTTCTAGTCCACGGTATTTACCACTAAACAGCAAAGATATCAATGGTTTAAAGAGGATAAAAATCAAGCTTATTGGTGAATCTTCAGCTAGGGCGGCTGGTGTAAGAAATGTTCTGATGCTCCTTACACTTGCCCACACTCACCATCTGCACGCTGCTTTAAACTGCTCTCAAAGTTACATTTTTAAAGATGGAAAAAGTTAATGTAATGCCCTGCTGCATCATCACCACCTCTTGCCAAATACCTTCCACAGATAGCAAGTTGGAAAAACTGTTTTCTCAGGGTTGTCTGGTTTCCCAGACTCTCCAGCCCTCTCTCTGGGGTAGGCTGTCTAGAAAGGTAAAATATGCTTTGTCGAGTCTGGAGACTTTTATGTTCTTTGCGAAGGTCTCTGTCATTTTGCAATATTTTCTTTTGATGTTGTTTTTTAAAGTTAAATGCATTTTTTGAGGTACTTAGTGAGAGGCTTAGTTTGCCCTTCATTAAGAGATACATGCAACAGTCGAGAGAAGATTTCACTTTGTGTTTTATTCTCCAGGGAGACAGAAATTCGAATCTTAAGACGTTACTTATTAATAGAAAATAGAAAACATCTCAGTAATACAGAAAGAAAACAGAAACAGTTGTTCATTTTAGACCAATAGGATGCAAAAATGGGAACTGTCTGATGATTTTATTGTGTTTAGTGTGTTTCATCTTTCTCTTATTTTTCTTTTTTTGTGCAAAATAAAACCATAAGCTACCAAAATATAACAATAATAATGATGCCTTTTTCTCCACTCAGGTCTGTATTCCTTGGAAAAACCTGGGATTTCTTACAAGATGCCATTCCTGTTTTCAAACATCCAGATGAAAGTTTGCTGGAAACAAAACCTCAGACTCCAGATTCTGCAGCGGGGATAGAATCCGACCTGAGTAACAGCAGGAGTCCTCTGCAAGAGCCAGAAAACTGTAAGGACTGCCTGGTGTCACACACGCACAAACATCGAGCGCACATGATTTAATACACATGCAAACCCACAAACATATATCTCAATTACACAGTCTGCTTGCACATTTAATTGAGCGAGTCAATTAAATCAATCAGCCAGTAGATTGTGATTCCTAGTGTGCACAGGAAACCTGACTACAGCGTATTCATTGTCAGCATGTTGTTTGGAAATCATTTGTTATGGTCTGAATGCTGTGTGTGCATTTGTATATGTGCAGTACTACAGTGTGCCTTTGTATGTTAGATGTATGTGAATGCAGAGAGTGTGTGTATGTCCCTGTTTTCCTCTCTGCATCTATAATTTACTTAGTATGGAGCATGAGAATGAATATTTCATTGTCCTACAGAAACTCGCACTTATCAATGATTCCTTTCTCATATAGCAGCCATTATGCATGCACCTCTGCAACATTCATAGTATAAATTTGTGATTTACTTAGCACTGGGAGAAGCTGCAGGCCCAAGGTCACTCTGTGCCATATTGCAAAACACATTAATTTTTGTCACTGGTGTACAAGCGCCTTGCTGCCTCTTTCCTGTTGTTTAAGCATCACTTCCTGTTTTCCCGAGCTCATGTATAATGGAGCGCAGGGAGGGCTAATGTATGCACAGTGGACCATAAATAAACCAGCAGAGGGAGCAGTGGCAGGGTGAATTATTTGGTGTTCCCTTAGGGCAGGAGAGTCTCCCAAGGCAAGTGTGGTTATGTGATGGAGGCAGGATTGAATCATGTCATCAGAAATAGAGTGAGCTCTGGAGTTGTCTCAGGTCATGTAGGTATGGAGATCAAAACTCTGGAGCTGAGTTTTCTGCTGGTTCGAAGCCTGACTCATGTCAACACTGATGTGTTTGTACTGTAAAACCTACAGAAGAGCAACCTCCAGTAACAAGGCTGGTTCCACCTTACATTAATTTTTATTGTAAAATCTCTCATGTTAGATCTATGTTCAGTATCTGTTTTTTTTTAATCCATATAGTTTGTTGCGTTCTATAAACCAGTGCAGTTAGAGGTGCCTTGATAGATTAAAGTCAGTCATTATTGGACAGTATTTATTAAAAAACACATGACCATCAGATGGAAATAAATTCCTGTAGGCACTGATATGATCAACTGATGATAATATGCTATGCTCACCTTTGAGTTGTAAACAAATCCCCCCACTCGCCCACTCCTCTGCTTCTTTCACTTCTTCTGCTCTTCCATCCTCCTAAATCAGCTGGGGTAGAATCTACAAATCTTTGTTTTTAGTCTTGCTTGTTGAAAAGGTTGATCCAGTGTTGACATCTGAGAGTGAAAGTTTTAAGCTAATCAAGTAGCTAAATAAGATAAATAACTACACTTCATGCGCTATGATGCATTTTAGGTCCAGTTTGAAACATTATGCTGTGTTTATGTTGGCCCAGAAAAAAATACATTTTAGCGTCAAGTTGTACACAGTGCATTCACATGTCATTTTTATCTGTCACCTGTTGCTTACTATGTTTGTCTTCTGAGACTTGAAAACCACAAGGACACTGATGGCAAGTTCAGTAAATGAGCTTCCAATATCTTTTTTCAATAAAAGTTGAATAATTAGTTTTAATACAAATCTTTATTGAAAAAATCTACAAGACGGAGGACATGATCTTCTGCTAGGGCTGGGACAATACACTTTTCTCCCAATTCGATTTTTTTACAATTTTTTAGTTGCTGATTCAATTTAAATTGTGATCTACAATATTGCAGATTTTTGCAATCTTTAGTTAGCCTTTTATAACACCAGCTAAAAAAAAAACAATGATGATGCCTACAGACTATATCAGGAAAAATACACATCACATTTGACTCAATTTTCAGGATTTATTCAGCAATATATTATAACCAGTTGTTTATGCTCTCTTCTAAAAAGCCTGGATTGCATTTAAAAGTGGCTTCTTAACACAGACTAAAATGAAGCATTTAAATTTGGAAAAAAATCTGTTTAAAAATCGTCAGACAAAAAATCCCAATACTTAAGTGATTGATTTTTTTCTCCCACCCCTTTCTTCTGCACTATAAATATATTAAGTATGAAGCAGAATTGTGTCCCAAAGATGATGTTAAAGATAGAAAGAACAACCTTGACTTGCAGGGTGTGAAATGAGAAAAATGTTTATTATGAAATTATTATTTTTATTCTTTACATTACCTCGCTCCACTCTCAGCATCATTTAGTAGTTTGTCATATAACACCACTTTTTCTCAACAATCAATGTGCAGTGCAATGGCATAGAAGCCAAACTTCCTGAAATGCAAAAACAGAAAACCCCATAACCTTTCTCTCACCATCTCCTTTCCATTGTAATGCATGTTGAAATGCATAAATCACTATGCAGTGTGAGACCCATTTCTCTGTTCAATACTTAATGTGCAGCCATTATATTAGTGTAGCAGCGCTCCCATCTCTCTTTACTGTGGTCTCTCAAATTGATTTTTCATGTCTTCAAGCTCATGTGCTTCTTATATGATACACTGAAAGATACACTATAGGGGGAAAGGTGCTTCATAGATACTCTAGACACTCTGCCCATTTATACCTTTAGGGACCATCAGTGCTGACATATTCCCAAGGCTTCACTTGATATTGAGCATGAAATACAGTATAGTTTAATTTTAATTTTTGTCTTTAAATTTGACAAGTCAATAGTTCTTTTCAGTAGGGTTTTATGTTTGGGTTCATGTTGGAGTTTTTGTACTGTATATTAGGTTTACCTGTACTCTGTTTTTCACAGGTACTCCTCAGGTTGTGGTGTGTGCCAGCTATTACCCCTCAAATCCACATAACGATTCCTTTGTGTTTAGACAAATGGTAAGTCTTACTTGGACCTGGTTTTCTGCTTCAACTAAACTGTTTGCATCCACATAATCCGATTTTACTAACTAAACATTATTGGTAGGTCATGTTCAGATTTTGTGGTCCTTCGTGTAGATATTCACATTCAGAAAAGATACAGACATTTTTATGTTGAGAAACAAGAATCCCAAAACACAAGAGCCATGTAATTTTAATATAATTAAAGATTACCCTTACCTTGCAATCTTTGATTTGCTCCTGCTGGATCAACTGACATTGTTGCTTGTTTTTCTATTTTGGGCCCGAAACAAAACAGAGGTTTTTGTTGACAGTCCAAAATGAGGAGGGCAGAAACACAGCTTTTAGGCAGGTAAATGCCAGTCAACATGTTTTTCTTTCTGCCATTAATCTTTCCACACAGCTGAGAATCATTGTCTGATTTCACATCTGTAAAAGCATTTTATGTTAAGCCTGACAAGTCCTAGATTCATCTGTATTCTATTCCTTACCTCTCTTATTTAGATATTGATTCATGATACTTATCCAGAATAACAAAAAGGGAAGATCTCCTTTGATGGAGTCAAAATGACAGGGTTCTAAAGAACAGATGTACTTTAATTTTTCGACTATAACACTCATTTTTTTGTTCTTAAATCAGGTCTAATGTTCAGGTGCTTGTTGTATACCAGCACAAGCAAATATTTGCCATATTTCATCTTGTCAACATCACAATTTCAACACATCTGATACATAACAGGGCGCTGCTCTACTGGTGACTTGACAGTCTTCCCGATCCTGTCTCCCCATGCATGTGACTGTCTTTGTTCTTGGACGGGTTGAACTGTAAAGAAAGATTTTGTTGCTCTGTACTTGTGACATCTGCAGTGACAGAAAAGTCTGATTGATTAATTGATTGAAAAAGCCAAAATATTCTCTTTCTCTGCGAAAGCTCATGTAAACACTGGTCGCTGCCATCTTGTGAGCAAGGGATGCAAAATAGCTGCACTGTAATAGGTTGAAGACATCATTATGTTGATCGCTGCTCTCTGATTGGTCGGGACACTCTGACTGTGCATGCTTAGGCAGAAATCAAGTAATTGCGCACGTGTGAAGCAAAAGGTATTTCTGCATTTGTATAAGATAAAATTGTGCACAGTGTTTGTTATGAAATTCTGAAATTTCATTGATTAAATCTTTGAATAAAGGTAATTTTTCAGTTGTCTGAGAGAGAAAGGTTTGGACAAAATTTGGGTGTGGGTACATTGGACTAGAGTATTCAGGCAAAAATTGTGAAAATAATGGATGCTTGTTATAAGCATCCTCATATTTGCACTACTCAACTCATTTGTCAGTTAGAAAATAAAGTTACTGTAATAAAAGATATCTCAATGTGCAATATTTCAGAGAAATAGATGGAAAAGTGGACTTACAAGGAAATAGCTGACATCTCTTCAGATATGAAGCTTAGCCAAATTTCATACTCTGACACTGTAAATGATAAACCAACAATTAGAGGAGTAAAGCCATGTGTCAGTCAGTATAACTGTGTTCAAGACAATAACACATCACTGGCAGAAGAACCCAAACTAAGTTGAGGCAATGCTTGGGACATAGAACAGCCCAAAAAATGCTCATGCTGTCCCGAAATACAATGAGGAAGCAGAAAAATAATTTATGTTATGCCTTTCTTTTGGAGTTTTTCTTCTTGTGGAGTACCAGGGTCGCAGTTAGATGTCCTTTAGATAGCACAATAATCCAGAGGGAGGTATGCATTATACCTTGTACCATGGACACAGCATGTAGTGATATACAGAGATGTAAAATTCTCATTTTGTCTAGCCTTTTTTGTACAACTTATTCGCCCCTCACTAACTTGTTATTAAAGTGAACAGGTAGACGGTCCAACAGAAACCAGCTGAAAGGACTCGAACTTCCCCCTCAGTATAGTTGAATCAGATACACGTTCATCGACTTATTGACTATGTGTATGTGTACTGGGGTAAGGACAGTAGTCCCATCATAAGGCTTAGTCCAGCAGTATGTTTAGATTAACTGATCTGTAGTGGTAAACGTACTGGCTAAAAAAGCCAAAAATGTGATCTTCTTTCTTTTGAAGATGCATGTTGTTTGTGTCGCTCTCGCAGTATGTTTCAGTGAAAATGAAGTGAAGCCTCACCATAACATGATGGTGCTAGTGATAAAACATAGTGCTTGTGACCTAAGGGCATGCTGTGTCCTATTTGGATGCTTTTCCTTAACAGGCCTCACTTGATATATAATTTACTTTCATTCTATGGAGGATTGGCAGACACTGTCCAGAATTTTCCTCTGATGGAGGTGCACAAATCTTCTGTAAGGGTCAACTGATGGAACAGCTGGAAAATACATTTTAAAAGTCCATAAATCTGTTCTCGTGTATTATTTCTGAACATTTGTCTACATTCTTGTACGCAGGCTAATTCTTCAGAATGTCTTCGTCAATATGGCCTCTCTCTGCTGCACAGTCACATCGTCCTGTTGACCAGAACCCGAACATGTCCAGTAGAGGCCCCACCCAAATCTCCACCTGTGCCTCGATGGAAACTCATCCGCCCGTGCAAGAAGACAGTGATCACCGATGAACCACAGAGTGCGTGAGCGACTAAGAAGGAAACATGAAATACATAAAAAAAAGTTGAAATTAAATTTGGAAGGATAGGCAGTGAAGAGGAAACCAGGAGGAGGATGCAGAGGAGGATATCAAACAAATGAAAAAGCACAAATTATGTGATGGAGTGTAGGTGAATTCATAAATAAATATGACTAGAAAGGAGAGTGAGTGCTAATGCAAGAGATCCAGAAGCATGCTGCAGAGGGCATAGAGTACCGCATGCTGAAATGAAACAAAGGTGGAGGGATGCTACAATATTTCTGTAATGGAAATAGCTGCTGGCTCGGGCTTATCTGACATCAGCTGATCTCTGCAGGAAACAAGACGTGCAGTAAAATGTGTATGAGTATGAAAAAGCAGTGTTGGCATCATGGTTGAACCTTTTTTTCCTTTTCTCTTTATTGCAGAGCCTCCTTTGTCAAAACCAGAGCAGCTCATAGAGGTTGCTAGCCCTTTTCTCTCCCACTGTGGCGAGAGCAGCATTGGCCCGATCCCAGAGATGTGCGTACACTAGAATGATCCAAAACTTTGAAACGAAACAGGATGCATTTCTCTTATTTTTCTGCACTCCTGCGCATGTAGCTGTGTGGTGCTGGTGAAGGTGTGTTTCATTTTTCTATAGCTAACCTGTGGTCCTAAGAGTGTGAGGAGGGAAAGCGTGAAAAGTTTCAGCATAGTAGATTTTTATGGTTGCATCTGTTTTGTACTGAATTTCTTAGTGCCCCCATGCAGTAAAGTAATGAAAATGTAACATGTTTGAGAGCAGGGCAATATGTCAAGCTTTTACTGAGATTTGTTGATATATTTTCAAATAAGACGAAGGGTAAGACTATGTTGTTCTGTATTGATACTGTTAATTTACATGGAAAGAACAGGAGAATATAATCTGGTCATTAGTGAGTGCATGTTGAAAGAATTGGGTAAGAAACTGAGATTCCAGAACAAGTGCTCAGAAAAAGTGGCTGTAATGCCTCTTAACCTCTCAGTCATCTGCCCAACATAGTGATGGGCATTCCTTTTCAGATGTATTAATTGCCTGCTTTCAGGCTGAAGAGTATGTTCTTCGGCAGTTTTTTCAGTCGTGTAATTTGTCATTGCAGAATAAGTAGTGACAAAAACAGAACTGTTTTACATGGCAGCAAATTAATGAAGATGTTGACGTGCCAAGAACGTTCTGTATAATGTTGCATGAAATATTTTATGTAAAAGATGTTGTGAACGGCTGGAGAGTCACATGCCTGCAGTGAAGCGTCATATGGTAGCTTTAAATAATCATACATTTGCCATGATATGTTCTTGCATATCACTGAAACGTGTAAATACGCATCAGTATTCTAAGTCAGTATGAGTGTACATCATCCAACTTATTAATCTGACTGTATTTCCTATGGACCAGATACATCTGACCAGCCAGGTATGCATTGAACAAGGAAACAGTGAAAAACCTCATGGCAAAGGGAACCTAGCAATATGCTAACTTCTGAGTTGGCTTTAAACTTCCGTCATCCCTGCATCACATTATTTTAAACAGTTTGGGGGAATTTTTCTACATATTTTGAACAGTTCAACTGAAAATGCATTAAGAAGTGCATCTAGGTGTTATCTTTTATTTGTCATGGTATCAGTCTTGTTTCAGTCTTGCTCGAGGGCTATTAGAAGCATTATCTGTAATACTTCAGGAAGTGCTAAAAGCCAAGATCTGAATGCATTCCATGGCTCCTTTCCTGAATGTCATCCCCACAATCTGTCTCCTCCTGACTTTCAACTCTTTCTACTGTCCTGCTTCTTATAAAAGCATAAAAAGCCCAACATGAATCTTCAAAAAGGTCAACATTATTTATACATCCATTCCAACAAGCATTTGTGATTTCTCAGAAAAAATATCTAGATTTATTTATTTTTTTTATCATTCAGTTCAAAGAAAAAGGTAAATATGTCATTTTTTCCCATTATTGTCCAGCCTTACTCTATATCCAACAACAATGCAGTACAATGGTAGCCATTTTTTTCCCGCTGTCATTCTGTCTCTTATATGTGACATGTGGAACTCATCCTGTTAATGTGGTGTGTTACTTCTGGATGTGTTGCCATACCACTATGACATGATGCCATATGTCTGCATAACATGCAGCACGGAATTGTGTCTTTGTGTGTCAGAGAGGAAAAGCAGAGCGCTCAGAAGATGCAGTCTCATGAATCCCTGCTGGTTTCCATCACTGAGAGAGAGGGGAGTGAAAGCCGAGAAAAACCTGAGTCTGGCACAGCTGGGTGCAACTACAGCTCAACAAACAACACAACAGACAAAGCACAGGTACATGGAGATTATGTGGCATTATTTTCATCCATAGAGCATGCTATAGAATGTTTTTATACATACAGACAAAAAAAAATGAAAAAGGCCATACACATTTGGATCGGTAGAACAAGCAAGTTTAATCAACAGCCGACAAACAGTGCATGTTTAAAGAGGAGAAGAATGAAAATAACACTAATTTCAGCCATCCATGACGTGCATGTGACACTTTGAGAGAATCTTTTCAGGAAGGTTGGAGTATCCACCTACCAGCCAATATAATACAATTCACTACAGTAGATTCACAAAATTGTTTTATAGGTTCTCGCAAGATTTTAGTTTTAGAAAGGTATGACATCTAAATTATGAGAAGATGGATGCAATTCTCTGACTCAGTTTTTCTGACAATGAACTATAGGTTTTCTCATCTTGTAATTTCTTAATAAGATACAAGTAAAACCTTCATTTCTGAGACACTGCCAAATCCAGAGGTGGGGCGGGGACACATGAAAGAATAGAAGAATAGTAAGAACAGTTTTAGTAAGTTTATAGTGCACACCAGAACTAACCCGAACTCAAGAGCAAGTTTCTTGTGCTTGCAAAAAAGTTCTGTTTGCTTCGAGAGCAGTTGCAAGAGCAAAGTAGGCTGCAGTGCACCTCCAGTTCTTTAACTGAACTGAATGGGCCAAGAACCAGGACAGGAGTTCCGACAAAGTGTAGTAGACAGACTGAGAACAGAGGAGGATCAGGGGTAACAAGTGAGTGAAAAAAGAATTTTGAAATTGTGAGAATACTTTAGCAGTCCTTGAAATCAAATATATGAATCCATGTTGAAGCAAAACGTGATTTTGATGGAGATTAAAAAAAAAACTAATATGGTAAATGACCATTAAGCCCCACTTTGAGACAGATCATCAGAAACTTTCTAATACATGCATACTATTTTCTTATGATTAATAACTGTTTTGTGAACATTGCCTGGTCATTGCTGCAAATAGCATGCTTTATTCATGCTACCAACCCCAGACCTTAAAGTTACAGAGCTATATCAATCTCATTAGATTTTCGGACCCGTTGAGGCAAATGGGTTTCCTATTCAATTCTCAGCTCTTGTTGTAAACATGTTCTACTGTCTTGATGTAACATTATAGCCTGATTTTACTTGCTCCATCATGCTGGTCTTGCTTTTTGCACTATCTGTTTGTCTCAGGCACATTGGCACACCTACTTTGTCTTGTCTGATCCCTTACCTCAACTCACCCAGCCCCTGTGGCTCTATCAGTATTTCTTCATCTGCTGACATTTGTGGCAGTGAAGTTGCTACTTGCTACACAATAAATGGAAGCAAATTTTAATAGCTTAAGGCTGGGTTTAATGTAAGATTGTGGTGACTACTTATGCATATGTCAGCATTTTGTGCAGGTATATTGATTTGATTGGTACACAGCAGTCTACTTTCTGATTGAAAAAAAATGTGATAAAAGTGTAGTTTATACTGGGGTGCTGGTATGGCGGAGTGGTTAGCAACCAGGCACATCCCATGTACATACTTCTGCTGGCCCAGATTCGAATCCAGCCTGTGGCCAGTCTGCAGAGTGTCTTCCCTACTCTATCATCCCCCTTTCACGAGCCTATTCACTGTCTCTCTCCTATCAATAAAGGTACAAAATGCCAAAAAAATACATGAAAAAAATTCAAGCAGAAAGTAAAAATCTTAAAAAAAAAAAAAAAACAATAGCTTATACATATGATTTTATGTTAATTTACTTGTACACCATGTCGGTATGCAACTATCATAAAACCAAAAAATAAAAAGCAGGCAGCACCTTATGCTGGATAATAAACAGTGTGAAATATATGTTGTGCATCACAGATTTGAATTGTCCCTATGTTCACCGTCTTCTTACTGTATAGCAAGCTTTTGTAACATTCCCATCATGGAATATAAAAACTTGCTTAATTCTTGTTGTGTAACTTCCTGCTTAATTTGCCAGGAGCATCAAGAAAGCCCAGCAAAATCTAGCATGTTCATAAGATATCATGACAACAGCTACATTAAAATTTGTTGTGTCCTTGTGTTATTTTCTCTTCCGCCTCTGCTTTGCCTTTCTATCTGCCCTGTAAGAATATAGTTGAGCCCATAGACAAGTAGCTGTTTGTGTCAGTGACAACAAGGCTGCCATCCCCCAGTCTCAAAGTCACTTCTGCTGTCTCCCGGTCAGGCCACCACTGACCAGGGGCACAACTGCACCAAAGACAGCACCATCAAGAGAGGGGAGATGACGAGGGATGTAAAGGGGTTGGGGGGCAGAGACAGACACAGACAGATGCAGAAATGTGGGCAGAAAAAAACAGAAGGAGGAATAGAGACGGAGGGACAACTGAACCAAATGAGACAGAAAAGGGGGGGGACTGAAAAATGGACTGAAAGTGACAGTTTGGACAGGAGGAGATGAAAGCGGCATAGGAAACAGAGGAAGATGGGAAAAAGAGGGTCTCTGGTGTGGCGGGGAGCGTAGATTTCCAACAGGAAGAGGTCGTGTACCGGGCTGATGAAAAAAGCAGTGCAATTAGATGGTGAGCCATCAGTGTCTGCGCCTCCTGGGGGGTTCATTATTACACTTCACTCCAAGCATACAGAGAAAAAATAGAGATCATATTAATCGCCCTCTTGTGTAACCATGACCGGTTATAGAGCAGTCGGGCTAGGGCAGCATGGACACGCTAATTTGATGTGTCGTTTGTTCTGTGTGCACTGCGTGCACACTCGGGATTGGTTGGTGTATGTGTCATGTGTGTGCCACATTTTTTCTCCCGATTTGTGTTCCCACACTTCACAAGCACATGGTTGGTCACGTGTTGGGGGGAATGTGCATGAAGTGAGTTTGGGTTTCCCTTGTTGACCCCTCCCTTTGAATCTTTGAACCTATTCTGACAGCATCAACTTCTGTGCTTGTGTGACTCCAAGAGCGGGGGAAGGAGTTGTCACATGATGTTTAATACACTCACACAATGGCCTGCTCACTCAGCATTAGTGGGTTAAAGAATCAGACTTGTGTAAGTGTGCTGATTTTTACAGTGTATGGAAGTTATGGTATAGCTTGCATAAGATAATTATCTTGGGTGTACAAGCTGCCCCCACCCTCTGGAACTCTCTCCCCGCAGAAATCTGCAACTTTCCCACTCTGGACTGTTTCAAATCACTTCTCAAAACTAGCTTGTTCTCCCTGCCCTTCCCTGTTTAAATCTTATTAGTTTGTCCCCTCTACTGTGGAAAGTGACCTGGGGTTCCTTGAAAGGCGCTATATAAATTTAAGTTATTATTATTATTAAGATACCATAAAGTTGGTATATATATTTGTCATTATTATACATTCAAAGAAATGGTGATATAGTTGTAAGTCAGCACTCTTTGTGGAGTAAATTTCTTTGAAAGATTCTCAAGATAAAAACAATATCGTGATGTGGACAGGGTGACTTTAAGAAAATTGGAGACTGAAGGTTAGTACTCTATTGTAGCCTTTATTAAACTATTGGTACTTAGGTGTTCAAGATTTTTTAAATACAAGTATGTAAAAATGCAGTATTTTCATCTAGGTTATGTAGAATTTGTCCTGTCTATATCCACATTGTGTGTGGTTTTAACACCACAGTTACCTGTACTCTTCTAACTTTAAAGAGTAACACAACAGAGCAGAAACATTAAATCTTGGGTTTATTTTAGAACTATTTTTGTCCACATGAAGATGAAAATGTGTTAGTTTTTCTGTAAAAATGACATTGTTTCAAAAATGTGTCTGTCAATGTGAAAAAACGTAAAACACTGGAGTATATACACTGCCCAGCATAAATGAATACACACCCTGTTAAAAGTAATGTATTAATCAATATCTAAATGAACAAAAAAACAATGTCATATTTCGAGAGTCATTGTGATGTTACATCACCTCACAACAGGTCGAATGACACCTCTGTCATGGTCTGAGGGGGTTTGTATTGCCTTCAGTGGCCCTATGTAGCTTCGATGTGGATGGTAGGAACACTTCCACACTAAAAAAATTACTGCTTTGACTGCTTTAAAGCATATGTCTCTTCCCCCTCGATGTGAAAGCTTGATGTTGGGAAAAGGAGACTATAAAGCAGTTTTTGAATTTTTATACAGATTCAATGAACAGAATTTAGTTTAAAGTAGTTATGCACTCATTTTCCTAATGGAAATAGGGAGCTCTGGCTCATACTCCTGCGTAGTAGGCAGCGCTAATGCTCTTCTGACGTTGGATGCCACCTGCCAGTCAAGAAGAAGAAGAAGAAAGCTAAATGTAGAGGTGTTATTATGGCGGAAGCAGCAAAAAACTCAAAAGAAAAGTTTTATTGGAGGAGAAGAAAAAAGGAGAGCGGGAGAGTAACAAGCTAAATATCTGGACAAGGATAAACATTGGCCTGGCGTTTACTCGCCTTTGTGAGCTGAAAGATGAGGAGGGATGTCCGACCAATGCTGATTTGATCAGACTTTACCTTATCAAACCACATGGTTTATTTTTTTGTCCGGATGTCCTGTCTGCTTGATTCTCTTCCCTCTGTATGTCAACAAATGCACGTTGGTGTACGACAGTGCAGTTACACTCAATGACCATAGAGGACCCTAGAGAGCTGAAAGCTGGAATCTTGAATAGTGCGGCTTTAAAATAACATTTTTTTGTACCAAAAGAGGAAAATAAGGGTGATATAACTAAAATGTTGCTTTGCCCCAACCCCTTTGATTGGGGTGCACTCAGTTTTCCATACAGATCTTAAAATTAAAAAAATACTTTTTTGTGTGCAACTTAAAAAATCTTGTTTGCAATCAATGGCTCATATTTGGGGGAGTATTTTGTGGTATAGTATGTCATAGAAAATGTTGATTTTGGAAGAAAACTAAAGGTTTTCTGACAAATCTGAAGGGGAGTACTCATTTATGCTGAGCACTTTATATCGGGCCTGTAAGTTGCATTGTGATGCTTCTGTAGACCTACACCAAAACCAAAGAAGCCATGGAGCATGTGCATAAATCCACTGACATGTAAAATCAACACCAGCATAGTCTGTTCTTCATGTCTATTTGTTGCTTACCATGGTAGGAGAGGAGCAGGGAATTTGGATGCAAAAGCCAAAACAAGCTCAGTGTCCTCTGCAGCATAAATGTGACTGTGTTTTCCGGCATTGAGTCTGTATTTGTTGGGGTTAGCACATGCAGTTAAAGGGAGAGGCCATGACTTTGACATGAGGGTTTATGAATGTGTGTATTTGTTGTAAACATGGAAGCACAAGAGCAGAGCTTTGAGATTTATTAACCCTCAGACCCATTTAAAAAAATATGTTTTTGGGCAACCAAAATGCTGGATCTGTGTGGATGAAATGCCTAGAAAGGATGATAAAACTTTTGCGTATATGCCTCGAGTCTTCTCTGTGTAGACAGCTTCTTAAGGAGAATGTTTTTATTTTGATGTTCAAACAGAGGGGAATAAGTCACATTTTGACACAAGGAAAGCTGTTAGAAGCCTTTTAAAATACAGTCCACTATGATTTAATTCTACCTCTGAGGAGACAAAAAGTCACAGACAGTAAAAGATTTGGTTTTGCACCTGGGGTAGCCGGTAAAGAATGTAAAATGGCCCTGCCATCAGTTCAGCCCCATCCCTGCTGCTCTTCCTGTGGGGGATGTGGCTAACTGTTTGAGAGACAGCTAGGGGGCTCAATTGCCATACAAGTAGCAAACAGAACTGTTAACCACATGTGATGAAAACAGATGTTCAAGAAAGTGCTGCACTAAAACGGAACTTTGTGGACTTCAGTGAATGCAGCGGGCACCAACTTACTTTAAGACAGTTGTACCTGAAGAAACTCCCAAAACAGACTTCATCCTGTATACTTGTGTGACTTCTTATCACAGGCTGTTCTGGACAAGGTCTGAGTGACATCACTGGTTGCTTACCGATGCCAGTACATAATGATCAGTATGCTGATGATCATTAGATTAGATCAGACTAACTGTCAGTCAAACGAGCATCAGAAAAAGAGGTGGAGGCAAGATGGTTATAAAGTCTCCTTGCAAACAGCTTTTAGGTGTTAGCTACTGGTCATTGATTATGCCTACACTGTGTCCTTCTTAAAACCAAAACAGGCAGGCTAAGAGAAGTAAATGCAAACTAATATACAAACTAGTATGTTAAAAAATGTTTTGAAGCAGGATTTAGACATGTTGATTTCCACTGTAAAAAGTGTTTCCAACATGGAGTTTGTATGTGACTTCAACTTCCTTGCAGCCAGCCTCAAGTAGACACTTCAGGAACTGCAGTATTTGCATCTCCACATGTGCTTCATTGATCAACAGCTGGGGTTACTGTTTTATCTTATGGGAGCAAGTTATTAAAGTGTGAAAAACTGGAAAACTCATATGGCAAGATAAGGATGTTGTTGCCAAAGACCATGAATTGTTTCTTATATATGGACTACCACTGATGCAGTTTCACAGGGTGGGCACAGCTTCTCACAGCTGTGCAGTTTTTAGTCAATAAGAACTCAGTGAGGAGACCTCTAACCTCACGTAAATCTGCTTCTTCCAGTGGCTAACACCCTTTTTGCAGTTGTTTATTTGTCAACTATTTATCGTACCTGTGTATATTCCTTCCCCTCACAGACAACCTGAAGGACTACTCTTGTTCTGATTATCTCCTGAGTTTACCTGCCTTTATCCACCTACAACTCCTGCTGCTAAGCTCTTGCTGCCATGTGTAATGAGGACGTGAATGACTAGTTCAACAACCTGAAGTGGGCCTCAAGGTCGCTGTCCCAGAACACAATGGGCATGATGGGCCCAGTGTTTTTGTATGTTCTTGGATGATACAAGCACATCATACGTAGCCCCTTGTTTAGAACAATTTCTCATAGATATTTGCAGAATATCCTGTATCATCGTTTATTGTATAAAATGGAGATGTTAGCCCCATTAATACCAGTTGTCCCTGCTTGTGTCATAGATTGGTCTGTAAGGTAATAATGCTCTGCAAAAAGTGTTTTTCCTCTTCCACAGGTGTTAAATCATGCAGACTTTGAGGAAAATATATTCTCAGGGCTTCAATGGCTCTGTAATTTTCACTTTTTAATCCTAGAAACCTTTCGAGCAAACAAATCATAGATTCATTTCCCTTTAAGAAAGGAATACAATGTCTTAATTCTTTTAAAGACCCAAGAATTTCTGCTCATTGGATTTTCACAATGAATATCCACAAAGTGATTTCAGACTCGATTTAAAGAAATGACTTTGTATGAATTTAGATACACATGAGAGAAAAATAGTGGAAGTCTCCTGGAGAGCAGAAACTTAGCTCTGTGTGTGTGAAATAAAGCCCCATGAAGTGTGGGATTAAATAAATTCTCACTCCTCTTTCAAACTCATGACTGATTTAATCACTGAGAGAAATAGCTTTCTTCCTCAAAATTATCTTCCTAATTCCCAGAAGCCTTATTTGAAATACCTTACAGACTCTGTCTTCTTACTCTACAGGTAAGCAGTGTAATAAACAGGCCTGCTGCGAGTGGAAAGAAAACTCCTCGCCTGCCTTGGTTCTTGAATCAGTCTCTCACAAACCCTTGTGAGGAAATGCACACATTTCCATGTTTTGTTAGAGCAAAAAGTGTTTCTATTGTTGTCAAGAGGAGATCGAGTGTGCTCCCAGCCACAATGCCTCTCCGTCTGTCTGGGTCTCTGGATACTTATTCAAATAAGTGGTGACTCACACACAGAAACACTCGGTCTGAGTCAGTAGAAAGTCTTCCTAGGGTTGCTTGAAGTTACATGACACAGAGGCATTTTTCTCATTCAGAGCTGAATAAACTGGTGGACATTGATGCAGGTTTTACTTAAGAGTTGCATTATTTCAGGCCTGGAACAAAGTAAAACTATTCAAAACAAGAACTTCACCATAAATTGCCATTTTTTCATTGTAAATATAGTGTGTAAGCATATGCCACAAATGTACAAAACTGAGGATTTATCTTGTTCATTAGTTCTCTCTGTCCCTCTTCAAATCAAGACTCAAAACTCAGCTGTACAGGTCTGCATACTCCATTTAACATGAATTTGCCATGTTCATCCACTTATCTGTCATTGTCTGTGGTGTTTTGCTGATTTTACTGTTGATTTTATTGTTTTTATCCCATACAATGTCCTTGAGTGCCCTGAAAGGCACTTTTAAATAAGATGCAGTTTTGCTATTATTTAGGTAAGCTAAGCTAGTTAAGCTAATATTGGGTGTCAGCAGCACAGTCTGATAGTGCACTTTGTCTGTCAATTTAAGGTTGTAGGTTCTAGGCCCAGCCTCGACTGGCAATATGTCCTTGGACAAGACACTTGCCCCAAGTTGCTCCCTCTGCTGTGTCATTGGCGTGTAAATGTCCAATTGCCATCTTGAAAGCCACATGAAATGTATCTGTATATTTTATTCCTTAAGTATGTTTAAATATGTTTCAATACATTTCTCCCAGTTTCAATCAGTCTTATTCAAACTAAGAATACCTGAGTCTTCATGCTCAGTTTCCCTTTCCCCCTCACAGCACGTCCTGCCATGCCCAGACATAGCAGTACAGCATTACAGTTTGCTGATAACCCATTAGCATTTCTTTATCTCATTGGACAGAGAGACATGAAATCTGAGTGGTTGAATGATTCCTCTCAGGGAGAAACAACATGATAAACAACATAATAACTCCTCATTTGTCACTGACAGGGAAAACTAAATTAGCGCTGCTGTTCCCTGGTGGTGTTGTTTAGTGAGAGAGGAGCAGCCCTTGTCACATTAAAACTGTGTCTCTTGTCCCGTGTTGTTTGGCGAAAAATGGCGCAACACCACAGCTGGCGAGGAATCACTTGAGGGTGGAGGCGGATCTCTAGTGGTGTTACTCTATTTGCTCTAACCCTCTCTCTCTCTTTCTGTTTCCCTTTAGGTAACTGCAGAGGACAAGAAGAAGGACAGTGATGACAGCTCTGATGGTATGGATGCTGTTTTTGCATTACTTTGCCCGCATTGGAAATAACTGGCACTTTGTTTTATACAGAGGAGCTCTATTAGAGGTTATAAAGTACGCTAAAAGGAAGCACTCATGGTTGCTCCTAATTTCTTTTAACAATAATATATATATATATTATAATGCCTTTGACCATTATATATTATAAACATAATCCTGTATACTTTTGTAATTTTTCTGGGTGATTAGCATGTGTGAATGCAAACATTAGGGTTGCTTAAGCTGAGACTCATCAAATTCTCCTTGTTTGCTTCTTAACCTTTTTTTTTAATTTCATTGCTCTTCCATCAATGGACGGGGCTCCAGTCAATGGAGGAGAGCATATAGGGGCAATACTAGGGGGCAGCTAAGAATTGTTTCATTAATATGTTGATAATAAGATTAAGAGGAAGTGGTAACGTTTTTGGAGTTAAGAGCAGAATTCTCCATGAGCTGCAGAACTTCTTGTTGTCATTGGAGAAGCTGAGTGATATATTTTGTATAGGAATTATTTATTATGCAACACGAATACCTGTAAAATGGATAAAAAGTTACTTGCTGTATTCAAAGGAAAGTAGAGAAATATGGACATAAATTAAAGTGAGCAAACTGTGACTAAATTCCATGTTTAAGGAAACTTGCCCAAAAGACAGGGATCTTTGGTCGCCCAATTGAGATTGGAACTCTTAGAAGAAGTCAAGAATAAACTTCACTTTGTTGTGACAATGCCCACTTTACAATGAATTACAAAAATATAAATGATAGCTTTCAGTCACATGAGCAGCAGGACGAGTTATACGGATTAGACTAAACAAAGTACAGTCACTACAGGCACGTTGACACACCCTTACATTGGAGGATGTTTTTACTTAAAACGCAGTCAGGCTGAAAACATACTGACATGTGGGCAGAAAAGAGCATTTACAGTTTGAGAAGGGAGGAGTAAGATTTTTTTTATTAAGACATCAAAGAGTAATGAGCTAATGTCAGCTGTTAATCTTATTTATTGGTATTAACAGAATCACTATCAGCTGCTGCTTTACAGTAGAGCATATGTCAGCATTAAAGCACTATTTGCACCTCTCTGGGGTTTTTGTCTGAGGTGGGCTCTACAGGATATAATTAAGGCATTTCTCCTCACTGGTTAGTGCATCCACTTGAAATGTAACATTTTTATATCTTAGTGCAGATACCCTAATGGTTTGTGTCTGTACACTCCCACACACTGAAGCTCTTGCCTCTTGTGGGCGGACTGGTTCGATTTGAGCCTGCGGTCTCTTTTCCACGTGTCTTCCCCCTGCACTTCTGCCCCATTTCTGACTCTCTCTGCTGTCTCTCCACCAACTACAGAGCCCAAAAGGCAAAAAACTGTATTTGATCTCTCTCCACAGAGAGGTGGAGAATACACAGGTGGCAACCAAAACTGCCATCTTATCATTTCTTGCTCATGAGCCCAAAGTGTGTGACATCACATGAAAGCTTCCAATGGCCTTGTAGATGTTTCAGCAATCCCCAGGAGCAGAGGCTGTTGCCTTGTTGTAGGTGGTCTGTGTCCAAATACAACCTAGAACCACCTTCTTCATGTTATTGCCCACTCTTTCACCACTCAAAAACTATCTGTTTATCCTCCCAAATAAGAACGCCCAAAAACTAAAATTTAATGGCAAGAAAAAATATTTGGTAAGACTTTCTATGAAGCCCACATTTATAATATTATATAACGGCATCCATAATGCATTATAATGCATTCATAATGTCTCATAACTACACTTATAAGCAAACATAATGCTTCATGATGCTTTATATCAACAGTCATAAAACATTATAATGTAATTTATAATGAATTATAATGACTTGTACCATGGATGCTCATGAATACTCATGAACACTACATCCACAATGCTTTATGAGGTATGAAGCCCTGACAATCACAATGCATTATGAGGGCATTCATAATGCTTTATAAATACACTCATAATGCTTTATGATGCACTATATCAACAGTCATAAAACATTATGATATCACTTTCATTATAATTCATTATAAGTGATATCATAATGGTTTATGACTGTTGATATAGTTATGAAGCATTATGAATGCATTATAAAGCATTATGGATGCCGTTATGATGCATTATAAATGTGGGCTTCATAGAAAGTCTTACCAAATATTTGATTCAGTTTGATAAAAATGTTTGGTGTACTGACGATACCAGGATGAAATGGTTTTTTACCTTCATTGTCTGTAAGTTGGCTTTTTTAGTTTTTGAAATGTGGAAGAAACATTAGGACAGATTATGTAATTAGTTTAATTACTTTAAAGTGTTTTCATTTGGTCCCAGACCTCTTTATTTTTAATCAAGCTTTCCTGTAAGCTGTTTTAGGCTTGTCCGTTTCAAATGATTATATAGACATTACTGTAGGTGTTCAAATGGGTCAGGCTGTTAGCCAGGATTAACATGTGTACAGTGCAGCAAGGACCTTTTTACCATACAAGGAATAAAGCTAAACTCAGGCCTGTTGTATCTCCCACTGAGACAGAAACGATTTTCCTTGCATTTGTTTTAGGGAGACTTAATTTTTGTAATTCACTCTTTACATGTTCTTGCACTGCAACATTGAACCACTTCCAAGTGGTCCCAAAATGCTGCAGCTAAACTGTTGACAGAATCACATTAAAGGTTACATTTTACATCCATTCTTTTGTGCTTGCACTGGCTTCCTGTCCATCTCAGAATACAGTTTATTATCTGCTTATATCAAATAACTTTCAAAGCTTACAACACCAGCAGGACTCTGGGGTCCTCTGATCAGGGTGTCCTGGTTGTTCTTCATATCAGACTCACAAACAAAGGAGAGTTTGCATTAGTAGTTGTTGCTCCTAAACTCTGGAATTGTTTCCTATTTGGACTGAGTGCTGTGTACTCTGTGGATATTTCTAAAAAACAGTAGAAGACTAATCTGTTCAGAAGTTTGTTAGTTTAATCCATATGTTATTTTATGCATTATATTGTTTTATTTTCAATTTTACCCTGCAATCTTTTTTTTTATTATGAAGCACTTTGTGGCCTCTGCTCTAGAAAGGTGCTAGAAATAAGCTTTACTTACTTATTTGTTTACTTACCTTAACACTGTGTCATTCATTTTCACTGGCATTACAAAAGTATGATTAATTCAATAAATCATTATGAATAGCCACAAGTGTTCATAACAATGAGCACAGTAGAAGCATGATTGTACCTTCTTATAATTTTAATTGTATCTCATAATGCATTGAGGAGGCAGGTGTTGTACCAAGCATTTCTGGTAATTTCTTTATTACTTAAGTAAGTAATTCTTCCTTTTTCCTCCACCTCTCCCTCCATGCCTCCATTGGTTGGTCATCTGAAACACTTTGAAGACGTCGGGACTAAAATTATGCATTATGACAAACAGCCAATTCCCTGCCTTCTCTCTGCCCCCGTTTAGTTGCTTAGTAACACCTGCAGTTTGAGTTAGCAGACCACCATTGCTCAGCAGCAGAGCCAGTGGCCCTTGCCGCCTCAGCTCTCTGATCAGACATCTTGCTTTGAGAGGAGCTCGGGGGCAGAGAAACTGTGTGCGCGAGTGCGTGTGTGCCTTTTGGGTGGAGTGTGCGTATCTGTCCGTATGTGTCTATGGCCCAGCTCTGAATGCATTGAGATTGTGGGAGTTGGTGAGTGGGTGTATGGATGTGCATGTGTACTTACACTGTGCCATTATGTGGGAGTTTGGCCAATTTGGCTCACTAGGTTTCAGATAATGATTTGAGTCTAGGATAACTTGCTATGAGTCACAAGAGGGAAGGCTTTTTGTTACTTGCAGCATTTGAATCAAGAGATTTCTTCATCTATTGTGTATCAACACTGGAATTAGAAACACCACAGATCCAACACAGTTTAATTGAGACATTTTACTTCAATTGCGATGCTGCAGATTTGTAAGTGCAGGTGTGACTTGGCATCAAGTAACGGGCTTGTTTGTGATTCATCTTTATTGAAAACAACCTTATTGACTTGTTTGGAGTAGACTTCAAAATGATGTCAAAGCAGTTACAAGTGTGGAGTGATAAAAATAGTTGAAACACAGCAAAGCAGAACAAAACCCTGGTATAAAGAAGTAAATGTCTTGCCTAGATGTTGTTAGCACAGGAATGTGAAATTTCCTCTAGATACCATTGTTGAAGATATCACAGCAAAATGCAATTAATAGACTTTTGGACCCTTTTACAACCTACATCAAAGGTGATGTAATGGCATAAGATGGAGACATACATATCACAACTGGAAGAAAGCATAAATGACCACAGTAGAGACTCAAATCATAACACTGATTTTTGCAAGTCTAAAATCTTAATGATATAAGCTTGACTAGTTTACTCACACAGAAAATCAGCTAAAACCCCTGAAAGTGTATGATCTGTCACATCAACAGAGGATTACTGGACCTCACTTTTTGGAGATGCACCTTTACAAAAAAATAGCTGCATCAACTTGTGGATTTGACAGACGAAAAGCTTTGAAGCTACCTCCTACCTCTTTGTCAGTTTTCACTTTTTTTTTTTTTATTGGAGCACCAATACATTAAACAAATCTAAAATCAAATAACATGACATACATTTATTTGCATTCACCTGATTTATGTATCCCAAGAAACTGGGAAGAACTTATATACTTTGACAATATGCAAAGTAAAAATATTCTAAATGTGTGATTGAATTTGACTGATTTCATGTCAGCTTTCAAGAGTTTGAGTTAACTGCAATAAAAAAATCTACGCCCTTGACAGTCCTCATTTTATTTTTATTATTTTTTGTCGTCCTGTTTGACTTTTGTTATTTTTTGTTTATATTTACATGCTCTTTGCAAGGAAAAATCAATTAGGGGAAATAAATGTTTAACTTATTTATTTGGTCAACAGTTTTAAATGACTGAAATCCAACTCAAATCTACAAAGATTACAGTATTAGAGGCCCAAAGCAGCACGGCCCAGTCAGATACCTTCTGAGCAGGAAGAGTGAGACAACAGCAGTAGGTGACTGCACGTACAGAGATGAGCATAGACGCTAACAGCTTCAGAAACATGTTTCTTTATTAAGTGGAAAACAAATATCACCATCACACCTGCCCACTGAATTACCCGATTTGCCTGTAATAAATTTAATTGATGGAGCATTCATTTAATCACCTACCAGATATGCTTCTGAAGAGCTCTGTCCTCCCCAGACACTTTCTAGTATATATATATTCTTTATATTTCTGTATATATATATATATATATATATATATATATATATATATATATATATATATATATATATATATATATATATATATATATGTATGGGCTCTTTCCCAGATGGACGACTGAAATATGTTGAATGGACCATCTGGTGTGCCAATAATACAATACAATACAATAATATTAACCACTGGTAAGAAAATCACATGCAAGATTCAATATTGACTGTCCTGGATTTTCCGCAATGTACAAAATAATATCTGACTGCGACTGACCACAAGCACAACTCTGTTTGACTGACCATGCACTTTATTTCCCATCCCTGTTTACACTAAGTACAATGATTCACTTCAATCGTGCCTCCTTGCATCATATGTGTAAATCCCAAGCATAAGCTTGTTATTACTCTTTTCGAGCTGTAGGACAGGAGCCAGTGTCTGAGGAACCCTCAACCCTCTTCAATTCTATGCTGCAGAGGACTTGGGTGGAGCTGGAGGACTTTACCAAATGCTTTCAGTATGACACATGCTCATATACAAACATGTTACTGTGCACTACAGACTTATATTCCAAAAACCTGCATTTGGATACACAATTTGAAAAAAAAAATGTTTTATTTGACAGTAATGAAGCTACAAAATGGACTTAAAACAAGTCTTTGTTTTTCCTCCAGCACACTTTTGGTGTTCCATAGACCACAGATGTTCCCACATCATGTCCATAAATCCCATTTTAAGGTACAGTATTTCACACGCAAAAACATATTTCTTTATATGATTCGATGTGTCCTTTTTTTGATGCATTCTGGTTGGCAACACTTGGAATATTATTAAGAATTTACCTGCAATTGACTTGCGTGTTTGCAGAGCACAGTCTTGCCAAAAACTGCACCATCCAACAGCACTGGATCTCTACACACACTAACCACTGGATCCCTCCATGTGTCATCTGCTGTAGCAAGTCAAGAGGTAGATTCTCGGCAACTTTTAATGTATATTAAAAGATAATATGTGGACTTTTATGTGTAAAATATGTGCAATTTCCTCATCGCAGTTATTGTAATTTATTGAGATCTTTTTACATCCAAGGAAGTAAACGTGCAGTCTTCTTTACTGTTTCCTTTGTAGGAGGTTGGCTGCAATCTTCTGGTGTCACTCCCAGCTATAGATCTAATAGATGGACTTTACATGTACGTTCTTGTGCACATGTAGATGTTGCATTAAAAGAAAAAAAAGTTGATGGATAATGATAGCACTCATTTTCTAAGATAGGTGTCCTCATTGAAAAAGTTGTTTGTCCAGTGCTGTGTTCATTTGAGCTCTGCATGGAGAATAAAGTCTGAAAGAATGGTGGGTTATTCTTTCATACAGATTTCTCCGATTCATGTTTGAAGGACGTGCAGTTGTGCCTAAATCCATTTCTCATGGCCATTTTTTAGACTCCATATTTTAGGAGAACTGCAATAAACATTTTTAAACTTTTAAACACATATGTTCCATCTGAATCAATGAGAAGAAATACATTTTTGAAATCATAGGTTCAAGACCATAGTAAGATTTATTTCAAGAGTCAGCTTTGTCTCTCAAATACACAGAGATGGCAAAAAAAAACTTAATTTAATTTTGGATTGAGGGGCAACACGGTAGCGCAGCTGGTAGAGCGCGTGCCTCACAGCAAGAAGGTTCCTGGTTCGATTCCGGGTCGGGAGGGCCTTTCTGTGTGAAGTTTGCATGTTCTTCCCGTGCATGCGTGGGTTCTCTCCCTGGCCCTGCTATCGACTGGCGACCGATTCAGGGTGTACCCCGCCTCTTGCCCGATGATAGCTGGGATAGGCTCCAGCCCCCCGCAACCCCGAAAGGGATAGCCGGGTATAGAAAATGAATGAATGAATAAATTTTGGATTTAAAATGTCAATGTTATCCGTTCACTTTATCTTTCCATGCTTGTGAATGCAATATCTTAATAATAATTTTATCCCATTGAAACAGTGATGTTGACATAAGAATAAAAAGAATTAGATCTATCATATAAAGAGCCTCAAAGAGGTTTCAGTGATTTAAGTTTGTCTATTTTGATAAAATATGTTCTCTTAGACTTGAGGATGAATTGGTTAGGTGTAAGCCTGTTAATTGAGCCTCGTGTTTATTTCTTTCTTTTCAACTTCACATGTCCTTGGGATATAGTTTAAGTCCATCAAGGCAACATCCCACAGGAAGTGAGTGGGAAGGTTTGAACCTTTAGAAATAACTGGAAGGTGTTCTACAAGAGTAAGTGACTGCAAGTTTCTGACCGGCAAAACAAAGCTTCAAAATGTTCAAAAATGTTTACTTGGACCTAAAGATAAATTGACTGGATCTTGAAAGAACAAGGTTGACCTTGCTTTATTTCACACCTTTATAAAAAATAATCATTTTGTAACAATCTTCTGATTCAAAGATAAAAACTGATTCGATTTTTAGGTTTTAAAAAATCAAATCAGGATTCATTTTTATCCCTTGCAAAGACCTCAGGCTGTATGTAACTACCTGTTCTGTGGAAAGTAAACTTTAAGCATGGCAAATTTGTTAGTACCCTGAGAGTAATGGCAGAAAGACCTCTTCTTCATTACAGCCAGTACTCTATTTCTTTATTATTCTTCTTGTGCTGTTATAACTCTCTCTGTGATACAGTCTAATGACTAGTTGTGCTAATTGGTGACTTTCAGCCAGCTGTGCAACAGATGTTATGGTCAAAGAACCAGCAAAAGGTGGGGGTACTGGTCAATGTTTCATTGTGAAGGGATTTTATCACCATAACAAAAAAATGCTTATCAGTTATTTATATGCAGGATAAAACAGCTATTGACTCTAAGCTAACGCAAACACAGTCACAGACAGAATCAATGAAAGTCACCAAAGTACATGGTCACTATTCAAACCAATAGGCCAAACTTATTTCCCAAAAAAATGTTCTGAAAGAAAATTTATCTCTAATCGTCTATATTAATGGACCTGTTTGTGCCTACGTATGCCATCATGATGTAACACATTGTTTGTGAGTGGAGGATTGTTCAGTTGCTTTGTCCTTTAAGTTTTTCCTTCAAACTTTCTGTTACATTGACCCTGCTGCTCCTGTTGGTGCTGATACATATCCTCTGCCTCTACGCTGGTCCGACCAGTTATGTGTAGACACCAGCTTGTATGTGGGTCCTGATAATTCTGGACAACAATTGATGTCCTGAACCGAAACAAGTTATACACAGCGGTCATAATGTGTCTGTATAGTTTACAGCAAGCATATCTCTGGACTTCAGGGCATGCTATTGGACACCTTGGAGAAACCTAAAACCACCAGGGAGTAGCTCAGGTTTATTACATTTAATCTATTAAAATACCTTCAAGCCACATTGGACATGAGGGTTTATTCAAGTCCTTGACTATATCAGTGCAAGTTTTCATGTATGTGAGAGACTGCTGAATCTGCTTGGTATTCCAGACATGTTCAAGTTCTGCCCCTTTCCTTTTGTTTTCTGTCTTTATGTCCCCCTTTTTGTTTCTTGTATCACCTTTCTCCCTCTCATCTTTTCTATGAGCACTAATTTCACCTCTCTGGCCTCCTCTCTCTAGATGTCACTTCAGATGCCTCTTTAACTCACTCCACTTTCCCCCATATCTTCTTATTTCCTTACCTCTCCTCCCAATCTTTCTCTGTTTCTCTCCAGCCTCTATTCCACTAAGCTAGCATCCTATCAGTTTATCCATCATTCCTCCCTAAGGCTTTCTCCTCTTCCTCTTGAACACTTGTTTTTTTCCTTGTCTGCCTTCAAACTGATATCGAAAGCCAGTGTGTTTCTCCCCAGTGTCTAGAGGTGAGAGGCACTCACTACCTGTGTGTGGACAGCCTGCAAACTTCACAGATCCTCGTCTGCTTCTCTCCTCTGCTTCTCTGGGGAGATACAGCTGAGAAGAGTAAGTTTTCATGCACACAGAAGAAAAAACACACACACATTTATAGACCCAAAACAATTTTCTGATAATGTCAGTATTAAACAAGTGGAATATGTACGATCCTGGCCTTTTATGATTGTGATATTTGACTGTGTTGTTTGACCATTTCACCTTTTATCTCCTCTCACAGAGAAGGAAATGACAGCAGCACACAAGTCTGCGTTTCTTATCGCCCAGCCGCACTCGTGGCTCAGCCTGAAGTCTCACCTGCCACTTCTCGCCATCAAGTCCACGTCCACAAAGGCAGCCATGCTTAACTTACCTCCAGGGTAGGACAGCATTGATGAATACTGAGAAATGCGTACTGTATTGATCAGAATAAAGCTGGGATAAGGAATATAAGGGAACCAGATTTGATTTAAAATTATCTGCTCCCATTTTCTGTTATGTGTGTTTAATTTCTCATGTTTTACTCGAAATATCTGTTTACATTTAATGAGGGTTTTCAAAACTGCAAATAGTATATAATATTTTAAAATCAAGTAGTTTAAAACTGTATAATACATGTAATCGAAGCCCTTAAATGACTTGTAGCATCACAAAGGCTTTAAAAAAAGTATTTGATTAGCCAGACATGGAGGAGAGTGTAAAATAAAATATCGTGGGAAACTCCTGGACTGGGGCTGGGCAATATAGACCAAAAACCATGTCTTCTTTGTATCGAGATGGGCCTTCTCTCTTGTTATTTGTGCTTTATTTAATAAAGACACTCGGTTGATATCTGATAAAACTGCTCCCGAAGCTGCTAGCATCTATACTTATCTCTGTCTCACTTGTTACACCTACCTCTTCCTGCCCTTAAGGAAGCTGATTGGACCGTGCCCCGTTGGGTCATTTCTAGTGATTGTGACCCTTGCATCAGTGGCACAGTCTGATTGGTTGTTCAGTAATCAGAAGGCTGCATCTTCGCGCCAAGCTCCAGCTGTTAAATTGGCGATGTGTCCTTGGGCACATTAACCCCAAGCTGCTCCCACTGCTGCGTCAGTTGCGTGTAAATGTCATGAAAGAGTGTGAATGTGTTAGATCATCCTGATGGATAACTGACAGAGAAACTCCAACCGCCAGTAAGTAAATATAAGAGCGAATGGGTGTGAGTGGTTACAACTTGCATTGTAAAGCTGCTTTGAGAAGCTAAAGACTAGAAAAACACTTCATAAGCTAAAGATGATGCAGTCTTGTAAATGTGAATCTGTCTGATAACAGAAATTAAATCAGGCAGATCCAGTTACACTGCAGAGTTAGGTGTTAAAATCAAATGAGCTAAATGCTCAAACTTCTTCAGCATAGTACTTTGTGTCTGTCATTGGGTGGTTTTGGATTATGTTTTAAAGAAATGGAAGAGGAAACTCTGTAAAATATACACACAACACACACATTTTCTCCAGCCCTACCATTGCCACAGTACAAATTGAACTAATAACAAAAACTTTGTCAATTGATTTATGATACATCCTCCCTGAACATGCATGTGTGTGCATGCAAGATTTAGTAATAAAAACAAAAATGTTTTCCAATACTTGGTGCCCTAGGCTTTTATTTTAGTTAGCATGTTAAAAAAACTGGTATTGATATTGTTTTTATTTACTATAATCACTTTAAAGCCTAAACTTTTGGTTTCAAGACAACATTGCACCTCATAACCTTGATTCCCCTAAGCACTTATCAGGACTGAGCTTATGAAACTGAGGTTGGAGCTTTTTATTCCATTCATTCAAACCTACTTTAAAAATGTATGCATTTTTCCGCACAGCACCCTAGGGAGCTTTGAATGAAAGGAGGCACTTGTTTTGATTTTCTCCAATGCCGAGGTCCTCTCAGAGCTCTCAAAGAGTGAGAGGAGGATATCTGCCTACCTCAGATGCTCCGGAAAGCAGTAAAAAGCCCTCTGTCCCAGTCTCTATTAATGGCTGCTGCTTGGCCTAGAATCACAGGGCCTAGTTTCTGGGGTCATATGCAGGTATGCAGCAGTGCAATTACCACTGAGCCATAATCACACACACCGCGCTCAACTTATCATGCCCACACGCCCCATAACACAAGAGGGGACCTGAGGTATCACTGCAACTTGGCAGCAGTCATTTTTATTGCACTTCTTGTCTTTTTCTGCCTATCAACCCATCAGTAGGTGTTACATTATTTCTCTTCACTGACCCTATGTTTTGTTCGCTACGTAATTTGAACCTGTCCTGCCATATTAACCTCAAGGTGTTATTTTCATCCAGCCTCCTTTGTTCACTTCCCTTTCTTCCTCCCACTCTCTATTTTCCTGTCTTCTCCACTGTACCCTCCTTTTTCTTTTCTCATTTGCTTTTATATAATGTCCGTCTCTCCTGAGCCTGCCGCCCATCCATCCATTTAGGCTGGGGTGGTTGAATTATGTAAAACTAATGGGGCCATAGAGGTGGGGTTTCTTTTCTCTCATGCCAAACAAGGCCCTGTGAACTCAGCATCTACATCAGACTGCTGCACTTGTGACAGGAACATATTTCCATTTATAAGACTTGAAAGGGAATCAATGTAATACACACAGATTGCTGTTTCTAAAACCCTTTAAGAAGACAGAATCCCTATTTAGGAGAATGTTCCCTCCAATAAGGATCCCACATCAAAAGAATTTAGTGTCTGTGTTTTATTGTGCACAATGAGTGTAGATTATACAAACCCAAATTCCACTGAAGTTGGGTTGTTGTATAAACTGTCAATAAAAACTGTTAATAATTAAATGGAAACAACAGACAAGATACTTAGTGTTTAACTGAATAAACTTCATTGTTTTTATTTATTTTTTGCATTCAATCATTCTGAATTTTATGCGTATAACGTCCAATAAAAGCTGCGACAGGTGCACAACTGTTGCATCACATTTTCTTTCAATAACATTCAGTAATTGTTTAGGAACTGAGGACACTAATTGTTGATGCTTTGGAGGTGGAAGTTTTTCTGGATTTTGCTTTATGAACGACTTCAGTTGTGAACAGTTGAGGTTCTCAGCCGTCCTATTTTGTGCTTTATAATGCCCTAAACATTTTCAGTGGGAATCAGGTCTGGACTGCAGGCAGGCCAGTTTAGAACATGCATTCCTTTCTATGAAGCCACGCTGTTGTCACAGTGCAGAATGTGGCTTGGCATTGTCTTGCTAAAATAAGCAGGGACATCCCTGAAAAAAGGAAGGCAGCATATGTTGCTAGCCTGTGGTTGCCTTCCACCATTAATGGGACCTTCACAAATGAGCAAGTTACCCATGCCATTGGCATTAACACTACCCGATTAGCATCACAGATGGACACTGTGATGACACCAGTCCGGATTGTCATTTTCATCTTCAGCCCAGGGGACACAATGTCCATTATTCCAAAAACATTTAAAAATATGAACTCATCAGACCACAGCACTCTTTTCCACTTTGCATCTATTCTCTCAGATGAGCTTGAGCCCAGAGTAGGGGTGTGCGATATGATGATATAAAATCGTTAAGGATCATAACACTTTAAGATCGTCAGATCATCTGTGTGGGCACAGAGACTTTGACTCGCACCTGACTAGCCAATCTTAACAAATTTAGCGTAGTGCATGGTAGTATCTCCTGTTTGGTTATGTAGCGTGAAGCCACGGCGGAAAGAAAAAAGGAGATAAAAGCTTGAAGATGTCTGAACAAAAATCTGTTCTAAAGCAACCGTATTATTCACTCAGATTATAGACATTGCAATTCGATAACATTTGTTTTGAATTGTTGCACTTTAAGAGATAATGTTGATATTGTTGTTCATTACCTTTTATGTTTACATTCATTGCACATTTTTATAAAAACTTCACTATTTAAATTAAAACCTGTTCAGAAAGTTTCTTTGGCTTGAATTGTCCTTTTTTTATTTAAGTGTTTTACATGTTTTATATGTTAAACATAGGGAAATAATGGTCAAACATGCAAATTAGTCTAGTAAAATGAAAGTAAAAAAGAATCGTGATAAAATCGTAATCGTGATTTTAGTTTTAAAAAATCGTGATATGATATTTTTGCCATATCGCCCACCCCTAGCCCAGAGTTTTTCAGGTTCTCTTGAGCCCATATGGTAATATCCTTTACAGAAAGATGATGCAGATTGTTTTTAATGCAGGGCCACCTGAGGAATTAAAGTTCATGGGCATTCAGTGTTGGTTTTGATCCTTCCTTCTTACATGCAAAGATTTTTCAGGATTCTGAATGTTATGATATTGTGCACTGTAGATGATTATAATCACTTCATTTCATGTAATTGTACACTGAGAAACATTGTCTTTAAACCGTTGGAATATTTGTTTGCACAGTTGTTCGCTAAGTAGGGAACCTCACCCTATCCATGCTTGTGAACAACTGAGCCTTTTTTGGGGATGCTTATTTTACAACCCGTCATGAAACTCACCTGTTTCTGATTAACTTGTTCATCTGTGGAATGTTACAAACAGGTGTTTTTGGGCTTTCCTCAGCTTTAACAGCCCTTTGTTGCCCCTGTCTTAGCTTTTCTGTTACAGGCATCAAATGCAAGATGATTGAACATTTGCAAATAGAAATACAGTTTATCAGTTTGAACTTTAGATGGCTTGTCCTTCTTCTGTTTTTATTTAAATATAGGTTAAATAGGATTTGCAAATAACTATACTCTGTTATATTTACATTTTACATATTGTCCCAACTTCATTAGAACTGGGGTTTGTCTGTTCCTGTCTTTAAGTGATCTTGGGTCTCACTCTCTCCTCCAGGCGTCACGTGTTGTCCTTCCACACTAAAGCACCACTGGGTTACCATGTTCACCTATGCAGCAACATTCCTTTCATTTTCGGGGACGAGCATACCATCATGTCACACCTCACCAAGGTAATGTCGAGCACAGCCACTCTGATATCTTTTATCTTTGATTGAAACTTCTCACCACATCTGTCATCGGGTAGAGAAAGCACAAAAAGAATGCAATCAAACCTATAAAGCAGGCCTCTGGTAAGCAGTAGTTATGTCAGTGGCTTTTCCACTCTGACTGGACAGCCGAGTCTCCGCTCATGTTATGCTATGGGATTTTTTGAAAAATTTTGAATTTTTTGCATCCAGACAGAATATGCAGATCAGCACCAAAATCTAATGGCATCTTCCTTGGATCAAACCACACCTCTGGTAAATTTTTTAATGCAAATCCCTCCAGCTGTTCTTGTGTAATCTTGCTAACAGACAAACAAACAAACATACAAACGAACAAACAGACCCTAGCAAAGATATAACCTCCTCAACGGTTATGTTAGACACACTTGTTCCATCCTCCACTCTACCCTAATGCCTGCTTTCACACTAAAATGATTACGTGTCAGTGCACATTGATCATGGACCTATTATGGTTTGTATGGTAGACCTTTCACTACATGGCAAGCCAGGTAAGAGTTTACAAGTTGAATATACACTGCAGCACTCATTCACTGTGGCATTGTTTCGATAAGCTTCTGCAATGTCACAGAACATTGCACTGCCCCCACAGACTTGGACAGTAGGCACTAGGCATGATGGGTGCATCACTTCACCTGCCTCTCATATTACCCTGATTCTCCCATCACTCTGGAACAGGGTAAATCTGGACTCATCAGACCACATGACCTTCCTCTAGTCCTTTAAAGCCCAATCTTCATGCTCCCTAGCAAACTGTAGCCCTTTTACAGTTAGCCTTACCGATTTATGGTTTTCTTAAGGCTATACAGCTGTTCAGTCCCAATCCCAAGCTCCCTTCACATTGTGCATGTGGAAATGCTCTTACTTTCACTATTGAACATACCCCTGAGTTCTGCTGGGTTTTTTTCTTCAATTTGATTTCGCCAGATGTTTACTTGATCAACAATCATGATCATTCAGGATTTTTTTCTGACCACATGCTTTGGATAATTCTTTACCCAATTTTAGTCATTTCTGCTATCTCCTTAGACATTTTCTCTGCTTGATGCATGCCAATTATCTGACCCTTTTTTAAACGGACTAACATCTTTCCATGACTGCAGAATGCATCTTTCAACATGGTTGTTTAGGAAATTAGAAGCTACTCATTGCCTCAGCTGGAGATGATTAACTTGTCACTAGCTGAAAGATAATCTCTCATGCAGTAATTATCCAATAGGAGGCTCTTACTTATTTGCTTAATTACATCCAGGTGACAGCTTTTTTTGGCCAGGCAGTGTATGCATGGTGGATTTATGTTTTTCTAAGGCTTTTTCCATCATTGTATAACACCCAATAGAGGTTTGTGTGTTTACTCGAGATTTTCATGTTCACCGTCACTGTTATTCTTTGCATTATGATGTTTTTATGTGGACTTTTTGCAGACATCTACAATTCAGGAGTGGTGAATACCGTTTAAAAAACTATCCCCAGCTTTCAGACCATTTTCTCACCCAAAGCAAATGCCAGTAACAAACAGGGGGCTCTTTGAGGAATATGCACCAAGTGAGAAATACATTGCTGACTAAACAAAAGAAAAAAATAATTTCAGAGCTCAGGTATGTAATTCAAGGCTGCAACTCAAGGCTGAGCCCACAAAACAAAAGGGAGAAAAAGAAAAGAATAAGACCTGTGCAAACTAAAATGCGGCGCTGTAAAGAGTGCAGAGCAGAGCTCGCTGAGACAGAGACAGAGGAGGAAATTTGCCATGTTGCAATATCCTGGCTGAATCATCTCAGAGTAGGCCTGCCTCAGTTTAATAAATACTCTCATGCCACCAGTTCTTCCCTTTTGCTTTCTTGACTGTTTTTTTTTGTGTTTTCGTTGCTAAAATGACCGTACTCAAAAAAACACATGTCAACCACAAGGGTTTTGTAGAAGTCTGGTGTATGAGAGGAAGACAAGGAAGAACATTGTTTTGATCCTGTCTGCCACGCACAGTTCACCTGCTTGAAGCAATTTCCCACTCAGTCTCAATGAGTGGGAGTTCTACTCTTCAGTTTTATTTAACCTGATTTCTGTTTAATTTGTGCCACTTAACAAAACTGGATTGCTTCCCTTCTGTTTTTTTTTTTTTGCAGGAAAGTGCTTGTTTCACTGAGCAGGCCTTGTTCATCTTTACGGCTCTGAGCAGACTAGTGTCTTCTCTTAGTGATGTGCAGGAGCAGGCAGCTGCCAGACGATCTTTGGAGGAGGCCCACTGCCCTCAAAACATCAACACTAACAAGACAAAACACAACAAGGTAACCGGTTTTCCCCTGTTTATTTGATGATGCAGACACTTGAGGGGCATTTTCATTTGTGGTATTTTCTCAACTATTTGAACACCACTTGCTTTTTCTTAAATCACATTTTCTGTGATAGTACCACTTTAGGGTAGGTGGGGTTGCTGTAGCAACAATAAAAGGAAATTGAAGGGGAAAAGGTGCCAACTCTGCTAGGTTTGAAGCTTTTTTTCACACTAAGGAGAGAACTGTTTCTGAGATGGTTACAAGCACTTAAATCACATACTTTAAAAACAGTGGAGTCTTGCCAGTCATATATAGCAGAACAAATCCAAAAACAGGATGTGATTAATTTCTGTTGCAGACACCGTGGTGTTGTGGCTGTAGTCTGAGCGTCACATTTTTGTCTTGGCTCAAGTGGCTAGTAATGCCACTAGAAACTTACTCCAAGAAACTTTTAGGATGCTTCAAGGTGTAGTCAGCGATGTGGGAGAAAATGAGTCGAGAGGTTGTTTATATACGAATTTAGACCCGCCCCCCAAAAGCTGATGGACGTGCATCATCATGGAAACGGCCGTAGAAACTGCGTAGCTGACCAACGTAGCTAAAGTAACCCCAACTCGTCAGACAACTCGATGCAATTATTGATAACATCAAAACAACTGTACATTTTGGCAGATTAGACAATAAGATGAATGTCCAAGGGCTGTTACTGATATGTGAAGCACCACAAAGCTAATGTTGCTTACCTATCCAGCAGAAAGACGGTGTCCGTTTTCAGGTCTGTCAATTAGCGGAGTTCCCTCCACCGTCGGAAAGCAACACCAATATTGACCCGGGTCTTCGATCTTTCATGGCCATAGTCCTTCTTTTTCACTTTTCACTCCTCTGACCTTTTTCTTTTGGGCTGTTTTTCAGCCATTGCTACTTCACATATTGTATCTCTCTCTTATGCTAACTGCGCACGCTACGCATCCTACGACTCCCCCTCCCCCCTCTGTCTGATCTGCGCATGAGTATGATCGCCCCCTGGATGTGGGGGGGTGTACTCTGTTTTGGTGACTCGGCCCGAGCCACAGTATTTACCTGCTGAAATTCAGAGCCAAGGCTGTGTATTGAATCCGAACTTTTTTTCAACATGCTGTCAGTGGTGACATCTTGTGGACGGAGAGGAGAAATACGGAGATTTTGACAAATCGTGCATTAGATTAGAAGATCGCTGACTACACCTTTAATGGAAAGAGCTGAGTTGAGACACCACACAGTGGTGAATGACCTGCCTTCATGTTTGATTTGTGTTGATAAGACACTGACATTCTTGATATGTTTACACCGACTCACTGACATTTCGAAGAAGCCCTGGCGCTGCAGAGCTTTTGTGAAAAAAGATTAAAAAATGTAAATCATAGCATACATCAGGGATCTATAACCAATGCTGCTTTTGCCTACACTCTGCAGTATTTTAGATTTTTATGGTAATGAGTGCAGTTTTCTGAAGGGATGGGTACCTTTCACATTTGAACCAATACCGTACCAATGCCCGGTACCTGGGAATCGGTATCGGTACTCAACGGTACCAATTTTCGGTACTTTTGCGTGTGTTTATGGGTAATAAATATGAATTTGTTTAATTTTAAGACTTCAAATTTTTTCAATGTAAATTTATTTCTCAATATATAAAATTGAACAGATATTTATCAAAACAACATTCGTCACTACGCTCTTGCTGTGCTGTGTTCAATTCCGGTAAGGAAATTCCCCTACTCTACCCAATAGTATGCCCACTTCTTCCACTCCCTCGCAGTCACAAGGATGCGTTTCAGTACCTAAACATTGCACCGTTTGATTTTACGTGAATCAGTACTCTGTACCAACAGAATTTGGTTGGTACCTCTTAAAGTACCGAATTCGGTAACCATCCCTAGTTTTCTGTATCACGAAAGGATAATCAGCACTGCTTGCTCAGAGTCTATCATCTAGTTATAAAGCTGTTTAAATACTGTATGTGCTGAGCATATAAGTATTTCAAATGGCCAACATCAATTAGAGACAATACTAAGAAATATAAAATATGACAATTTCAAGGTTCTTTTGCTCTTATTTCAACATAGGGACAGACCAGATGGTGTTGAATTCATTTGAGTTCAGAGCAGAGATGAACAGCTACTCATGAGACACAGAATATATCATGATTCATGGTCATAACAAAGTGCAGACTGTAATTAAATTCATAAGCTTATCTAATGAATGAACAGGTGTCTTTGAGTAACATCACGCGGCTGAGTGTGTTGATGTGAAAAGAAATAGGAGAATTATGTCCTGTGATGTGCTTTTCTTGATTTTAAGCAATCTAAGCAACACAGCTGTATACAGAACTATTAGCTTGGCTTACATTGGGCTTTGCTTTTTTTCTCTCTTGAAGGTTGTCTCTTTAATGCAAACAGAAATGAAGCAACAAGTCAGGGTTATCAACATGGTGCTTTTTCTGCTTTGAACAGTTTCATCCCCTTGTGTAGTTAACATACTGATTTGCACTTTCATGAAGACTTGAGGACACATTTGAGATTATTGGAACAGGGCAAATGAAGGTCCACGTTGTGCTCCTCACTTATCTATTTATTATTTATGTATTCATTTGTTCCTTACATGAAAGCTGACAACTAAATCCATACACAGGTGCACATTACACCCTAAAACAAACACATTCATGATAGGAAAGAGAAATGTTTCTTATATTTGTCTGCCCCTACTTGAATAATTTAAAAAAAAAAGAACAGATGGCCTGACATCACATACAGTTGATTTTCAACAGCCTATATTAACCTCTCATTGATTTTAACAAAAAAAACAAGCAAAAAAAAGCAAATAAGTACAATAAAATGAATAACCCCCCAAAATACAAATTTAAATCTCAAAACATGCATCACATCCAATTTAATTTTCTAGTGTGTTTTGACTTTTTTTTTTTTTTGCATTTGTACATTTGTTTTAATTGAGTCTCTGCACAACCCTTTAAGTCCTGTGATTGGTAATTCCATATTTTTACACCTACAACTGAAGTACACATTTGCTTTAAAGTAGTTCGAGCAACTTGGTGCTTAAAATCAAATTTTCTTCTATGATTTTGATCTTCTGAAGTAACACAAACAGCTTTTGTAGGTTTTCTGGTAAAGCTCTGTTTCTGGTTTTGAACATAATTAGTAATGTCTGGAGTTCTATTATCTCTGGAAGCTTCAATAACCCTGATTTAATAAATAAACTATTGGTGTGTTCTCTAAATTTGACTTTGTGAATGATTCTGATCGCTCTTTTCTGCAATAAAAACAAAGGCTTTATATTAGTCATATATGTATTACCCCTCACTTCTGCAGAATAACTCAGATAAGGCAGTATAAGTGAACAGTACAACATTCTCATTGCTTTGCAATGTAAAACATCCTTGACTTTGTTCAAAATAAAAATGTTCTTTTGACAACTTTCTTTTAACATATCATAAAAGTGATTTTCATGTCATATTTTCATCCATTATAATTCCCAGAAACCTGAACTCAGATACCTGTTCAATATTAACTCCATCCATGTATAATGAAACTTTGTCTTTGATCACAGAAGCTGATTACAGACAGAATTTTCTTAGCTTATTGTCATTAACCCCGGAAAAGGTGGTGCTGAAGGCCTCTGTTAACCTCCACAGTTGTGGCTCATAATTTGCTTAATGTGGCATGGCTAACCTCATAAATCTTTTTATTTGACTGTTTCATATGTGAGCGTAACTGTTGCAGTGGTGGAAAAATAGATCATTCAGCCCCACTTTGAATCAGGCCTTGGGTCTCTTTCCTGTGTGTTATCCCCCCATTCTCTGTCCTCCGTTTCCAATCTTTTTTTCACTTCCCTGTTCTCTTGATAAAGTTGAAAAATTCCAGTCTTAATTGAGAGACGCTTACTACCCACTATCATGAGTACAAAAGAGTGGCCTTTGTAGAATCTGCTGCTTGAACTTGGTATAAAAGCTTTGATGACATGACTTTGGGTGTATCATGTGTTTTTTTTTTGAAGGTGTTTAACTCTGCAGTTTTTCACATGCTGCGTGAGGCTCTGGGTAGAAAACTGACCGCAGAGGAACGATTTGCCACCCTGACCCTGACAGATGACCCTCTAGTCTGGGCTGCTTACCCTAAAGAACCATTTACTACGAGTAAGTAAAAGTGTAATGGCTGTTCAACAGTTTTGCAAAGTCTTTCACATTTATCAACATTTGTCCTTACTAGTAATTCACTTACTGTGTATTCAACATTAACTTACAATACTGCTGGTTTGTCTCTAAAGCAGCTGCAGATACTCCAGAAAGCTGGAGGGAAAGGGAGCCCACAGACAAGGAGGTTAAAGCAGCGACTACTCTACAGGCTGGATTCAAAGGGCACTTAGTGAGAAAGGTCCTTGATGCCTCAACACCAGGTAATGTCATGCACACATGGAAATAATGTTATTACCATATAAAGCACTTCAGTACTTTCACAAAAGTACACATGTTTATAGTGTAAAGAACCAACCTCCTATTTCCATTTTCTATGATTTTTCAGTTAGTCACCTCCCATGTCTGTGAGTGGAAACGTAACCAAAAGAAAGCCCCAAATATCCTTTGTGATCAGTGCAATAAAGTAATCAGTTCATCAACAGCAGAGGTTTTTTTTCAAATTCTTCTGAAAAGTAGCAATTTAGAGGTGGGTGGTTTGTGCCCAACAGCGACATTACATTGTTTTGTGTACAGTAGAATCGAAAAGAGCCAGAGCTATAAAAGAAATTACAGTAAGTGATGTCATGACAACTGAAGCTTGTGCTCTATGATCATGTGTTCGTTATGATGATTAAAGATAAGGCTTTGACTGTTAAAACAAAAAAAGTAAACAAAAGACACATGTTATCAACAGCGTAACCTGACCCAAAATTAAGCCTGAGCTCACCTGAGCCCATGGAAGTTCTGTTCTCGTCCAACATGGCCCAGCCCATCCCCTTGACTATTAAACTTGTTTCAAACATGACATTATTTGACATTCTGGCCAGAAGGATTACGGCTTGTAAAGTGCAATTCGCTGTGTTTTACAGCAGAGTTTCATTCAGATGAGACCTGAGTAAGTGCATCACAAAGGCTTATGTTATAGAGCAAATGCAGTTCAAGTTGCTCCATACCTTTGACTTTCCTCTGCACTGACACAGCTTTTGTTCTTCAGATGATACTTTTCTTTCTTAAATTCTCAGGCTCCATTTCTTTTGTAATCTGTGCGCTGTGCGATGATCCACTGTGAAGGTGATGCATGAAACTGAGAGGAGTCAGAGGAAGATGCGCTGAGCTGTACATGGAAAATAATATGTTGATGCGTTTCTATATGTTGACTGTGTATATCATGGCTTAATAGATTGCTTTTTAAGTACATATGTTATTCATGATTATCACTTTAGAGTATCCCCCCTTCAGCAAAAAAGCAAGCTCAGCCTGACCAGACCTGAGTGAAAGAACACAGATCCAATGGACCAGGTCGAGAAGGGTTCGTGCTAGAAAATGTAACCTCTAAACTCGACTCAGTAGAGCACAGAAGCAGTTGCTTGACCTTGAAATTTTTTTTAAGAAAGGGAACACTAGTAGCAAAGACTGAGGAATTATGCAGGGAAATTAGATGTTGAAAAGATCATTGTAATACATCCAGATTTCCAGCACTTTGACAACGATACAAAAAAAATGTACATCTCATTTTAGAGCTTACCGTTTGAATGACACCTATAAAAGCTGGCAAGGATCAGGTCACTGTGAAGGCTGAAAGTAAAAGAATGCTCATGCTTCTTTTCCTGCTTATCACACACACATGCAAGCACACATTCTGCCCCTTTCATTTACTCTTTGATTTAGCCTGTTGGCACATTTATTGAGCCCGCAAGCAGAGGCACAAATATGTATTGATGAGATGCCACTCTTACTAATGTAACCCGACAGATGAGCAAGCAGCCACAAAGGAGATTCACACACACGAGAAAAGACAAAAACACACGTGCAGACAACACCCCAGCATCAACTGCCAAACCTTTCTGTGGTGACAGGAAGTGAAAGACGAGATGGACAGAGCTGAGCAGCTTTGCCTCAGTAGATTTGTTTATCAGCCTCGCTTTGGCATAATTATTTTTCGAGCCGCCTCTGTGCTGGCTAGACTCTTGAGCAGGTCACTGGCAATTTATCTCAGCTTCACTTAAATATCTCTGAACTCAAATTTCTTAAGAGGAGGCTGGAAATAAAGTGTGAAGGTGCAGAACTTCACAGGAAACACTCAAAGCATTAGGTGTTCTGTAATTGTATTTACATTTAAATACAATTACATTTATTTCACAAGTCTGCACAAGTTGTCAGACAAGTCAAAAGCTGCATTTCCACCAAGCATACTGGGTTAGTTTGGCTCAGAAGGGCAAACACATTTACTGGTGTTTCACTGTTGGATAAGGGGAACAGGTGCCCAAAGAACGGACCCGGTCAGTCCCACTTTTTACCCCACCTCTGAAGGATTGCCAAGCATTCCGAACCAATAAGAGGTGGAGCTAAAAGCACAGCAGTGTGTTGATTTGTCACATCAACTGTCAATTCTAATGTGTCAGCAACTAACATGAAAACATCTTCCATACCATGTTCAGAGAAGCCATGGATTTAGAAGGATTTGTTCACTCCTGTAGCTGTAAAGGATGTCGACACCAAACAATGCAACATGGAGTTATCTAAGGCCTCCATTGCTGCTTTTGTTTAAAATCGTGCCATACTGCAGGCTGCTGCACTTTGTTGTCTGGCTGTGATGTCACACATTTACTAGCGACCCTCTCCTCACAGCTCACACAGCTGGAAGGTACTGGCAGCAGAAACACAAACTACATCAGCGTTTACAGCTCCAAACCATACCAAACTGTACTGAACCAAAGCAGTCACTCTGTGGAAACAGGGCTGTAGAAAATCAAAAATATTTTATGTATCATGTAGGGCTGTCACTTTAGTGCATTAATTAGATTAATTAATTACACTGAAAATTAATGCATCATAAAAATTAATCGCAGATTAATCATAGCACACAAACATTTTGATATTGGCCAGCTGGAGGACCCGTACGTGGCAGTGGCACGTCACTTCACACATGCGTCTCCAGTCAAACCAAACAAAGCCCAGGTGACAGCAGGAATGGCATATTTAAGACTTATTTTATTTTTGAATCTATTTATCTATATTTACTGAATTCTTTAATAATGCATCAGGCCTAATTGTTTTGCTGGATGTCCTCGACCTTTTTCTTATTTTGAATTTGATTTATGAAACACACTTAAAGTGTAATTCGAGTTGCCTGATTGAGCTTAGAATTTTCTGAACAAGTTGCCCTGACTTTGGTTTTATTTAGTCACCAATAAAAATGTGGATTTACAAATCTTCACTTCTAAGTTTATTCATTTGATTAGTCATGCACTACAATTTTATAATATCCTAGAATTCAAATTCTTTATTTGGGTACTTTAAGCAGGTATGAGATTAAAATGCGATTAATTAGATTAATTAATTATAAATCCGGTAATTAATTAAATCATTTTTCTTTAATCGTCTGACAGCACTAGTATCATGACTTTAAATTTGCTCAAGTGTACCAAACATCTGAAACATCTTAGTCAGCCATCCAATCTGCCAGCAATGTTACAAAATACGTGCCTATTATGCACCATAAATATAAACAAAAACTGAACCTCTTGACTCTTTTGAAATGGGCCTGTCATGGTTAAGTAGTCTCAATTTTTTATTCATTCACTCGTCAAAGCACAAAGTGCAGCTTTCAGACCAGCACTTAAAGTCACAGCAAAACACCAATCATCGTTGAAAAACCACAGCCTGTCTACGTACTCTTTCAAAAGCTTTTCATTTAAAGAAAAGTTAAGAGGTGGCTTTTCTGATCGAAGGGAGCTACAGTACATTCCTCAGTACATGTGTTTATACCTCATAAGACTCTTTTCTCACATGAACTCTTTGACTCACCTGTCTGCCTGCTGCTCCGTCTGCCTCCCCGCGGTCTTGAAGGTGACAGGGGGCCTTCATCTTTCAAAAGGCAGCCTTGGCCTGCGATAATAGCTGTATCAATTTGGTAAAGTGGTTATTTGAAATGAAGGAGCTGAGCACAGGGAGAGGTGAGGGGATGATATGAGGACACAAATGCCAGATGTGATAATGTCTATCGCACACAATTGTCGCTTTACTGAAACACAATTATATTCAGCACAAAATCATGACACTGTAACAATGAATGTTTTTGTCTCAGATTTTTGGGTCACATTACTTTGTGGAAAAAGGAGGGAGATGTAATGTGAAAATGTGAATGATACTCTCTCATTAAAGTTGTGCCATTGTATCATCAAACGTATTACTCACATATGTTTTTTCTATTATCTCTGTATTATATTTAAAAGCATCTTCTGCAATATATGTTAGTTTGAGGGTACATAAGATCAATTCTTGGGAACATAACCCCCTTTGTAAGATTTTCTTCAAACTTAACATAACTTGACATTTTAACTTGTATAAATGTTGAATGATTCATATAGTACTTCAATTCTTGGCTTTTTTTTTTTTTTACTTTAATCAATCAATCAACCAATCAATCTCTATCTGTATCAAATTACATTTTACAAAAGAGCAGGTCAAAGCCATGCTCTATTGTTCTTTTATTTATTTTTAATTTATTTATGTATTTTTTGTTGTTTTATTTATGCTGGCCCTCTGTGATTAGTTTTCTTTCTGCCCTCTTGTCTGACTCATCAAAATTTCTGCCTGATTGTTGATGTTCATCTTATACTTTTGGTTTTCTGCCTTTGTTGTCTGTGTTGAATCATATTGTAAGTATTACAAGGACCCAAAAGCAAGACTCAAACAAAAATGTTCTTTATTTATTTATTTTAAATGTATTTTTTGGGCATTTTGTACCTTTATTGATAGGAGAGAGACAGTGAATAGGCTTGTGAAAGGGGGAGAGAGAGTAGGGGAAGACACTCTGCAAACTGGTCACAGGCGGGATTTGAACCTGGACTGGCAGAAGCATGTACATGGGGTGCTAACCACTACGCCAAACCAGCACCCCAAAAAAATGCTCTTTATTTAAAAAACATTGCTCAAAGTAATGAAAAAAAGAAGTCACCGCAACGCATAATCACAACAGCGGGAAAAACGTGAGGGCAGGATGTGAAGTTGCCTGAAAAGGAAAGTGAGTTGTGACTACAAAATAAAAGCCGACATGACACTATAAAAGACAAGACAGAAGTAAACAGTGCAGACTTAACACAACTGACGAGACAGGACAAAATATCTTCTTCTAAAATGTGCTATGTAAATCAAGCTATTATGAGATTAACATTAAGAATCACGCTACTACAAAAGACCCTCACCCCTCTTCTTGAAGATTCACTAAACATTATTGTCTTCCATTGGTAACCCTCACAGAGGCATTATACTGCAGATAGTTCTTGTTTTTGTTAATTTCTTTTATTGGTGCCACTGTAGAGGCAGCTATTTACCATCAGTGGGGTCCAAAAATGTTTCTCTCGGTGATGTTGCATTGCATAACATGAAATGGGACGGCACCATATGGGAACACAGAGCGATGCTTAGTACTGTATCATCTATCCTATAAAACTGTATCATATCACAGAGCATCTTATTTCATCATATCACAAAGTATTGTGTATCCTGTTGTGTGATGTTGTATTTTATTGCACTGTATTGTGACATAATCTTTCAGATCGTATTATACCCTATCAAAACCAACATCACATTGCATTTCATTGTGGAATATCCTAAATTATTGTACAGCAAATCATATCCTTTTCTGCTTCAGTTTGTCTCATATTAAATTGTTTTCTTGTTTCATATTATGTCAAACTTATATTTGACTCTCACATGGATTTCTTTGCCTTAAATCTTAAAGGTTAACTCTTCATCTATTTTCATAAGTGTGTGTTTGTGTTATTATCTAGGTACAAAGAGGAACCTTCAGGCATTTCAGATCCTTTCAGACATGTGGTCAAAGGTTGAAACAGACTCAGAAAAACACGCTGCCCTCTTGCTTCGGTAAGTGGTATTTAATATCATCACTTTGAATCCATGTATAGAGTGCGTGCACAATGTATATGCCTTAGAAAGACATTGCACCTTTCCAACCAGGAAGATGTAAATACGCGCCGTGTACGTCATCATCAGCGAGAAGTAAAGGGCTCCCAACGCAGTATTGTGCCAATGTTATAAATATACATCGTATGGCGTTTAGCCTCTCTGTTTCACCGCACACCCAGAATCTGCTCCTGCTCCTGTTTGCAGTGGCCTGTGGTGGCCATGCAGGGAGCATTTTCCACATTGTGTTCCATCTTTTCCCTGTGGTACCATCTGCTGTTTATCCTCCCCCCACTCCAATCGACAAGCAGCGTCTGCCGATTGACCCGCTGCCTGAGGAAGTGTGTGAGCACTGAGAGCTCGGTCTGCGACTGTGTGGTTGTTGGGGTGTAGTTTTAGGGTTTGTTGGGTGTTGCTAGTTCTGTTTTCTTTTTCCCTCTATTTTTCCACTAACAGGATATAATAGTCTAATTTTTGTTATATGTCTGTGCCACTACGGAAGTGGAAAACATGATTTAGTTTAGTTTATTTTTAAGCATTTGTTAAAAATAAAAAAGTTACCTCCTGGTTGATGTCAAGGAGACAAATACGTATTTAATGCACAATATTGGGTAATTCACTGGTTATTATTATCAAAAATTTAAGGCAAGCCACTTCCCACTGTCTAAATTGTACAAATTAGTGTACTCCTCAGTGTTGTAGGACTCGAATCCAGGACTCTGACTGGAATCTGACTCAAGTTCGGATGTGTCGGACTCGTGACTAGACTCGGATTCGTGTGCTGATGACTAGGACTTGGGGGAGGACTTGAGCTTATTTATCAATGAATCCTTTGTGTTTTTATTATTTTTTCATTTGTTATTTCTTCTGGTATAAGGTCCTCATACCATACTCTTCAGCCCACGGTGGGCATGTATGTTAGATTACCTGCATGCATTTCACATGCTGTCACCTGCTGATTCCTGCTACCAGTGCACCTATTAAAAGGGTATTTAGCCGCTGAAGCATTCTGATGAGGCCTCACTGATGAGCAGTTCCATGCTTTCAGAGCTAATGTTTTTGAAATGCAACATGTAAGCTCACCTCCAGTAGGTGGCAGTTGTTATATTGTAGGTTTTCAGAAGGCTTAGAGACTGTCTGGTTTCCAGGGGTGTTGGTGGCTGATTTGTTTTCAGTTAGAATATGGAAACGTTATTTTAAGTTTATGAAACATTTTTCAAACATTTGATCTTTAACACATTCTTGAAAAAGAACAGCAATCTCGCAACACTTGCTGCTTAAATTTGCAGTCCTCTGGCAGCTAATACATTTCTGTTAAAATGGAGAAAATTGTATTATTTATTTTTTATGAAGACATTTTTAAGTGATGTGATTTTTAAGTGGAGAGCTGAATAGCATCAAGCCTCTTTGCTTAGACTCAATATTGAGGACCCAGACAGGCTCTGGGAACTTTTCTAGTACTTGGGCTAAGGTACGGAGGACTCGACTCGGACTCTACTCTGATTTCTTTTTTGTTGACTCGGACCCAAACACTGAGGACTCAGACTCCATTTGGACTCAAGCTATGGTGACTTGACTACAACACTTGTACTCCTTGCCAGTTTTGGCCACTTCTCCAAATGTTGTCAACATAATTGTGTAATTTGACCATGGCAGTTTTGTTAAGAGTTCACTGTCAAGCCACTGTCAGCCATTTAATTGTTTAATTTTGAAGAGCTAATTTCCCCTTGTTTTTACCACTTAGTACTGAAATAATGAGATCAATTATGTTGAAGCATTTGATATTCAAGAATATAGAACTTTTTGTTTGGGCATTGAGCAAAATGGCTTAATGCAAGAGAGCACCAAGACACTATTTTCTTTCTGTTTTTTGACTCATTTTCTGTGTTTCACCAGGCCCATTTGGTGTCTGACACTTTTGTGATTAAGGCCATTTTACCTGAGGTTCATTTGTATTTAATGCTGTATTTTTACACTGGAGTTAAATTATGTTAAACTTATCAAGATATTTTTGGATGATTTAATATAATAGATTTGTCACCCTTATCTTACAATATTTGCTGTTTCATTACCACAAAGGAAATAAGAAATTCTTTTACAGTATTTTGTTCTTCTGTTTGTTGTGGCGCAGGTATATTATTGAACACTCAGAGATAAAAACTGAGCTTTACCCCTGTCAGCAGAGTCAATGGACCAGAGTCACCTTCAGTGATTATTCTGTCTCCCTTCCAGACACAGCAAACTCCTGGGTCCTGCTCTTCAGGTTAGAGATCACTAAGAAAGGTTGATGCAGAAACAAATTCTCATCATAGCTTACAAAATGAATGAACCAAGATGTGAATTTCAATATCATTTCAGAATTTTAATGTAAATGAAGGAAATGTATCAAACATTTTTGTTGATCTTTATATCTGGTGTGTTGTTTCTGTTTATGAAGAGAGGTGTTCCTGGTCTGTGAGGAGATGCTTCTGGTACCAAAAGTCTACTCCCCTATTCCTCATTGTCTGCTGCATGTCATCAATAATGACACAGGAGAGGAATTGGATGTGATTTTCAATAAAGTGGTCCCTCATATCTATAAACCCAACAAGGTGTGTTTGTGGTGGAATTCCTTGTAGTTCCATCCATCATGCACTTTAGACAGCCTATTAGTTAATGTAAATACTTTCATGTTTCACTTTTCTACTACCACGATTGATCTCTTCACTTAAAGAATTACTTTGCCAAAGACTGGAAACACTCTAGTTGGTTGGTGTAACAACAGTTGGAGCTTTTAGATACGTTTTCATTTTTTTGTTATAGTGATGGTATTGTTCAGCTCTTTACAAAATGTCACATTAAAACTTTACAGCTCATAGAAAACAGATTAAAAATGTGTTCACACTGAATGCGACTTTTCAACCAAGATTGCGTCACAAACCCGAGTCCTGTTGCCTCTACTTAGTTCATCTTGTGGTTGTCACTGTTGCTAACGATTATATCATATCCCGTAATAGGACATATTAGCTGTCATAATTCCAACTGTATCCTTTTCACTCACCTACCAACCACAAAACACTGCAGCTGCTGGCCCTGCAACAGCATTACTGTGAGTTTTCTGGGGTCCGTCTGGGTGGAACCAGTGTCTTCACTAATGTGTCTCACATGTACATAGAATGTCACTGTCAACTTGAATTAAAAAAAAGGAAAGATTCAAATAATTCAATTTTGGTGATGAAGCATGGTGACCTACTTTGCGTCCAAAGTGACCACCTTGTTCCCATCTGCAGCTACAGGGGCGCCGCCCTCATGTCTCCCAAGATGCAACCAAGTCACCCAGAATGTGTCTGTCGCATCGCGTGAGATCTGGTTGCTTGTGGTCTTGGCTGATTGTGGCTGTATATTGACTCTGCATGGAGAGTGATCGCCGAGGTCACCAAAGTCGCATTTGGTGTGAATTCACCTTAAAAATGAAATGTCCCAAACAGGAGTTTTATTGGACTCCACATTCCATCTTCCTGTAGCATTTTTTTATTTAATGAGCATGCAGAAATAAAAGCAGAAAACACACTGGAATGTCCTATAACTTTTTTTTGTCATTCATATCTATCTTACATGGTTTTTGCTACAAAAGACAAAACCATAGTTTAATCTCTTTGTATGTTGATTTGCAGCTTGGTTATACATTTGTAGCAGAAGGGGTCACACCAGAGTCGACCCCTGCTGGTGCCAAGTGGAGCTTGCGCGTGATTGGCTCCAAAGGACTGCCTGAACTGTCACATGCGACTCCACTGAATACATTCTCTGTTAAAGAATACAGTGATTACTATATTCCCAATGGCAAAAACCTCATCTGTTGGTAAGTGAATGATCCCTGCGTGGTTTATAATTTTCATTGTTTGAAAGATGTGCAATAAATATAATTCTTCTCCAGTAATTCACATTTCTTCTTAATTTAAAGATAGTGCATGATAAAAACCTGAAGGGTATAGAATAGAATAGAATAGAATAGTATGATGATTTAGGGCAAGTTGTGATAACAGTCCAAAAGTACTTCATAATAGTCGCATGGAGCCCTTTTTTAACCACAGGAAAACTTTGTATCTGCTTGGACCAAAAGAAAATTCATTTGAAACTTTTCCACAGTTACCTTGTGGATGTGACAGCAGATGTCCTTGGAACAGTTCAGTTTCAAACATCCAACCCTGACGTTTTGATCCATCTGTCCATTCTTGACCAGGAGAAAAAGGTGATCAGCAATAAGGGAAAGGGCCATGTGGTCATTCCTGTGTTCAAGTTCTTGGTGAATGAAGGTGAGCCTGTAGGTTCTTTCCGCTGCAATTTTAGTTAGACTGTAGTTAGTATTTTGATCACTCCTCTGATGGTATAATCTTTATTTGCTGTTGTGAGATCTTAAGCAGGTATTAACACAAGGGCACTCTGCAGCCCCTTCTCTCACAGTGGTGTTTTAGCAGATACTGTAGACTGCAGATAGAATGATGCGGATTAGCAGTTAACATCAGTTGGATCCTTCCCACAACTGCACAAGTAGATATTTTTTCTTGATGCACTTATATCCTCAGGTTCTGACATACATTTTTATTTTTATGTTTTTTTTCAGCAATTATTCTTATGATACATAATTTGGCTGAGACAGGTATCTTTGGTAAAACTTTTTGGAATTTGACCTTCACCAGTTACAGTGGGCAATACATAATCTATCCCTCTCTCAAGCCTTTTTCATTTTTTTGATAGTAATTGAATTATCCTGAACTGTGTCAATACAAATACCAGTTTCTCCTCTGCATTCTGTGTTGGAGATTTTTATATATATATATAATTTTGCACATCAGTATAAGGGACATCATAATTGAAAAATGGTAAAGGGATACATATGTGAAATATAAGTAACTTACAACTATAAACAGAACTAGATTCGGTCAAGACTAATGCATGTAGAAAGGAAATTGTTACAGATACAAAATCATTTCACAGACACTTACTGTTTTGACAAGTGTGGGGACTCAGTGTGCTGAGTGTTACTTTCTCCTTTAGGCTGACACTGCTCAAAATCTAAGAATACACGAAAATAAACTTATCATTGTATACTTGAGAAATCTTTGCTTTTTAAATACATAAACATGCTAGCACATTATGTAATCAGTCTGGCATGTTGGGTAACACCTGTGAACGTTAATGGTCTTGTTATTTGTTAACAGGACCATGACTCTAAGAGTATGAACATAGTCATTCCCAGACATGAATGCTATGTTTTTCCTCATCATTATGAATAATATTGTTTATTTTGACAAAGGACACCAGATTTCACCCTCTTTTTCAATCAGACAAATAATTTGTTAGTAATTTGCTGATCTCCCTTTAACAAAAGAAGAGTTATGTTTATGGACAGGCAGTGACAAACTATGCACATGTTAAAGTAAGAATGTCTGTATGTTTTTTATTTGTCTAATTCAACCTTTAACAACTATTGAGCACACTTTATTAGCTATGCAAGACAATCAAGAACAGAGAACCGAGCAGCCAGTTGAAGCACTTCACACAAAAGCTTTTAAAACTCTGCTTTTAAAACTCCTGGGGCTGCTGTTCAGTTGTTGCTTCCATCAGATTGAACCCATTGCCGGTATTTCCCAAGATAGCAGCTTAGTTTAATAGCTCTGTTTCTGTTACAGCCGACAGTTGCAGTGATGAGAACAGGCAGAACCAGAAGGGATCCCCCTCCCAGGACAAGGGAGTGAAGGTGGTAGACACTCCACAGCACAGACACACGGCGGACGACACAGCTGGGAAATCAGACTGGGACCAGCCTCGTCCTCCCACAGAGACGATGGTATCACTGACAGCTGCCTGCGTGGTTTCTGTCGTTACTCAAACACTTTACTGCTCTCAATTGTACACACACATACTCGCCAGTGCATCTCACTTTCCCTCACTGTCTTTCTCACCCACTTGCTGACTGCCTGTGTTGATATCAATTTTTCACTGCCAGATACATATAACGCCTCACTCTCAGCCACACACACCCCCATAAGACACACTCACACACAGACAAATCCACCAGAGAGGAGCAGCAGAAACTGGATGGGTGGTTTTGTTGTCACTGTCTGACTTATCAGTGCTTGTCAGGGAGGAGGGATTTGTGCATGATTTATGAGTCATTTGATTGTCTGCAGGCCTCCCTTATCTAACACAACAGTTTGCTGATTGCCAAAGTGTATAGTAGGTGCTATATGTGTGTGTTCTCACTTACAGAGATACACACAAAGACACAGCAAATGTCTGTGTGCACTGGTCCATAAAACCGCTGAAATCTCCGAAGGTTTGTTTGTTTTGCTTTGGTGACTGCCAGTGATTCACCTGGGGAACAAGCAGAAATTTAAACCTGCTCAAAGTCAATTTTGACACCCTTAAAGATACAGACAATCTAATATTGATGAATGCAGTTGATCTTTGTTAAAGGCTGTGTGTGTGTTACTAAAGAACCCTGAAGGGGACCTTACTTGGATGGCAGGGGACATCTAGAAACTCTTGATTGAGGGGGTAATTTCTCAGAGAAGGGGTGGCACTTTCAAATACAATACAAAACTCAAATCCTTATAATTTCAGCTTCTATCCAAATTGTATACTTATATTTATACCTCTGTGCTAACAAAACAGGGTTAAACATCGACAAAAATAATAGAATGATTTACAAATCCTTTTTGACCTTTTTTGAGGTTGGTACAAAACAAGGAGAAGATAATTCATATTCAAGCTGATTGACTTCTTTATTTTTTTTGTGAATACTCACTCTTCTTAAACTTTATGCCTGAAATACATCTCAAAAAGACTGGGGAGCAACAAAAGACTGGGGAAGTTGCAGAATGCTGTAACAAACCAACCTGGTTAGTACCCATCTACGGCTGTAATCAATCAGCATTAAAGGAGGGTCGGCTTTATTTAATTCAAAAGTCTCAGTCAATAGCCTGAACATCTCACTGGGCCATTCATCTTGCTTTGAGGAACAGCCTTCCCATCAGCAGCATGCCAGAGTAAACAGCCGCTGATCAGGGCTTAGACTATTGATTAAGACATAAAGCCAAGGGTCAGTGATTAAAGCACAGTGTTACACCACAGGGAGGTAAAGATGCTTACTAATGGTGCAGTTATGCTCAAAGCTTTTCCTGTGTGTTTTGTTTAGGACTTAAATACAAGTCAAACCTCATGCACAAGAAACTCATCTAATCAATGTTTTAAAAAACAAAAGCAACATCAACACTAAGACAAGTGACCATTTTTTAAGTCTAACCAACCGTGTTTACTGTGACTGAGTTAGAGGAAATCTCATGCTGCCAGGCTCCTTCCAGTTTTAAATAGTTAAAAAATGTCCTGTGATTTGACTAATTTTAATTATGTTCACTTGATGTTAGTATTTATAAACTTTGAGTGAGTAAAAAATGCAAAAGACAGTATGGTTTAGATTATAAAAGTCATTTAAAACTCTAAAAAAAATATGAAATAGTTTAAAGTATCACTACTGCCTGATTCTAATGGCAGAGTTCGCTGTCCTCCTGTGGCACATTAGTAAAGTGCATGTTTTGTAAAGAAAGAGGAAAACAAGATGTTTTGGACATTTTGATCTGCAACACCATTCCAGCATTGATGTAATGTGGTCCTGCCTTTACATGGAAAAGTTACAGTGGTCAACAAAGACAAATGGCCAACTATGGCTCAGTGCAGTTCAATAAAAGGAAAACAGTTTCAAGAACAGAAAAAATTGCAAACTTGGAAATGCAGTACAATTGAAATGATGCAATGGAAAAATGAAGAACAAGTTCATCAACAAAACAAGCATTGCAATCTAGAAACGGAACAAAGCCCCAAATAGTCCAAACCTAGACAACAACTGCAAGAGTGGAAACACAGCATAACCAAGTACAACAACAGAAACGCTCCAAGATGAAGTCCTAAATTGCATTGCATTTGCTGTTAATCCATTTTATTTATTCTTGCAGTGTGTTATTCATTTGCACCATGTTTCTGTGTTTGTATTTTGTCCTGGCCTTTTGGCCTTTGGTTTGCAGTCTTATTGTTTTTGTACTTGAAGCTGTTTTACTCTTATGAAACTGAAGCCATTGAAGATTGATGTCCTTCTTCCGCTCCGTCTTTCCATTAAGCATAATGTAAACATTCTTTTCAGCTGCCAAAGGATTTATAGTCCGTGTGGTTGTCTACACAGTCAAACCCACAGAAGACATTTTTCAAAATTAATTTGGGCTTAGGAAATTATTTCCACTGACCTCAAAGGAGCAAAATTAAGGTCACAACCTCTCTACACTGCACAGACTTAGCCTGACAAAAGTCTGCTTAACCAGCAGCCTAGCAGAGAGGGCTCACTAATGAGAGGAGAGAGGATAAAAAGGAAGGCTATTTCTCACTTTCGTAGTTTGATTCTCATCCTGGTATGTGTTGAAAGCTTGTCTCCCGTGTCTAATGTGATGGATGTGGGAGTGACTACCCATGAGAAATCTTGGCTTACCCTCTGCCTCCTCTGTCTTTTTTCCAAGCATGTGCTTCTGTCAAAGAAATAGAGAACATCAAAATCAAAGTGTCCAGTTTCTTCATCAAGACCTCTGTCTCTCTGAATCATCAGCATGAATAATACAGCTCGTTGTCTGATCAAAAAAATACCGAAGAGAATGCAAATTCTTCACATTGTAGATGGCCTTGGATTTATAATGCATGTACAGAATCTATCGGTCAAGTCTAACTTTAACTGTAATGTGGGTTTTGCATGCTGACTTTCATGTTTTTTTTTCTTCACAGGGTCATAAGTACGTGGTGCAGGCAGAGGTGCTTTGTAAGAGCTGGGATTTGGATGAATCTCAACTGGAGTTTGTCCATGGACTCAAAGATCTGGAGAGGAAAGAAAAAATAGGTAAATGCCCATAAAAACAGAACTGTGAAAATAAACATCCAGACTCATGTAGTACTAATAAAAAAAAAAACAGTGATTATGTTTGTCCTTCCCCTCCAAATATACAATTATCAATTTTTGCGGTTCTAGTAATTTTTAAAATGAAACGCAATGTGTGACCTAATGATAAAACTAAACCCTTGCTCTAAAAGGAAGCTTATATATCAACAAATATACTAACAGCAGTAAAATTATCCTGTCTTATTTTTGTAGGTTTGTGTTTGAATGAGATAAGTGCTATTTATTTGATGATCCTCGAGTCCAATTCAATTTTATTGCAGTTCTTGATATTTTAAAATAATTGACATTGCTATTTTTTTTATTTTAACCTTTTCCTGACAACATTTATATCCAAAAGAATAAAAAGTCTGAATTCTATAAAATTTTAAAATAAATGTATCCCAGTTTATTCATTATGATACTTCAGTTTTATTGAAAACAGGAGCAAAATTTACAGACTGATGCCCACTTGCTAACAGTTAATGCAACCCTCTCTGCTGTGATCTGCCTCTCATTAGTTTTTAGCCTCACTACTCTGTAGAGCTTCGGTCTGCTGTGTGGGTGAAATACGAAGACCCATACATGGGCTCCAACCAGCATGAAACAAGGGCACTTCTTTTCATGGTGAGGTCATGAGTCTTTACTCATAAAGTAAGGGATGGATTTTACTCATTTCTGTGATCTCTCAGAGTTGAGAGGCAGCTTTTGTGAGCCTGTCAAGTATTGGCTGGGTTTCATCAGGGTTAGCATTGGCTTTCTCTTTCCCTTGATGGTGCCAAATGAGGTGAGCCGTATTGCTACAGAATTTTATTCACGTTCTCGCTCCTCAAAAATTTCATGTGTCATGTTAATCTCTTATGTTCTTTTCAAAGTCCAAATGAAGTCCACACAACAGATTTAAATGTCTACGGTTGTCTCTCTACCATGCTGCCATGTTTGATTACTAACTTTCCGGCACAATGAACATGACCTCTGTTGACCTCAGCTGCAGTGGCTCGAAAGCATCAATGTGTGGACCCAACAAATAATTGATTTCATTTCTATACAATCAAAATATTTGGTGTTGGAAGTTAAGGAATTCAGTAATACTGATAATTGATAGATGTGAATCAATATACTATTGCCAAATATTACAATACTATGGTGTGTCAATTTTTCCCCCACCCCAAGAATACAACATTTCTCCCAACTTCAGTGTCACATGATGCCATTTAAGTGTTTTATGGCACTTTTAATGTTTATTTGCAATGTGACTTTTTTTTAGTGGATGGGGCTGAGCTAGTGGCAAAAACATCTAGACACACAAGCTACTGCAGGTCAGCAAAGTGTTTTTTACTTGTTCTTTACAAGATAATACAGGTATCTCAGAATATGTGAGATAAATTCTCCATGACCAAGAGACTGACAAAATTCTGAATGAATTCTAATCTAATACTACTTATTTAGACCCTGTTTACACATATTGACTAATACTGACCTCCACTTTGGACTTTAAACAATGAAGTTGACTGCATACAATTACATACAGTCTTATTGTGCAGTACTGTTGTGTTTTTGGTGATAACCTTTGGTTAACTTACAGTAGTCTGACCTCCCCCTGTTGAGCTTCTGTTTGTCATGTGCAGTGAAGTAAGGTAAATATGGCTATGGATTATCCACATGATAAATAAGTTTGTGCAGGGAGAAAATGTCTCCAGACTACCTGACATGAGACAACATAATTCGGAAAATTGCATGCACAGGCTTTATACAGACAGGAGATATATACGCCACTCTTTCCTTTTAGGCTCACTTTATTGATGCTACATTCACAGTACACTTGTCCGTCCCCTATTATTGTCCCGCACACAACACAGTACTACACACACACGTTCCTATCACACACCCGATTCTGCTATAGTGATGATCAGTGGGCAGGGTGCGCGGGATGTGGGTTTCAAATTGGCAACCGCTATGTCTTCTGTGCCTTAAGTTGTTTTCTTTGCATATAAAGAATTTCAGTCAGATAGAAAACAAAGAACAATGGTGAGGGACTTGACCAGTCGTAACCTGTGACTCGACTCGACTCGACTTTACAAAACCTTTGACTCGACTCGACTCGTTTCGACTTGCCCACAACAGAAAAAACTTGGGACTTGCTTGAAACTCGGATCAAATGACTCGAGAATTGCTTGGGATTCGGATCAGAGGGACTTGGGCAATTGTCTGCAATTTAGCATATAAATTGTAGGACATCAGATTTGATTGAAACAACTCAATTTTAGAAAAGTGGCAAGAGACTCCTGCTGTTTTCTTTGTGTATGAGCTGCTCCAAAGAACTGAATCTTCAGGGAACAACAGGAGCTGCCATCTGTTTGAGGCATCTTTCCCCTCTTCTAATTTTTTTTGTTGTTCTTGATGAATAAACAAGATGACAAACTTAATATAATACAAAGTTAGAGCAGTTTGCAAGCTGAAAGACTGACTCTCAAAGCAGAGTTGATCAAGTGACTAGGATAACTATAAACGGGTGGAATTAACATCACTACAAGGAAGGCTGAACAATAGTGAAGAGCACACCTTTTCTTCTTGTTAATGGCAGACTGTAAAGCAAGAATATAGGCATTTTTATAATTAATTTTAATTGCCTGTAATTGCAATTCATGTTTGCCTCAAAGGTAGCAGTGGTTTTTGCCTGGTTCTAATACTGTGATATCACAGTGATGTAGGTTAGAAAAGGGTTTATTTTAGAGATCTGATTTCTGATTCAGAAAGAAAAAAATACTTGAATCTGTCATTTAGGAGGTAATGGGACTAAGCCTTAGACTCGACCAATTTTTTTAATGAGTCAGCCAATCAAAGATACTTAACTTGTTTTGCACCTTTCAAACAAGTTTAATTTTAGCTTGAAGTGCCAACCAAGAAAGTATAAAAGTGATGGACAAATACAGTTGGTACAGTGTTAAGAATTAGAGCTGAAGCACATTAAAGTAGATATTTGTGGTGTAGAAAGGAAAGATATTTGACTGTTTTAAAAAAAACAAACAAACCTCAAGGCACTCTCGAAATATCATGTTCACAATCAAGGGATGAGGGCTGGTGATATTGACCTTTGACAACAACTAAAATCTAAGTAGGTTTTCTCTAGATAAAGGCTTAGTAAAGCTTTGTGCACTTACTGTTACCTGGACATAAACTGAAGCAGAATTGTAACACAGAAACACTCAGTGGTTTAGGCTCAATGCGGCTTTGTCCTCACTTCAATCTGCTGTTCTCCCAAACTGTGCGGGAGCAGCACCTTTGAAATAGACCTGTACAAAGGGGCATATCTGATTGTGTGATGTCATGCCAGTACACCCTCAACCTTGTGGATGTATCAAGCAAAAATGAGCTGAAGAGACACAAGTGCCAAGTGGAGGACATTTTTAAAACTTTTTGAGATAATAGAAGAATGGCCTGACAATACAATGAAACAATGACCAAACAGTTTTTCAAGCTTCCGGTACTGACAGTGTGGAGGCAATAGAAGCGTTCATTCTACTTTAGATCACACACATAGGGACCAGGAAAAGCATGTGTTCAGCAGGAGTCTATGTTTTTTTGTCTGCCTCAACTGTATATTCCCTATGTGTATTCATGCCAGTTATTCATGCATGCATTCAGGTTATGAAAAGCTTTTTGATTTGCCCTCCTTTTAGAGTGGACTTCCTGAGAAGTCCTCCCTGTTTGTTCATGCACAGCATTTTTTGTATTCTGAGAGAAATGTGGCAGATACTCAGGCAGCAGTGTCAGGGGTCAAGGCAGACGGGGTTTGTACTCTGCATCAGTAAGCCAGAGGCCTGTTAATCACAAGCCTAATGAAAGCCAAATGAATACAGCTGCTTTAGCAGATCAGAGTCTGATTTCTTGTGCCCACAGCTCGTTGGCCGAGGCAATAATCCTGTCCTCTGCCACCAACCCTGCCTCCCCGCCTTTAATCATGCCACACAAATTGGATCGATTGTAAAATCAGGTGCTTTGAAATTTATAGAAGCTTTTTACGAATTCCGGGTTGATGAATTAATTGCAGCATGGATGGGTGTTGATGTGGAAAGAGGTGTCAATTTACATGATTGCTTGAGGATAAAGGCTGCTGTCAGTGAATCATTACTTGTTTCTGTCTGTTGCTCCTGACAGTAGCCTCTGTGCTTACCCATTCAGTTTGCATAGCATGAAACCTGAGGGAGATGAGTGTATGTGCCTGTGTGTGCCATGGTATATGTGTTTTTGTGTAGGAGGCATAGAGTGAACAAGCTAGATATACAGATTTTAGATGTTTACCGCACTGCCAGACAAAGAATATAGCCTGACTCCATGTCCAGTGAGCCTCTAATCGAATTGCTCATCCTTCATGTAGCTTATAATGTGAAAGTGTTACCTGTGCTATCAGTGAGAGTTGGTGCATGTTTTCTTCACGACATCGGCTTGTTCACTCTTCTACTCGCGTGTCTCTGCCAGCTTCGTTTAGTTGTCAAAATGTGTACTCTAATAGCAGAAAGGCTCTCAATAGTTTCATGAGTCTTATGATTTTTAGTGTCCTACTTGCCAGTGGCGTGACACACTGCTGATGTGACCAATGATAAGTGAAGCTAAGAAAAGCTAAATGAGCCAAACACTGTACCCCCACCATGAAACTATATTTTCTGTTCTTATGCAAAAGCCCTCAAGTGTCGTCTTTCCTTTCAGGTGGTGCGCATGGTTTTTATTTATCGTTTTTCCACTTATAATCTGTGTCAAACATGATATGTGCATTTCTTTTGCCCATTAAGATATTTTTGTGTTTGAACTCTGCCTGTTCTAAAATGCATTTTGTACATGGGAAATAATCATTTTTTATAATTTTCTGTTGCTTCATATATTTTACAGACATAATGTACTGAAGCTGGTAATAAGCTACTGTAGTAGAATAGAATTTACCTTTTTAATTTTATAAACATTGCTCAAGTTAATTCCACAATTCACTGGAAGTAGAAATTATGTATGTGATCACTTTATTATCATCATCCAGTATGTCCACTTATGCTGCAAAATGTGCGAAATGTGACATTTTTACTTTAAGCTAGCAAAGCATGTGCCTTCTTGGACACAAACTGACTGACACGCATCTTTTTCTCAGATACAGCATGGGTATATTATTGTTGGCTGAACCTTTTTTTCCTATTCCTGTTTTTTTATTTTTATTTTTTTAAGAAAAATCTAAAACTTTCACAATACCAACACAGCTTTTTTCATGCTTACTTAATGTTTCAAATGAAGAAAAGTAATGCATGCATCTCTTATAGTTTAAACAGTAATCCTGTATATATTGAAACCAATGCCTATTTTTTTTTCTGTATGAATTACCTCTCTGTATGGGGTCTCTGTAAGGGGCATGCAAGTAACTGCAGAAAAAGTACATACACTATCCTTCACTTTCCTTCTGGTTTGAAGAGTAGTTCTACTGTGGTTGAGAGACTTTTCCCCTCCAACCCATACACAGTGGCTAGATGATATAATGTCCTGTGTAAAACTGGAGGACAAAAGATATTCACTTCAATTTTCAAGGAAGTAATTCAAGAAAGTGTGGGGTTGTTCTCTAAATGTATTCAATTGCTGCAAAAACTTGAGCACCCAACTGGTTTAACTTCAATATGCTCCACTGAGTTACGTAGTGCTTGTAAATGCAGTGGCATTAAGCATACTGTTGATCTAGTACAGTGACAAGGGAATTTTGAGCATTTATAGATATTATTTTTATGTTTTGTACCCTTAGATTATTCATCTTTACCTTTATTTACATACTTTGACTGTTTTCACTTCAGCACATTGGTGCATGATGCTGTTCTGGTATGCTTGTGCCTAGTTTGCACTCTGTCAAGCATATTCAGCACTGTGCTGATGGTATGTTGTTAACATTTTTAATTTTAAGATTCCAGTATTTTTAAAATCAGGCTGCTGAAAAATACTTTCATAGAGGATTATGTTTATTTTCAACCCTTTGAGTCTTAACTTACAGTTAAGGTCCATTCTGTGGCCATTCCATGCATCAGCGGCACAATGCATCAATTAAAAGAGTGTTTCTGACACCCCTTATCATGACTGGAGGGTGGATTTCTGTAAAAGAGATTTAACATGAAGTCATTCCTGATAAAGTATTTTAATCCCAGTTGTTTTGGGGGATAGATTTAAAGAAGAAAATACCCTTAAACCACGACAGATTTCGCCCCTCGCATTTTCTGTATTTGATAATATTCTGGGGGCTGGATGTAAAATTTTTGGGGGCCTGATGTGGCTGCCAGTTGCCATCAGCATGTGTCCTTGATTCTTAGATATACAGGAGTATGCTAAGACATTTTTGCCCAGGTTTGTCCGTGTGTGTATACATTGGCCAATGTCCACACAACCCTCTTGTGGTTTTTGCAATAAGCTTGTGTAAGTGGGTCAATGGCAAGTCAAATGAAGTTGGCTCTTGCCCCCTGGTGCCCTGGGAAATATCTCAGCAGGAAAGTGAATTAATTTCACCCAGTTACTCTTCGTCTCAGCGGTGAGGCTGCGCCCTTGATCATGCTCCTTACATGCTACATGGATACACACGCACTATACACCACAGCAGGCTTTGAAACCTCCTGAACAAGCTGTGTAACGAGCTGCAGACAAAACACTGTACTGCGCATGTTAAATGCATGCACATTTATGCTGCCTGAAACCTACAGTTGTTTGGAATTGGAGACAGATGCACAGCATTATTTTTTTTATCCTCTTCATCTCCTTTGACATATACTTGACTGTCTCCAAACAATAATTCTTTAATGCTTACAACTGATAGATCTTGTTTAGTATGAAAAGTCATATCAGATTTCAAGCCATTAATTAGCTTAAGATCACATCACAAAACTATTGAGATGTAATTTGTCACTGAAATTTCTGTGTGACCCAAGATAAGAATAACTGGATGAGCATGCACTAAAGCTGTTAAGACAGAAAGGCAGGGTGTCAGCTAAATGATAGATTATTATTCCTTGCTGTGTCAGAGAAGTCAGACTCACAGTACATGCTTCAGCTGAACTGAGGATTGTGTTGGCTCTGGCTTTAAAGTGCAACAGTGCCATCTAGCACATGTGAGGTCAAACAACACACAGTGTTCCCTCTGTTTTCACAATCCCACCTCTGATAAGATCAATCTGTGATCAGCTTGAGTTTCTCATATAAAAGAAAATAATATCTGTGATTTCACACCTGCCTTTAATAAACTGTCAAAGCTTATTTTCTCAGCATAAGAAGGCAGTGCTTTTAATAAAAGTTATTTGATTAGAAACATAAGATATAACCTATCATAGCTCCAGTGCAAAACATAATCCTGATGTGTTGCATCGACCAGTGCTCCCCTGAATGTCAGTTTATGGTCACTGTTTAACAAGAAATATCTTGATAACCTCCACCAAGAAGGTTTTTGCAGCCGTTTGTCCGCTGGTCTGTCTGTCAGCAAGGTAACTTCTAAAGTTATGAGCCAATTTGGAAGAATATTTTACTGAATTTCAGATGCTGATCCAGGATTTTTGTGAAGAGCTTGTTCACATTAGGCAATACGGCAGTTTTTCCACAATTTTATACTTTGCTTACAATGTCAGAAATGCCATGGTGTATGTATGTTCCGTCAGAGCACTTCTGTTTTTCTTTAAGTTTCTTTTATGTTTGCACAAGAGATATTCAGTCTTTTTTGTTCTTTACTATCTCTGCAGGATCACTAAATAAGTTTAGTTGCCTACACCCTGACCCACAAAAATGACAAAAGCACGTAGAAAAATGATGCATTACTGGTCAGATACAGCCACTTCAGTTTTCCCCTCCCAGCCAGCTGCCTACCAACTTCCAGCCAGTTACCAGCCAGCATAACAGCCCCACCACCTGTCTTGGGTTGTGTTTGAATTCGCCTGGAAAAATACTGATTCATGCAGTTGCAGGATGTCTTCATGAGATTGCACATCCCTCATAAGAACACCTAAACTCAAATTTTTACTGGGTTATCAGAGTAGCTACCAAACAAGCTGAGCAATCTTGACACCACAAATTACAAACATGGACCAAAGCTGTTAGTTTATGTCTGCCAGGGTGGGCAGATCCTGCCACTGACCTGCCAATGACCAGCCAAGACCTTTTCAGGGAAAACTGGGCAGTTTTAAGTGTCTGCATCTGTAATAATCAGACTATATTTTCAGATTGGGTGGAGATAGCTCAGAAGTGTTAAACTCCTGTAACACTCCACCACTGCTCTGATTTTCAAAGAGACAGGCAGGGATAAAGAAGTTGGACCCCCATTTGTGCCATCTCCAGAGGTTGTGTCAGAGGTGTAATATTGGTGAGAGGGATAGAGGTCAGCAGGAAACAGGAATGACGTGTGTGTCTCTCTGCCTTTGTGTATATGTGAGCATGAGCCATGTCCTGCTGTCGTGCGCATATTGTTCGGGTGATTTAGCAAAAGTAGCTATTATGTTACCCATCAGCAAACTAGCTTAAGCTGTGTAGCTTACCATGATTTAGTGATGATGTGATTCCAAATAAGTTAAACTTGGTCAGTTCCCAGAAAATTTCTAATTGTTTGAAATTAGAAAAAGGCCAGGGAGAAGAGACTTTGTTCTAATCAAGCAAAAATAATTTAACAAAAGTCTTTCTGTCAAAGGCAAAGCTCCACAGAGGGTTGATGATAGGTTTGTCTGCTTAAGTGGTTTGATATTTTAAAGCTGAGAAATTATTGCACATTGAAGCCAATTGACCTTTAAGTGTATCTAATGAATGTTATTGTTTTATTTCATTTGAGTAACATCAATCTCCATAAGGCTCATGAAATAAAGGTACAAAGATTAACATAAATGTTTATATCCAAAACTAAGTCCTTAGTGCCAGTATGAATTGGAAATATCTAGTTATTAAAAAGACTGAATCTCGTATGTTTCTTTTCATAATGCAGTTTTCATGCCTGATGACTTAAAGCACACATCCACTGCTGACTCCCCAGTCCATGACAGGAGCAAATCCAACACACCCAAAGCCAGCTGCAAAAGAGACGGTGACAAGGAGAAAGGCAAGCCAGCTGGCACCTCCAAATCTGGCTCCCAGCAGGACATGGTAACAGAAACAAAACACGATGACACTAAAGCTGCAAATTAGGACCAATACCATTTATATCAAGGGACTAAAACATAACTAAAAGAAACTGGGGAGAGATAGGAAATGTGTTGTAGGACAGATTCCAATGCATGCTGCTAACAGCAAATGCAAAAGTCTCTACAAAGAGACTTTTGCATTTGCTGTGAGCAGTGTGTAGACATAACTGTCAATATTAATCCATGTAGACATTACTGTCAATATTATTCTACTTTGACTGGGAAAATTAAATGAAAATTTAGTGCCATATATGAAAAATATGTGTTGAATGACTCTTTATGGTTAAACATCAAAGTTTCAGGGTTTGAAGTCAAGGTACTTTGGTACTTATCATGTAAAAATGAACAGAAATACTGTATTATGGAGGCACTTCAGTGGAGTGCACACTTAATAATCTCCAATTCTTATTCAAACCACACAGAATGAGCTTGTGGTTGAACTTTTTCTCTGAAATCTCTATTTATTATAGATTTTCTTTGTTTTATTTGAAAGCTTACATTGACATGTTTTAGTCTGACTTTGCTTTTTGTTAACAAAGAGAAAACTCGCTCTTATCGAACCCACAATATTCAGAGAGTAATCCTGTGTTGAGCAGTAAAAGGGTTTTGGTTAAGTAGTCAGAAAATCAAATTCCTAAGAATCAATGATCAACATAATAAGTGGCTTTTATTCCCTTTATTCTCCACTGCTCTACAGGTCAGGTTTTAATAAGGCTGATTTCAGTCACTAAATTTCCCTTTTCAATATTTACTCTCAGCAGAAGGGTTAGAGGACATAATGATCTCTAAATAAATGAACTAAGAGCTATCTATAATTCATAATGAAGACTAGACAGCCGAGGAGGACATAAAATCCTGAGTGAATGGCCAGCCGGCCGGCTGGCTGGCTGCGTACCAGACTGTCTGGGCTTCACTGAAAGAGTCTCACTTCATGGTGACCTTCAGCTGAGGTGTCTGTGTGCATGACCATTTAGTTCACTCTGCAGTCTTTGTGGTTTGTGTGTCTGTGATTTTATGCAGAGCCTTGACTTGACTAAGGTGAACTGGACACTGCGTGTGGTCAGTGACAAGAGCAAAGCAGCGAAGATCAAGGTGAAGAAGGACACAGAGAGATTGGAGCAGATAAAAGCCATTAAAATCGCCTGGGAGATGGCCGAACCAGGTCGCTCTGCCAAGGTAAAACATGAATTGTGTTTGGGAATGCTATTCATTATATCTACAGATCCTCTTTAGTTTAACTTTGCTATTATTAATTTTTCTGTGAGAAACTTTTGACTGGTCATGAAACAGACTAGAATTGAACTGATGCCACTTTATGACCTTTTAATAAGCAACATTACCATCTCTGAGGACTTCTAACAGTACTATTTCCTAAAGCTTGTAATCATTCATACAAGGTAGGTGTTAAACCAAGTGCTTAACAGTTAGCTCCTGGTTGCATTTTATTTTACATTTTCCAGTGCAAAGGCTCTTGCTGAGGGAAACAGCTAACTGTTAACTTTTAATGAACAAGAAAATGACTGTTTACCAGAAGTTTCTCACTGAACTCTCGCCATGTTTGTAGGCGTTCCAGTCCCGTTTGAAATTTCTTAACAAAATACAAGCAACTGATGAAACTCAAACAGCGGATGCAAAACAAAAAGATACAGGTATCATGCTATAGATCTGTCTGTCTGTCCACCCACCCATCCATCCATCCATCCATCCATCCATCCATCCATCCATCCATCCATCCACCCGTACATATATGCATACATACATACATATCTGGTGACAAACGACAACTGTGACAAACCAAGCCACTATTCTAACACATTCTTAAAGGAGAGACACTGTACATTATGCTTTTCATGTCTCTTCATTCAAGTGATATTACTATTTTCTTAATCTTTTTTTATTATTATGGGGTGATTTTGTATTATGAAATATAAATAAAACTTTGTAGTTTGGTTGGAAAAACACTGGTTTTGATCAACATATTTGTGCCACCCCTTTTTTTCAGTTGTAATACGTAAATCAAGTCTGTCCTCTGTTTTTATTTATTTGCAGCAGCTTCTGACAGCCCATCATATCAGGATCTGATCAGTATCAGCGACTCCCTTCCTCCATTGGACTTGACTCCCTTCATAAGGTAACTACAAGTCCTCGATCACCCTTCATGTCTGTTTCTTCTATACTCCTTTTATCTCTTTTTCATGCAACTTTATTTCACTGCTTACTTCAACAGTCTGACTGAAAATGTAGAGTATTGTTTTAAACACATATATTGACCCATTATTGTGCTCTTCAGTTTCTTGCATCCTTATGTGCAGCATACGTCCATCTTAAGTGAGCTCTTAGAGCAGATGTGTGTCTGTTAGATTAAGACCATTTACAGAAGGGGCTCATATGTCTAAATGGAGTCTGTGTGTTGTCAAACCAGCTGCCTTTTCCTCTGCACTTTGGTTCATACATCATCTGAAGGATATTTCAAGTTGTTCCATATGCTTCTGACCTTTGCTCCCATTGGTGTTCTAAACAGCATTCTTATAAGACTTTGCCCTTTACTGGTCTGAAAGGTCAGCACATGGGCTCCAGAGGACTGTCATGTGGATTGTATGATGCAGAGATATGATGCCAGGGACACGTAATCTGCTTGGTTGCATTAAGCAGAGTCTCTACAATATAAAACAGAAATTCTACCTTTTTCCATAAATAAACAGTAATATAGAATCATTTAATTTCCATTAAGTCCTCAAGCAAGGTAATGCAAGCTAATTTCTGGTATACATTTTATACATAAAGAAACTCAAAGAACTTCATATTGTTAAATAAACAGGGAAAAATAGCATTAAATATACTAAGTAAGCAAAGAGGACCATAAGTTACTCTTCGACATCAGCTTTCATTTGTAAATTGATGAAGCATTTCTACTTAGGCTCAAGTCATCTTACCTTGAAAGTCTTATCATGCAAAGTACTGAGAAACATTTATGGCAATATGTCTACTGCAATTTTTGTTTTTTTCACACCTGAGTCCTGTTTTTAATTTACAACCAAATGTTCTCCATACACAACTCAAAGAAAGTAAAAACACTGAAACAGCTTAAGAATAATACCTTGAATTGTCAATAACAATATTAAGCCAATCATGGTACAGCACATAGCAAGATGGTTGCTGGTTCAAATCTCAGTCAGGGCCTTTCCTGTGGACTGTGATGTTCTTCTCCAGCATGCATGAATTCTCTCTCAATACTCTGGTTTCTTCCCATAGATAGTAAACTGCCCGTGGATGTTGATGTGCAAGCATACAAGCCTTTTGGATGAAACGTGAATTTCTTGAGCATGTGTAAAATTTGTCTATGTACCCGAGAAACATGTTACTCTACTGACTTTAACTTCTATTTCGGCAAAAGTTGGTTAAAATATAATTTTGTGAATGCAGCTTATGCTTCAAGGCAATTTTATAATCAAGTACTTCCATGTATTCTTTCCTGTTTGTTTCTTGATTTCAGTTTTCAGCTTCTGTGATGGTCAGTGTTTGGAAGGAAAGGTGTTTCTCTGCAAGGTTCTCCTCATGTCCTCCTATCTTTCCAACTTCTTATCCTCCTTCCCTCCCTCCATCTCTCCCTCTGTCCATCTCTCTCCGTGATAAATGAGATGATATTTGGGTCTGGTAATTAGAGAGCTATTTCAGGACCCCAATGAGCTCGACGCTCCAATGAGATTTGCCCCTCTGCTGTCACCTCTCCACCCTCTCCTGCTGAGTGTCCGTATGTGAGCGTGTGCTGCATCCACGTGTGTGTCCAGCCTTTAATAGCGGCCGACACTGAGGCCCGCGTTCCAAAGAGAGAGAGAGGGATACTGGGGAGAAGTCTATTAGAAGTCTGATTAGTACACCTCTCTCTATCACCCCCCCCTCCCTTCATCATAGATTCGCACACACTCAAACTCATGCATGACAACTGTGAAGCGTTTGCACACGTCGTCACCCACAAGGGCAGAGGTTAAAACAGGGCAATGTTCATTAACCAAACGAACTCCATGGCCACCTCCACTGGCCTCTCCACTTCATTAAGGTCATCATATAGGAAATAGAAGGCCATATTTAGCACTTATAATCTCGCTTTGACGTCTTTCCTCTGTGTTTGAGCCTCAGCGGGACATTTCACATTCATTTCTCTATCTCAAACATGCTTGCTGTAACCGACCCTTTTAATGATCACTCCATTTTTGTCTTTCTTCTTATATTTTCATGAATGACAACACAAAGAAATTAATTGTAAATATAATTGATGATAAAGTAAAATGGACACAGTTAGCGCTAGATGACCTTCAGCAGTCCTGCCATATCTGATTGTTATACATAGAAATAACAGTGTTTTATGTTGGACAGAGGACTTATTGCTGGACTTTGTTGATTATGATTCGAGTTTACAGTCTGAAAGCGATGACAAAGATGGTGTTGTTTTATGGTCAAAAAAGCCTTAGACTGTGCAGCATAAGATGCCCTAGTATGTAAGCTGCTGTCTGTCTTTGTGTGTTACCCAGAGGAGAAAAATGACGTTGAACTGTCCTCCTGTGTGATGACTTTCTTTGTGTTCAGCAAAGTCTACAACGTGCATTTTCTTTTTAGATGATTCACTCTCATTGTACGTCTGTGTTCACCATACAGTATTGAGAATTCAATCAAAATAAAAAGAATATTTTATTTCACAAGTGTTCAGAAAATAAATATCCAAAGTCTTCAGTTAGAAGACTCAATTTTAATGTTTTCATGTACTTATGGGGTAGTGAGGCCAGTAACAGGATAGTTAATTGGGTGGTTGTGACAGTAAAGTGATGCAGGATCAGATGCAGAGGAATCTTTTTAGGGGTTTGACCAGGGTATTGATTTGGTGTACTGGAGATGGTGGGTGAGTGTTCCCATCACACTTACATAAAAGACTGTCTGTGGAAAAGACGAGAACTGTATGGGTGCCGCAGTATTGGTTTTGGACTGAAGCCTCATTCACACTGCTGCTTCAAGATGTGACATTACGCCACTGAGATGCCTCTCCTTCACTCTCAACATTTCACAGATGGGAGAAGGATTGATCCAGTATTTGCTCCATCCAGAGGTAGTACCAGAGGCTTAATAATGGTGTCACAAGGGAACTCAGTCGGGGGAAGGAGCGCTGTAAGTGTCAGGCCATTTACACGAGGCCAAATATGGTCAAATCCAAGAAGTTTTCATTGCGTTTTGGCCTTGTGTTTACATGGGAACTCTATATGGAATGCCTGAATCTGGAAACTTTTGAAACCAGCATCCAGAATGAAGAGTTTCAAACCCTCCTCCATGCCGCTCAGTGTAAACCAAAATCAGAGCGTTTCATGGTGAACAATGACGTCACCGCATGCGCTGTGCTCTTTCGCATGAAGGCTGCACGTGCATACCAGGAACAACACCAGCTTCGGCCGTCTACCGAGTAAAATCACACTAGACTGTGAATCAAAACACATATAACAGCCTGATCCGATCAATGTGAATAAATTGAGGTACAATGATGATGGAGCTTTATTGTGGTGTTTTTGAAAACCTGGTTCATCGTGTATTTAATATTTGCTTTAAAACTGCACACCACATCTTCAACAATGATCTTTGACTCCTAATTTAAAGTTCTTGTGAGAAACTTACAGGGAGATTAAAAGCTCTTTTCTCTTTGCTAATCTTATTCTTTATATGGGTAGGTGGTGCTTCATGGTGGAAAAATTTAGCCTGCTTTCTTTTCATGCCAAATGTACAAGTTTGTGGTAAACCGGTGTTTCTACCAAAAAACAAAAATTAACACTTTCATAATGGCAGCAGTTTTAAGCATTGTAAATCACAATGTTAAATATCTGATTTAATCTTGGGTGGTCTAGTTTCTTTTGTGTATCATAAAGAAGTTTTTGAAAATTCCAGTCTGCTTTTTGAGGAGCTTTAATAAAAATATAAATATTATGATTTTAAAGAAGTTGATTACTGGAGAAATGGGAAAACCGTTCATTTGCAATAGAAGTGTAAGTGGATCAAAGTCATCTCTGTTGCAGCCTGTTGATCTCACTTCTGGTTAATGTATATAGTTCATCCTCTCAGCGCTCAAGAAAAGGCTTCTTTTTTTAAGGTCAGGACATTTCAATGTAATCAATTTATTTTTTAACTGATCTAGTTACTTGTAATCAATCAATCCAAACCCCTGGGCTCGTAAATAGATTAAATTAAATTGAATTGTTCTTGCTGCATGCTTGTTGGCTGAAAATAGAAAAGTACATTTTACTTTTTCCCCAAGCTCATATTTTGTAACTTTTAACTTGATTTTGGTTGCATTATGATGTCAGATGTACTTTATATTTCAAATGGGGATTTTTTAAAAATATGGCTTCACTCTGTTATTTGCAGTCACCCATGTATCTTAAAATATATGCTTTTATTCACTTGTTTGTATGTACGAAATTTGAAGCTTTGTGTGTTTACATCTGAATGAAAGCTGTTTAGACTGTGACCCATAAATCTGTCCAGTCCACACTGCTTTACTTCTCAGTTATAATTCCATATGTGCAACTTGTGATATTAAGATAAGCCATGTAGCTTTTTCAGACAATCTCTGCATTTATCTACTACATTTTCATTTTATTTGCCCTGTCTGTGTAAACCTTGTCTGAGGCACACTAACCTTATATCAAGTTTTCTACACAATAGTTCCTTCAAAATATCTTTTAACTACTGGCTATAAACAATATACATGTCTTTGACATTCAGTGTCCCTGAAGAAACCACATCAACAGCTTTTAGGTGTGATATAACACCCACATAATGTAGAATGTCACAATTCATAATTCTGTGTTTGTATCTCTCTGAAGATATAAAAAGGATGTGCCAGTGCTGGTGGACCACCAGATAGAGGAGATGCAGAAGAGGGAGCGCTATGAAAAGATCCAGGCGTATCGTTTGGTCCGTGACAATGTGCTGGAGCACCAGAAACAGCGGGAGCTCAGCATTAAGGAGCTCATGAGACTGCAGCTTCAAATGTATGAGAACATGCAGGTTAGTGAGGACGGTCATGCAAAAAGCTGCATGGCAGTAAAAGTCAGTCATGAGTCAGGCAAAAAAGCTGAGGCGGGTATCTTGAATCATGGTGTTGATTAGAAATCTTTAATCTATGGTTGTTATTTTTATGGGATCCTGCTTTGGCAAAAGTTCTGACATCGTACCAACCTTGACCTTTAGCCTCTTTAATGGATTCAGTTATTTCTTTAGTCAGAATGGACATTTGGATAAAGTTTGAAGAAAACCCCTCTACGCAATCTTCACATAGTGTTTCTACAAGCATGGGACATGTCATATCAATACTCCAGTTTATGGTTTTATTTGAAAGGCTAATATATATTAATGTATTTATATTTTCTATGCAAAATTATGTTTTGTTGTTCAAAAACTAAATAAATCTTGAAAAAATGTTTTTGCAGTGCAGTCTTTGTTGGCAGCAAAAATGAAGCCAGTTGACTTTCCATCTCTCTGTCACATTTAATGTCATGTCTGCCATAGGGACACACAATTAACTTAAAATGTTGCGGGGAATATACTTTGTATGTATAATGCTGATTAAAACTGTTTTAAGTAGAGATGGGAATCAAAAAGCATTTCTGCTCCCTCAAAGAATTCGTCTTTTTCGCTTATCAATTTCTTCCACTGACAGGAATCAGCAGTGGTCAGAATTGTGACTTTATTATTATTATTATTATTATTATTATTATTATTATTATTATTATTATTATTATTATTATGAGCATTATTTTGTAAAAAGGTGCTAACTGCACAACCTTTGGTAAGTGAAAATACTGACAGCTTGCAGAAACATTTGGCGATGCATCACAGCATGGAAATGAGGAGTGACATGTGTTTGATATTGTTGCCACCAAAGCCTACAGGCCAGCTATTACCCCCACAGTAATGTGTCTGGAATCATTAAAGGAATCATTAAATAATCACATCGATAAAGAATCGAAATGTTAGCGGCGCTGGTATCAATAAAGTAGTATCAATTCTCATCCCTTACTTTTATGCATTCAATCTTATGGTTTCTTAATACTTTGAAAAAGATTGAAGAGTTTGTCCTTGTAAATAGCATCCCAGTGTATTTTGTTGTCACCCCTTTATTGCGATGCATTTTGTTTCCCCAGATTCCTATCAATACATAGCCTAATGAGATATCCTTTAAAAGGACAAGTTATGTTAGCATAAACCTCTGAAACTGCTTCACTTCAGCCTTGTGTCAGAGTGGAAATATGTTCAAAATCTGAACTAAAAGATCCTGTGCCTGACTGTATGACCTCTAAGATCTAACTTCATTACCCTTTAGATTATAAGAGCTAATATTTGTGCAGAGTTGAAAAAACGTGAGCATGTGACACTAACTCACACATTGTGCAAAGTATAATCAGTACAATCAGATCACCCCGTAGAGTACTTCATTTTGTTGTTGTTCATGCAGACTTGAAGGAAATAACAGTTCTCAAGACATTTGATATTTTTACAAGCAAAATATGACCATAAGAAAAAATCACCTTTGACCTTTGACCTCCAAATATAATCATTTCACCCCTCTGTCAGAATGGACATAAGTGTGAAGTTCGAAGTAAATCTCTCAAAGCACACTCGAGATATCATGTTCAGATTTATGAAGGATGGGCAACAGAAGGCATGAAGCTGAAGTGCAGACATGAGCTGTATTCATTATGGTTTACTCTGATCAAAACAAGCAAAGTGAGACAGATTAGTTTACTGATTTACCCTCTGGTGAGACATCATCGTCTGACTGCTTTCTGTTTTGTCTCCAGGCAGCCTTGTGGCAGCAGAGAAAGGAATTCCTGCATGCCTGCAATGCTGTCAGCAGCCATCAGATGGCGCCCGTGAAGAAGGAACAAGAAGAGAAGCAAGCTGTGGAGGAGGCCCAGCAGGCTGTTCAGGAAAAACCAGCCCCAGCCCCTGCAAAGAAAGCCAAGAGGGCTGGCAAGAAAAAATGATGGTCCCTGGCACTGGCTCCCTGTCTCGATTTCCTCCTCAGACACTTCTTAACAAGTCTGTTTGAACAGTGAGCAGTACTCAGTTAATCACAACATGACAGCCAATTCATGATGATATAATATCCGATTGTTTCTGTACCAGATTCAACACTGTGAGTCGTTTAAAAGAAATAGGAGACTAATGAATCTGCAAAGTTAGTTTCCCAACTGCTTTACTGCTTTTTAAGATTTTCATGCCCAAAAGGCTTTTTTAATGTCACATTTACTGTTTTATAGTTGTTTATTTTTAGAGCCGTTTTTTTAGTTATTTGTCTATCAAAATACCAAACACGATACATTTTTCGTCAGGTCCAGACCTGTAAACCCACCTTCCTTATCCCTCCCCTAACAATGTCAACCAATATTGCCAGGAATGTATGACTTTGACTTCCACCTTACCTGATTATACTCTGCAAATCTTTTTATTTTCTTGAAGGTCACTGTATTGACTGTACGCCTCAAGGCCTGCAGAATAAAGCCAACCTCCCACAAGCTGAGTGCAGCTGATTGATTGGCTAATTGATATATTCTTTCTTATAGAGGCCTCACAACAGTGGGAGAGAGACACAGAACTGTGTATAAAAAAGGCATCATAGGTAGGTGACAGAGCTTAATGGCGACGCGGCAGCTATTGATCAACATCAACCCCAAGGTTAAAGGAAAAGGATTACAAAACAGATGGTTAGCCTTCTAACATGCATAAAAACAGCTGATCAACATGTTGTTTTTCTCTTAGATTCACACAGTGGAGCAGAAATGCACTTTATCTTTCCTAAGTGTCAAAGGTGTTTTCCTTCTTTTATGATACAAGGAGGATCAGCTCATCAGCTGAGGGATGGGAGGCTAAATTGAAAATGAAAAGGAAGATGGTGCCATCTAGTGGTGGTTGGTGATGATACATTTCCATTGCCATGCCTGCACTATGCTGTTTTCAGGACTGACAGTAATGAATAGTTCAATTTCTTGCAGCAGCATGAGGGAAATGATCATCATGCAGCATGTGCATGTGTTAGAGGGCACGTGTTTGTGTTTGTAGAGGATGGCAGGGCTATTGTTCCTGCCTGTTTGTGTGAGGTGTGCATGTGCAAAGTCATTCTCTGGTACTGCACTACTCCATTGAGCTTTTTCTCAGTTTTCCTGATCATTCATTCAAACTTCTTTTTTATCTTCCTGTTGTAGTTAAATATGAAATATGAAATAGAAGTGCTCAGAGAGTACAAACCTTCACCAAGGTGTTCCTGGAATTCTTGGCCAAGTTATTACCAGAAATGTTCAAAAATGCTTTATCTCACAACTCTAACACTTAATGAAATTCCTGAACCTTTAAATCACCACGAAAATCCACTTACTTCACCCTTTGTTTCATGATAAACATTCTCTGAAAATTTCAACAAAATCAGTTGAGAACATTTGAGTTAGCTTGCTCACAGACAGACAAATCAAATCCTCCTTGGTGGAAGTTTTAAACAGTACAAATTAAAGTACTGTTGTAGTATAAGAAGGTTTTTAAGTGGGTATGTCAGTGAAACTAAAGGATATTAAAGTTTTACTCTAGCCTTTTACATTTACACTCGAGTAAAGCAAGACATAAAATAAGGACAAATGTGAATAAGCAAAGACAATCAAATATTGCAATATACTGTATGATGTATTTGATAAGGTGTCATTGCACAGTAAGTTCAAACCTACTGATATGGAAGCATGCATAGATTTAACAGGTATATGTGCATCGACTGCAATTATAAATAAAGGCATAAGGGCGAGGGCTGAATGCTCAACATGGGGGTTTTGGTACAACAGTTTTTTTGTTGCTTTGTACAGCAGCTGGATCTACATGATTCAACGTCTGTATTCAGGCAGATCAGTCTTGCAAGTTCCAAGATGGGGGTTATGAATGAGATGACAGCAGGAAGTGACTGCTCCTTTAGAGATTAGCATACATGCTAACAGCTGCAGTAGCAGTTTATTCAGATCTAGACTGCAATTCTTTACTAAATGAAACACAAACAACTCTGAAAAAAATCTTGATATAAAGGAAATCTTTGCTCCACTTCTGATATGTTTTGGTGAGACTTTGTACTCACGAGTGGCTTCCATTTTGTACTTTACACCTGCATGCTGAATTATATGATTGATGTGTTTTACGGAGCAGTTACCCAATCACCAGCGGGATATGCTTTTGAAAGATTCTCACAGTTCCCAAACACGTTCTATGAGCTGTTTGCCTGGTGGACTAATAAAATATATTGAACAGTTAATCTGGTGTGTCAGGCGAGCAGTTGTCAAGTTGATGAAAACCTTTGAATAAGTTACCTTTTCAGTTTATTTTCTGTCTTGATGGACATCTAATAATTTGCTTTGTTTAAGCAGAAAAGCCTTATTGAGATCAAAAATGTAATTTGCAAGAGTGTGCTGGCCAAGACAGGCAGCACATTTAAGAAGTTAGACATAACACAATTAAAGAAACAGATACATAAATATAAACCAATCAGTTCAGATGCACAGAGCTAAGAATCATCAGTGAAGCATCTTCAGCCTGCTTCATCTTCTTACAGTGCATTTAACCTGCTCTTCAACGGACTTAAAGAGGCCATGTCTCAAAGACCAGGTTTCCCTGCAGCATATCTGTAATTTCTTTTGCCATATTTACTCTGGAGACAGATAGCAAAAATACATTTTGTAGATCAGTCACAGAATGGAGACTGTAGTCTTTAGAACTCATCTGAATACAGTTACTCAAGTATGATGGAAGCAGGCCAAGTGCAGCCTTATAAATCAGATGTGCCAATGATTCAGTCTGCGGGTGGTCAGAGAGGCCCACCCAACTCGCTCATACAGAAAACAATGATGAGTTAGAGTCCTATGTGCTCAATAAATCAACTAAAGCACAACACTTCTTACAGAAGGACTCAAATTGAAGTGTTGATTATAAAAACTACTCAACACTACACACAGCTTTTTAATCACAGTTACACGAGTATTAGTTACTTCCCTGCCCTGCTGCAGAGCTGTTACCATTATGTGCAGGTCTGTTTTCACTTTAGGCACCGTCAAAGTGTGTCCTCACACAATGTTTTATTCAAATGCTTCCATCTATAGTCATCGCTGCAGTCTATACACAGCATTTGCATGTGTGCATTCATTGCTCATTGTTCTCTCTGCTCATAAGTGCTCTGCTGTGTTTTGTGTGTATGTCGCTCTGCATTTTCTGCATCTCCTCTGTGTGTCAGGCCTCATCTAGCAAACCACTTTTTCCCCCCTTGTATAGCTGCATGACAGAACTAATCCTGAAAGCCTTGTTCCTGGCACAGAACATTCCCTCTTGTCTCCACGCTGCTCCCCCTCAACCCTTTTTCAAACATTAGCTGTTATTTGCTGTTTTCTCCCAAAAAAATGTGCACACATCCTCCTCCTCCGCCTGTGTGTGTGCTGTTTTAGAGAGAGAGATCACCCTATATCGTAATCATCTGTGACGTGTGTGTATTAACAGAGGGTCTGCTTCTTAATTGGCAGCTGTTGGATGGTTGGTTTGATGCAAATGTGTTGTGAGCTGCAGAAGAACAGCGATGTAACCTTGAGAACAAGGGGACAGTTGCCCGTGGTGTGAGTCTGCGCGTGTGTCTGCGTGTGTGCACTGGACTTCCTACAAGTAATGAGAGAATATTTGATTCTTAAATGGACCCACATAGAAGGATGATGAAATTAAGTGAAAGCAGATACAAATTCCTTGTGTGGTGTGGAGGCTATGGTGGCTCTTTAATTCACTTTCCATTTTGGAGGTAATACTTCAAGTGTGCCTTCATCAATTTCTTTGCTGTTTCTTGGCGGAGTGGCTAAAGGGCATTCTAACTTTCAGAAATTGTCTCTCCTTTTACAGTTTTTCTCAGGTTATACTGCAACATCAAGCATCCTTTACAGTCTTGCTTTACAGTTTTTTAATCAGCTCTGCTTCACCTGAGGCTGATTGACAACTGTTTGATGCTGCGGTGAAAACTAATGTTGGGCAATTTTGTTTATGATTGTCAGAAACGCAGGAAAAGTCCAACCTCACACACCAGATGAATAAATTCCGATATATTGCTATTGTTAAATAGTAATGAGTTCATCTAGCAAACAACCTAGAGAAAGTGTTTGGGAATTGGCAGAACTTTTCAAAAGCATATCCAGCAAGTGACTGGACGATAATTCTGTCAATCACATCTATTATGGGCCAGTCAGATAATGTAGTAGGCACCTGTTACTGCCATGGTGTAAAGTACAAAATATAAGCAACCCTGTCAAACAATATCTTTTCTATCCAGAAGTGCTTTCAGTGTTTTTTTTTTGTCCTTTAGTGTTCTTTATCAACAGGCTCGTTTAGACAAGCCAATGTATCATATCAAATAATATTATCTAAAGAGGTTGATGGACTTCCTCATGGTTTCCTCCACCTTCCAGGCTTACTGCTACCTGTGTTTAAATTGCTCACATGTAGTTTTGTATTCAACATTCGGATATGTAGTCCCAAAATCAGGCATAAATCTTGCAAGTATATGCAAAGCCTTTCAAAAGCATATCCAGCAAGTGATTGGATGGTAATTCTGTCAATTACATCTATAATTAGCCATTCAGATAATGTAGCAGGTAGGTGTTACTGCCATGGTGTAAAGTACAAAATATAAGCAACCCTGTAAAACAGTATCTTGCCAACACATGTCAGAAGTGCTTTCAGTGTTTTTTTTTTTTTTTTGAAATAAACAAATGTGGTCCAGAACTTGACTGCCACTGAAGCTCTTAGCATCGATGCTATGTTCTGACAACTGGTCATCAGTTGTGTGCACATATCTGAAAATTAAACTGATGACTGCACTTTACTTTCCTAGATTGAACTTGAGAGTTAGTATTATTGTCACCATGTTTGCAGTTAACTTGCCACAGCAGGTAGTTGTATACAGCCTGAGCTCTCTAATGTGTCCTTTAGTGTTCTTTATCAACAGTCTCGTTTAGACAAGCCAATGTTTCATTCAAATAATATTATCTGAAGAGGTTGATGGACTTCCTCATGGTTTCCTCCTCCTTTCAGACTTTTTGCACCCTGTTTTTTTAATTGCTCACATTGTATTCAACATTCAGATATCATATCCCCAAATTAGGCACAAATCTTGCAAGTACACACCTGTTAATGTTCAGATATTTTGCATCATATAGAACCCACTTTAATCCTGTTCTCTTACAGCGGTAAACAATGTGCAGTGACCTTCAAGTATGTGCTACCCTTATGCTCACTTAACTCTTATCGCCTTTTCATTCACCTTTCTCTCGAGCTCAGGCACATGCATTTCCCTACGCATCAATGGCCACACAGACACATAAACCCACACACACATATCTACACTCCCTGCTGGCTTGGGGTGGATACAGGGTCCTTCGCCTTATTGGCCCAACATACTGCAGCATCGTCCCATTGTTGTTTCTCTCTCCCTCTGGGACTGAGTGCCTGTAGAGGTCGGTCCTCAGAGCCCACACGCAGATAAAAGACAGAAGAGGAGAGGGCAGCACATTCAGGTATGCTCAAATGACAGGAACAGAGAGGCTAAATCCTTCCTGTGTGTTGACATAGCGATAGCACCAAAGGGAGATAAGTGAGGGCTCATGGACTGACACCTGTACTTTACCACAATAATCCAACACCACTGTAATGCACACACTGAACCTCAGACCTACAGGAAAACTGCTGACCTGGTCTCTATCAACAATCCCCCCCTGCCTGCCTCACCTTTCTTTGGCTCCACTCTTCTTTGGCCCACCCTCCAGCAATGCCACCTCTCTCATTAGCCAACATAGCAAAGCCCTGACCACACAAAGAAAAAAAACTGCAGTGCTTCAGATTTGTAATAGCACTGAAGACAAGGTCATCATCTGCATAGAGAAACAGTATCGGTCATCAGATTTGGGTTGTAACAGATACAGATTACCTTTTTTTGAATCATATCTACCTTCTTCCCCTGTGGCTCTGGTTTATCAGCTCCCTCTCTGTACTACCAGCTCATACTTTTGAGAGATCGGTCTATTCCTATTTGAAGGTCAAAGTCAGTCAATATTGAAGGCTGATGTTGGGAGCGGGGATCAGGGTAAGCTGCCTGTGGTCTGGCTCTGTGTACACTTAAAGATTTGACAGCGACAGTACAGACTGGCAAGTTACTATTCGAAGCACATTGGCATCGGTTGGCAGCTGTCCCTCACTCAGCACATCACAACATGATGTTTACAGCTGCTGGATCAAGGGATTGTTTGCCGAACAAAGTTTCTTTTTCATCTGAGCTGCCCGCTGGAATAGTTTGATCCAACTACATCCAATGAAGGTTGAGCCGATGCTAATTCTCTCAGGTGTAGTTATTGTTAGGACTGTGTGCTGGCAGGAATTTTGAAGGTGTGTTTCTCAAACTGCACAGCAAATGAATCAATGTTACTACTGTAGGTTTGGGCAAATTATCAGTGTGAAAAAAACAAACGACTCCAAACATGATTAAGCAAAGTTTACGACTGAATTCAGGTACAACCAGAAGACAAGGATATTGGATGATATGTATATTCAATTTTTTAAATGTATTTAGCCCAGAGTCCCTCAACCACTCGGACATGGATCATCTGTTACCAGGCCATAGAGAAACAAAAATACGGTAATTAATCATGCCATCCTTTTTTGAATAACGGAGACCAAAGGCTGTTTTATTTTGGAAGCTTGGCCAGATCCTCATATACACCCATGCATTGTGCAGACTTTACACTCAGGCTCTTTGTCAAGGTCGACAGTTGAGACTACAACTTAAAGGTGTAGTCAGCGATCTTCTAATCTTCTTATCTAATGCACTATTTGTCAAAATCACCGTATTTCTCCTCTCCATCCACAAGATGTCACCACTGACAGCATGTTGGAAAAAAAGTCCGGTTTCAATCCACAGCCTTGGCTCTGAATTTCAGCAGGTAAATATTGTGGCTCGGGCCGAGTTACCAAAACAGGGTACACCCCCCACATCCAGGGGGTGATCATACTCATGCGATACGCAGATCAGACAGAGGGGGGAGTCGTAGGTTGCGTAGCGTGCGCAGTTAGCGTAAGAGAGATGCAATATGTGCAGTAGCAATGGCTGAAAAACAGCCCAAAAGAAAAAGGTCAGAGGAGTGAAAAGTGAAAAAGAAGGGCTATGACCATGAAAGAGCAAAGACCCGGGTCAACATTGGTGTTGCTTTCCGACGGTGGAGGAAACTCCGCGAATTGAAAGACCTGAAAATGGATGCGGATGTCGCCGTCTTTCTGCTGGACAGGTAAGCAACATTAGCTTTGTGGTGCTTCACATAACAGTAACAACCGTCGGGTATTCATCTTATTGTCTAATCTGCCAAAATGTGCTGTTGTTTTGATGTTATCAATCATGGCAGTCGAGCTGTCTGACGAGTCGGGGTTACCTTAGCTACGCTGGTCAGCTAGGCAGTTTCTATGGCCGTTTCCATGACGATTTACGTCCATCAGCTTTTGGGAGGCGGGTCTAAATTCGTTTATCAACAACCTCTCCACTCGTTTTCTTCCACATCACTGACTACACCTTTAAAGGGATAGTTCAGTTTTTTTGAAGTGGGGCTGTATGAGCTCCATATAGCCACTAAGTACATTAGAGGCAGTAGGACGTTCTCTCCTCTCCCTCAGTTAACCACAGTATGTAATAATATGCGATGCAGAACTAGCCACAAACAGGGAAGTATTGTCCCAAATGTAAAGGGTATTTTCCCTGCCCAAAAGAACTCCCATCAAAAAAATAATACCACAGTTTAAGCATATTCTACCTTAACATGTTTTTACTGCATTTACTACTCAGAACTAACTGACTAACTTGCTTACTCATTTTGCATTGATTGATTTACAGGCACAATAACAAGGCTGCTTGCGGAAGATAATTACAGTGATGCCAGGGATCAAGACAGCAGCATAACCTCGAGACAGGGTGATATACAGCAGTTCTGTAGTCCAAATATAGTGTTGATCAATAAGAGTAATCTGCTATATATTGGTCTGTTTGTGCTTCATTTGCTCATTTTGCTTTGAAATGTTAATAGGCACAAGATTTGAAGGCAGCCTGCTGAGAGTAATCACAGCCATGCCAGTAATCAATATCATATGACCTCGAGCCAGAGTAATATTGCTTTTAGACAACAGCCCTGTGCTCAGCATATAGTATAAGACGATCAAAGGTAACAGCTTGACTCAATCTGGATTTTCAGGCCTCTTGTAGAGAATAATCACAGCCATGGTGGTAGTCAATACAACAGCAATGACCTTATGTCTGGTAAAGCTTTTATTTGACACTTCCATGCAAACAGATAGTATGAATGTTTTTTTTTAATCAACCAAAATACATTTATTTGTTTGTTTTTGTTTTGGTGATTTGATAATGCTATTTGCTTCGATTTATTTTCAAGCCACCATCTAAAGATAAGCACAGGCATGCTGGTATTTTTCTGATTTGCCAGGTATAGTTAAATTACTTCAGGTGTCAGGATGCAATGCCCATATTTCCTGTTTGGCCTCAGCCTGTTAATAGTGTTTATGAAGTGCGTCAAATTTCCCCAGATGTGTTCCGAAGTGTGTTTGTATGATGCATGTACTGATAAAGTGATTTATACCCTGTGTGCAGGGTGCTGAGAAGCACTTTTGTCTAGATCAGCACTAATCATGCATCATTTGATGTCACCGCGTCAAAGCTCTGCCTCTGCTGACATGAAGATGAAGGATAATCTAATAGATAAATGGCTGGATGGGAGGATACAAACAATTTCCTTAAATAGCATCACAGCGACTGCCTGAATCACAACCTAATTGCTTTGTGTTGAAGATGATTGCATTAATGCAGCACTGCAGGTTTGCACAGCAGAGCTGCGAGGTGTCAGGTTGCCAATAAAACAGGAGTCTAAGTTTCATCCCACCTTATTGGATTGTGAGCTAGCCTTTGCCAATCACAGGGGATAATTGTGCGACTTAATTTACCATCTGAGGCTCAAGAGGGAGAGGATCGTTAGGTAAGAAGGCTCACAATCACACCATTGTATCCTATTGGGTTAAAGTGAATGTAAATGCATTGGAAGTACAGTGCTTTACCTTTTAATAACCTTTAAACATGTAAAAGAGTATAGGCCCCATGTTCTTCCATTAGTAGGTTAGAAATTATTGGCATATCAATGTGAATAAACCCAAGTTTTTACATAAGGTAAAAATATTGACTCTCACACTTTTTACAACATTTACATTTTATCTTTCTATTGGTTCACTATCAATTTCAGTTGTTCATTTTTCACGAAATTATTAGGGAAGCAAGTTGTAGAAATATAACCAAAAGCACACGGTTAGTAATACAAGCTCTGAGTATGACTGATATTCACAGTAATTTTAGATAAAGTGAAGTATTGTTGCATTATTGCTTGTATTTTAACTTTTATCAGGTGTTTTGGATCAAAAGAACATTTCTGATTTGTGATTGTGCAAAAGATATGAAAACATTATGAGCATTTTTATAATACATTCTACACTGAAAAAGAGTTCGGAAACATATTCCTGTCAATTATTTTTCCTCTTTTATAAATGTCTGTTTGTATTGTATTTTAAATACTTTGAAAGCCTGAGTAGTCAGTCTTATGAGGTACAGCTTGTTAGGTTCATGCATTTGTGGAATGAGTAACACAGTTAAATGTGTTGGTAGAAGTAAAAAAAAATAGTGCCAAAGTCCTTTGCAACTGGAGGCTTTTTTAGTGCTAACCATGGCTTAGCTATGTTGCTCATTCCACAAATGTGGATATAGTCAGTTAGCTTATATTTTTCAGAAATATAAAAACAAATGAGAGGAAATCAAATCAAATGAAAATAATTCAAAAAGACCAAATGCTTAAACTCCTAAAACAAAGCAGACCTGACACCATCTGAGCCATGTTTGGTTATATAGATAATGGACTAATCCACATCAACACAAAGGGGGACACTACAGTGACTACAAACTAAAATCAATAAACTGAGGTAAACAACATAGATAACCTATTACTTCATATCAAAAAATAATAAAATATCTAAATCAAGAGAAACAAAGTAAACACTACAAAGAAGCTTATATTTTTGTAGTTCATGAGTCCAAGTTTCCCCCTCTTTAAGCTCCACTGCTGGTAGCTTCCACTTCCTGTGGGCGGGGCTTGGAAAGTTTTCATGAACTGCTGTTGCCCTTTGTTAGAGGCTCTTGGACAAACAAAATGGGGAGGCAGGTAAGTGCAAGTTTCAAATAAAATCTGATAGTGCATGTATAGCAAAGCCTAAAACATTGTGCATGCAAATTAGAAGATTGCTGTTATATTTGATGATATTTATTCTGATAAAAGAAAATGGAGTCTGTAGAAATGCAACTAGTGGCCTTCGTATATCTGCAACAGTTTAACTGAAACAGGTACATTTCCTCTTTTGAAGAGAAAATATTTGTACAAATACAACAAAAAGCAATATGTTTTATAGAGCAAACTATTGCACATCTGTCCTCTGCTCATTTGTACCAAAGGTAAACATGTTTTTGTTCTAATTTAAACATATATATTGACACATTTGTTTGATTGTGTGTAGGTTGTTGGTTTGGAGGTTGTAGGTTTAACCATAGATAAGATGAATCCTGGGTGCAATTTCCCATTGCTTACTAATGGGGATGTACAATGTTGGATTTTTCCAAAACACAATAGCTAATTTTCACCCATACCAATAATGATACCAATATTTTTTGTCAAGAGCACAGAGCAACCACTTATTTTGATTGACTTTTCTTTTAATTCAGCTATTGATTTACAGATGTTGAAAATCAGTGGTAATGACATTAACAATTATGGAAAATTAATAAATCTGCCAAAAAATGAGGTATGTTTGACAAAACTGAGTAACCAAATTATTAGCCATCAATATCAGCAAAAAACGTCCCTACTTAGTGAGAAGGCTTATGATGCGAATCTATAGAAACAGTGTCTCAAAATAGTTTGAAAGGGAGGAGTCAAGTCGTCTGACAAATAGACACTGAGCTTGCTTCATATCAGCTGTGACTTAAATTATGTACAACTTGATGCACTATTAGAAAAATAAAAACAGATTTCTCCCAGAACAATACATTCCTTTCTCAATTGTGAAGACACAAAGGCATGATCAATTCAGACCAAAATAGTTTAAAACCAAGCAGCAAACTTGTTTATTTTAACTGTAGGGATTAGCATTTTAACAAAAGATGTGTATGTGTCTTATGGCACTTCAAAATCAGCCTCAAGTGGACATGTGTGGAACTGCAATTTTTTTCACCTATGCTTCAGTTTTCATCACTGGAGGTCTCTGCTTGAGTTCAGGTCATGACTCTTCCCTGACATACTTTAAACTCTAATGTGTGAACAGGAAGAACTCTCAGTATGTCGCCACCTTCCAGGACAGCGACACCAGCACAGCCAGGATGAAGTGCTGATTTGATAAAGTGTGAATTGATTAGCGCAGAAACCACCAGAGGGTGGCTGTACAAGGGAGTCATCGATAACCTGTCCTGTGCTAGCCATTGATTATTGCTATCCCAGATAACAGGACAGGAAACCTCTCTCTCTCTCTCTCTCTCTCTCTCTCTCTCTCTCTCTCTCTCTCTCTCTCTCTCTCTCTCTCTCTCTCTCTCTCTCTCTCTCTCTCTCTCTCTCTCTCTCTCTCTCTCTTTCTCTCTCTCTCTCTCTCTCTTTCTCTCTCTTGCTCACACACTCACACACACTTCCTGTCCCATCTCATTCTCATATCAGCGAGCATATACCGGGAGAAGATAGTGATACAATCAGGCCCCTGTCCAAACTAATACCAGTAAAATCTTGGTTGCCTTTCATTGACTGAATTGGATGTCATCCTTGCTGGACTTGGGGCTGGCAGCGGTCTTCGTGGTTGCTTGGCTCATTGAGTCCGTGACATTGAACTGAGGACAAGCTCCACCCGCCTCTCATGTCTCCGTCTTCAATCTCAGGATGACCAGTTTCAGTAAACTTAATTTTGGCCACATGCCTGAGTACAGAGTCTTTCTAAGAAATCCTTCCACCCAGAGGTCCTGTGTTCCTGCGATTGTAACATTGGCAGTGCCCTTTCCTTTAATAGTGGCATCCATCTGCCAGACTGAAGGCGCTCGTGTGTGTGTGCGCGCGTGTGAGGCCGGCTTATCGCCTCGGCTGATTATTGGAATTGATACCAGCTGTGCTGCCCCAAGTCGAGACAAGCTGATGCTGTGTCACGTCCATCCCCTGAGCTGTCTGCACCGACATGGCCACACACGTCTGAGACACCATCACACAAATGTAATTTTAGTCTTTTCTGCCTTGTTAGGGATGTATGACCTTTTGACCTCCATCAAATAGCACGTCTAACGGATTCTAGGAGGAGACAGATCTTTCTTTTCACTTTTCTCCTCTGTCTGTCAAAAGAGAGGTGTGATGCCAGAATCGTAAACTCATGCTTGTGTTAGACCCTGGCTTTTGATAAGCAACACCACAGACGCGATGAAGGCTTTATGGCATTGTCAATTTCTTCTGCCGCCATCTCTTCATCTCTTTTATCCCCCCATCAATATTTATAAGCCCCACTGTAACTATAAGTGTTTGGTGTGGGATTGGGGTGGTGTGGGGGAGGGGCTCTCTTACAGATGTACTCCTAAGCTTTGAGCCTTTTTTCTTGTACATAAAACAAACATCCACATGTCCATTTAGAGGAGGACTGTTTGACATTGAAAACATCCTCCTATTGAACCATACAATCAAGTGTTCCCTCAAGGACATTCTCTTATTAACTTGCAGTCCCACTGAGACATCTGTGTGTGTGTGCTAGCATGTGTGCTAGCATGTGTGTGCCCACCTGTTTGGACAAATCTACTGCATTTGCTTTGTAAGTTTCCTATTTGTTTCCCAGGTACAGCATGTTAAATTTTGGCAGCTTATTAAACCGTGCCGTTTCAAGAGATGGTTCTAGTGGGGTTGTATTTGGTACATGGTATTAGCCTGAACATTAGCCACAGTGACAGAGATCAACTATACGTCTGTTCTAAAATGGTTTTCAAAGAAAACATTACAGTGCTGCACATGGGGCCACTGACCCTGTGTAATTGAAAGAATTTTACATGAACACAAGTCATAGAAAGGGTGAAGGCTGATAATTACGCTTAATTGAGCACATTAACAACAATTTACTTTTCCACTTGAAGGCCACTTCATTACCTCTACCAAGGACGTTATGCTTTTGCTGGAGTTTGCTACTTTGTCAAATTTTAATAATATATCTAAAAATGTTCCCCACAAATTTAGATGAAACTTTTTAGCCTATGTTGGTCATGACACAAGGGAAACTGATGTGGTTTTGGTTGTGAACCGTCAGTGTGTGCTTCAAACACCAGCATACTAATGAATACTTTTTTTATTTAATGGATACTTAAATATATTACTGCATCCCATATGAAGTCTGGCGAAATTTAAAAATGTATATAGACTGCCTCTTGAACAAGTACAGAAATTTTTGAAAAATTCTTGACCACCAAATCTCATAAACAATGAACAAACACTGTGTTTTCATCAAGCAAACTTATTATACCATGGCTTCTGTCTTTACAAAACAAACTGTCAGTTTAAGATGAAAACTGTCATTCAGCTCACCTGTTTTTTTTTCTTTGAGTTTGTGGAAATGTGAATCAGACATGAACAAGTATAAATGTTCATTTCAGCAGAGAGGCTCTACATGATGAGAGCTAAAGACTGCAGAGGCACATTTAAAATCCACTCACTTCCTCAGGCCCTAAAACATACCAACTGGACTTTTTTTAAAGTCACACTCTTCTGTCTGTCAGTTTGGTGATGTGAGTTCATGACCCACATTCTGGTTTATACAGATAACATGGTCCTCTCCAACCCTTAAGTTCTCATAGTAGTTTCATCCATTTTTCATTTAGACCTGTTACCTTTCTATCTGTTGAAGTTTCTCGAGTGTACTCCAGTAAATATGAGTGTTCCTCAGTGTCAAAAGTGTATTGGAGTTAAAAAGATGCAACTTGTAATGATTATATATGCATGGAATGAGAAACACAGCTAAAACATTTGGTTAGCACCAGAACAGAAAAGCCAAAATCCCCTCCTCTCCTGAGAGAAAGTCTACACTTGAAGCCACTGATGCAAAGGTGAACTGGTCGTTTCTGGGGTTTTTTTCCTCCTGCGACACCCACTTTGCAGTCTTCCTTTGACTTCACCAGACTTACTAAACTTGATCATAAGGTCGGATACAGTACCAGGATTTACAAAAAAAATGCTGACACTCGGCATAATTTTTGCACATTTTTTATGGGTGCTATTTACGTGTTTAGCTGTTTTATTTCTTGTTCTACAAGTATTCAGTCCTTACAAGTTGCACCCTGCTGCAATGGTGACTAATCCAGTTTCTTTCAGTATTATATACAATACGAACTGGTTATATTAAAGGCGAGAAATAATCAACTGAAATAACGTCTTCAATTTGTTGAGGAGTACACTTTGGCAAAAATTCTTTCCTCTGGTGAAGCCCGCACACTATCACTGGTTGGCGTACTGCTGTGCCTTAAACATAGCAGCTTGGTAGTGGAAGAGAAAGTTGTTGTTAATCTGTTGAAAACTGATTATCCCAGCACTTTGTTGTTGCTTGTTTTTACCTTGAATTCTTTAAACCATTCTAATATTGTGGCACCATCTATGGCAATTTATAGCCCTGGCTTCCATGCCATTTCTTTGTGTACAGATGGAGAGCTGATCTCCCTCAGTGTGACCAATGTTCAGGCTTACACCATGTACCTCATACAACTCCACATCAAAAATTCCAGACTACCCCTTAATTAATTACATAAAGCACTCTAAGGGCATTTAGCTGTATTTAAAAAGGAAAAACAATTTGATAATTTTTTCTCTTCAGCATCTACTTTTTTTTATTTTGTTATAAAGAGACCCTTGCAGGGTTTGTAATGCACAGTATGTGTAACTTTTCTGGGTGACTAACAATTTGTGTCACGTTCTTCTGTGTGTTCGTTCTTCATGTTTTGATATGGTGTCCTCTCTTGTTCCCTGATAATAAACAGGTACATGTGGTGCACGAGGACACTGTGGTTGAATCCCGCAGGACTGTCCGCGGTCACAAGTCCCAAACTCAGGTGTGCTGTGATCCGCTTGATTAACTACATCTGTCAGAGAGAGCAAAAGGTCCTCATCCCTCCAGTCCTTCTTCATGACAGGCAGACGCCCCCGACACTCTGTGACCTGCCTTTGTCCCCCATGTCCCCCTGGATTTTTCACTTTCTGCAGTCAGCACAGTGTCGTGCTGCTGGAGGGGTCAAACCTCGCTGACTGTGACACCCTGGCTTTGGAGCTACACAGACACAGAGTGGTGCTGCAGACAGACCAGGATTGAGTGTTGGAGGATGTGACAAGATTTTATATGGCTGAAATCCAGTAAAGGTGAGCAACCTCTGTGCAAGGACAACAACTCTTTGTAGAAATAAGACATGATGAACCATTGCCTGTTTGCTTCCTTGGTCCTTAAAGACCAGTTTAGACTTGGGCTGTCACAATATCTGGTTTTGACCTCAAGACTCACAATACTCAAACTCAGACTTAGCTTTCCTGTCAGGACGTGAGCACATACAGAGACTTTGGCTATGGTTTACTTTGCTCTGTGTGAATGCTTTTGGTGCTACCATTTTTTACATTAAAGAACAGTCAACACATAAAAATATACTAGTAACAAAAAGGAGTACCTAAAAATAATAATATGATAATAATAAAATAAGCTCAAATGTCATGTGGTGCAGTAATCTTTTAATCCCAATTACTCAGTTACTTACTCTGTTTTGATAACCGTGGAGGGCATGAATTATAATTGAGATTTAACTTGATTAATTGCCCAGGTTTAATTGATAGTAAGTGATAATCAGTGCAAAGGATACTTTGAATGACATAAATTGAATGAATTATTTCATAAAAATATAATAACATTCATAATAATGTCATGATAATGAAGGATCATTTTCTTAAAATGAGTGCAGCAAGTCATATTAATCAGCAACTTCACTGTCAGTCTGCGCTCTTGAAAAATACTCCTAAATGTCAAATATTGTACAAAATCCAATGTTGTGTGTTTTTTGCTATGCATGGGGTGAACCAAATCCCTCATGTGGCTCCAGTGGAAGGAACATGTCAGCCTCAGTAAAAACATCAGAGTGCAGTGCTGGAAACCTTAAAACCGCACCGATCTCTTAAAAAGTACATGGTCCAGTGCACCTCATGAGGGTTTACACCAAAACAGCCTGTTTGAGCAGGCCATTTCTCAAACAGTGGGGTTTATACAGAAGGTTGAATCCAGACTTAAAATGTTCAGAGGAAATCCCAAACCAGTACAAATTTTTTGAAAGTTTTTAGAAGTTAGAAGTAGTGTACCACAAGCAGAATTAGCCCAAAGGTAGCAACAATATGCCCTGTGACCCAGACAGGTGTATTTGGTAAGCATCTATACCCAATCCTGTTATTTGCCAATATATACACCTTCACAAACTTATTTATGAATACGTTGCTCATTTGTTTATATTGCAAAAACATCACCACTAGAACAGATTTTATTTTCCTCAAATACTGTCCCATCAGTAATAAGATTTCTTCCACAACAACATTGAGTCTTCCCCTTAAGGCAATTAGAGACATTGTTTTTTTAAGGCAAGCTACTTTGACTTCTGGTTACATTATGTGCATCAGATGTACATAAACTACCATCTTACATGAGAGCACATACAATTCTTTCCTCAAGATTATAGTAATGAGATGCATATAGATGTATATAAAAGGAGCATGTTTATGCATATTCATAATCTATGCAAACATCTGTGTAATATATGTAAATTTATGAATGTAGGAGTTTCACTGTCACTGTGCAACCTGCTGCCCAACAGGACACTTTATCTTCCACTACACCATGGTGTCAGCACCAGAAAGCATTATGATCAATTGTACCTTAATAAGATAGTTATTTTTAACATTTGCTGAGAACATACTCATCTCACATTTTATACATAGTATTTTTATGTGTGAAAATCCAGTGAGTTTAATACTGCTGCAGAAGATTCTGGGAATAGTCGGTAATAATTGCTGTGTTGTTCAAGCTCATCCAGCCTTACCTCTGACCTGGGATTAACACTGGATTAACACTCTGCTCATGTACAGCAGCTGATAGACCTTTGCACTCAATCTCTGTGACGAATGATAAAATTAAACTGAAAAGCTGTGGAGGAAAGTTGTTCAACTCTGATAAAGTCTGTCCAAAGGTGAGCTCAGACTTCCAGTAAGGTGCCCTGCTTTTGGTAGGTACTTTTTTTTGCACAATTGTGTGTTTTATGTTAGATGAGCCACCACAAAACTATGAAAGAGCTTTATTTTTCCCTCCAGGAGACATCTGTGTTTTGCAGAAGAGGATTCAGTGCAAACAGAAAAGTCACAAGAAAAGTAAGCAAAGTCCACTCAAATTTAAGAGCAGACATAATTTAGTGCTGCTCAGTTTAAAAACACATCAATACAAAAGGGAAAAATGCAAAACAAAACATCACAAAACAAAAAAAAAAAAAAAATATATATATATATATATATATATATATATATATATATATATATATATATATATATATATATATATATATATATATATATGTATATATATATATGAGCGAGACAGAGGTAAGAGGGGAAGAAAATAAAAAACAGACTGCTAAAAACTGGTTAATTTGAAGTAATAATAGTAGTTACAATAGGGAGAGCAGAAATAATATCAATAATGACAACAATATTTATCTCATTCATTTTTGCCACACTCAGTATTCTCATATGTTTTTCATGTCCACTCAGCAAATGAAAATTGCTGAAATATAGTTATCTACTTTTTCTAGTGTTCCTGTAACATAGCTTGCTGCTTTTGAATGAATTAATGTTTATTTCGAACTAAAAATGGAAAATGTACAAAAGTGTATCTCCACACAAATCCAGCAAAAACAAAACATAAAAGGCAAGCAAAGGCAAATAGCAATTATAGCATTTTTCTACTATCATTAATCTTTGCAAGAAAATATAACAGATTAAATTGGAAAGGATGTAGGAAGAAGTAACAAACTTATCTAGTCCCACCCCTTTTTAATGTCAAAAATGTCTTACTTAAATTCACCCTGAAGCCTCATCAGGTCATAGCCATCAACATATTTAGCAACAAATGCAACAGCAAGCTTAGACAAATAATAGCAATAACAACAAATTTCAAAACAAAGACAATAATAACACATCACTGGATACACATACCCATTCTGCATCTGTTTAATATTTCAGTTTTAAAGATGAATTTAAACCTACCTGTTGTCTTACATACTTTCAGTTCATCACTGCAGCTTTTCTTCAGTAAATAACTTTTGTCTAGTGAAGCTGATTTTTTTCACGACTCAATTTACTACATTTTACAAGTAGCTTACCCTTTATTGATAATGGGATAAGACAGTATATGTAAAAATTCTATCCTCTATTATGCAAACAATGTGATAAAATGCAATACAAAACAGACAGAAAAGCTACTATTTGATATGATACAACATATAATATGATGTCAAGAAATACACTCAAGCCTCCTCTTGAGTAAATTTGCTGCTGGCTCCAGTGCTGTACACATTTAGCTGTCACCAAAGCACTGTTTATTAATACCAAACAAACAAGACAGACAGACAGAAAAAAAAAAAACAATGATCACATGAATAAATAAAACCTATCAATTCGGCTCAGATGCACTCCTCCTCCTCCCCTCCTCCTCTATAATTTCTACCCCGCCCTCTTTACACTTGGGCCTTTGACAGAAAAAAAAGCACTAATACAGCACTGCGTGAGTAGAAAGCCTTATCAAAGAACACAAACACAGCAGTCAGACTCAAAATACAACGCACACATACACACAATGCCGGCAGATGAATGGCTGGGTCGTAACACAATGGTGCTAAATTAAATCACTGATGTCAGAGTGGCCAAAGCCCTCCTCCTCTCCCACATCACTCACTCGCACACATGCAAGGATTGACTAATAAGGACTTCTTTGTTTGCTGCTGTAATGTATTCTAGAGCAAGCAATATCAGTCGAGGTTGGAAGGTGCGTATGGTCAATTTCAGTTCATTATGCAAATGAGCAGAGCAACAATTGTTCTTGAGCCACCCTGGTACGATTACTGAATTAATAATTTGCTCCCTGCTCCTCTTCGTATCTTTTTCTGCCCTTTTGTTCAATAGAATCTTAATTTCTTTTATGCGTCTATGTAAGCTGCATCAAAACAAAGGGCCTCACTGGAAGCACAGACGGGCTCATGTAATCAGCATTGATTAGTTCAATACGGCGCTATGGCGGCCGCAGAAATGCCCTTTTTTGGACATTCTCCAGTTGGCATCAGGTGCTGTTAACAAACAGAGCTATTATTTTCCCCCTGCCGCCCCTGCTGTTGGCGGCAAACTGTCAGAGATGAGAGTGTCAGCAAACAGCCCAAACAGGTGGCAACGTCAGTGTCACCCAAGCATGAGCGGCCTCAGCTGAGGGCGTTAGTGCTCGTACCTTCATCTGTGACCTTACAAACACACACAGCTGCACCGGGGGTCTGAACTCACATCACTCTGCATCTGTGCGAAAACAGAAGCAGAAATGAAGTAATCTGAGTAATCGGGCGAAGTAATCTTTTTTAGGCAAACATATGCAAACATAATAGCCTTTGTGACTTTTCATTGTGGTGTTGGGTCATTGCTTATATTCAAGTCTGTCACGAACAAAAAAATGAAACTTTACCATTTGTTTTTGTTTTTCGTGTAAACCTTAACATTATTTTTTAGGCTTAAGGATAATTGGATATAGTAAAAACCTATTAAAAAGCTACTATACAACTAAAACATGGGGTTTGAAAAAGAAGCAGTTACAATATTTCCAATGTTTTTACCTCTTGTCTTGAGAATGTTTTCATAAACCTGTGAGCCGGTCAAAATGGTCCTGTGGTTGTTGCAGTGCTGGTGTGTAAATTAGTGACAATGACTGATCAGAAATGCTTGTCATTGTTGAAGTCCTTGTTAGCAGTTCATCAACAGCCATCCATTGAAACCCTAACCCAGTCAACATCATTTAGAGTAGGAAGACGTGGGAGCTAATGCCACAGCCACAGTGGACGCGAATTGGCGATTTTAAATGCGCATAGTGCCTGTGACGCGCATAACGCCCGAGGCTGGACGCTGGACCATTTTGACAAGCTGAGGGGCGATGCGCTGACATGGGTCACTGCGCAGGCAGAGTAGAGAGCCAGAGCCGGTCGGACTCAGTGACAACCTGTGCAGGCAAATCCAGCTGGAAACGAATATTTACAGAACTTACCTTCAAAACCTGTCTTCTCAGCGACTTTCACCCAAGCCTGCTCCTTCTTGTTCTGGTCTCTGTAGAGTACACACGTCGAATCGTATAGCTCCGGATGATGGAAAACAGCGCAGATCAACCTCTCCTCCATCTTTCCAATCAAATCAATGACGCCGGGGATGAATGTCATCGCTGAATTTGCGTCAACACTTCAATATTTTCAACTCGGGCGTAGAGGTGTTTGATGCCCCAAGTGCGCTGGATGCTCCATATGCGCCTCGCCCAACGTGCCGCCCGGGCGAATCTGCGTCCAAACACGTCTTTGCATTGACTTTGTATGTAATCTCAACGCACGTCTTTGCGAATTCGCGTCCGATGTGGCCTAGCATAAGAGTGAGACGACATTGACTGCAAACAGAGGTTACCAAGGGCAGAGATTCTGACAGCTTCAGCGTCAGTTTAAGGTTGCATATCTTTATCAAGTGTAAAACAAACAACAGTGAAAGCACTTCTCCACTGAACGGCTACATGTATATTTTTAATACTGACATGTTTTAATTAGAGTTTGATCTAAAAGCTGGCTTACATTTTGTATTTAATACTGTAGCAGCATTGCCCACCTACTACATTATCTGACTGGCTTGTAATGAATGTGATTGATGGAGTGATCATCCAATCATCTGCTGGATATGCTTTTGAAATGACTGTCCATTCCCAAACACTTTCCACGGGCTGTTGCCCTGATGGACTAATAAATTATACTGAATATTCTGGTAAATCAGAAACATGAAAGCAAATAAAACATACCCTCAAAAACAACAAATAAACCAAACAACAGATAAAAACAAAAACAAATCTGGATGTGCGGTGAGTTTATTTTGTTGTGTTTTGATGTTGGAATGTTCTTACTTGTTGACTTTGTTTTTTAGATAAACTGCTGTACTATCTATTGTGTTTTGTGTTTTTTAAACCAGTGTGTTTATTTTATGGATGGGTTTTTATTTTGTTTGTTAATTTTGTTGTTTTGTTTTCTGTTATTTCTGTTTAATTAATTTGTTTTTATGTTATTTAATTTTGCCTTTTTAATTTGTTGTTGTTTTTATTGTGTAATTTTTTTAACTATATGTTTTTTAAGTTGCGATTTTAAATTGTTGCGTTAAATAAATTTGTACTTTTTGGTTTTCTGTTTGTCTAATCTTTTTTTGTTTTTCTTGTGAGTTGTTAGTTATTCTTTCTTGGTTTTTTTTGCATCATAATAATTTTTGTTGTGTTAATTGATTTGCTGCTGTGTTTCCTTATCGTGTCCATACGTTGCCTCTCATGGTTACCATACCTTTAACTCTGTTGCTGCAGATCTTTCACAGCAATAATGCATCATCACTAAATGTCAGTCGACACTGAGACTTCCCCAAACCCATTTCTTTCTCAGCAGCATCTCACTTTCAAGTGTTACTCCCTTATGTCACATGTGCAGCTGTGGAGGGTTCTCTATATTAAGAGGATATAAATAACAGGTTGACTAGGGGCCTCCATCATGCACTGCCGTCACCATGGAAACAGATAGATGCATTGCTTGCTCAGCTGTTGGGTTAATTTATGCACCATCACCTGCATGCAATTGCACAGTGTCACCCCTGCAGGGTGTGCTGATGCCTGGATGTATGGAATGTGCAGGGAGGATTCATTTTTGCACACCAAATAAGAAGTTTGGATGGCCTGGGTTCTATTGACAAATGGCATTTTTTCCCTGATGGAATTCTGTGTTATTGCTACAAATAAAAGCTCAGAAATATGAAAGTTAAAATGAAAGCAGTACCAGCTGCCAGCTGTGTTAGCACTGCTAACTTGAGCCACAATCTACTCTATAAAATGGTTATCCACCATTTATGAAGCACAAAACTGGCATCAGCAGAGGTATGACATCTTAAAAGTGGATTATCTGTTCAGGCAGATTTGAAAAATCCTGCTGATAGACAGTCGATATGGCCTTTCAGCAGTTACATTTCAGCCATATCTCTCTCTGCTGAAATATCAACAGGATGCATCATCAGTATCATTTGATAGAATTAAAGGATTTTCTTGTTTCACATATGTTACCTTTTTTCAATATTATTATCAATACTTTTACAACTATACTGTTACAATAAGACTGATGCCTGTGGGAGAGGTGATTGCATGTATTCTTTTAGTATTTTCATGTTATTTTTAATTCTTTAGTCTGAACGATACACTGTAATGGACACTGCCCTACTGTACATGGCATCTTAACCATAATTAAAAAAAAAAAAAAACAGACTTTGCAGGGGGCTCATTGATGAATTATATCTCTAGACCAAAGCCATTTTTAAACCAGGCTTGAAAGATTTTGATTCAGCCCATAAAACTGTTAATTTCCAGCACACAATCATCATGTTTCTGCAGCCACTCTCAACTCGACACTTGGGATAGTACAGGCACTTTTGCATGGGCCTCCATTTTCAGATCTAACCTTGCAGTACAGCAGGATCTACTTAATTCATTGTCTGTAATTAAACAGATTTGTATCGCTTAGCTCCAAAGAACTACTAAGGAGGTGGGAGCTATGAGCATCTATGCAGAAATTGACTGGATAGATGCTAACAGTTTGATAGCATTACTTTATTAAATGAAACACAAACAACAATAATAGCATTTCATGACAGAGAGAATATTTTCCCTCTACTTAATCCATTCCTATGAAGTGACTTATGTTTTGTACTTTACGCCGCCCACCTTCGACATTTTCTGATTGCGCCGTAATGAATTAGATTGACAGAACAACTATCCAGACACCTGCTGGATTTGTTTTTAAAAAGTTCTGCCCATCCATATTCTTTGGATATATGGATGGGCATATAACATATATTCTTTTTTCTTTATGTATGTTGCCTCTCGGGTCAATTATAGCCAGGAACAACCTCTCCTTTCACTGTTATGCAGATGATCTGCAAATTTATCTGCCAGTGAAGCCAAACAGTCAAAGTGCGCAGAGTTCTTTGCTTTCCTGTATTGCTGAAATTAAGCAGTGGTTGGTCCAAAATTTTCTTCACCTTAATGATAGTAAAACAGAGTGCATCGTGTTTGGGGACACAGGGACAGCTGACTTTGGAACCTTGTTTCCAACACTTAGCCAAAACGTCAGAAATCTTGGAGTGATTCTTGACTCAGACCTTAAATTCAACAAACAAATAAACAGTGTTGTCCAAACTAGTTTTTTCCAGCTTCGTCTCCTGGCCAAGGTCAAAATGTTTTTAAGTCACCACAACCTTGAAATGGCCATCCCTGCTCTTATAAGCTCTAGACTGGATTATTGTAATGCTCTTTATGTTGGTGTCTCCCAGGCTTCTCTTGGTCGCCTCCAGCTTGTGCAAAACGCTGCGGCCCGTCTTTTAACCAGCACTAACAGACGAGAGCGCATCACTCCTGTTCTTAAAGATTGGTTTTAAAATTTTAGTGTTTGTTTTTAAAGCTCTTCATGGTCTCGCACCAGTGTACTTAACTGAGCTTTTAACTGTTCGAGAAACCTGGTAGAGCGCTGAGGTCTTCAAACCAACTTTTGCTGGAAGTGCCCAGGTCGAAATACAAACACCGGGGTGATCAAGCCTTTTCCATCGCTGCTCCCAGGCTTTGGAATAAGCTCTCTGTTGAAATGCGTCTCATTTCTGACCTGGGCCTTTTCAAATCCAGACTGAAGACACATTTATTTAATGCGGCTTTTAATACCCAGTAGTGTGGTGACACTTCTACTTTTACTTTATTTTATTGCTCTTATTGCTTTTATTTTTTTCATTGCTTTTATTGTTTTTATTGCTGTTATTGCTTCTATTTATTTTTAAATGTTTTATTTATTGCTTTTTTCCCCATCTATTGTAAAGCAATTTGGTTCACCAAAAGGGTTGCTGTAAAGGGCTGTGAAAATAAAGAACATTTACATTTACATCCAAAGCACTTTGCTCGGATGGACTCGAGAAAAATATTCTGTATAGTATATTGAAAAGACATCTGCAGTGTAAGGTTAATGCTGCCTAGCCTGGCTGTCATAAAGGCTCGACTTGCATATTAAATCAAGCCATCAAATTAAACTAGCACATTACTTTGGCAAACTTGTGTACTTTTACTCAGGCTGTAAATTATTAAAAAAAAGTTTTGGTTGTGTTGGGTGAAAAATAATCATGTTGTCTGTGATAGAATTACAGTGTCATAGCTTCAGAACTGTACACAAGGCAGGCTTCAACAGAAAGACCTGATGATGAAAGTGGAGATATGTTGAAAGGGCTTTTAAAACAGATAATAAAAATCTTAATAACCCTCTTTTTATTTTAATTCAAACAGCTACAGTTGCCAAAAGCTTCATCAACAGTAAACCTTGTTTTCCCCCTTTACTCCAGCTCAGCAACATTTTAATATGTTTATCCTTTGCAATGGTGAACCTTCTGCACAACCATGCCATTGGTGACTATGATGACTCTGAGCCTCCAGTCTGTCTGCTTGTCATCCTCTACAGACCCTCTTATCGCTGCAGCATCCCAACATCACCAGCAGCATCACCAGGTGCAGTGGAGCAGATCCTACTATGTGTGCGTGAGGCTGAGAGGAGGGAGGGAGGGAGGAGGGGGCGTTGTCGCTGGGGGCAGATGAAAGGAGGAAAGAGAGAGAGAGAGCGAGAGGGCTGGCAAGGTGGCGGCATTTGTGTTGAAGCCTCTGCGTTGTCTGACATGCGCAAGAGCGTCACCATCATCATCAGCAGCAGCAGCAACACCGCCACTGCGCTGCGTTTCCGCCTTGGCTGAGCGGCGCAGGGGAGGGAAGCCGAGGAAAAGGAGTAGAAGAAGAAGAGGAAGAGGAGACGCAGTGTGGTTGGACACACGACACCGTCTCTGAGCTACCAAACCGCAGCCACAACCTGCAGCAAAACCATCTCCAGTTTTTTTTCCTTCCAAAACCAAGGAGCGACCTGTGCGTTGCGCGCCCCAGCCTTTCCAGCATGGAGACTGCGCTGAAAAACAAGCACTAACATGTGAGATTTAAAAGAAGGAAACCACAAGAGAGAGAGAGAGTGCATGTGTGCGTGCGTGGACGAGAAAGTGGCCAGACCTCGCTTCTCAAATCCTGCAGTGTGAAAAATGAAGAAGTTCAACATCAGGAAGGTGTTGGACGGCTTGAAAGAGGTCTCCTCCTCCACCCCGTCCGTCCAAGTGGGGCCACAGGAGAACCATCTGATCCAGGAGACCATCCAGTCCGAGCATTTCCAGCTCTGCAAGGTGGGCAAACCTCTCAAATTTAATTTGTTCATCCTTCTTTGCATGCAGTTGTTTTATTTTCCACCACCCTTTGCTTGTACTGCGCTTATCCCATCTTAGGATACACTTGCAGGTGCAAGCTAAACCTAATCAATTAATCAATCTATATGCAATAATTTCCCCCTAAAATAAAACCATCTAAAGGTTTACTTGACATCTGAAATGAAATCTCTCTTGAATAAGATTCATTGAGGCTCTCAAAGGCATGGCAGGCAGTCTGTTACAGTCGTAACTACAATGCGGATACTGTGTGACTTGAGCGCTCTGGCTGCAGGACATTACACATCACCAAGTTGCTCAAATGTGTGCAGTTCCTTTTGTTTTCTCAACCAACTGGTAGTTTTAACATCAAACATTTCAGAGTATTTTCTTCAATGACAGCACAGTGGTTTAGTGTTTCTGTGCAGCCTGGAATGGACTGTCATATCAAGGGGCTGGGCCAATCTGATCCTCTCTTGCATAATCTGTTTGGATTAGCAAAACAGGGTTTGTATGTGTGGCAGGGCTGGGAAACACACACCAGAATCACGTCTTGATATTTTCTGTCTGGCTGCTGATACATGGTGCACATCTTGATTTTTTTTCTCTTAAACATGAGCAGATGTTTAAACACCACAATTTTGAAGTGAATTCTTGTTAAACCTAAACCATGTTATAGCTGTTTGATGGCAAGGCAACACAAATAAAAAGTCCTAGATGCCCAGTATTTTGGAAGCTTCTAGTATAAATCATCCAAAAATGCAGATTACTATTTTTTTCTCCAGCATTCACTTGAACCACTCTAATGCAACCACTAAAACCTGCATAATAAAGGTGTATTAAACTGTTTTAAGGCTTTATTAGTGATGCAGCAATCACAAGAATTGAGGTTCAGTTGTTTAACATGCAAAAACAAACAGATAGGGGAAATATGTATTATAAATCATCATTTTATGCAAAATTGAAGCATGCCATTATCACAAGCAAGAATGTTACATGGCCCTACATGCCACTTTCTCCATAAGTCATTAAATATTACCTATCCTACTTCCATATTAATTTGAAATCAGGACTGATACCAATGTTAAAGATAACAATTTTAGTCCATAATGATGGAGATACATATGTTTTTCTTTTTACCTCCTTTCATGTAATTGTCTTATAATACAAATATCTTTTTCTCTTGTGCGATCATGAAAACCAGTACGAGTTTGGCCAGTAGGTCGTTTATACCACCCTAAATAAAGCATCTTTTCATAAATCAGCAGTTAGGGGTGCCAGACGTTAGTATTGATCTGATATAACACAACAAATTAACATCTTAAAATTAAAATATCTTTTCATTTACCTGTTCACTGTGTACCCGCTGGGATTTGCTCCAGCCCCCCAAAGGGATAAAGCTAAAGGTAGTGGAGTCATAAACTAGCACACAAGCTTTACCAAGAACACCAGTCCCTATGTTTACATATTTTAACTTAACAGCCCGTCTTTGTTTTACAATGACTGTATGTTGTTTGACTTTCTGTACAAGCAGCCACCAACACCAAAGGATAAACCAAGAGGAAACACTGCTAACTCCGACACAAACTGGACAAAACTGGCAATATTGTTGTACATTAAGGTTGTACATTTTTGCATGTTTTAAAATTATTCATCTTGTATCAGGGACGGAAGCTAAATGATCTGGATTAACGTCTTTAACCACGGGAGAGAGAGAGAGAGCATTAAGTCAGTTATTCCCAAAGTTGGGAATCAATTTCTGAAAGGGGGGAGGGGGGGACTAGGCTAAACAAGATCATCACACCATGTTTGACAACCATGTAAATGTAATTAATTGATTGAGGCAGCCATGGTGTGGTAAAGCTTTTGTTTAAGCTGCTGTTTCACAGGAATTCTTGCAATCAATCAACAGACTTATTCTCCAACCTTTGAGTTTTCCTCAGTATGCTTGCCCCCTCAAACAGAAGGGTGCCAAGAAAGTAGGATAGCATGAATCTTTTCCTTACATTTGACAGTAGAAACACTTGAAATCATGTAGCAAGCCAAACTGAGATGAACAGATTAATGGAAACAAAGCTTAACCCACTTTAGCAAAAGTATTTGTGCTATTTTGGCAGAGTGATGGAATTGGCTTTTAACATAGGTATAAGATGGTTAAGTTTAACTTTACCGTCTTTAGTTTTATCCAGAGGAGAGAGGGCTCTGCGTTACACAAATATTTTGATTTTTATTCAAAATAGAAATACTACATAAATCAAAAGACATTCCCCATCAGGACTAAATATATCAAATAGATTGATTTATGGTCAGTAAACATTTTACAATCAATGATTCTTACTGCAAACACTCATCATGCTGAGTTTTAGGTCCATAACTTTCTTAGTTAAAGCACCATCAAATCTAATGAAGCAATATTTGTACTACTCATCTCTCATTTGAAAATAGAGTAATCGATCTTAGAATTTTGCCCACCCTGCTTCATAGCCTGTGTGTGATGGTATGCAGCTAGAGTCCCTCACCCGTTTTACTTTCTTTCCCCTAACATCCCTCATAGCTCACACTCTCCTTTGTCTCTCTCACACACTTTTTCTTTACCCCCCGATCATCGATCCATTGGGGACTGATGGCGCCTGAAGTGAGCAGGCGGCCTGTTTGAAAAAAGACAAGAAAAAATGGCTGGATGGGCCTGAATGGGGCTCAAGAATGAATGGGGTTAATAAACAGGCTAGCAATTTCCATGCCATGCATGATACATCATACGGTGCTAACTAAATCACCCCAAGTGTGCCCTAATGCTTTGGTGTGGCCCTTGATGGTGACCACTCTCTGCTTCTTTATTGATTCGCCCACAGACTGACATGCTTTTTCACAAGCTTCCCTAAAGATTTAGCAACTGACTCATTTGTCCATTTCCTGTTTGTTTCTTGAGCATAATGCCCTGCAGATGTTTTTTGGTATTTGTAAATCGTCCTGAAAACACAACCTTCAGCTGTGGCTGCCAGCGATATAAAATCTGCAGTGATGTACCAGCTTTGTTTTGCTCCCTTTTTTTTATAAATGTCAAATTACTGTTGTTCCGGGGTTGTTTTAAAGAACAAATTCAAACATAAGGTCTATGGTGAAGGAATACTAACATTAAAAGCTGCAGTGTTTTTACTCTGGTTGCCACAGATTCTTTAATTGGCTTCAGTCATATTTTTTTATTCATAACTATGAAACCTTTCAAAAGTCTTTTTCAGCTCTGAATTAAACCCCTCTAAAAGTGTTAATAAATCAACTCTTTTGAGTTATTGCTGATAGGATGTTTTATTTAACCAGTCCTTTATTTGTTTTTGCTTGCTCATATTATGAACAGCAGTCAGAAGATACTTTGTTTTCCATCATAGTTCCATTTATAATTCCATTACAGTTCATCATTTTAGAGCATTTCCTTAATGTAGTTGGGCTTGTCATAGATCAGCTAAGTGAAACTGCTGTGTCTTATGACACACAAATGAAAACAGAGATAATAGTGGCATGCTGCCATCCATTCACAAGTTAAAGCAAGTTCCACCCCAAGCAAAAATGGAAAAGTACTTTCTTGTTCAACAAAATAACAACTATTCTTGCAACTTTAGTGCTTAAACCATTTCCTAGGATCATACACTAGTGGGGCTTAATTGAAGTTATCACAAATTTTCATAGATGAACACCAACAAATTGAGCTCCAGCTGCAGTCAGCACTGTTAGCTCATAACCGACATAAACAGCACATAACAGGACAGTTTTGCACAAAGTCAGCATCACAGTTTGTCCATATGTGGATGGTGTACAGTACTGTGGATGTGATTGATATCAATGCATAAGGAAAAGTTATTTCACCATGTAATTTTAGATAACAGTTGAACAGGTGAGTTTTCCATTTGGAAGGGGCGTTCTAGATTATGAATTTAGGCTCGGGTATATCCAACTTCTGGTGTAAATGGAACGCACCAATATTGTAGCTGGTTCTTGATTTGTAGCTTTTTTTCCACAGCAAAGAGGCAAATTTCGTCCAGAGTTTGTTGCCAGCAGTCAAACAATATCAACAGAGGGCAGAGTAGACTTTCTGAAGTCATACAGCATTATGGAGCACGTTTTGTCTTCATGTTGGATATTTGTGTTTTCTCTGAAACCCTGAGTCTTCAGTGTGATCACACCATACTAAGCCTGTAGCCCCAGCTCAGCTTGCCTGGAACCTTGCCAGAGCTGATACAAAAAAAGCGAGGTACATTTCCTAATGGAAAACTAAAAAGGCAAGTAGAGTCGAGGTGGGTTAACCAATACTGAATCAGTATCAGTTGATTTATGTTAAAAACAGACATGCTTAATGCCTGTAGTCACCTATATGGGTCTCCTCTGGATTAATCTCATGTCTACCTGTGGATGCCATGTGCTTGTCTGCCGCTTCTGCTGCTCTGTCATCCTCTTAAACAAATGTAAAACCTCCCAAACTTAATTCTAGTGCTAAAATTGAGTGGGAGACCGGCAGAATTAAAGCTTATCCACTGAGCTAAACTAGCTACACATTGTGTTTAGTGATGCCTTTGAGGTCAAGTTGGACACATTGTGATGTGTTTAGGTTGGCTTGATAAATTAAGCATTTGATGAAACTAAGAACATGATGTGTTTGAATGTAATTTGCTGAGTAAATTTAGATTTTGGCTGAACCTCAAGTAAATAATGTTTGGTGGGAATTATTTGTTTTCTTGGCGATGTTAATATATGTCTGCTGTGTTATGTAAATGAGTTAATATTTCTAAAACAGTTGCCTTTTATACAATAAACTTTTCGAGTGTTTTTTGCCAGTTGGATTGAATTAATAGTTTTTGACAGTCTGTCAAAGATTTTGTGACTTCACATGACTAAAAATAAGAAATAAATTAGCAATTTCATTTTCTAATTAAGATGTCCTAACAACTTTTACTCTGTTGCTCCTTGCGATCTTATGTACTTCTTTATTGACCAAACACTTAACCAGTTGTTAAAGCTAAACATGAAAACACCAAGTGGTCCGGTATGGAGTAGCACGGTTTGGCTCTGGTCAGATCGGTAAAGCCTGATCCTGTTTGCGTTTCCACAACCAACCGAACCGTACTTGGTAGGCGGTGTAAAAGCTGGATGCTGATAGCATGATGTCATAGCAGTGCGACACAGTGTACCCGGATGTTTAATACAACGAAAAAGAAAATGCGACACAGTAAACAAAGAGCAATGATGGAAGACATCCACCAATTCTTCTTTTTTTAAGTTCAGCATGTGGCTTTTTGCTACAAAGCGCAATCAAGCTTAGTTTCAGAGAAGGCTATGTGCTGCGAGAGTTATCTTCACGAAGACGAGTGGAGATTTAAACATGGCGGTGTTATGTGTTGTTCCGCTGTCGCACTGGAAGTGACATCTCCTTCGACCAATCAACGCACTATAGTGTTTCTATTTCCATCTTCTGGGGTCGGACGGTATGCTTGGCACCCCCACAGAAGGGTCCCAAACAGTAGGACGGTACGGTTCACTTATAAGGGGTCCTGTCCCAGTTTTAGGCTATGGAAACGCCACATAAAGCAAGCCGGACCGAGATGAGCTGAACTTAACCCTCTGGTAGAAATGGGGCTTAACATGATTGGTAATGAAATTGGCCATCTCACAAATGGTAATCTGATTGGAATTGGCAAGAAAAGCCTGATTGCTGCATCCCTCGTGTTAAGATATACCTGTAACTACAAAACAAATACAAACAAATTAAGGAGAGATGTTAGAATGTAACAGCAAGAACAAAAGCATGAAAAGAAACAGGATTTAAAAAAATAACAGATATAAGTACAAACGTGACAAAAAACTGCTCAAATGAAATGAAACAGATAAAAATATCAAAATCAAAAAAGTTTGTCTTGTTGAAGACACAAAATATTTAATGTTATGATATTGAGAGTCAAATCATTTTATTCTTCACAAATTCTAAATTGTGTAGACCTTTGCTTTGCACACAAACATAAAACTTCCCCTTGATTGAGTCTTGAAAGTCTTAAATTCACTTAATTGATTGCTGAAAGCATACGTAAACAAAACAGAGGTTTAAGTCTTGGTTAACACGTCTAAGGGGGAGTTGGTGGAAATGCTACAGGGGAAAAAACAGCTCTGATTTTACAGCACTACGCTCAAATATATCCATCAGCATCTCTGCATGTGATTGAAGTCTTCCTCCTCCTTTCAGCACCTTCCTCATCTGTCCTTGTGTCTGGACACATACTGTGTAACGTTCCATTGCGAGGAAGGCAGGTGTCTCTGCTGCACTGAGTGCGTCTTATGTAATGTGCTTTAGCCTTCTGCCTCTTAGCAAACAAATCCAACAGCCCACCACCAGCTGAATGATGCCATAAAGCTTCAGTCAGTCAGTCAGTCACAAACACCAATTCACAGAGGGTGGACAGGAAAAACAGGAACACTTCACAATGCAGCAAGAAGGCCAAGCCACAAATCATAACTTAATGCTCAGTAGCTGGTGTGTTTTTCCCCTGTTTTCCCAGACTTCATTGTCATCACGACTCCATGTGGGAGGCAGTGAGAGAAGGAGAAAGAGAAAAATCAGAGAGGATAAATCTCAAAATAGGACCATGATTATAAAAGGCTCCTAAAAAGCGAAGCCAAATATCAAGACAGGACAGGGTAGCCATGCAGGGAAAGCAAATTTGTACCCTTCGTTTTCTCTTGTCTCTTGCAATTTCAAGCTTTACATTCCTGTTTCATAACACTTTCCATCTCCATCTGGGCCGCACCAAAATAATGTGCGTGACATCCTTTCACTAAACAACGCCCCTGCTGTGAAATGCAAATTGTTATCCTTTCTTACACAATCTCTTTTTAACCTCCTCCTTTCAGACTGTCCGTCATGGCTTCCCCTACCAGCCCTCATCAATGGCTTTCGACCCCGTTCAGAAGATTCTGGCCATTGGCACCCAGAGCGGCGCTCTCAGATTGTATCCTTTCAGTGTCACTTGAGCTTTTTTAGGTTACTGTGGCCTGTCGCAGATTCTGTGTGGAACCTGAAATCCCCGTGAGGCAGCAGCAGGTAAGTGAACAGATGTCTGAGCTGTCAGAATCAGATCCAATGGTGGATTTACTGTTCTACATAATGTGAGAATGTCTATTAGAAATACCAATTCTAAAGTTTGTTGTCTCATTTCTGGTGTGGAAGTGCCGTTGTGCTAAACATTAGCATGCAGTTTTTTGTTTTAGACTTGAGCCACCTGTTATACTTAATAGCAGCATGTCTGTGCTGATATTTAGTGTATAACTTTGTTGTAGATTTGCTGATCAAGTGAATATTTGCACGCATGCTGTTACACAGAATAGCAACATGTCTTGGCTGTTTGGTGTAAATATTGTTACTGTGTGCCACATGTAGATGTGCCATCATATTATTGCTCTAAATATCAACATGTCTGTTATTCTGTCTATGAAGCATGCAGTCTTAAAGGGCCTGTTGGGATGTTGTTACATTGAATATCAGCACGTAGTTGGTAGTTTTTAATATAAATCCGTAGTCTTGTACCAGATTTGAGGTGCTATAAAAGAGGATATCAGGCTGATGTGGTCCAAGATATCAGCATGTCCGTGGTTTTCAGTTAAATTTGTCCCACTCTATATGTTGTATTTTCATGCTTGATATCAACATGCCTTTACTCAGGATTTTAGCATACCCGGGCCAGTAATCAGTGTGAAAGCTTAATGTCTTGAGTCTGAGATGTCGGAATGTTTGTACTGAATTTGATTTTCAATACAAGAATATCTGTTTTAATATTGAGTTTAAACCTTTCAGCATTTTTTTCTAAGAGATGGGCATGCTGTTATATTGAATAACAGCATACCCTTGTTGACAGGAAAAAAGCTTAATCCTTTGCCTAAGTAACTAAAGTAACTAAAGCCTGTAATTTTCCAGGAAAACATGGAGGTATTACATCTAAATAGTAGCATATCTGTGCTTGTATTAAGTGTACAAGCTTGTAGTTTTGTACCTTTAAATTATTGCATGCTGATTTGCTAATTATCAGTATGTCCCTGCTGATTTTCAGTCTGAAGCTGGATATACACTTGTGTGGTCACAGAAGCATGATGGCCGCTACACTTCCCCTGCATTAATTTTGTGCATCAGTTGTCCACGTCATCCAGAATTAACATGTCACAGATGCAAAATGCACTCTACACGTCATCAGTGTAGAGGCCGCACAGGGATTAGAGATTGATCACAGCAACAGCAGCAACAATGAAAAGCTTAAAAGACAACCAGATAAATCAAGAACACAATCATCAACATCTAAACAATGTGTGAGACTGCCAGACTCAAACCTGACAGTTCATCCAGCTGATGACGGATCAATTCTGCTTTGGAAGTGGAAAAAGAAAGAAGTATGTTTGGTGTCATAATTCAGTTAGTGATTGGAGCTGAAGCCGTGATTCAATTTGTCTTGAGATGTGTCGGCCACAAGTCAAGTTAACATGGTAACTTATTACACCAATACACCAAGACAGTTCTGATGGTGAACAGCAGAAAATATCACAACAACGGAGTTCAGACCATGCTGATGGTAAATGGTAAATGGACTTGAGCTTATATAGCGCTTTTCAAGTCTTGGACTACTCAAAGCTGCTTTACACCGCAGATCACACCTACCCATTCACACCCATTCGCTCTCACATTCACTCACTGATGGTTCAGAATTTCTTTGTTAGTTATCCATCAGTATCTCTAACACATCCACACCCTTTCATGCCCATTTACACACCACTGACGCGGCAGTGGGAGCAACTTGGGGTTAAGTGTCTTGCCCAAGGACACATCGCCATGTGTCGCCCGGAGCTGGGCTTGAACCTGCAACCTCCCGATCACTGACCAAGCGCACTATCCAACTGCGCCACCGACGCAGATGATGGTGAGATTTAACTAATGGTCATCAGTTTTCAACAAATATTTGATTATATTAACTATTGATGTTTATTTTGCTATCCCTACTCTCAGAATTACTGCCATGTTTGCAGGGTACTTCAGACACAAAAGGCTGTAACATGCCACCTGAAGTATCTTGTACCCTTTAGAAGTGCCTTCCAGTAGTACATATCACGTACAGGCAAGAGTAAAAACAAAAATGACATCAAGCCAATACATGAAGATGCAAACACAGGACAAACTGTAGGTTTATCTCTGGCTTAAAGTTTGTGGTCTCCCTCTTAAGAAATTGGCATGTTGTTTTACTGAATATCGCCACAGATGGGTGGATTTTCAGTTTAAATGTGTTTAAGACTCCTTTAAAAAATGCATTTGCTGTTAGACCAGATTTCAGTTTATCGCTGCTGACAGTCATTTAAAAGCTTTAAAAGTTCAGCAACTGGCATATACTGTTGTTATCTCTAAGGTGATTAGATTTAAGTTAACTTGATACCTCTAACACTGCTAACATTTTTTTAAATTTTAGCTTATTCCTTGAATTTATCGTTATGACTGCATGCCATGGAAAACATTTATTTGTGTTATTTTATTTATAGTGCAACCGATGTTAGGGGCATCTTCTGAAAGCTATTGTGGTTGCAGTTGGGTTTCATTCCAGACAACAGTTTTCAGCCATAATGCTAGCTGTGATTGGACGCCTGCAATTGTCTTTATTTCCCAGGCTGTTGTACTCACTGGAAGTCATGGAGTGTCCTTTTTGTCCCTTGTACAATCAAATCATTCTTCCTGAACTGTAGCGCCCAAAACTTTTAGAGTTCATTGTTCCAGCTGAAGGACCCTCACTGACAATGCCGCATTGTTGCACTCTTTCATAGTAAAAATTTCTAGAAATATCAGTAAGAATCTGAATTTAGTAGAACATTGAAGCTTTTACTGCAGTTCAGCTCGAGAACCAAATGGCTCAGGTAGCTCAAGTTGACGTCTTATTTGCAATATGAGGACGTTTTACACAAACAGGGACAACAGCTTGGGATGAAATGGCACCTCGGGGAGCCATATAGCTTCAGAGAACACTCGCGAGCTTGCTTGTGTCAGGCTGCTTTTTACAGGTTCTCCATGTGTTCCCTTGCCTATCCGACAACCTTTGCCAGCTCATTACGGTGTGATGAAGAGCTGTCCGCCTGGCTGTCCCTCGCACCCACCTGCTGGCAGTTATAGCTGTGACTCAGCCTCGTTCACCTGCAGAGGTACAGCGAGGATAAAAACAGACACTCACAGGAGCATAGAGTCCACAGAGTCGTGTATGCCAGACTTATAAAAAGACGACGCAGTTTGCAGATTTGGTTTGTTTTCTTGCTTCTGAAATAGTGGTAGGGAACATGAAGTGGATGTTCATCTGTTTTCTGAGATTTCTGAACGTTCCTAAAGACTTACGGCCTGAACAGAAAGCTTGAATTTCTTCATCTAGAGCAGAGCAGCTTCTGTCAGTCGACAAATGTATTAGAAGATAGGAGATGAAATCCCTCCTCTGGTAAAAGTACTATATCAAGGCTGATGCAGGAGCTGCTAGATAAGCCTAATGGGACTCATGTCTTGCTGGCTGGAACATTACTCCTGTGAGATCCAGCCAGGGTAAACTCGGCTGTACTGGGGGAAAAAAAGCCATGTAACCAATCAGCTTAAAGATCAAAAAACTGCCCCCCCCCTTGCTGCTGAAATGATCCCGTCAGATGGTTTCCTACAGGCTGAAGCTGGTCACTTTGAAATTGAATGAACAGAGGGATCTCTCTTACGTTTGAGTGATGCGGATCAGATAGTCTTATCCGAGTCAGAGGAAGGTGAAATGGGAGTCATCCATCTATTCTACGCTGCTGTTTCTCTTTGTGTGTCGTTTGCTGTTTTGTCAGCCTTGTCTCTTTATCTGATTGCTGCAATACCTGTATTGAATGAACTGGGGATAATGAGGATTCATGACTCGTATTTTACAATGCTGTGTCATTCAAATATCCATACCCATATATTAACGGATTTCTACTATGTATACTATCGGGGTGTCCCGATGCAACTATTTCACCTCCGATACGATATCGATATTGCAGCCTTGAGTATTGGCCGATACCGTATCAATCCGATACGATATCAGCAGGAATCATACAGACTTTTTTTACCTATTTTGTAGTATGGACTGCAAGGAAAGGCTTGATCAGGTCAGATTACTCAAACAGAGAACAGTAGTCAGCAATAGTAGGTATGAGAAAAACTGACCTGTTTGTTATTAACCAATAGGTTAAATAAATTTTAACCTTAAACATAAGAATACAGTACAATTAAAACAACATGAATAAAAAATATTAGAAGATCCTGAAAAGTGACCTCAATAAATCAAACAAAAACATATTTTACCAATTGCAAATTAACCACTGTGTTGAACTTAAACATAAGCATATTCTACAACTGAATAAAATAAAAAATAAATATATTAGAATGGACTGCTTGTATCAGAGTGTGTTGAACTTAATGCACATAATCCGATATTTGTTTTTTTGACCGATATCCGATATCCGATATCAATATCGGATCAGGACATCCCTAGTATACTATACCAATACTCAATATGTGTATACTGATTTCACTGCCAATTATGTTATTCAGCCATCAGTATTGTTAAACTTCACCAACATGGATATCAGTATACTGATGATGCTGGAGTCACTCATTAATGCAGGCCGATTGAATCCGATTTGATTTGTTTTTTGACTTACTTACAGATTTCTCTGGATTCTCTGAATTGTCATGATGTAATGAGCTGAAAATGATGCCAATACTCAATATGTGTATACTGATTTCACTGCCAATTATGTTATTCAGCCATCAGTATTGTTAAACTTCACCAACTTCGATATCAGTATACTGATGATGCTACCAGTCATGTTATCATCGCTCATTAACCTGCTCACCTGGGAGTGTCCCAAACAGACAGCGTTCCTGAACATTCCCAGCCTTTTTTGTCACTGTCCCAGTTAAATGTCTCACAGGCATCAAATACAGTTTTCACTTTAACATCAAATATCTCTGAATTGTCATGATGTAATGAGCTGAAAATGATGAAATCCCCAAATCCTTACAATTGTACATTGAGAATGTTGGCCTAAACTATTTGCTCTTGCAATCATTCACAAAGTAGTTAACCTCAATTTATTTGTACTTTTGAACAACTAAGCCTTTTGGTGATGCTTCTTTTTTTTACCCAATCATGTTATCATCCTTTTTTCCACTTAACCTGCTCACCTGGGAATGTCTACAGAACAGACCTAAATATTTTGACAGTTGTTGTAAATACACTTTGGGTAATGTTAACAGTAGTACAGTTCACAGGCATCAAATACATATGTTCTAAATTTGAACATCTACCATCTTTGTAGTGTATCTGAATTTGGTATAGGCTGTAGAACCACTTTGAGAATCATTGTATTCTGTTTTTATTGATAAGAAAAAACTTTTCACAATTTTGCATTAAAGTGTAGTCTATGTAATACCCCTACTTGTACTGGGATATTGGTGCCAGTTTTATTATACTGATTATGCATAAAATGAAGGACCACTGTCCAAGAACAACATTAACATGTCAGTGCAGGCAAAAGATGTGACATCAGTCAAGCTTCATTCATGTTTTTGTCTCCAAAAGTTTTGTTTTTCCAGTCAAAGTCTGAGAAGTCTGCATGTTATGCAGAAGATGCCTTCAACTCCTTTGCCAATAAACATCTATTTCCTGGAGGTCAATCTTTTTCCAGTTTGTACCAACTCGCAGCAACTGCTGTCAATGCGTGTTTGTGTGTGTGTCTGTTTATTTGCCTGGCTGACGTGCCAGGACATTTGGCTGCACCTATCTCCCATGGAGGATTACAGGAAGTGGCAGATCAAGGGCCTCTGCCTGGCAGCGTGGCAGAGGCCTGTGAATTACAGCAGGAGCAGGAGGTGTTTGTGGATGTTGTGTACACGCGTGCGAGTGAATATGTGCGTACAAGTCTGCGTGCGTGTTTGAATCCTCAAAGGAGACGGCTGATCCCTCTGGCCAGAAAGCCAATCACTTCTGTGATCCCCCAAAAATGTCTCGCGTTTGATGCCCGCCTCTGACTCTCTGACTCGGCTGCCACTTCTGTCGTCCAGCTGGGAAGATGACAATGCCCCTTTGGTGTCGTCTGGAGGAGGGGAAAAAGTGGGAAAGGAGAGAAGGGTGGCAGGCTGATTGAAAGAGAGGACAGCAGAGAGAGAGAGAGAGAGAGGAGGGATTGGAAAGTGTGAGAAAGGCAGGCTATCCCCTGCTTCAACATCTAATGCCCAAGAATAGAATCTGTATTGATCTGTGTGTGGTAATGCACTGAGACAGTTATGCCCAAGTGCGCACACACTCCGCTGTCAATTGTTTTCTGCACAATATCTCAGCAGCAGAGAGATGTTGTGAGCATCTTTGGAAAACATGCTTTTTGCTGTGCAAGCAGTCTAAGCATATCAGGTACCCTTGGTTCAGCAGTGTAGTTTTAAGAATAAGCAGAAACGCTGCGTTCTAAGGTGCTAAATTACAAGATTTTTGTGTGTGTGTTGCCACAAATTGTCTGTGATTGGTGTGAAGGATGAAGCCAGCAGAATCAGCTTTCTTGGTTTCCTGTTCTTTGCTACCTTGTTTCTTGATCAGACTGAACCACATTGGTTGCACTGATGCCTCTTCCCACTTAATTTAACATGGCTCACAGCCAAGACTGAAGTCTTTGGCCATTACTTTAATGATACCATGGCTAAACAGCTTCAGCAGGTTGTTGCTGACACATAGTGGTGTTAACACAAAGACAGAAACAGACAGAAAGAGGGCTTTAATCTGCAAAATGTGCTGCATCTGTATGGATTGATGGGGAAAAAAGGAAAGTAAGGAGCTGTGGATGGTGTAGATATGCTGAGAATTGTAAAGACAGTGCAATAGAGTGAGTATTGAGTGTTTTGATATAGCAGGCGTAGATGTTGGCTTGAAAACCTAACTGTGTAGTGTGCTGGAATCTTTACATAGGCAAAATAAATAAATAAGCCAAAAAAGAGAATACAGTAGTAGTGCTGATAAACTCCAAACCATGCCTGTACTTACTATATCGTGTTTTTTGTGGGCAAGGCTTAGCTTCCAAAAGAACAATCTTCCACAAAGTTCAGCTGGTGCTTTCTAGCAACTTGATTTGCCAGTTCTTGACAATTTCGAATGCAGTATTGGTCTTTTTTGATGTATAAGGTCACTTACTTGTAGAACCAGAAGTGTTACTTGGAAAAAGAATCATAGGAATAGTTGCAGCGCTTCTTTAAGACATGCATCAATACAGAATAACACGGACATTAAGGTACCTTATGGCTGCAGACTTGCTACACTGGCATTACCGTTGTGTCAAACTCAATCAATCAAACTTTATTTGTATAGCACTTTTCCTACAACATATGTAAGTCAAAGTGTCAAAGTGTCTTCATGTACGACCCAGGGTTTGTTTATCAACAGTTCTGTCTCTGATAGTTTTCTGTATTTAGATAGTAGTAATGTAATGTGATGGGGGTGAATTCATCACAAGCTAAAAGCCTAACATTGCTTTCAGAATCACATTTAACTTCAAAAGCTGAACATTTTATCAGAGCAGCAGGAGCTAGCTCCCAGTTAAGATTGTTGATACTAGAAATATTAACCCAAACATGTTACCATAGGGCTGTGTTTCTTAAATAGTTGGGCAAAAGCCTGAACAGGAGTATGGCCAGATGCAAAAGAGGTGCAGCCTCTCTGGACAGGGGTGTGAACAAACAGGTGTCAGGGCATCTGGAATTTTGACTGGCCAGCCCACGTGCGAATCCAAAACTCTGCACTGTGAATGACTACTTTCATTGGATGGGATACGAATTGAAACGGCAACCAATAACAATCTGTTTTTGTGCTTATACTCTAATACCTTATGTAGAAATAAGCGGTCAGAGTCTTGATTAATGCTCACACTGATGAAAATGATATCAACTGATAAGGCAGTGTTTCAGGTTGTGTTAATTCTTCTTAATGTATAATATAAACCCACTTTGAATCCTGTACTGCCTGCTAGCCTGTGATGGTGGTTCTTGTTTGCCTCCAGTTTTGCTGTGTTTTGCCTCTAGCAAATCTGTAAATCAGCTGCATATTTTAGGAATGGGTCTTTTGGCTAAAATGTGCAAACAGTCTTATAAATAAAGAAGAACAGCTCTCAGAACATCAGCTGTGTTTAGTATTTCTTAAAAAAACATTTTGCCTCCAAACAAGTGAATTTATTCGGGGTAATTGTTAAAAAATAACTTCTTGTTTTGAAGTTGCCTTTCAACAGTGCAGGTTTTAACAAAATCTCAAAATTAAGGGGGATATTGGGGGGTATTGCTTTGTCAGTTTGTAGAAGAAAACTGATTTTAGAACATGTCGATTTTTTGTGATGTAGTCAGGTTTTTTTCTGAAAAGGACATATTAAATCAAGATACTCCAGTGTGGCATGATGTGGGAATAGTGTTAGACAGTTTTAGACGATGCTTAAATTTTCAGTTTACACTCACTTATGTGTATTTGTGGGTGTGTTTATTTGACTGCCGATTTGCAGCTGTGTATGTGTAACAATGTGGTAGCCAGCCTCTGCGGGGCTGTGGCTCTTTACTGGTGGTGGCCAGGAGAGATGGCAGCGCTATAACTCAGAGACTCCCTATGAGCTGGCAATAGATCAAATTGTCACTCCATGCTCTGCCAGATTATCTCATCGGCAGGCGGAGGACATCATAGGACTCACACACACACAAATGGGGGCACAAATGCACACAAACACACAGACAACTTTCACACAAACAGAGTTATTATAGGGGCTAAGGGTCTGAGCAGGCGCACGCACATATGCAGGCGTCTGATGGGAGATGACTTATACAAATGTTAGCTGATGTGCATACATATATTGTGCGTACTGACATACATAGCATATGCACACACAGCGGACTGTGGTGCAGGGATGACTTTGCACCCACACTGGCTTTGCAGTAACTGACAAGAGCCCTGTGCAGCTTTTGGTTGTAGCAACAGATTGACTATGACATATCTTTATCATCCATCTTCCTTGTGATTCACTGAGTAACTCTAGCTGTCTACAGGAAGCTAACAAAGCCATGAGCTGTCTAACTGGACTTCAGGCTGAAGATAAAGTTACTGTTTATCCTTATGCTAGGATGAGAATCCTGCTGTGTCATGAGTGCTTCTGTAAGTATACTGGACTTTATGTGATTCTTATTCATGAAGGACTTTATTGGATGGTGTACAATAGAGCTCAGGATGGAAATTCATGACAATCACCTATCAGAACTAGAAAAGCACTCACCCATATTGTGATTTTCACCACAAATATTAGTCCTGCCTTTATTTCATCGAAATGTTTAGGTTCCTTGACCATGAAAACATACCAGTAGCAATTGGATTCATAATGATATCTATTTTAGTTTGGTAGTTATTCACAGAAATCCCATTTTTCGCCATGGCGGCCAGACACTGATCCGGATCAACAACAAAATCGAATCAGTTCTTCGTTTCTCACGCTGAACATTTCCTGAAAATTTCATCAAAATCCATCCATGACTTTTTGAGTTATTTTGTTCACAGACAGACAAACAAACTCTCCCAAAAACATAACCTCCTTGGCGGAGGTAACTACAAAAGCACTCCAAGATTCCTTGACCATAAAAAACATACAATTAGAAATTGGATTCATAATGATATCTATTTTATTTCGGTAGTTATTCACGAAAATCCCATTTTTCGTTATGGCGAATTCAGATGGTGATCCGGATCACTCCCAAAATGTAATCATTTGTTCCCTGTCCCATTTCCTCTAAATTTAATCAAAACGTCCAGAACTTTTTGAGTTATTTTGCTAGCAGAGAAACAAACAGACAATAACATAACCGCCTGGCGGATGTAACTATTGTAATGTACATAACTGATCAATAGTAACAACAGAATGGTTCAGGCTGATCAAAATTGCTTATCAGGCATTTATTTGACGTATTGTTGATGTCAACATTCAGGTTTAAGGCTTTTTAACCCACAATTATTGCCGCCCAAAGTCAAGTCAATAGAATTTAAAGGTTTTCTCTTTGTAGTAGAATGTGACATGCCCTGTAAGAAAGAGGTTTTAATGTAATGTTAAAATGTGACAAATGCTTCTTTTATGATGGACTGCATGTGTTTCATATGTCTGTGATGATGATAATGTATCGTGATCACTCCTTTTTTGCATGTCCTCAGTAAAATTAAGGTTATGAAAATGTTTGTGTCACGCTCCTTTTTCCACTATGCTGCCCAAGAGTGCTCGAGCTTCTTTTCAGGTCACAGACCATTTGTTTATTCCTTTGTTCTTCTATCTGTTTTCTTGCATCTCTATTTTCCTCCTTTCTCTCGCTCTCTGCTCACTGGCGTTGGCAGTTGCTAGCTCACTCTTCTAGATGGCTCTCCATAGTGCAGACCCGGCCCGGGGTGGTGTGTGTTTGTGTCTGTACTCAGTTATGCAATGTGCTGGATCTTGGCACAGCAAAGACTAGGCGGCTTGAGACAGCGACAGTCTCATCAAAGGAATTGAGCTGCTGCTGCTGTTACTGTGATGTTTACAGTGATTAATGTGTAATGAACTAAAACATGCATGTCTGCCATTATTGTGGAGGTCTGTCCTCATTAAGCACAGGAGGCCATGACATTTATTCATGTTACTGGGTTTACAATGTGGCATGATTCCTCACAGTTTTCCAGTATTGAACAAATTAGAGGTTCCTTTATGATAATATATAGATTGATTTTAAAGTCTATGACAAAAGAAAAGCTAAATATCCCTCTTAAGATATTTCACTGTTGTGCATTGGCCAACAAACTGGCATTATTTAACATATCACAATACAAGGAGGGCAATACATTTAACATTTAAAAAGAAACTTAAACATTTGTTGAAAACATACCAGTCATGTGATCATACATAATGTTCGATCTTGTTTCTTAAAATCATGTTCTTGTGGAAAGTGTTGCTATTTTAATTTGTTTTTTTTTCTGTTTGATCGCCTGCCTTAGGACAATGGATGAAATTTGGCTATTGTGCTAATTCCGGTATATGTACAATGATGTGTATCATGAAATTGTTGATTGATGTGCACTGTCCTAATCAAATAAATAAATTAACACAATATTTATAGACAGATGTATACTGTACTATATATTAAATTAAAAAGTGTGCACTAATCTTATTAGTCACAGCTGTAAAATGTGCTTCTTAAATAAGAGCTTGTGTTTAACTTGATACTGTGCAGTTTAGATCAGTGCTAAAAAAAAATCTATACCAGAAAATATCGACAATATGTGTATCGATATGTTGTCCTGAATCTGTCCTAAATGCTGCATTTGTGAGATACACCTTTGTTGATATATTGCCAATCATGCAGTTAAGAAAAAACTCAAGGACCAGCAGTGAAAGTCAAACTGCATGATTACTTCAAAGAATTGTGACGTTGCTTTATGCACGCAGCCTTAATCGAGACTACAGTTTTTTACTCCGTCAGTACGAAATGCCAGTAGATGGTTTGATTTCATATGCAGCACTAGTCTTTCTTCCTAGCTGACCCCATTTCCCTTTTTGTCTATAGTATTTAATAAGAGTTTAATCCTGTGTATGCTGCTAAAGAAAGGCTTCTAGGGCTGGAGGAGTCAGCTTGTGTCCGCCAGATGGCATTTTAAAATAGAGGAGTCCATGGTGAGGTCACAAGAGAGCTGAAGAGACGTGTTGTTCATGTCAGTGCAGTTCACATCCACTCTGTGCCAGCACTGGACCAAAGGATATGCGTGTGAGTGTGTCTGTTGTATACGTGTGTACCTGCTCATTGCAGTGAAGCCCTCTTAATAAAGACCCCTCCTGTCCTGGGTTTCATCTTTCATGCTCTCCAAAAGCACTCAGCATCCTCTGTTCTATGGCCTCCTAGAAATGGAAAACAAATTTTGCTGCATCAGTGCCACAACAACATAGCTGCTGCTTCTACTCTGCACCGCTCCGTCCAATATCCTGACAGTGTGTCCCGCTTAAGTCCTTTAGCCTTGACAAGCCCCAAATGGGATCTGGGTTTTGGCTGATTAAAGTTGAGCTGCCATGTTGCTTCTCTTCAATAATTTAGTTTACATTTAACTAAAGCTTTTACTCCTCCTGCTCGCTGTTCCTTATCTCTGTGTGCTGCTGTCTTCCCACAAATGATAGCCCTGAGATCACATCTCTGCATGTTCAAGTGAGATGTGTTACACTGAATGTGAGTAATATCCTGACACGCAAGGGTGCTGCTAGGAGTTGTTCTCTAAGAACACATTACAATGGGAAACCACTGGAACTCACACTCTCCCCAAACTCAGCCAGTTGTTGAGCTTTCGTGCTAATAAACGGGCATACTCGGCTGTACAATAAATTATGAGTCAAATGATGAACTTCTCTGGCAGTGGGGCTTTTTTCACATCCATGAAGTTGATATCAAAGGTCAGGAAATCAAGAACTATTTGCAGGATTTATTAAAACTTGCATAAATGGTCACCCTGACTCAAGTATCCAGAGATAGAAGATCATTAGTCAAAATGTAGGGTCACAAAACTCTTACAGAACATTATAACCTGATGAGGTTTTGGGGGATTTTGGCCAAATTTTTGCAAATGTTTACTTTGACTCTAAGAATTATTGATTAAGTTATTGAGGTCTTGATTAAAATTTCAAGGACAAGAAAGCAAGTTTTTAACCCCTGCTTATGAAAGATGTATTTCCATAAACACGGAAGTAATTGTTCACTCAGACGCCGTGGATGATCTGTTTCTAACTTTGATGTCATAGGCCAAATTTAAAGGTCAAAAAGGCTCATGTACAACCCTTACTTTGCTTGAGAACATGGCAACCCAGCAAGGACTAAAGGGACTGTAAGGAGTTCAATATTCAACACTATAAATCCCCATATCCATTCCTAGCTTGTATGGGATTGAGGGTTTTACTTCAAATTACTGAGTCAGACATCTATGATAAGACTTAGATCAGAGTGATTGAGTTTTGGAGGTCTCAGGTAGAAACTTGAGGTGATGGGACCTCGTTTATGTACACAATAGTGCTGTGAGGAGTTACTGTAAAGCTTAACAGAAGGGTCCACTCTAACTCGAGGATGAACTAATTACAGTTTGGAAACCAAAAGTAGGGATGGGAATTGAAAACCAATTCCAGTTGAAAATCATTAACAGCTCCATCAAAAAATCGGTTTCATGAGTCTTTTTGCTAATCAATTCTCTTATCAATTCCTTCCACTAACAGAGTTCAGAAGCGTCAGAATTGTTGCTTAATTTGTTACAAAAGGCGCCTACTGAACAGCCTTAAAAACACCAGCAACTTGCAGAAGCAATTATCTATGCTGTGACGGGTGTTTGACATTGTTGACACTGCAATCTACAGGCCAACATTTGCCCACACAGAACATCTGCAGGAATCAATAAGGGAATCGTTGAAGTATTGAATCAATTAGCAGGATTGTTAATACCATTGATATTGATAAAATCTTATCAATTTTCATCCCTTACCAAAAGTCAAAACTCAAGGCCATAGAGCCTCAGGTTTGTCTATATGTTGTGGACATGGTGACTCAATAGCATTTAAAGTATGCTGCCTAACATTAAAGCAAATTTAGTTTATCTAATGATAAGAAACTGAAAAAAAATTATTGATACCAGTGCGGTTACTGATTCTGCTAATCAGTCCGATTCTTTGGCAAATTCCCTTTTTGATTCCTTTGGACGTTCAGTGTAACAAAAGTTGACCTCCATGGGTCTTCAGTGACATGTCACTCTTGTTACTTAATACTCTGCTCCATAAATGAATGCCTGTGCAAGTTGTTGTTGTTTTCATCCACTAAATGTTGTAAAGACAACACCATTTTGTCAAAATTAAGATACAATTCTGACCACCTCTGCCCCTCATATGGCATGATTACAGCTGTTTCCTCCTTTTTCTTTTTCTGCTGCCTGCCTCTAATGACAGTCTGACAACTTGGATGTGAAAGTGGAAGAAATTGATTACGGGATTTGTTGAGCAAAATAACTAATGTTACCAGCTTCTTCAGAAAATTGGTTATCATTCTCAACTGAATTGTTTTTTTGTTTCTCATCCCTACTCATGAGGACCCTTGCTTATTCATGGGATTTTTTTTAAAATGCCACAAGCTACCTGGATATTTGTGGGGCAAAGGTAATTTGTTGTCATGACCATAGCTTGTGTACATATTCTATGTACCAAGAAGAATTTTAGAGATTTCTGTAAAACGCCACACAGATGCCCGGTCTGGCTTAAGGGTCAGCTGATAACATTTATGAGGTCAGATATTGTTTGATCCAATCCCTTGCTGGTGAATCAAGCTTTGCTGTTCTTCTGCTGTAATGACTTTTTAAGACTGAATGACCTATATTTTATGCCAGTAGACTTTGAAGTACATGTTAGCGTATATGTACTGGACTGATTTCAAAGGTAAATATTCTCATGTCTAAATGGTATTTTTTAAGGTTTTAGTGAAACAGTGATTGTCTAATGTTCTCTTTTTTTGCTGTAAAGCCACAAATGACATAGTAAACTGCTTTTTTAGTAGAGCAGCATAAAAACATCTCTCATAGTGGGATAATAAATGAATTTTAAAAAGTATGAGTATTAAATATTCTAGACCTTCTCCCCGTCTTGTTCCTATAGAATTGCCCTTACTTTTCTCCCCTATGTGGAGTCCCTACTAAAATGCAAAGTAGCCTCTAAAATCCACGTAGACACAGACAGATAGCCTTTCCTCCCCGAGTGACTCATCACAATTCAGGACACTGTGTGATATTTTTGTTCACCTGAAAGCAATGTTATTGGAGGACAAGAAATCTTGATGACCTGTAGGGAGGTTAACAGCGAGGGCTGCTGTTTGGGATGAATACTAAAGATGTTTTGTCTGACGCTGTGAGTGCTTTTAGCTCTGTGTTAAATTAGGATAATCAGTGCACTGCAGAAACACTTAACATTTATTAACGATTGATAAAGGGGCACAAACATTAATGTACGAACGAAATGTCTGGGCACAAAAAAAGGAGACGCTGAGCAGCAGATAAGGGACTGTGTGTACGGATGTGGTTATGTGTGCGTAACATGGAGCAGCCATGCTAGAGGGGTCACCAATCTGTGTTATAATTATTCCCCACAGACGGGAAGCGACGCTCGAGCGGCTCATCGTAAATACACGCTGTCAGTGAGGATGGAGAGTGAATTGGTTTAGATGTGAGGGTGAAGCTGTGTCACTGCTTGATGGTTTCTTTTTCTCTCTGACTGCTGGTGGACAAGTGAAGCTGCACTGTTGTGATCAGGAAAATTACAGAGCATTTGTTACCCTGGGACTGCTTCTCATAATGTTTTGAAACTCTAATTATATTTTATTGACTGGAAGAAAACACAAATGTAATTTCACATGGTCTGGTAATTCTTCTCTTTTTCTTTGTTTCACAGTTGTTCAGTTTTATACTGAAGTTCTTGTGCAGCCAAATAAAAAGCTGGAAAAGTTGACAATGTCCTGTACTTTATCTGTAGTTTTTTTTTATTCGAATTTGTCATTGAAATTCTAAAGCAGCTGGATCTTTCAGAGTCTGTTTGTCATCAGGCAGATCCAGCTTGCAAAACTTAGAGCTGAAACAGTCATTCTTGGTCACTGGGTCAGTTACTGTCCTTTGAGGGGAAAGTGGCAGTCACTCTGGTTGCAGTTTAGTTGTGCAAATAGAGAAAAGCCACTGTAAGCCTTTCGATGTACATTTTGGTCCACTGGCCTACCATTTTATTTGTTTCTAAGTTTTTTTTTTCAGTCAAAACAATGTGTTGGATGCTGCCTAGATAAAACCTGTGTAATATATTCAGTTGGTTTGTGAAACAGTTCATGTAGCTTGTCAAATTGTTTTGTTTCTGTTTTGTTTTGTAAGAATAACAGACTGGTTTGCCATTTACCAAAACTATTTATGTTTTGCACTATACAGAGCATACTGAGTGCACTTCTTTTCTGAAACTGCATAGCAAGAAAGCCAACTTTTCTAAGTTATTAAGCAAGCAAGCAGCAATAACAAAAACGTTCATGGTTATCATGGCGTCTGTAACCTGTTTCTTTCCTGGGATTGACAACCATACAGGAGAATTTAAGCCTGTCAAATGGACAGCGTTTTAGAATGTCAATTTGTGGGTTGAATACTGTGACAAATATTGACCTCAGTGGGTCTTCAGTGTCGAACATGTCATTCTTGATACTTAATACTCTGCTCCACAAGTTAGGGCCTGTGCAAGTTGTTTTCATCCACTAAATGTTGTAAAGACACCACTATTTTGCCAAAAATTAAGCCACAATTTTGACTACTTCTGCTATGATTACAACTATGACTTCTATGTTCTATTTCTGCTGGCTGCCTCTTATGACAGTGTGACAACTCTGATGTGGGAAATTACTTTCCAGCTCCCCCAGAAATTACATAAATCCTTACCCTCCATCTGGCTCTTGTGGCAACTTTTAAAAATATTTGCTCAATCAAATTCTTTGAAAACTACTCCCTAATACTGTCTTTAGGAAACGGCATCCCACAACTGAGAGTGCAAAGAGTATAAGCATGTAATTGCGGATCAAGTAAACATTAGAGCACAGTACTGGATAGCTAAAGGTACATCTTTTATTTGACATGGTGTGGTCAGACACAGCTCATGGATGACAACAGAGGGATTTATAGTCACAAGACACAACAAAATAAGCCCAATATTTAATTGCACTTTGAGTCGAAAAACCTTAAAGATACGTTTTGGGGACATCTTGGACTGCTGTAAACTTTGTGATAAGAAAGTAAACACAGGAGCTTTGTTGAGCAAAACAAAAAAAACTGCTGTCCAAGTGGTGATAGTGATGCCTATATGACATGCATAAAATTCTGTTTTTGTATTTGAAGCTATTTAATTAATTTCTCATTTAAACTTGCCCATATTATTGTGATTTTTTTCCCTACTGTTTACGATTTCCTGTTGACACATGATTCTCCTGTTAAGGCAGACTCACACAGCACTGTCACATAGTTTCAAAAATCTTTACAGTGGTCACATTGTTTCTTTTCCAAGTTCTATAAGCCCTTTAACATTTTTTACGTCTCCCCCCATGATAGAGTTCTTCTATACATGAGGCAGCTAAGTCTGCTGAATTTGGACTTCGCCTTCTGTGAAAAGCTCCTGTAGCTGTCTGAAATGACTGATTCCCTGGCCCCCCTCAAGCAGCCCTACCAGAGTGACATCATACAACTATGCTGCATTAATGGTTCAAACCAATTTGCTCAGGGTGGCAAGCCCTGGTAAGAAAGAAATTCAGACCCATAATAATTTCCAATATGAGACTATTCTTTCCTGTTTTGTTGAATCTGTGTGATATAATCTTGTTGTAGCCTGTGGCTTTACAGACATCCAGGGACACACCATGCTGTCAGCATGTTGTGATTTATGACAGAATTGACTTCACACAACTGCTTTTTCAGCATCATTAGGGTCACTTGTGTCTCCTGTATTGACGTTCTCTTATATTAGTCCTGCTCAATATGCTCTTGTAGTGTTTCCTCGCTCTTATATGACCAACTGGGTTGACCACTGTAAGGTCCCCACACCACAGAGGTCCCTCATCATCCAGTGTCAAGTTCCCAAAGTAAATGAGCCTTTTCACTCTATTGAATTTGTTTGTATTAACTCCATAGATCCAGAGTTATTTGTACGTGTACATAAACATGTTGTAACTCCATACCTCCTATTGATTCTACATAGAAGTTCATTTGTGAGTCTCAGTCTTGTATTACCATGACACTTTGGTGAACTCCCCAAAGATTAAATGCTTTCAAAGCCATACTAACGGCGATTTTCTCTACAACTGACAGTACTAAAACAAATGTTCCTCTTTGCCCTCTGTCGATAAATAAAGCAACATCAGGGCCGATTGCCAAGTACAAGTTGTTGTCTGCGACTCGCCCTGAGCAGATTATGGCGTGTACTGATAGCTCTCGCTTGTCCACTGGTATAAATATCACTTCATCATACATGCTGTAAATCTGGCGTCTCAGTGAAATGTCACTGTCATGCATCAAATTGTACATGACAGTGACAGAAAGCCAGCCACATGGGATCAATAGAAATGCATTTCTCGTGTTTTAATGAATATGTGATGTCTCTCCGTCACTTCAGGAACACGGGGGGCATGCTGCAGGATCTTTGAGGAGACACAGCTGGTTTGGGATCATGTGCTTGCCCGCAGGTTTTGTGGGTGTTTTCTATGTTTTGACTGCAAAGATTTAAAAATAGTGTGAGGAAATGGCATAGTTGAGTATGTTTTGGTTATTCCTTAAGTTTTCCTTTTGCTTTTTATATTAGAAATCTGACTTTGAGCATGAACAGTGAATATAGAGGTGGATTAAAAAAGAAAAAAACAATTTAACTCCAGCTTTAAGTTTTTGCCTTGCCCTACATCAGATTTTTTTTAAAACTTTGTGAGTTTGAGTTTTTCTTTGTTTCAGACTGAGATCTGACAAGGATGGAAGTCTTAGGTGGTCACTGATGGGGATGGACAAAGTTGGATTTCTGCTGATATTCTATCCACAGTATTTTTTTAACTATGATTTTTGTAAAAAAGTGTGATCACCTGTGGATTAACCTCATGTTTTACTTATGGACCCCATCCATTCTTTTGCTGCTCTGTCATCCTCTTAGACAACCTGAAGCAGATTCTCCAAAACTTTGTTTTCAGTCCATGTAGTACAAAATATTAATCCAGTGTCTTAGTCTGTACTGAAATTCACACTGAGACCAACTGCATAAAGCTTATCTGCTAATCTAAATGAGTGACATGTTGCCTCATAACAAATGCCCATCATATTTTGTGATGCATTTGAGGTCCAGCTGGAGACATTGAGTTGCTTTCAGGTTGCCTCAGGAAAATTAACATTTGACTGATCTTAGGACATGATGTGTTTGAATGTATATTTTACAGAGTTTAGAGTCCCTTTTTGCTGAACCTTAAATAAAGTTGGGAGAGTGGGCTTTCATTTTGAAAAAATTACACCAGTTACATTATGTTAAGTTAGTATTTTTAGTGTATTGCCTTTCATTAAAATAAACTATTTTCATTATTTATCTACTGGATTGAAATAATAGTTTTGAATAATATTTTTTCACAAAAAAAATTTTAATGAGTCTTTTTGGTGTGCAATTTAGAGGTCCTTGCTGGAGGATACTAGTGACAATGCTCTTTTAGATCTTTTTCTTGTGCTTGCTGAGCAAACATTTAATCAATTTCTAGAAAAAATGGCATTAAACATGATCTGTATTAGTTGATCAGTATTGGCAAAGAAAATCGTGATGGGGGCATCATTAGGTTCAACTTAGGGGGCTCGTTTTCAGTGGATTTTTCTGATGACTAATTGTTGCATCCCTCCAAATTCCAGCTGAGTTTTGCTACAGCTAGCTAGCTAGCCTCAGAGCTAACCATTGTCTTGAATGGGGCTGAAAGTACAGTGAAATTTAAATCTGTTTTCAAAGAAATAGGCATGGTAATTTAGGATTATACTATGTTATATGATAGTTGAGACAATAATTGCTTGAGGTTTTTTTAAATAAATAATGTATTAATTACCTCAAAGGTAAGAATACTGCTCTGAATAAGGTGTCCCTTTTTACTTTAATGAAACACATATAAGGATTTAGACTCCAGTGAAAAGCTGAGACACTTTCCTGTCCACTGGTTACATGTTTTTGAATAAAGCATGAGTGTCCGTGACTGGTCCTCTGCAGTTTTCTTGACATTATTTTCGTGTTTTGGGAGTGTAGCAGGGTTGAGTCTAACTCTCTCTGTCAGGTTGGCATGTTCCCTGCGGTGCTTGTTGGGGTACCGGCTCACAGAAATCTGTAAAGCACAAAGATTTTGTCGTCTCACTTTCCCCGCCCTTCAAATGACCCCTTGGTCCCTAAAGAGGCACACTGTTGAATTAAGAATGAAGTGTTTCTCTATTATTCTTGTTTTACTCTATCTCTTGTTGTACTGTCTTCTGTTTTTAAATGTCTTATCTATAATTCACATTCCCTGAGAAGTAATTGTTGAAATGTTTTAGCATTGTAGCATTTTTTTCTAATGAGATTTATTGTTTTTTTTTGTTGTTCTTTGTCCCCCCTGCTGATTCTCTGAAGCTCATTATTTTTGTCGAGCTTCTGTAGGTAATCTTCCCCGTGTCCCTGAGGGCTCTGCTCCCTCGTCATTTTTATGTTTCCTTTATTTCCTTATCATTTGTTTTCTCCTCCCTAGTGCCTGATCCAGACACACAAAGGCTTACATTGTGGGAGGTTGTGTGCGTTTAAATGTCACTTTATGCCCCATCATTATTACCCTGATAAAACCTCATTACTCAGACAACATATCTCCCATTCTTTCTGCATAAAACATACGTGGGATTAGTATGATCCTCTGTTCATATTTTTCTTATTAATGCACGTATTAATGCAGAAAGCAGTGCCAGTATTTAATCAGATAATCTCTGCTGCATGTATGGCTGCTTTGAGTGAATGTAAGGATTTTCATATAATGGATTAAAAAGTGTCAAAGCTATCAGGTGCCGACTGTGAAAAAACGACAGGCAGAGGAAAGTTCATTGTTGTACATGAAATCAAAAAAAGTTTTGGCATTTCCATTTACACATTTTATTCATGCATGACTGTCTTTTTTGTAAAAACCCAAAACCAGTGAAGTTGGCACGTTGTGTAAATCGTAAATAAAAACAGAATAAAATGATTTGCAAATCCCTTTCAACCTATATTCAATTGAATACACAGCAAAGACAAGATACTCAACGTTCGACCTGGTAAACTTTGTTAATTTTGCAAATATTAGCTCATTTGGAATTTGATGCCTGCAACCAGTTTCAAAAAAGCTGGGACAAGTGGCAAAAAAGACTGAGAAAGTTGAGGAATGCTCATCAAACACTTATTTGGAACATCCCACAGGTGAACAGGCCAATTGGGAACAGGTGTGTGCCATGATTGGATATAAAAGCAGCTTCCCTGAAATGCTCAGTCATTCACAAACAAGGATGGGGCGAGGGTCACCACTTTGTGAACAAACGCGTGAGCAAATTGTCCAACAGTTTAAGAACAACATTTCTTAACGAGCTGATCCAAGGAATTTAGGGATTTCATCATCTACGGTCCGTAATATCATCAAAAGGTTCAGAGAATCTGGAGAAATTACTGCACGTAAGCAGCAAGGCCCAAAACCAACATTGAATGCCCATGACCTTCGATCCCTCAGGCGGTACTGCATCAAAAACCGGCATCACTGTGTAAAGGATATCACCACATGGGCTCAGGAACACTTCAGAAAACCACTGTCAGTAACTACAGTTCGTCTACATCTGTAAGTGCAAGTTAAAACTCTACTATGCAAAGCCAAAGCCATTTATCAACAACACCCAGAAACGCCGCCGGCTTCGCTGGGCCCGAGCTCATCTAAGATGGACTGATGCAAAGTGGAAAAGTGTTCTGTGGTCTGATGAGTCCACATTTCAAATTGTTTTTGGAAACTGTGGTCGTTGTGTCCTCCGGACCAAAGAGGAAAAGAACCATCCGGACTGTTACAGGTGCAAAGTTCAAAAGCCAGCACCTGTGATGGTATGGGGGTGTATTAGTGCCCAAGGCATGGGTAACTTACACATCTGTGAAGGCACCATTATTGCTGAAAGGTACATACAGGTTTTGGAGCAACATATGTTGCCATCCAAGCAACGTCTTTTTCATGGACGCCCCTGCTTATTTCAGCAAGACATTGCCAAGCCACATTCTGCACGTGTTACAACAGCGTGGCTTCGTAGTAAAAGAGTGCGGGTACTAGACTGGTCTGCCTGTAGTCCAGACCTGTCCCCCATTGAAAATGTGTGGCGCATTATGAAGTGTAAAATACAACAACGGATAAAGCCTCTGGAACTCAAACACCTGTGTAATGTGTTGTTCATTGTTAAACATCTATTGCAATAACTGAAAGCCGTACAATCAATTTGATGATATTGCAGTTTTTTTTTACAAAATAAGAAAGGAGGTTCTTTTGAATCAGGATGTAAATGTGTTTATCTTTGCTGTAAGAAATGACATTTACTATGTAACATACAGGGGCATTTTGGCACTGAAGCGCATCAGGGGGATGCTTGAGCAACTGTATTTTCTTTCCTTCTTTTTTAACTTTTTCTTACTCTTGCTTTGGTTTGGGGTGGAACATTATCTGGTGAATTTTCAAGAGATTTCCAGAAACTTTTCAGAGGAATTTAGGCTAGGGGATTTTGGACATATTGCAAACTTGAAACATTTTGTTAGACAGATGTCTACAAAATAATACAATTCAAAAACATTGCATTTCAGCAGAATTATTTGTGAGAACATCTTCAAGTTTTAATTATTTGTTTCAACAATCATTTTAACTTCACTTTATGTTGTCCACAAGCTTAAACGCATGTCTTCAATAGTCCAGGATGCTTGAATCATCTGATCATGTGGTGGAGGAATGCTCAGTGCATGGAGGGGCCAGAGAGCCTCAATAACTTTTCAGTGTGCAGTGTGCTTTGTGTGATAGAGGTATTTCGAAGAAGACATGCATGAAATCTGTTTGTTTTAGTCAAAGCTGTGCCAAATGAATCCCTCAAAAGTCCCCTTAAATTGTGTAAATTGCAGGTTTATTACCGTACATTTCCGTGGAAAGATTTCAGCTTTGAAATTTCCCTCAATTTTGCCACCCTGCAGTTGCTTAACTACTTTTAGTTTCACACAGAAAGATGGAGCCTGTACCTAGGATGTGTTATAGAGTCCAACAATCATTTTGCATTTGAATCAAGCATTATTTTTTTTTAAATATCTTGCATACTTTGTACTGTATTGCATCTATAACATTGCAATAAGCAGATATACACATTGCAAATACAGGATTGCATCTTACTGTGTATTTTTTGTGCCATCACATCATCCAGCTTCTTATTGCACTGCAGGCAAAGCAGAGCCTAAATGAATGCATTTTCAATCAAGCAGAATGGGTTTTGTAATCGGTGATTGAACTGACCAGTGACAGCCAAAGGCTCTTCAGGATGTTGTTATCAGCGTTTTAAGATGTAAAGTTGTTCTTTCTCCACATTGTACCAGTCATGTATGCTCTACAAGTTCAAGGTAAAATTGCACCAATGTAACAACCATTTTCTCAGACTGATCTGGTTTGAAGACGTGCAGGAAACAAGCCGAAAGCGCCTAATGGACGTGGGCTCTGTAAATGGTTGGTTATGGCCTTACCAAGATTTGGACACTTTGTCTCTGTCTGCAAGTTGCTCTCCGCACACACACACACTGAGGAGGAACGACAGGAAGGTTCCCAAGGTACCAGCCTATGAGGAATTGCCTGTCACCGTGTTTGTGCGTGCTGAGATGTGTGCGTGTTTGTGTGTACGTCAAGGCTCTTGCAGACAGAGACAGAGCTTGTATGTGATTTCAGCAGCACACATACTGTAGGTGAATGTCCTTGCCCGTATTTATGTGTAGTTAGCCTCAGTAAGGCCTTACATCTAAAAACATGTGCATCCAGGTGAAACATCTGTTATAGCACACACTTTTCTATACTTCCATTCCTTCACAGTGTTCGTCCCAGATGTAATATTACACAATTTGAGCTGAATGTTCTATTTCATGCTTTTTTACCTTCTTTGCTAAAGGCTAATTTCTACATCCTCAACTAAAGCGACTCCAGCTGGAGAATATTAGTGCCTGTGACAGCTGTAGCTAACAAGCCTGGCCAGCTATTGTGGCCATGTGGGTAATGTTGCCTATAGGCAAAATATGGGAAACATACCATTACAAGGTACTTGCTGCTGTTTTGACTGTGCTCATTCCCCTTGAGAAGAGAAAAGGACTTCCCTCTTTGCAGCTCACACATCCTTGTTGCACAGTAAATGTTAGCTCATGTTTACTTTTGTGTGTGTAAGCCTAACAAAGAGCATTTGATATTTACCCTGAGTTAATATTTGGCACAGTCATAACGGCTGCCTCCTCTCTACAAATAGATTGGTCAAAGGCAGAAAAGATGCTCTTAAAGCGTATAAAGGGGCACGTCAAACTCAGAAGCATTAAGAGGGCTTTGCGAGGCTCACTGACTCAAGCCGCTAGCAGGGTGGTGCCGGTGGTAAGTGCACGTGCCTCACAGCATGAAGAATGCTGGTTCAATTCCCCTTAGTGACTTGAGTCTGTGGTTTTGATTATAATGCCCACACTTTTAAAAAAGTGGGGTTTTGTGTGGTATTGAAACTCCATGTTAAATTGTAGCTTCAACATGACATCTCTCACCAGTCGAGATGTCCCCTGCTGTTAAGAAAAGCGTTTCTCTTTCGTTGGCTATGATGAAGTTCAGGTCTCGGATGCCACTTCTGTGTCTGGCCTGTTTTGGTAACCTGTTTTGTTTGAACTTTTTTAAATAAGTATTCTTCAATAGAATCTTCCTACAAGCCTAGGTTTTACATGCGTAGAACATCAAGTGGACAAGAAAGCCCAAAGAGGAGCAGATTGCAGATGCTTTAGCCCAGGATAGATTAGTCTGTAGCCTCATACAGACCTCTCCAAATTCTGCCATAAAACACTGTGTTAACTTCATTTGAATATGATTACCTTTGCCAAACATTACTGCCCAATAACACTACCAACAGGGACAGCTGCGAAGATCCTGTTCAAACTATTCCATAACTCTAACTAACCTGAATTAGCTGAATCACATATAATTTAATGAAGATTTCCTTAACCCTTCAAACCAGCAACATTATCACCCAAACATGTTGCAAAAACCTTGTTATTTAAAAGGTTTTCATCCTAGAATTAGTGTAAAGGGAAGTATTCTCCTTTAAATAAATGATAACATCACAGGAGGGAGGCCCATGTGACGACAACTCTGCCTTTAGCAGTTTTAATGATATCACAGGTGATGTGTGAGAATCGAGAGGGCCTAACAACATTTTGTTAAAATTACTGTCCCAGAATTTCCGATGATGTCAGTAGTGTTGCAAAGGGGCAGAACATTTTGGCTGGAGATTTTTGGAAATATTCCAAACTGGAGACTTTCCTCAGTAATTTCGTGAATCATGAAAATTACAGACATTGGAGTTATTCTAAACAAACTGTATCATATCAAAGCATAAACACAAACATTTTGTTTTGCTATTGGCAAACATTGATGCAATAATTGTAAGAAACTTCATCAAATTTTAATTTGTCATTCAATAATCAGTTTCAGTTTCTCTTAATGTAATCCACAGGCTCAAATGTGTTCCTTTATAGTCTTTTATGGCTTGTTAAAATGTGACCCTGATAGTCCAGGGTTCTAGAAATCTGTGCATGTACGTATTACCCCTGCAGTAAGCAGTGTGCTTTATGTCTGTGCTGTAGGAATAGCATAAATATACAGTACTTTAAAGTATACTTGCATGAAATCTGAATTTACAAAAGCCTTCAGTTTTGTAAATTCACTGTAAATTTCCATTCATTCTAGGAAAGTTTCAGCTTTGAAAACCCATAGGATTATGCAGCCTTAAGTTGCCAGATGATAGAAAGATGCATTGTTTTTAAGTGATGTAAAACTCTGAAGACAGTAGCTTACTGGAGCTTTAGGTTTTGTTCTTTTGTGATGGCTTTGTTCTTGAACTTTATTTGCCCTCTTTCTGCATTGGTCACATGACTGAAACCTATCTTGTGAAGATGGCTGCAGCAAATCTATTTTCAACTAACACTTTGTGCATCACCCCATCTGTTCTTAGTTGGGGTTACATGTTGTAGCTACTTACTTCATATGATACATTTTGAAGCCTCTGATATATGAAATATGATTGCTTAAATACTTGCCAACAGCAGGTGTTGGGAACAAAGTGTTTGTATGCCGAGCCTAAATGATCCCTTGTAGAGCAAATACAGCTGAACAAAGATTCATCATGGTCTCATTTTGAGACCTGCCTTGTATTCTGTCTCCCATGACTGACACTATGGGAGAACAGTCTCTCTGTACTCCCTCCTCTTGTAGACAGCAGGATTACAAACAAAAGTTAATAATTTTTCCTCAGCTCCAGAGAGGGGGCACTCAAATATTCACTCAGTGTCTTGAGCCTCTCTTCTGTTGGCCTAAGTGGATGACACTTTCTAATGCACTTTGCCAGACTGAAGCCTGCCTCCCAGACTTTCTTAAGCCAACCGAGTCTGTGTTCTCACACAGGACTTTGCTGCCTATGTTCCTGTCAATAAATACTACGCAAACAAATGACGTTTGCCTTCCCCACCCTGCTGGTATCTGCAATGATATTTATTCTCCTGTTGCTGCCCTTTAGCATGCCGTCATGCTGAGTGCCTGCAGGGAAGACGCACACGTGTGGCATGACATGATGACTCAGGCTTTAATGCCCTGCCACATGGTCGTCATATATATGGCCCTCCCCCCCTCCTTTTGATGCAAACAGGCCTGTATTTAAATGACTCTTGTTTACGTCAGGCATGTGTGGAACGTGACTGGCCGAGGGGCTGTTTGTGCTTTTCCGTCTGATTGAAGCAGAATGTGGATTGTGATGTGAAATGTAGGAACAGTGGGGGTAGGGTGAAGTGGTTTTGTGACAGACATTTCAGGACTTGAGGGGACGTTTGCGTGGGAGGGAGAATGTGGGGAGGAATGGAAAAGGAGTTATATGTCTGTCCAGAGTCAATGCTCTACGGTACAATTGTGTCTGTTTGCTTGAGCATCATCCAGAGTGGGAGTTGTCAGACTTAGCAGGGTGGATGTTTGATGATTTCTTTTCAAACACCAGGGATTTCCGGAGGAACATCAACCTTTATTCAGAAATGCAAACACCTGAGAGAGCTGCAGGTTTGTCCTTGGTTTGTCATTCAGCACAAAACAACTAGGCCCCTGAATCCCCGCACTGATAGGAGACAGCAGGAAAAGCAACAGGAAGAGTGGAGGGATGAAATCACCGCGGCAGACTGACGAACTTGAGTCTAAGTTTAGAAAAGAGAGGAGGAGGAGGAGAAATCAGGAGGAGATAAAGTGCATTGTGGGAGTGACTGCATGTGGAGTGGAGCCAGAGTGGTCGCAGCCGTTCAGCTCTGTGAATCAGAGCCACAGCGTGTGGGAAGTTTTTTGTAATCTTTTTTTTTTTTCTCTACATTTTTGTAGGGAATGTAGCGGCAACAATTGGCTCCAGAAACACCAGCAATCAGAGAGACACCCTCACTCGTTTGTCATATGAGCTGGATGAAATGTCAGACCCCTAGGAGGTGGGAGACGCCCCCTGTTTTTCACACAGCACACGGAGCACTGCAGATCCCCCTCTTTCTGTCTCCACTAAACAAAATACAGAGCATCCTGCTTTGATTCATAACAATAGCAGCCTGCACAGGAAAAGGACAACCTCCGCCACTTTCATTTCAGAGATGAAGCAGCTAATTTGTTAGATAAACCACAAGCCCTTCCTCACCTTCTCCCTGACACCAACGGGAGTGAATGATGAACAGGCAGAGCAGGCAGAGGTCTCAGCCAGTCAGGCCACCAGACCCCCATTAAGCTTCCATCGGGTCTATTGGCATGATTTCTCTTCCTGTCGGGTGCCTGGCAACGCCTTTGCTTTCGCATTAGACGCGGGTGTTGATGATTACTGATAGCACGATGAGGGTGGACAACGGTGAGCATGTTCACCCTTGTTGTCACTGCAGCAGCCGTGACAGTGCTGGCATCCTGGGAGATAATGCATACTGTTAACCCTTTCACCTCTTAAAACCACAAAAAACCACAACAAGCAAAGCCCAATAAGATTTTTTAAAAACTTTTCTCACCGTATTTTCCATCTGTAGGCACTTTCTCAGTGTTCCGATCAGCAGCTGGCTGTGGGGCTCATTTTTAGAAACTGTTGCTGCATTGCCATGAATTTTTAATGGCTAAGGCCATTGTGGAAGGCTGTGTTCTGCATGCGTGTGCATTTACTGTACACCTATTTTTGTTAGCATCTAATGGTTTGTCCAATGGTGTTTGAGCATAACCTGTGCTTCTTTTACTGTATCTGCTTCAATATCTGCACACTCTTTTTGGAGCTTATTAGTAGTGTCATTATCTGTTAGGTGCACTACCAAGCTGCCTAGCCATCCTTTGTATTAAATTTATGTCCACTTTTTCTGCACCTTAACATGCCTAATCACTGCATTAGTACATTAATACCCCTCTTTAATATAATAATATATATCTGCCCACTGTCTTTGCTCTTTAACATGCATTATCATTGCATTTGCTCATTAACAACTGTCCCTGCACACTGTTTACATTGCTGCATTGTGCATTAACATCTCTTAAATGTCTAATTTAGTACCTCAACATCCTTAATCACAGCACTGTGTGTGAACGTTCTTCATAATGGTATCCTCTGCACTGTTTTCACTTCATTGATTACATTTGTACACCATATTTGCTCTTTGTTATACCTAATGACTGCATTGCACACTAGCACTACTGTATAACAAGACATGTTCTACAATGATCTCCGTTTGGTTTCTTTGCACCTTTACAATCCTACATAGTTTAGTCACACTTCAGCTAACTCACTTTACTGAGGTGAGGCTGAGGATGCACTTGATCAGCTTGTGGACAAGTTTGCATAGTGTATTAGTCAGTACTAGATTTTCAAGTAAGTTAATTATTTCTCTGTGTTTCGACCGTTTGGGCCCACAGTCCTGGTTAACAGCTCTGTCTGAAATATAACACAGCCGCCTGCCACTTCAACTTCATGTGATGGTCGCTTCCATTGCTAAAATACCCACTCAGCCAGGTTGTAAACTAAGCACCCTAAAGAAACAGTTGGCAACAATTGCATTTCATCATTTTGCAGTATTTTGACTCAGAAGAATATCTATCCATCTATTGGTCCTCCGTTTGTCCTTCTATCTGTCTGTTTGTCATCTCTAGCTATGAGGTCATTGTGCTACCTAGCCAGCTGTCACTTTATTGAGCTACCTAGCTTGAAGAAAACTTTAGCGAGGTTACAGTGGCAATATCTATCATGCCTCCGTCTAGCTTTAAGTCTGTATCTGTCCATCTTGATTCATCTTTCTGCCTGTCTGTCTATCTATGGATATCTTCCGATGGAGTTAGCTACCTTGCTCACTATTAAGCTATTTAGATGCTCATCTAACAGACGACATAACTGGATAGCAATACCGCACTAGCTTCCATCCAACTTTCTGTTTGTCTATTCACTTGTCCTTCTATCTATCCTCAATCCAACTGTCCATTTATTTACCTTCATTGCTAATCTGTCTAGGCAGCTTGGTAGCCAGCTAGCAAGCTTTTATCAAGCTTTCTATTGATAGCTGTCTATGGTCTTTCTATCTAGTTGCCTTTCTGTTTTTCTATCCATCATTTTCTAGTTGCTTATCAAGGTATCAAACTGGCTAACTAACTGGCAAACTATTGAGCTTTTTAGCTGTCCATCTATTAAGATACATAGCCAGGCTGTGATGACTTTCCAACTTCCATCTATCTACCTGTCATCTCCTGTCTCTGTTTCTGTCAGTTTTTGTCTGTCCACTGTTCCCCCCTATTCAGTCAACCATAGATCCATCTAACATTGAAATCAATAAAGTATCTATCTAATTGTCTATCTGTCAGTCTATCTTTCGTTTGAGGTAGCTGCAGTATGTGTACAAAGGGATGGTGAGTTGCCCATATTATGTGTGTGGCCTCCGTCAGCATATGTGTGCATTTGTATGCAGGCGTCTGTTTCAATTTGCGAGCGTACACAGTTCTGTTTGCTGACAGTGATCTGGACGTTTATGCGTTGCGACAGCTTTGGGCCTCAAACAAACTCCCTGAATCATTTTGAATAAGACCTTTGGGGATCCAGATTCCCAGTGGTCCCTTTATTATTGCTTACATGGCTCATGTGCATCTCTGCAAAATTGATTGGATGTCTTAGCAAAGCTTTGAAAAATCAGAAAATTGTAAGAAATATTTACGGTCAGTTTATTGCATTTTCTCTGCATGCCAATAACAATAGGCTGAACTAAATCTAGCACAATAAGTCTAGATGCCTCATCATCTCAACAGTGAACTGCATGCAAAAAAATATGTACTTCAGCTTTCATTAATCCGGGATAATATAGTGTATCGTTAGATCATAGTATGATCTTTTAATCCTCATTTATTCTGTGAATGCAGAGGGCAAGTAAAAGTGGTAATCTTTGATAACCTCCTTCTCATCTATGACTAGATAGTAAAAAGAGTACGACCTGCCACATGCTATCGTCTGGCACGGCATCATAGCTTAAAGCCATTGCATGTTTAACCACAGCTTGGTAAGGGTTAATAATTTAAAGCCGAGAGCAGAATGACTTATCTAAAAGCATATGAACTCTGTGATGTAACAGTGAAAAGAATGGAGGTTGATAAAGCACAGCTTACAACTGCATGAATTGTATGCATTGGGAACTCTACTATCATTTTTTGTCCTGTTTTGGAAAGCTGTTGTCTTTTCATCTCATTTCTGTATGGTCAAATACAATTTAAAATACTTACATGCTTTCAAAGCTCCTGTAAATTCTTTACTGGTTAATAGATAAACTGAAACTAATGATGGTGGCCCTGCATGATCTACAAAAACAATCAATAGTAAAATTTACTTCTACATCTACATTTTGTTTGTAACCTACCTCTGTTTCCCTTTTTCCATTTTATTGCACTGCCCCTCTCCTCTCACATTAATTGTGTTTAGTTAAAATAAGACTTCTGTCTTTTTATTTTAGCTCTCAAATTTATAGTAGAGTTAGTGTGTTTCTATGAAATCTTGCTGATGTACTACTGGATATAAAATGCTCAGTATGTAACGTGTGACTGTTATGTATTTTAGTGTTCAATTGCCGACTTTGGTTGCTATAGTTATTGGAACGTTGGTAATCCAGTCTGATTGTGTGCTCTTTTGGTAATAGGAAGGTTGCAGGCTTGAGCGCAGCTCCAGTTGTCACTTGGCGATGTGTCCTTGGGCAAGACTGTCAAGCCTGGGTTGCTCCCATTGTATTGCCAGTGGTATATAAATTGATATGATTGGGCATACATATGTATTAGATAATACTGACTGCTTACAGAGAAAGTCTGAACCATCAGAATGTAAGAGTGAATGGGTATATGTGACTTGCGGTGTAAAGCTGCTTTGAGTAGTCAAAGACTAGAAGAAGACTCAAAGAGTTTTGGATTAAGAAAATCCTGAAGGTTAGGATGATTACCTGCTGTGTTCACCACTGTTACAAGAAATTACTTCCACTATTGACAACAGGGTACTTCTGACCTCCACAAAACCAAATGACGTCATGTCAATCTGCAAATGATGTAACGGTATGAATATTCAGTTAGGCAGACTCAGAAATGTTGGTCACACATGCAGGAAGGGCAATGGAAAATATTGCATTGATACCAGTGCCATAAACAATTCTTCCTATCAGTTGGTTCTTTAATGATTCCCTTATTGACTCCTACTAAAGTTCTGTGTGGGCAAAAGATGGGCTATACAGGTTTTCATTGGCAATAATGTCGAACACTTGACGCTCCTGATATTCAGTGCTGTGCTGCTTAGATAAATGCTTATGCAAGTTGCCGGTCTTGCCACCTACTGAAAGTTGTGCATTAAGCATCTTTTTGTTGAAAATTAAGCTACAATTTTGTCCTCTTTTGCCTCTGATCAGCCATGATTTTTACTTCATTGTTGTCATTTCTGCTGACTGCCTCTAATCAGAGTGTGATGTCTTTGATTTCCAAAGCATGAGAAGCAAAGCGGAAGGAACTGATAAGGGAGTTGACAAGTAAAAGGAATAATGGTATTGATGCTTTGAGAGAGCTGTTAATGATACTTAACTGACATTATTTTCCATTTCCATTCCTACAAGTTAAGTAATTTTGTAACCTTAAACAGCAGGTACACAGTGCAGGAGTATTGAAGGGGTAACTCACTTATTGATTATTAAAAATTGTTCAGAAATCGTTAAATATTGCAATATTATGGTGAACAAATTTCTCCTGTGCCCTTAGGTATGAACGTGAGTGTGAATGGTTGTCTGTCTCTCTATGTTGCCCTATGTTGTTCAGGGTGTACCCCGCCTCTCGCCCAATGACAGCTGGAATAGGCTCCAGCCCCTCCGCAGCTCCTAAAGGCATAGCCAGTATAGAAAATGAATGAATGAATGAAAGATTTTCTCCTGTTACTGCATTTACCCAGTCTCTTGTGCTGCTGTTTTGAGGGTCTTGGGCTGGACGTTTGAAAGCCTCTGAAGCAGTGTTTAAAGTAGTGATTAGTACAATGCTGCAGTTTTTGACGCATAATTTTTCAGAAGTTGTATTATTTATCATTGAGGAGTGCATTTCTTAAACTTTAATAACAGCCTCTTGATTGGTTTTGTTAATTTGTAAATGTTTTCTATATGCACAGTTGATCTTATTTTCAGAGCTTTTCCAGGCATAAAGGGAGAAATAAAACTGCTACCATGGTAATGCGTACAGCTCTGTTGGGGGATGTTATGCTCAATAATGTCTGGAAAAAGAAAAGACAGATTGATGCTGCTAATATGTCTCCATTCACACACTCACAAAGCCATCATCAGCAGTCCTGCTTTTCAAAGAGCAGCGTGAGTGATATTCCAGGACTCACTTTTTACTGCCAGTCATGTACGTACACAAAGCTCCCCAAAAAATGGGCAGCGACAATCCTGTGTGCCCAGTATCAGCCGTCACGGTCGGGCTACCTTGCAGGCGTCCAGGGAGAGCGATGGAATAGGAGGGAGGAGGAAATAAGAAGAGAGAGAGATCAGACGGAGAGGCGATAGAGATAAAAATGACAGAGCAAGAGCGAGAGAGGCGGGCGAGCGACAAAGGGGATTAGTAGCAGAGGGAGGAAGATGCTTTTTCTTGTTTCATGTTTGATCTTCTCTCACAATGACGCCTTTTTCTGATACAGAGTGATAAATCTGAATACATCCTGGGTCTGTGTGCTCTCTGCTCTGCACGTCGCATGTCCTTTAACACACGCTTAAACACACACACATGCTTAAGCAGGGACAATCCTCTGGACTTATGTAACTGTCTTTATTGCACTATGACCTCACCACAGACCCCTCCCTCTAAAGGCCCTTACTTACATATGCGATTAAGTGTGAGCATCTCGTCCCTTTATTCCTCCGCTCTCCTAACCTGCATGTTAAAGAGACGCACAAATCTGATCTGTAGGTGGTAGGTTATCGTTTCTATACTGCACAGATGGGCGTATGAGTCATCACTGTCAAATTAAGTGTGCGGTGTGTTTGCCGGCCTGAATGTGTTTCCTATTTATTAATCCTGTCATTCAAGATGAATTTATCCCAATGGAGTCCTAAATTACTTAATCCAATGTAATTCAAAACCAGCATTAATCCAAAGCCACTCTTTCCAGCCCCTCTGTGTCTTTCCTTTTTGTGGGTTTTCTTTTGAAATAGTTCCAACAAAACAACACGCCATTATGGTATTTGATTTGATTATTTACTGTAAAGAAGTGTGCACCAAATTAACAGTTTTCCTGGGTCGTCAGTTGAGTTTCACTTACTGTACACTTATGACGGTCATGACTTTTTGTGCCACATGGTAAGTGGTAATTGTAAATGGGCTTTATGTTATGTTTCTCGTTCTTCATTTATCTTAATTTTATTTTATGTTATTATTATATTATTTTTATTAATTTACGGATTTACTTAGTTTACATTCTAGCATTTTTATGTAACGTCTTAGCGTGATCATTTTAGTTTGAGCTTCTGTGTTTCCTCATTTCAAATTCAAGATAGCGTTTCCTGAGTCCTTCAATTTTGTTTTCTGTCAGAATTTCCTTGTTATAACTTTGTGTTTGAGTAAGTGGGTGTGTATATTGAATGTGGATTGGGGGAGAGGGGGACTGTGCGGATCTTATGTTTTCATTTTATACAATTGTGCAATTTTCTGCTTTTATTTCACTTATTGTGATTTAATTTTATCTTATGTCCCATGTAAAGCACTTTTTATTACAAAGTCCAGTGGTGTAAAGGAACGAAGTAATAGTACTTAGTTACAGTACTTAAGTATGTTTTGGGAGTATCTATACTTTACTTGAGTTTCTATGTTTTTTGCAACTTTTACTTTTACTTCACTACATTAAAAATTAAAAAATGATACTTTTACTTCGTTACTTTTAAATTGTCAACTTAGTTACTCGCTACATAATAAAATGTGAATATAAATTACGCTTATTTTCACATTTTATTTTGAAGAGGACCGTACGGACTGTTCGTGCTCTTGCACGAAGCTGAACACACCTCTGCCTGCTTCTGCAGCCTGTGAATGACTGTTTGGCATTGCAGGACTTGTATTCAGCCCGCGAAGGACACGACTGAACTCATGCAATTTTGAAAATCAACTTCTGCTATAGATGAACCGCAAGTTTGTGGACTTTACGTGAGGGAGGAATGGAGAGAGGGAGTAAGAGGTGAAGGGAGCTGAGGGAGGGAGGAAGAGTTAAACTTAATAAAGCTTGGGAGAGCAACAACTATTTGTACCCTTTACGGAGGGGAGGAATGGAGAGGGAGTAAGAGGTGAAGGGATGAGGAGGGAGGAAGAGTTAAACCTAATAAAGCTTTGGGAGAGCAAATCAACCATTTGTAATCCTCGATTTTTTGTTGAGGTATTTTACAGTATTAGCATGAAAACCCCTTTTGATCAATATTTTACCTACTTAAATAACAAATACAAGCCTATAAAAGTGCTTGTGCAAAACCCTACAAAGGACCGACCATCATGAAAATAGTAATTTTTTTCAAAATTGCAACAACTTACAATTGGACTTAGGCAAGAAAAAAAATCTAGATTTTTTATTTTTTTAAATCTTCTGCAGAAGAGAATTCAATTAACGATGTCTGGGTTTAATTTGATTTTTAGCCTCCAGCCCCTACTTTTGTTTGTATTCTTTTACTTTTAATACTTAAGTACACATTTAATAGTAGAAAAACTTTAGCTAGATTTAAGACTTTTACTTAAGTGATTTTTTAATGAGTGACTTTCACTTTTAGTTGAGTATATTTTATATAAGATAGATATTTACTTTTACTCAAGTATGGGTTTCAAGGACTTTTTACACCACTGACAAAGTCATGTTTAAAGGTGCTATACAAATACAGTTTGAATGATCCATTGATTGATTGTATAGCACTGTTCTAGTCTTTGACTGCTAAAATCAGCTTTACACTACAGGTCACTCTTACCCGTTCACTCTCACATTCACTCAATGATGGTTGTAGTTTCTATGTTAGCTGTCCATTACTATCAGCCAATACAGCCTTGCCCTTTCATGCCCATTTACATACCAATGACGCAGCAGAGGGAGCAACTCGAGGTTGTGTTTTGCCCAAGGACGCATCAACAGCTGGAGCTAGGCTCGAACCTACAACCTTACGATTGTCATCCAAGCTCATTTTTTAGACTGCACCACCGACGCCTCAATGATGGCTCTCCTTTTTTCATGTTTCCATGTTTTCTGGCATGGATAGTAAATACAGTCGGTCAGTCTCAGCAATGGGGGGCATTCCTGGACATCATGGTGTTATGGATCATCAAATGGATTTGTTTCTATTCAGACTTTCCTGGGACATTTAATCTCTTGTTCTTGAGAGGAACATGGGGAAGACAGTGACTGTAGAAACATCCAGCATGGTTGATCACCCCTCAATATTCAAAATTTGCCTCAGTAAATATTATTTGATTATGTGAATACCTGTGTGAAATTCAGTAAGACAAATACATTTTTAAATGAATATATTTTTATTATCAAATATTTATTTTTGCAGTTGGTCTGAACTAGAGCTGGGCAATAAATCGATTAAATAGATTAATTCAAATTATTTTCTGCAGAAGATTTAAAAAATAAAAAATCAAGATTTTTTTTCTTGCCTTAGTCCAATTGTAAGTAGTTGCAATTTTTGAAAAAAATCACAATTTTCATGATAGTCAGCCTTTTAGGGTTTGTACAAGCACTTTTATAGGCTTGTATTTGTTATTCAAGTAGATAAATATTGATCAGAGAGTTTCATGCTAATACTGTAAAAATACCTCAGCCTTTTAGAGTTTATGTGGACAAACCTGCCTACGTTTATACTACATAATCAATCTTTTATGACCCAGACTTGTCTTTTAGAGGGAAACATTCAGACGACATAAAGGCAAAACTTGATTTGTTTCATTTTTATGTCACTGGGAGTTTTGTTTCTTTTAGGGAGGGAAAAATCGATTAAAATCGTAAATCGAGTGTTGTGGAAAAAAATCTGTGATTTTATTTCTATGCCATATCACCCAGCCCTAGTCTGAACACAGCTTAAAAGTCTTGAATATGGTTTTACAACAGGTGCAGTAACCTAAACTCTTCCTCTTTAAAATTTAGCTGCGCAATTCTTTTATTTCCATGGTTTTGAGATGTGCCTTTTCAGACTTGAAAAGTAAGGGTAGTAATATTTTTCCGGAGGGCACATTATAAGGGCAGATGAGCACCAACACTCACCCGAATCTGTGTCCTCCACTTAAAGGACATCTTCCAGTTTTGAATGTGACACCCTGCTGCCCACAGAGTGCATGTGTGAGTGTCGGAGATCAGGGCCGGCCTGAAAATGCAGATGCTTCACAAACTGCAGCACAGCAGCCTCTCGTTCAGTGCCGGGGATATTTGGCCTTCTGTCTCGCATTAATCAAAGGACAGCAGAGTGATTAATATTTTATGTGCTGCATGACACTTTTGGCGAGATGCCCTTCTACAGCGTGCTATTGGCATAATGACAACCATATAATGTAACAACTGTGTGCCTAATTAGTCAGAAAAAGACAGTAGTACTCATGTCAGCAGGGAGTGTTGTATAGATAGGACAATCCATCAATATGAAGAAATCAATCCTGTTGCTGTTAGTCCATATTGACAATCACCTTGTCACTTATTATCTGATGTACTTAAAGAAAACAGCACTCTGGTATGTTTTTATTTAATCATAACGCCCTTTAAGGTCAGCTTTTGTCAAGGTAACATAAGGTAACACCTGACCTGGTATATTAATGCATTAAGCGTTCAGAGAAAGTCAGAGCCTAACCTATTTTCCCACCATTTTATTGCATTTCTGTGCAGCTATTTCCAATCCCTTGCACACACCAGCTTCTGAGGTGTTGGTATATAGTCAGTGGAGTGTTACTGCACAGCTGGCAATATACTGACTCTTGCTGTGCTGGCAGCTTATGGGCACCTGTCCTTGAGAGTCGGGCCAGGCTCTGCATTGGTTGGCTCACTGGAACATATCAGAGGCCAAGAGCGGCTAATCGCCCGTGGTCCTACCTTTGAAAAGATTTGTTTGATATCAGTGCCAGAGGGTGCAATCTGTGAGTGTAGGTCAGGAAGGGGGACGGGGAGGGAAACATACTGTTTGATTGCTTGAGATCCTCTTGGGAATACTGTAAGGGTAGCTTTAGGATGATACACAGTGTTTGTTGTTTTTTTCCAAGTTTTTTTTTTAGTTTAGTAAATAAGGACACATGCATTCAAACACTATGATTTGAAAATATTAATATGTCCATCAGGGCTGAGTTTGCATTTTTTTACACCAGAAGAATAAGAACCATTAGTAGAGATGTGCTCATTGCCCACATGTATGTGTATTCTTAATGTTGAGGCTAAATGGAATGGTTTTTGTTGCTTTTCCTATTTGAGCAACATTGTGATCAGAATTCAAAATCATGTCACATTGAAACCAGCTTGACACAACAATGAAAGTAGAATTCCTCAATACCCAGTGTCTTGTAATATCATTTTGATCACCCAAATTGCAGCCAAAACTTCGCAGACTGAACACATTGCACCAACACATTGGAAACATTTGGAAAAATGGTTGGAGCCTGTGAGGAGTAAGGGTGCTCCCTGTCTTTGAGTAAAAATATGACAAGTTTCTGGGCAATTTCATGCCATGGAATCATAGCTTTAGAGCTAGAAGGCTAGCTTCGAAGCTATCAAGGCAACATTCTTGCTTTAATATTAATAATTTACATCTGGGGAGGCCCCATTCACTGAATTTTTCTGAAGTCCAGCTAGTTCTGTGAGCAGTCTTCCTGACTCTGTTTAAGTAGAATCGGTTAAACAAAAGTGGTCATTAAGAAAACTCCCCCTTGATCACATGCTTTTTGTAGCCTTGTGTTTACCATTGTCTCATGTGAAAGCGTAAAAGGTTAATTCTGCTTAGGTTTCATTCTAATCAAAGATTTTTCCTTGCTGCCTCTTTGAGAGGGTAATACATAAAGCTATCTAAATGCATATGCTGGCTCCTATTCGCCACATCCATTATTCATAGGCAGGAGGAAAACCCAGTCACACACTTTTAAATCCTGCAGTATCTTCTTCCCAGGCTCCATTTCCTTTTTTTTCTTATTTTCTCAGTGCATCGTCAAACCATGTTCTCCGAAAGTTATTCTCCTCCTTGTAATTAAAGTCCACTTGGGGTTTGTCTCTGAAACTGGTTTAATACATCTTTGCCTCTTCTCCTCTGTTGTCTTTTGGTGTATTTAATGTCCTTGAATCTGTCTGTGTTGCACTGTAAGGCAGACATGGATCATAATTAGTGTGAGGATGAAAGCCTTTCCGTAATCAGACTCATTTTTTATACATGTAATACTGCATTACATCCATACATGTCCTTAAATACCTCTTCACCCCATCCAAACTACAGTACAGCCATTCACAGCATTCAGTAGCAGGCTTGTCTAAACCTTATGTTTACATGGTGTAATTGATCAGATGTCTTTAAGAGATTTGTAGCTACTCATCTTCATGGCTTGACTGGCATTAGACACCCCATTGTTTGGACTATGTGATCGTCTGTTTATGGATTGAGCATGCTCTCCTTTCATAGAGAGCATGTCCAATATGTACAGTCCAATGACAACAGAGAGCTGAAGTGTAAGATGAGAGTGAGGGATATGCTTACAAAGACTTTCTTGCGGTCTGGAGGTTACGCAGCTTAGATTTATTGATTTAATCTATTTTGATAACTGTTATGCAGAGACATTTGAAACTAGCTAATATGACAAGAAGACCAAGGGCCTACAATGAACAACAATCACCAAAGTGTCTTATTAGCTATAAAAAATGTAAGTTCCTGGGACAGAAGAGGCAAAAAAATGGAGCTAAAGGATGAGTGAGTTTTGCTTTTACAATGTGCAAGTTGCCAAAAGCCAGACTATAAATACTAATGCTAACATCAAGTGATCACAGCAGGGTAACAGGACTAATGTTCAAGGGAAGAATGATGATGTAAACATGGCTACATTGTGCTATTAGGAACACTAGGTGATGTGTGTTAGCTAATGTCGTCCTTTGAGGAGTGCTGAAGTGTAGTAAGCTACAGTGCTATTGTGCACACTTAAGCTAAGGCAAGCTAACATCAGTGTGCCAATAGAAGCTGAACCACTGCAATTTTCTGTGGGAATAGTGACATATTATTTTGGTTTTATACAGAAAAATGAGTTATTTAGTATAAATGTTTCCTTTGTTATCAGCTCTAGGCTTTTCATTACAAGTGGACTCATTAGAACTAGGGCTGTAAAGTCCAAGTCGACTGGCCGACTTATTGGTCGATGCGTGCTCAGTCGACCAAATGTATCAATTTATATTTTCCCCTGCAGTATATGGTTCATTTTGTCAGGAGAAATGTATCAAGTGAACCGTTTCACAGGTAACAGCCTGTCTTTTAATGTATTTATCATTCATTTCAATATCAATATTATATTAAGAAATTTTCAATATTCTAGTCTAATAATCCTTTATTCGTTTTATAGCTGCATGCCGCCGCTGCATGCGCTCTGCCCACTGCAGCGGTGGCAACCCTCACCCAGTCCGCGCTGGATTGTATGCCTCATATAAATATCCAAATCCAAAAACGACATCACAGATGGAATTGTCAGTTTTATTTCTGAGGGTATGAGGCCCATTGGTGTCATGGAAGGCCAAGAAAAACAATGGAACCTGGATATTCAGTGCCAGCGCGCCACACAATTACGCATGCACATACGGCAAAATACGAGGGAGTAAAAAAGAAAAAGTTTCTGAGTTAATAGATAAAGATAACAGATGTGGACGTCTCTTCTAATGGAGTCCTATGACAGTGACTGCCCATTTCATTGATGAAAACTGGAAAGCAAAGAGTCTTCTGCTTGAGAGAGGTAGCTAAAAAAAGGAGAGGCGGACACGGGAAGAAACATCGCTGCGGATTATATGAACTTGCTGATGCCTCAAAGGTAGAGCAGAAAAAAAAAGTGTCTGTTGTAGTGAACAGCGTGGCTAATATGGAACTCTGTATGGAAACACTTTAGGAGTCCCATGAATGGTTTAAGATGCAGGGCATTTGGAGGTGCGCCAGGGACACTCCCGCTTCATGTTCTAGCGCATTTTAATAAGGGGCACAAAGCCAAAACTGGGCTAAAACAGAAGCAGAAGCAGGTGCTGATATAAGTTTAATCCAGCAGCAGCACGTCATTTTGTGGCGCATTTTAAAAAGGGACACAAAGCAGAAAAACTAGGCTAAAACAGAAGCAGGTGCTGAGATAAGTTACTGAGCCGGTCCACTGAGCGATTGGTCGATTTTTGGTGACAATTGCTGTGTTTTGGTCGACCAACAATTTCTTTGGTTGATTACAGCCCTAATTAGAACAGCTTTAGAACATTGTGCCCCAGCTTTTCAACTCAGCATTATTTGGCTTGCCAAGACCAACCTACACTATAAACTGTGACTTGGAGTATTTACCTCTATCTACAGGAAATATACAAACTCACCACTTACAATCAACCAGTGACTTTTACTACTTCGTCAAACAGCTTAGTGTTCATGCCAACATCGTACCAGAACTAATTCAAAACAGTCTACTAATACTAAAATTAGTTTTAAAGCTTGCTTTTAAAAAAAAGTGTCAGTGCTTAAAAATGTACCAACAAAAACCAAAAACCAGAAATAAAAGAGTGCTAATGCTTAGAGGAAGAATATTATTGCTCACATTAGAGTATTGCTGTACTTCTACTGAATTTAAAGGCTTAAAATGCAAACATACAAATTTTGAAATGTTTACTTTGAGAGAGTGCAAATTATTTTTCATTGATCAATGTTATATGTAAGAGTCAATCCTAAGTAGGAGCCAAACTAGATCGACTGTGCTTAAGGTGACATGTCTTTTTGTTAGTTTTGGCCTGAATAAGAAATGCAAATACTAAAAGATTGCAAAATTTGCCACTGTATTAAGCAAGTAGTTAGCTTGTTGGCTAGCTATCTACCAGTGAGTTAACTAGCTACTTTTTGCATTTTTTATGTTAACCTATCAGTAGGTCCCTAAGAATGCAATAACAAACATTGGAATTATGTCACTGCTAATTTTCAGGATCATAATAAAAGAGCTTCAATGCTAAGTTTCCCATTTCAGCCAAAATTTGGTGTTTATGCCCTTCCAACACTGAACTAGAACTTGGTTATAATATTCAATAATGGTAACATTAGTGATAATACTAACACTGTTTAAGTGCTAATAAAAGCAGTGTTCACATTAAAGGAGCAAGAAAACAGGAAAACAGCACTAAAGCAGTGTTGTTCAGTTTTTTGTGTGAACATACTTTTCAACTGCTTGCAAATTTTATAAATCAATATTTTAAAAATGATTGCCATTATTATCAAACAGGTTTTCTACCAACCCAAAGTTACCAATGAATCCGTCAGAAATGGTTTATCATTGAACAGCAATTTACAGCAAATTGTGCATGTGTTAAAGTGACCGATGAACACAGTTACCGTAAAATACCAATTAGTAGCCGGGGCGTTTATTTGCTTCAATCACTGAGCAGACCAGGCATTTATTTGGGACCAGGCGACTATTTGGGACAGGCGTTTAATTCCTTTTGCACAAAAATTTTACTTAGAAAAAAGTGAAAAAATTGGTAAATATAATCAAATTATCTATTTACACCAGTATGAATATCACCTGTACATTTTCAAGGCAAGATTACAGTACTGTTGTTACACTCTTGTCTTCTTCTTTCAACTCAGCTCTCTCTCAACACTCTTAATACTGATCAGGAATGACTGATATTTAAGTTAAGATTGTACTTTTTTTTCGCTGCACCAGGGACATGGAGATAAGCAGCAACGTACCGCTAACTGACGTGACCGACCTCCCTGGCGTTAGTTAAGGACAAAAAACAAACAGCGGCAGTGGTAACGTCTTCTTTGTTGAATTTTCAAAGCCCTAGAGTGTGAGATTATGTCTTTCTGCTCTCTAGTGCCCTCTGTGGACGTTGAGTGTAACTGCACTGTCATGAAACAGAGCGTCTCACACCAACATACATTTGTTGACATACAGAGGGAGGAGAATGTGAATAAATTACACCAGGCGTTTATTTGGAACGGGCGTCTATTTGTCAAAATGTACTGCTACACACGACATTTGTTTGAGACCGGGCGTTTATTTGGTATTTTACGGTATTAATCTTTATTCTGTCAGTTAACATCCTATGTTTTGATACAAGGGATTGTAAGCCTTGGCTCAATGTTTTTTTTCTGAGGGAAGAGAGACAGAGAACAGGGTGAGTGGTTTAGGTGAAGTTATTTCTGAGGTCAGCAGGTGAAATTCAGGCTCCAGAGGGGATGGATTAAATCAACTTTCAGCAAATCCAAGTTAGTCTGCTTGAACCTCAACACATTCGGCCGGTGGACTTTGGGTGTGTTACAGATGACTACAGTAAAGTTCTAAACCGCAGAGGGCAGCTTAAATACAGACTGCAGAGAGAGAGATTGAGGACTTTAGCTTCGACAAGTTCATGCTGTAATTGGCCAAGTGGGGTTCAACACCATAGCGTGCTAGCTGCAAATGGAATCCATGTCCTTGTATTCGACCATGAGCCAGAACTCATGTTTTGTACATGCTCACCTTGTACCCAGATGATTTTATGCGCTAAGCAAGATACTCTATTAACACTTTGCAAAAGAAACTGATGTGAAATTCCCAAATGCAAACAAGAAATTCACATTAAGTACATTAAATTAGACTGTCTGCACTTATCAAAACACTTTTGCATAGCTTATTGTAAATGCATGACATGCTAAATTATGGCAGCAGAATCAATTGAAATGGGCCAGGTAACACTGAAGCTGCACCTTCTCGACGCAGAAACACCTGCCCCTTGTCACTTGCAGAGACTTTGCTGTGCCCCCCAGTCATGTTTTACTCCTTTGCCTGTTGGAACATAATCCTTTAACTGGCTTTGCACTGCCACCATAATCAGCACAACCTCTGATTTCTGTAACGCTGCTGTCTCTCACACTCAAGCAGATGAGACTTAAAAAAAGTTACAGTTGTGAGCTAAAAATAGACTTTACTGTACTGTTCAGAATTCTTATAAATACTGAATACCCCTGCATTGTTTTCCATTTCAGCTGTACATTTTCTCTCTTCATCCCCCCCTTTTTTGTTTTCTTTTTCTTTTTTCTACCCGTCCTGCTCCGTTTCACCCCTCTTCCACTTTCCTCATTTTCTCTGCATGCTTTTTGCAGGAAGATTTGGCCACATACTGTTCTGCTGACTCAACATTTATCCCCTCGTACTTTACCCCCTTCATTCCCTCCCTGCCTCCCCTCTTTCTCATCTTCACTCCTTTTTTCCACTCCCACCCTCCCTTTCTTCGATCTGTACGAACAGTGAATTTTTTAATCCTGCTTTTACTCTGCTTTTACACACCCCTCCTTCTGTCTTATGCCTTTTCTCCTATGGAACTTGGAGAATGTTGTTGGCTATTGACACCCTATGACTGAGCAGAACTGATCCAGATCCAAGTGCAAACAATCATGGGGAGGTTACATATTTACAGTTTAGTACTACTGTGTCTCCCCCTCCTGTGCTGGCTCAGACCCAGACTAACTAATAGACATTTCTTTAATAGAGTCCATAATTAGATAGACATGCTGGTACAGTTTTACTCCTCTCTTTCATACCCATTTACCTCAACATCACACAGATATGTATGTGCAACACTGGTGCTAAAAAATGCACTTTTACTCGGGACAAAGACGAGAACCTTTTAAAGTGCATTTGCACAAAAGTACTGTAAAAGAGCTCTGCATTATCAAACCTCAGTACATCCATATTAATTCTGCAAGACTGATATTTTTGTCAAGTCATAGTGTGATACGACTAAAGAGGGGCGCAAAAGATTGACATGGCATGATTAAATAAATAGGGCCTCATCTTCTCTCTACGACTATCACAGTGTAGGCAAAATGTCATGGGGTGTAAATATTAGAGCTTTAAATTGCAGAGTGAATGGGGCCACTGAGTTTTCTAGGCTCATCTAGCACTCTCTGCTATCTACTATAACCATAAGCGCAAGACACAGTAACAATTAAGATATTTAAAAAAAACAAAAAACATCCAAAATGAAAACAAGTAAAAATAGAAAAGCAATAAAAAACAAAACAAAATCAATGTTGATTTTTTTCTTTTTACATCTTAATGAGTTATTAGCATTATTTTTTATGTATTTTTATTTCTATATGTATGTGTTATGCCAGTTCTCTAATTTTCAAAATGATCCTGTCCAAAGCATATATGTTCAATAAAAGTATGTGGTGCCTGTTTTAAAATCAGAGAATAATCATGTTTCATAATCATGATCTCAAGATGTACCAAAAAACTGTCATGATTTTTGCTATTATCAATTCATAGTAGTAGTAGTAATAGTAGTAAAGTATTAAAAGTAGAATCAGAATAAGTAGTGCCATAAAGAATTGTTTCAGTATCAGTTCTTTTACCTGTATCAATATCTGTAACTGCTTTTTATTCAGTAGTGAGCTTGCTGTTAGTTTAGGTGTTAGTATCAACACTAAAATGGCTCTACTCAATTCAGCAGTTGTTTTAAAGTGCAACTTCCTTTTTGGCACATTGTGCTTTTTAATTAGCTTTATACTAAATTTGGCAATGTGGTAGCTAAAATCAAACAGGCAATGTCAGTTGTCATGTTGAAAATGTTTCCATGTAATAGCCATTGCTTGGTAATGTCTGATATATTTAAGATGCACAGCCGGTGCCTGCATCGTTTTGCTGCATCTCCCCGCCCTCCTAAAGCAGGCCTTGTTTTTCACTTGAATTTGAAGTAGAGCAACGTTGAACTGTTCACCTCAGCAAATGGCCATTGTCAAGAATGTCATCTAGATGAATCTTGGGGACAGGGGGCTGTAATAGATGTATGTGTGTGTGTTGTGTGTGTCCTTCTGTTTATCGCAGTGCTTTTCCTGAGGTGAGCGTGTGGGAGCTGAGGCAGCGACAAACACTCAGCGGCCCCATCGCAGTTTAATTGTTTGCCTGCATAATAAATCAAATGTGTCAAGGGAGATTATTTATACAAGGACTGTGTTAAACAAATGAATCACCAGTTTGCTCAGCTATTGCTTTTTACTTGGTATGTGTGTCGCTCTGTGTTTGGAGCCTCTCCGTATGATTGCATGACAGTCCTCATGTGTCTTTTCTCCATGTGTGACTGTGATATTCATGAGGGAGCGTGGCTTCCCCGTGCTCTCTGTCATTGATGTATTTGTTGCTACTTGAACGCTCCTGCAGAGGGAGGAGAGAGAAAAAAAACAAATGAACACAAATAGGTCTTAGGGCTGCTTTATGGCCACAACGTGTAAGCCTCTAAAAGTCAAGACCTGTGCCTAGAGAGCTTTTAAAGCCTCAGTGTGCACCGGCATCTTTCCAGGATGCTAGTCATTGTTCCTACTGTTGCTAAGCGACAGCTGAAAGTCCATTTAAAGCATTTTTTTTTGCTCATGTTGAGGTGTTTTCAAATTTCACTGACCGGTGTTCTGCTCAGCAGAATAATAAAAAATGTCCTTCAGTGACCCTCTCCATCCAGAGCATGTTTTTTATTTATTTTTTTTGCATCCAAACCAAGAAAGGCATGTCAGCAGTGTAAAGAGTGGCCCCTTTGGGGGGGACAAGGAATATACTTTCATTTCTACAGCGCTGCTCTGTTGATCTGAGGCAGTACATTTTCAGACATTTGCTTTGTGGCAAAATCTTTAAGGAAGTATGGGGGCTATAGTGCATTAAAAAGAGGGGCAGGTCCAGGAATGGGACTTGGTATGCCCAGTAGGGGCAGTGATGAACAGCATGTGAAAGTCAGATATGTGCAGTATGGATGTTTAATTTAATCAATCAATATTTAATTAGTCTTTGAGGCCCATTTATTGCACTTATGAAAATATCCTGGTGTGTTTGACTATTTATGTCATGTCTAGGGAGTCTTTTAAGTAAGAATTTAATTTACAAATGGAGCCACTTAAGTTAACTTTTTTTTTACCCTTATGACTGTAATGAAATCCCTGCGATGAAGTAAGAAATATGTTACCCCAACCACTTGTATTATACAGGGAAAATAAATGAAAATTTTAAGTAACATGGAAAATTACACAGAGTCAAGAAAGTGAGAACAAACACAAAAACAAACAGATTGAGACTCTTAGTGGCTGGCAGTTGACTGGTTATTGACTGGAACTGGGCTGACATTTGGCTGGGAGGTGAAAATTGTAGTGGCTGCATCTGTATGATAGAAAAAAAGTCTCAGAAAATCAATTGTGTTTTTCCCCTCTTTTTTGGAAACACTTTGATCTGAGGGGATAGGGAGGCTGCTGGAGGCTCTGAAAAGGAGCTCTGCAGTGATTGGCTGCCCAAATGATGTCTGATGGGAAGGGTAGGAGGGGTTAATGGGAGCAGACTTTGAAAACAGTCACAGTTTCTGCCTGTGACGACCAGAAAACTAACATATAGGCGGAGGCTGTATAGCTGTTACATGATAAACCCCACAAAGTAAAAAAAAATGTTTCAAGAGTCATTTTCTTTAAAGAGGCATAGCCCATTTTCCCATGAAGTGTAGGTTAAGTCAAAGGTGTCTTGTTCTTCTGCTCCCCAAGTCCCTCTAACAGCATTAAAAGCAAAGAAATTTTGTTTATGCAGGACATGGGACCTTTAATTACATTTTATCCTTATTTTGTCCATTATCACCTAAAACTTGAAATCAATGCTTATCCATGGGGCATTGGGAGAAAATGTGAGAATGTATGTATGTATGTATAATGTATGTATGTGAGAATATGAATATGAAACATGATTTTACAAAAGGATCAAAATTTCTGCCTGATCAAAGTAAAGTGTTATTTATTCATTTTGAAATAGAAAAAAAGGAAATAAAACCTACTTTTGTACATGCATGCTGAAGGTTCATGCATTTATAGTATCGGCCGACTTTGGAACAGCCCATAATTGTTGTTCATGCATTAATAATACACAAAGCTATGCATTTCACACACTTGTTAATTTTCTGCAAAATTTGTAACATTGAACAACCAAAATTAGCTTTATGTTTGGTAGTAAGTCAGTACTTCAGTTTCAATGGAGTTCTTGCTGTGTGGTTGGTGCTTTGGTTTAAGTAAACTTCTTTTGTTGCTTGTGCTTGCAGAAGCAAGGAGGTATTACAGTCCAGCAGCACTTTGTCAAGTGTTCTGTGTGATTGTATGTCTTGGCAGGCCCTTTGACAGAGCTGTCGAAAAAGCCATCACCAGGCACCTTGGTACTCTCTGAACAGGTGTTCTCCTCCCCAGGTTATATTGTGGATAAAAGAGAGCAGCATGTAATCCTGATGGGCTTGTGTGATATCATACCAGTGAGTGATATTAGAAAATAAAATACACAGTGTCTTGTTTTCGTTTGTTTTGGTGAAAATTTCAATGTCATGAGTTTAAAGCTTTTGAAATTCTCTCCTGTGCTTTGTGTGGCAGTTTGCATGCAGTATGGCATTATCACTCAGTTTTATTGAAAATTGAGACTTCTGTTGTGCTTTGCTGCTATGGTGGTTATTGATAAAATAGTAAATGATGTATTGGAAATCCCTTGTGTCTGTGTCGTTGCAGGGCTGGGGCTGTTCAGATACATGAGAAGATTAGTGTGTTGTAAAATCTGTTCAGAATTGATAACTGGGAAACATGTCAGCCCTAACAGGTACAGTGAATACGTAACATTTCGCAGGAACAGAATGTATGACAGCATTTTGATACTGAAAATTGAGATACAAACGTGTGAGAGCTGTTTCATATTCGAGTGGAATATCAGGGCGAGGCGTTATTAGATTTTGTGCAAGGTGGACTTGGATACAAACCCACAAGGAGGCTTAGTTTTGCCAATATGACTGTTCATAATTTTTGATTTATCTCCTTAGTTTATATGAAAACACCTTAAAAAATCACTCAGTTTAAGCACTTCCTAAAGCTACTCCAGAAAATAACGCGCCCTCAGACCATCATTGAAAGTGCAAAGTCAGGTTCGAGTGACATAAATGCTTACTTAAGGAAGTCAGAGCTAAGTGCCTGGTAATAGTCTAAGTGCGGGACATGGTGCCGGTCCGGATCATGATCCTGGAGACGCAGCTCCCTCAGCAGCCTTTAAATTTGATGTAAACAGCTGCGGGGCAGATGATGGCTGACATGGGAGCACTCTGTCAGGGTTGAGGTCAAGGTGGGGTGCAGCATTATGGATGATTTGTAGGGTGACACTTGGAAAAGATGCTGAGTTATGTGTGGACAAGTAGCTGAGGCGCAACGGAGGGATTTTTTATTTGTTTTTTCTTTCTCTGTGGATTATCACCCTTTTTTAAAATAATTTATTGTTGTGCTGGCTTTTAAATTTCCTTTCTCCTGCTCCTTATTTGACTCATTCATTATTTGCTTCTATTTCTGCATTCATCTTCTTCTGTTCTGCCTCCTGAATTCCATCACTTGGTTGTTGTCTTTGCAGAGCAGCCTGTTCCCCGTGGCACCGCCTCCCTCTCAGGCAAGGAGTGATGTTTGAGTGGCTGGCTTTGACGTCACTCGGGGCTGAGCGTCACAGCAACTCTCCCAGGCTTGCTCTTACTGGTGCTCTCTCCCCGATCCCTTTCTGCCTTTTAGCTTCCATTCATCACCTGTTCCCTCTTCTCTTTCTTCTTTTTAACCTCTGTGAAATCTTCCAAGCTTTCCGGTTTTCCCCTCCCCACGTCCACTTCTTTACTTTCATTTCATCATTTTGTCCTCGCCTCGTGAGCCTTCTATTCCAGTCCTGTCTTTTATTTTTCTATTTATTCCACTCGCAGACATACAAACACGCAGAGGCATGACATGTTTGAGGTGAGCAGACAAGCATAAAAGCCTCTCCTCCTCTCATGTGAAACACAGCCTCGTCCCGATTCAATTACACTTATCAAGATCAACTCTATTCCTGGATACTGCAGCTTCATAAAACCTGCAGTCTGTTCCCCAATGCACCCTGGCCAATTCTCTCTATGACAACTTTTGCTACGCCAGATGCCCGGTGACTCACCTTTTATTTGTTTGGAAAGATGCCTGCGGCTCAGACAAAAATAAATATAAGAAGAGATGGCGCACACAAAGTGAATTATCAGTCAACTTTGACTTCAAGAAGAGCTGGGGTAAATTTCATCAAGCTTCAGAAGACATGAAGCTGACCCACTTTCAGAATATTTTTCCTGCTCTCAGTTTTTCCCTCCCCGTCTTCTTGTCTTGCTCCCATCGCGCCCGCGGTCAGTCTCTCTGCTTTCAGCGTCGGTCGCTGTGCGGCTCAGGGCCCTGAAAGAGACCTCTCTGTTGGTTAAAATGGAATGAGAAATGCTCTTGTCAGCAGCTGTGACACATTTCCTTACGGAGCCTGTCCCGTGTGGATGGAGCCGAGGCACTGCAGAGTAACTTTGGGTCATGTTTGTTAAAAGACTGGAAAAGATTCGACTATGGCGGCTGCTGAGATGTCGAGGAACTTCTCTTGTCAAGCGGAAAGTGCTTGTTTCAGATTTAGTAAAGGCCAGGGGCAAATTTTTGAGGTTTCTTTTATTTTCTTGAAGTAGTATATGAAATGCTGGATTCCATATTTTAACCCCCTAAGAACTGAGCACTTGTTTGTGGTGGTGGACCGTGTACCAATGGGCAGTTTTTAGGGGATGTCTGTAATAGCCCACCTTAGAAATGATAAGGTTTTGGTGGTGATCCAGAAAACTGCCATTGGTGAACTTATCATTTTCCCTCAATACTGTCATGCTAACGATGATATCAACATGATTTCAAGTGCCAGAGGTTGGTTTTCGGAGTCAGTCAACTTTAAGAAATCATATTATGAAGGTTAGATAGTCATGGAACCATTGCTTATATGTCTAACATCAATATTTGAGCTACATTGACAGAGGTTTGTGCTCTTCAAGTGCTGTACAGTTTAAAGTATGTTTTCACAAGGCATAACTCCAATCAAGAACGAACGGCCTTACATTCTACTGCATTAGCTTCATTTAGAAAATAATCATTTATGTACTTTTTAATTTACATGTTGCAGAGTTTCTTTCTTTCTACCCCAAAATAAAAGGATCAACTTTAGTAGTTGATGACTGGCCAGGCTTTACACAGTGAAATACCTGAAATAATGGAAAAGCCACTTTAAGATCTGCAGTGACATTTAAACTCAGCATTTTGTGACTCCTTTGCCATATTTTTTTTGTAGTTTTTCACTTCTCTGCAGCTGTGTTAGCACTGTATCTGATTGCTTTCTTGGTGTTTTATTTTTCCTTGATCACATTTTATGCTGTAAGCACCAATACTGATCATCTCTGAGTGAAACTAGCCAATACCAATCAAACTCGTGTGGCTCAGGACCAGGGATGTGCAGAGCAGGGTAAACATTTAAAGTAAACCAGATCCTTTATTTAATTTAAAAAACCACAAACATGTGCCCCCCCACCCCTCACGAGTGCTGCTGATTCACAACCAGAGGACTGATTCAACTCCAAATTGGCCCCCAGTACGTTTATGTTTTACACTACGCCAAGTCATGTCTCAGTCAGCAGTAAGAAAACACCAAAACATTATCATAGTAAAGTTAACAAACAAACAAACAAACATGTAAAGTTAGTCAGTACTCACAACTCGATGTTGATCGTGTTATAGGTAGTTCCTCTGCCATAATCCACATAGCTGTCTCCCATTGGCCATGAAACTACCGTATTTCACATATTTTATCCTCTTCCATAACGTCTTCCCGTATTAGTATTCTCCCGTAAATCTCCCGTGTGACGATATAATAGTAAAAACATTCCTCTGCCTTCCTCTCCAAACTGAACTCTGTCACTAGCCTGAATGGGGTGGTAATGCTCCAAAATGATGGATGCCAACCGCCGTAAAACCGAAGAAGAAGAAAAAGCCTTGAGAGAACGTCCACATGCAGTAGCCTGTGTGGCAACTGTCGTGAGATTAGAGCCAACAGCGGAACAAACCAAGAAGAAAAAAGTGTTTATATTAGATTTCTTGTAGACCTGTCTTAAAATGTGAGGGATACTGGAGCTTGGTTGGGGTTTTGGGACGGCTCGTAGCGGGCTTCCCTTATTTTCAAAGCCAAAGCTTGACAGGTAAGTATTTTTTAGCATACTTGGATCCCTCTCAGCTCGGCTTCACGCGCTGAATCACAGTCTGTGCACACCGGCAAAATGTACGCGCAGGAGGCAGGCAGAATGGCGACAGGATTTGATTGGTTTGAAATGTGGGCTACAAAGATTTTATTGGTTGGTGTTTTCCCAGTTTTATTCCTGCTGTAGATAGTGGATATTTTTCACTCTATTTCAAGCTTCATAAAGATAATTTTAACCAGTATTACAAAAAGTGTATCTAAATCAGATTACCAACCCTAGTTTTAAGACCAACATGACATAATAAAAAAGCAAAGTGAATATTATGAGAAACAGACTGGCACAAAGAAAAATCGAAACAAGACCCAAGAGAGAAAAATAGAAAAACAGGATGAGGTGCCCCGATTTACTAAGCACTAAGCCCTGCTGGATTGGGCTATTGCACCATTTTTATTTAACCCCTAACTGGCAATTGGTTTTATTCAAATTTTCTTTCACAAACCATGTCCCCACACTCGAAGCTCTCACAGTAATAAGACAGCTTATCATGCTATGAACCCTCAACATCCCACTTCTTCCAGATAAACCCTTGTCTCACTCCTCAGCATTTCCCCCACTCGCCTCATTTCCAAGCTTTCTCCTCTCACATGCCTCCTCCACAGAGTCTTCCCATGGTACTATCAATCGAACTTGGCATTGTCTTTATGACCTGCAATATCACATACATGTATCTTCTTGATTCGTTTTAAACCAAGAGCTGCTTTTGCATAATAAAATAAGATTGATCTTCCCAAATGAAAATTCCAGTTTGTTTCCCACAAAGGACATATTGTGGTAGAAATGCTTTTAATTATTAACACACAGGCTGATGCACACTTGGTTTGATTTAACATTCATAAAAACATTTATGCTCATATTTACCACAGGCACTCAAACTGTTTGTCCTCATTGATCCCCATGAAATATTCTCTAAATGTTGTTTTACCCTCTCAAAAGTCGATGACGGCAAAACAACCAGCAGATATTGGAGTTATGTTATTTCCCATCCTGCCGTGAAATCGAAGAAAACACAACCTCATGCCGCCAGAGGAAACATGTATTTTCATAGGAAACTCATTTTGACACAGCAGTGGTAAATGGCTACCCGGTGCTGCAGGTTTACAAAAACAAATGTAAAAGCTTTTATGCACTGCATGGGTAAAGATTGAATTACCATCACATTTTGAGAGCAGGAGAAAGGGCAGTAGGATAAAAACACAGAGTGATACTTTTCTGGAGAGATACTTTTTGAGTGATAAATGGAGGCTGTTTATGGATGGAGATTATAACTGAAAATAAGGCCAGTTGAGTTCAGTCTTATAAAGTGTGAATCTGTATGATAATGTCTACATGTGACAGATATATGGTACTATGGCAACTGGAAGAATAATGTCAAAATATATAGCGTTGCCTACTTGACGCTCTGATGAGTGCTTTGGTCATGCACCTCAAAACAGGGATTATTTTTCATGCATGCTATTTTAAATTGAAATGTTATCACCAAAAATTTAAAACTTTGTAGCTTTTTAAGAAAAAAATCTAAGTAATTAATGACAGTTTACTACTATAATGTCTCTTTATTTTTTGTTTTCTTTTTTGCGTTTCATGATTATTTCTGGTTGTGAGGTAAAACTACTTTTTGTGGTGGAACAGACAACTGGTCAAAATGATTCATTCTCATAACACCATGAAAAATTGACAGTATATAGACTGGTTCAAAAAGGATGCATGATATTGAATTGCTGCTGATATGTTGTTATTTCTGAACTCGTAAATTCAATTACCGAAAACAATACTGATATTTTTGTAAAGAACACCAAGCCTCTGCTTTACTTAAATTGACCTGTTCCTTTTATGATAGTTATCTTGTTTTAAAACAGATGTAAAGCAGAAGAAAATCTTAAATGAGTAAATGATACTTTTAATTTGTGAAAGTGGACATGCTGGATGCAAACTATTATTTTACATGTGTTTCTGTCAATATAACCACCATTATATAATCTGTATATGGGAAATATGAATGGCAAAAATATCAGTAAACATTAGGGTGCCTGCTGATACTAATTATCAACATTGTAGGCGGTTATCTGCACATACTGATATCAGTCTGACAATATCATGCATCTCTACAAGACATCTTTTTGACATTTTCAGCTGTTTTTGTTTTACGTACTATTGAAAAATAAGACTGAATGCTATTTGAATTCAAAGTCTTAAAATCTGCATATTTACAAAATACACTTAAAATACACACCCAAGGCCTGGTTACAAGCCCACTATACATGAGAATACCTCCTCTCCTGATGCTTCCCCCACCTTTTAAGAAACGGTATAACCGAAAACCTCAACTAATTAGAAGCACTCCCAGAGCCTGGTGTTTGTTCAGCCTGGTGGCCCCAGCGGATGGAAAATGCTTAGGCATGTTGGTACAGTAAACAATAGAGCACAGTACTGGAGAGCTGAAGATATGCACTTATTGAGAGGGTTGTGGTCCAGTGTTAATTTTGAAGAAACATTTTACTTTAGTTTCAAGTTTTTTTTTGACAAAAATATATTTTAGTGTTGGTCATAATTTAGTCATCTAATTTGTTTTAGTTTTTGTCCAGTTCTAGTTGATGAAATTTCACTGCAGGGAAAAAGGTTGTTGATGAAAACTATGTTGAAAATAATAAGTTGACAAAATTAACTCTGATGTGGTCAGACAGAGCTCATGAGAATGTACGACAAAATGGCCGGTTCTGAGCAGGGCTGAAACACAAGGGTTTATGGGCATGCCATATTCTCGATTGTAATGTATTTTTATGTAAGAAACTTGTTTTGGGGACATCTAGGACCAGTGTGAAATATGTTGAAAATGCAAAAAAGATGTGAACTTCAACAAAGCTTTCAGGCAAATGGAAAAGGCTCCTTTCAGATGAACAGTGTATGGTGGTGTTGTCTGAAATAATGAAGGAAGGGGGTGCTGGCTGGCGGAGTGGTTAGCAACCAGGCACCCCATGTAGTTACTTCTGCCGGTCCAGGTTCAAATCCCGCCTGTGACCAGCTTGAGGAGTGTCTTCCCCTGCTCTCTCACCCCCTTTCACAAGCCTATCCACTGTCTCTCTTCTATCAATAAAGGCACAAAATGCCCCAAAATACATTAAAAAAAGATAATGAAGGAAGACTGAGTGGTGTTGTTATTCCAGGATAAGGCTTGTGAGATTTTGAGTATAGAGTAAGTAAGTCTCTAAGTCTGTTTTTATTAAACTTTGTTGGATTTTGTTGTATTGATTCACTGAACTTTCAGCATTTAAAAAAAAACTCACTGCATCTAGAAGATTTGTTTTTCCTGTACTGCCAGCCGAAAACAGCTTCACACTGTTCACAAACACAAAAAGGGCTTGTTGTAAGTAGATCGTTGATCTAGTTCCATAATTATTAACAGGCTTTGTGGAAAACAAGAGAATTTGAATAGGGAAATTTTGCTACCCAACCAAAAAGTTGGCGTTCATACTGTGCTCAGTATTTTCATGAGGAAAACAGAGTAGGTCTTTACCACAGCTAATGGCAGTGAAATTCAGTCCATGGTCAGGGTGCTTTTACACTGCTTTATACATTAGTGCCAATTCATCTTCTTTGGATTGGATTTCCTGTAGTTGCCTTCTGCATTTGTAAGATAATTATTATTCCAGCATTCACTTGAAACATGAACAAAAGCCAGTGATCGTCTTTGCCGGTCTGATCACGCACGTCTGTGTCAGTGTGCATGTGTGCTTCATGATAATGTGCCTGTGGGATGACTGCCAGTCTTCAGAGAGGAGGCAATAAGAGCAGTTTAAAAAGCACAACCTTAAATCCCACCTCCCCCCTCTGTCCCTCTTCTCACAGGCCCTGGAAGAGTTAGTTGCCAGGCAACATTAGGAAAGAGTTTTCAAATTAATTTATTTTGAGTTAGACTGACTGTACTGTCAAGCAAACCGTTCTGGCTGCCGCGCACAGGTGCTGTGGAGTGTTTGAAGGTTATATGAGGACGAGGGTGCTCTACTGCTTCCTCTGCAGAGATGAAACATAAACTTAGACAAAGATTTATGGGACATATAGGAGTATAATGGGCTCTGCCAATGTGGAAATTAATCAGGCATCAAAGGAATTGCCAATCTGATTTATGCACAGACAGAATAGTGTTACGTTACAGTTTCAGTTTGATGAAGAATATCCAGTATCTCTAATAAAAATTATATTCATGTCTTAATGAGTTTTGTCATTGCTGCACAGATCGTATTCTACATATGCAAACCTTTTATTGCAGAAATCATAGGGACAGTGTTAAGCAGTAGGCCAGCACTATAAGCCAGTTTAGTCAAGCATAATGAAGGAGAATACATGAGAACAGTGGTTCTCATCCAGTCTGGCTTCAGGACCTACTATCAACCTTTATAATGTCAACCTGAGGCCACATTCAAGGAAAAATTATAACTTCTTCTAATGTATTTAATAAAAAGATGCTGCACTTTGGACTTGAAATAGTACAAAATATCACTGTATGGCACCTCAAAAACAGTTTAATGTGACACTAAAATGACCTGAATGTGGGGAGGCTAGAGAGGTAAATATATCCTTTAACATTTAATCAGCTGCATTTAGTTGAAACCAGAAAAGTGCATCTTAGGAACACAATGTTTCAAGACTATAAATCTAACTGTTGCTGTGATAACCCTGCATCAGTGGATACATATTAAAGAGCTCTGAATTAATAATATTCAGTCAGTGGCACTAAATAGGCTGTTACAACACACAAAAGACTTATAGTAACTGCAGCCTTTTTAACAAACTCAACAGAGCTTTCATGCACAAACAGGAAAAAAAAAAGTCCAGCTACTGAGGTGTAGTTTCAAGGGGATTTCAAAATATGTAGTGTTTGAGTACCCACTTATCGAATATGTGACAAACACTAAACTACGGATGTCAGTTAGCATTACAGGGTATTATAGCCAGCTATTTTTCAGTAGTGTGAATAGAAGGCACATTCCTTTCAAGATAAAAGCACAGGACTTTTTTCCAGCACCTGTTTTGTTGGTGAAAATTGCCATGTTTAGCCTACCAAATCAACATCTGGCCTCTTATGCCCACCATAGCAGTTCATGTGGTAACTTTTAAACACGATATCACTGTCAGAGAGAAAATATGACAGCTAAAAGCTATAAGCAGCATCTTGAATGGCTTTTTATCTGTAGCAATGTTGTTTCAACTCAAGGAAACCAAGTGTGTTTAATGGCTTGGCTTAACAAAACCAGTAGCCGAGTAGCCATGATCACCTTAATCCTCCAGTGACTGTGAACTGCTGACAAAAAATGTACCTGCAAAAAAGCAGCCATATTCACCAGATTCTGTGTCTGACGTTGGGTCAGTCCATCTTGTAAAGCTTCAAACCAAAACAATTGTCAGAAAATGATTAGGCATTTTAGCATCCTTTATAGAACAAAGAAACAATGGCTACTAGTGTGGGTCAGTAAAAATGAGAAAGCCTCCAAAAGGCCCTTACTGACTGATAGACAAACATTTGCTCTATCCCCTTTCGAAGGGATGGGCTTAAAATATATCCCATCGGAGTCCATCTTGTGTGTTAGGTCATTATTCATCTGCACTTCATCACAACTGTTTTCTTTGCAAAAATATTTAATTTAATGTCAAAGGGCTTACCATTTTTTAGAGATTCCAAAGCAGTCAGCAGAGTTTTCTGGGTTGGCACGGACTATTCTCGACGGCCCCATGTGAAATTTGTTCACAAGCTAACACCTCTGTTACTGTGCTTTAAGTGGGGGGGTCAGATGGGTGAATGCTAACCTAAGGAATATCCAGCTTTTAAGGGTAAGCTATCAAAATGACAGAGGCTACTGGCTCAGATGTTTTATAAAAGAAGGTATTGATCATCATTGACTTGGCTTGCCCTCCAGTTGTTCAGGTCGGCTCCATCTCGGAGAGGGGCTTCACTGGCAGAAATCCAGTCAGGCTGGTATTTCTCTTGGTCAGGGCAGCACTGGCTCAGAGCTGCACTGCTTTAATTTCCTGTGCAGGAGGAGGAGGAGGGCAGAGCTTAATCCACCTGAGGAGTTGTGGGGCAGCTTTTCAGGATACTGATACCTGATTATGGGGTAGGAAGTGTGAACTGTGCAGTGATTTAGGACCGCCAGCTCTCGCAATAAATCCAGCTGGATTAAGGACCATGGGAGTCATGTTTTTTTCCCAAGATCTGATGCTTTCTTTTTTGTGTGACACCGCCTGAATTATTTACTACACTCACTTTATAGTCAACAGTTGTGAAGTAATTAAAAGCAAACAGCTGCTACCTCTCAAATTTTAGTGGTACAAAGCAACATAAAGGATTACATAGTGTTGTTTTTGTGGCCACCATTTCAGTTGAAGTTGCTCTGTCTTCACAGCTTCATCAAATATCTGTCTTTATATTGCAAAATAAAAATGTAATAATTCAATCTATGCTATTTGGGGTTAACATGGATCACAAACCATACAACAAACTGAAAGGTGCCACCAAAATGTCACCTCAAGTTTGTGTTGTTGTGGAGCCAAGAATATCCACATTTGAACAGGGTCAATATGTATTTGTTGTGTCCACTAGAGTGCTTAAATTGTCCAAATTAGGCACTGTGCTTTAATAAGGAAGACTTTAAACTAACATTTTTGAACTCAAATTTATGAGAAAAATGAAACTTAAGAAATAATTCAGCAGGGTTATAAGGCCATTTTATCATCTGGTTCTCCCAGCCATTAGAAAAACGTATGTTCTAACCAGTTTCAGCTTTCAAACTTGACACTTAGGACCATTTTAAGGTTATTTGTGCCAAAGCTCCATGACAAAGGTCCACCACATTCACATGAAGTTGAAGTGAGAAGAAATATTTGTGCTAGTTCAGGTTCTAGTTCGACCTCGGCATCCTCGGCAACCACTCTCTGTGTAAAGTCAATGTACAGCCGCCATGGGGCAGGGCTAACCCTCCTGTGACAGCCACGATCAAAGCAACCATGTTGCTTGTCGCTCAGTCACCAAAGTTGAAAAAGTTGATCTTTTCAAGTGATGTCACCTGTGACTGCGTCAACAAGCTAATCAGGGTTGTGTTGGTGTGTGACAGTACCATGACAGACAGTTTTTATTCCGGTTCATAGAGTAATGCTGTTGGTGTAGTAAACATTAGTTAGTGGGTACATTAGTACCGCCTACAGTTAAAACATCCTATTATATGATATATGATATGATTGAAACTCGAGCGGACGTGACGTCACTGAGCGACATCAACTGTGACCAAACTGTGAATGCAGCTAAATACCTCTGTTGGAAGGTAAGAGAGCGTGACGGCACATCTTTCATGTACACAGAAAGGCAATCTGAGACCCTCCACTACTATCCCCCACTGGGTCAGCACGCTTCCCTCTCACCAATAAAATTGCTAAAATGTAACAAATGTGGGGTCAAACCATCCTTTCATGTTGCTTGACATTTCCAGTGGATGCTCCTGTGAGGACCACTGAGGGCTGTTACACATTTTTGCTTGCTTTTATTCGCATGCATATATATATTTCCACTAGCATGATATGAAGTCAGAGCTTACAGACAGTGAGCACATGTACATCTTTTTCTAGAAGTTTTGTTTGAGTCAAACTGACTCAGTCTTTCAGCTTTTTCTAACTGCTCTTAAATATTGTGATTTAGAGTCTTTTCTGTGAGAATGCAGATTTATCTTTACCACGTTGTTAAGCTTCTGTCTGACACTTACCCCCTACAGTGTTTTCAGATCTTAAATGTAGCAACATTTAAGTTAATTTTGGTTGTGGTTTAGGTTTCTTTTTCATGTTGTATGGAGTGGAGATTGTCAACTACATTTTCCAGGGGTGAATTTATTTCCTGGTATTTTCATAGAGAGTTGGCTTTTACATCTGAAACAATAACGGATCACTTCCTATCAACCATACTGCCGCCACATGCCCCATGTATGATATTTTAGCCACTCTTATCTTGGGCTTGCGTGTTTGCCATTACTGTGTTTAACATTTACTTGTCTTTTTGTATACACATTGGCTTATGTTGGCTTGCAGGTGTAATCTGCAAAATGGTTAAAACATCATATTACGCCTACAGTTCAGTTGCAATTGTTTTCTTTTCCCCTCATATTATTTTGAATGTGGTACTACTGGAGTTGAATAGGAGGCTGTGGAGAACCTGATGTGGCCACCAGTTGATAATTCCTTTCCTATCATGAATGTGTTTGTTTTAGGGTGTAATGTGCACCTGTGTATGGATTTTGTTGTCAGCTTTAAGGAACAAATGAATAAATAGATAAATAAATAAATAAATGATCAGTGGTATAGCAGCACCAATATTAGTATCAGTAAAAATGTGATACTGAGCATTAGGATTGCTATGCATTTTTTATTCAGTTGGTTAAGCATTACAACCCAATCCAGATAGAGAAAGCAGAAATGTCATTTGAACCAAAATAGTTATACAAGTAGGGATGGATTGATTCGATACCAATGACATTATCAATTGTGCTTATCAGTGTAATCCTTCAACAAGTCCCTTGTTGATTCCTGTGGATATTTGATGTGGTGGAAAAAAATCAGGCCACACAGGCTTTCAGTGGCAACAATGTCAAACACAAAACAATGCATATTCTTCTGTGTCAAATTAAGCTACACTTTTAGCCACCTCTGTCTGCTATCATCACATTTTGTACTCCTTTGCTATCATTAGTGCTGACTGCCCCGATAAGAAAATTCCTTCTTTAAATTTGTAAGGCATGCAGAACAAAGTGGAGGAAATTAATAAGGGATTTGTTAAGCATAAAGACAAATAAAAGCCGACTGTAGATTCTCATCCTAATATACAAGCATTGGTATAAAGCAATATATTGCATAATGCTTGATTAAAGGAATCTCTGCTTTTCTGTCAAGCTGTTTTCTATGTAAATTCATGAAAGATTGTCCTATAGTGAGATTAATCAGTATTCATAGGCAGCAGCAATATGATTGATTCTGACTATATTTATCATGGGAGGAGTGAATGGAAATAATCAGTGAGCTTGCCCATTCACTCTCTGCAGGAGAAGAAGAAGCTTGTTATTCTCTGCGTCCTCCTTTTTTCTCCTCTCCTCCTTTCCTCTGCATCTTTTATCACTGGCGTCCATCTCTGTTTAACTGTATCCTTATTCTCACTCCCTTTCCTGCTATTACATTCTCATCTGCTCACATAACATCCACCTCTTCTGCTGATTTATTGTCTATATATTCAAATATTGGAACTCCTCTGCTGTCTCTTTCTCTTCTGCTTTTCAATTTTTCCCTTAAGCCCTTGCTACTATTTCTTGTCTCCCTGCAGCGCTGTGCAGCATTCATGCCTTTTTTATATAGATGTCTGTATCCCCTGCTGCATACTCCATGCTTATATTACTCTGTAACTGCAATAATCTATATTGCTCAGTGTTCCCTAGTCATTATGTGCACCAAGATAACTTAGAGGGTGTGGTAACTGGCTCTTAAGTGCTCTTTTTTAAGACATATCCTCAGGATATACAATTTTCACTATTAAAACTTCAACCCTTTTGCATTAGATTAACAACACATGAACAGATGTATGAAACTTACAATATTTCAGGAATGTAAGTGTTTCACTAGCAAGTGAAGGATCAGGAAGATAAAACCATGCCATTATACTATTTGAGAATCATAAGGCAATCCTCAGCAAGCAGATAAACCACATATCAGGTGTAGTGATCTTCCAGTTAGCTGTTAAGGAGAAAATAACCTTGAAAGCCCAGATGCTTGTCCTGGACTGCAGAAGATATCTCATGTGTTATGTAGGCCATGTCAGTAGAAAGTGTTTGGAGTAAGGCCACAAGATGCGGAATATTAAAGGTCCCTTATGTTGCTCCTTCTCTGCGGTTTAACATGGATCCTCTACGTCTTCATTAGAGCTGCAACTATCGAGTATTTTTGGAATCGAGTACTCTGTCAATTATTTCTTCGAGTACTCGAGTACTCTAACAAAATATACTTTTTTGTTTTTAAACAAATAAATCAACTGTATACAATGCAACATGTTAGGGCTTTCAAATTGAGCAACCAAATGCCGTTTATTCCTCAGAAAAGGGTTTTTATTTTAACAACTTTCAAAGTTTAAACCAGTACTGGCTTAAAACAAAGCCAATACAATACTGATTTACAAAGCAGTAATATTATTCTGCAATTATATTTGTGAAGTGTGTTCTGGAGGGCATTGTGTAGTTTGGGTTGAAATCCTTGATCATGTTCTTAAATCCTGTGTCCTCCACCATGGAAAGAGGACGCATGTCTGTGATGAGCATATTTAAAATGCTGTAATAGTAATAGTTGCAGCCCTAACGACGTGCTATCATGCTAAGCTACATGCTAGGCCAACTCTGTTTGACATCAGACACACTGCACTGTGTTTTCTTTTTGTCCCTTCTTGTAGTGACCACACACTTGGGATACTCTCTGCCGTTTCTTCTGTGGACTCTCTCCTTTCTGTCCCTCTCTTTTCTCTTCCTTCATGATTTTACAAGCCGCGCAGCAGCGGAGGTAGCAGGCGCGTTGTGCCACAGAAATGACCGTCCGTGTCAAACACCGTGCACTGTATAGTAGTCCAGATATATATTTATATGTATAATTATATATTAAACGAGGCTTCGAGGCACAAAATTTAATTCGAGGATATTTTGTAATCGAGTACTCGCGAATATTCGAGGAATCGTTTCAGCCCTAGTCTTCATCGAACATTAGTTCCATGCTTTGGTCCCATAAGCCTATGAATCAAGCACAGCTGCATTCTTTCTAGGCTCACATAACACCTTTGTTCAGAATGGCTGGTTTGAGGGCGGTCACCCTAATATGCTAGTGAACCAGAGCAGAGCAGCGTACATATGGGAAATTGATGATGGACCTGCAGTGCATCTCGTGGGAAGCAGAGCTCACTGCTGCTCCAGCCATGCGCCACTTACAATCCTAAACACACATGAACTGCAGCTTTATGCTGGTTACCTGATAACAGCAAGGCTTGTTTCCCAGAACATCAAAGGCTAGTGCATAACATGCTAACCTCGGCCTTGTCACTGCAGTAGGACACAGCTGCAACTTAGCCTACCTTACGGGCTAACGTTAGCAGAAATGGAGGGGTAATGTGGTGGATAAAGGACTGATTATATTCAGCCAACTGCTAAGCTCCTCTTGACTAATGTAGGAATATTCACACTTCTACACTTCCCAGTTTGTCCTTCAGACTTTCAACAAGTAATGAAGTAATGAATATTGACGAATATGTTATGCATACCTCTGGTTCACTTGTCTCTGCTGTGGTGATGGTGGTGATGGAGGAATGCTGGATGAGATAAGGAGAGTTCTCAGGAGCTGAACCTGGACATTGATGAACTAGATTTGATGTAACTGGGGTGGATGTAGGTGCACAATATCGCACTGAAACAACATACTGTATGCGATCGAGAGGAGAGCAGACTTTAAAGTGTGTCAGCAGCAGGATGATTTGTCAAACACTGGCAAGATCAGGTTGGTCCAGTTCCAAAGTAAGTGAACACCCCTAATCAGCTGTTCAACAGAGGAGAAAGACCAGGAGAGTTAGAGGAGGAGACATAATTAAGTAGTGACATAAAGACTCAATGGATGAAACAGACCAACGGGGAACTTAAAGCACGATAGATTACAGTAAGAATTGGACAAAACCATGTGGCATCAGTCATTTGATTATCAAAGGAGCCTTTGGAACATTGATGCATTGTGATGGATGCTGCCATATTGTATAAGCCATCTTTAGCTCAATTTAGCTCAACATACTCACACATGAAAAGGCCATACTGAGTTGGGATTTAAGGGCATCTGACCAATAGTATATTCTTATGAACATATAGCTATCGCGGTCATGTCCCTAATTTTCTAAACCTGAAATCCTGAAATTAAAACGGGCATGATGAAATTCTACGTCTCATCCGCATGATAACACAAAATTTAGGATTACACCATTTCAGGAGATGAGGGTTTACACTTTGACACTGTCAATGGATAAAGGAATTTTTTTTTCTGCTTTCACAAGAAATGTTAAGCATTTAAGTTAAATAATGAAAGAAAAATGGTCTTAATTAAAGAAGGACCATTTCCATACTAACCTTCGTGACTCTGGTTTCCCAGAAAGTTCCCCATGTTTTTTTCCCTTTTGGGCAGCCTTGTCTAGCAGAGTCATATATGTCCATTTTCAATATAAATGTTCCCTGTTTTTGACCCATTGTTTTGGATTCTCACATCATGTCTGCAGACTTTGGTGGAAGTGTGTTTAAAGACTGTGCAGTTACACCGAGAGACCCTCAGTAGGCATTAAACGCACCAAACAGAATCTGTAAATAATGTTGCTTTAGAAACTTCTTTTGGGAAATTTCGTTTGCTTGCTTTTCGTTTTTCTTGCACTTCTCAGCTGGTATTTTCTCCCACTCTTTCTATGCAAATTGTTCAAGCTCTTGAACATTTGCAGGTTTCTTTTCCCCAATGGCAGATTTCAGCCTTGCCAAGATTTTCAGTCGGATTGAGATCAGGACTCATTGCTGGTCATTTTTAAATAGTTCATTTTTTCCTTTTCAACCATTCCTGGTGCTTTTGGATGTGTGATTTGGGTATTTGTCTTGCTGGAGGGCCCATGATCTTCAACTCAAACCAAGTGTTCTTACACTGGGTCGGACATTTCTCTCTAAAATTTCTTGATAATTCTCTGATTTCATGATTCCTGTAATACGGTCAAGGCCTCCAGTACCTTATGCAGCAAAGCAGCCCCACAGCATTATGGAACCTCCACCATGCTTAATTGTTGGTAGGGTGTTCTTTTCCTTGTAGGCTTCAAGTGGTTGCAATTAAAACTGCCTATTCTAAATATGAATGCAAGGTCATAGTAGCTAATGAAGTTTAATTTACAAACCTTAAGATGTGAACATTACTCCTGCCAAGTTTGAGTCTGATAAAGTGATGCAGAGCAAAGTTAGAGAGGTTTGTAAAGAACCGTTTGTCATGTCACATTGTGTACTCAAACTTCATGGGTGCCAATAATGATGAGTAGGACTGTAGGTTTAGAAACTGCACTACCACTAAGCTTTTAAGAAAAACATAGATACTGTTAATGTATCAGCCTACTCAGACAGAAACTAGCTCTTCCGTGAAGTATCCTGTCGCTGGTCCTGTTTGTTCCTTGACTCAGCACCCTCCAGGTTCGGTCGCCCAGGGGTGGAGTGTTACTGTCAGCATGAAAGCGGAGCAGCCGTCATCCAACTACAGTTTCTCATAAATGAGGTAAGTTATACAAAAGCTGTTCTTTGTCACCCCATTGAACCCAGTCATCACCAGTTTGTCCAGTTCTTTGCCCACTGCCCACGGGAATCGACGTGCTTCAAAAAGTGTCCATTGTCATCCCGCGTTAATGTTTAACTGGAGAGTGTGAAAAAAGTCCACTGTGCTGAACATCATTAAGTAAGACTTAGGGGCTGATTCATGAATGCTCATCCTGGTAATCACATTTCACGCCTAAAAATGTTCAAAAAGTCTTTTCCTCTGTCTGCTGTTGTAAGAGAGAGTGTATGAATGATCACATTGGTTGTGTGAAAGAAACTCAGCCGCCTTATCTTCTTTCCCCTCCAGTTGCACATCACTCACTATTTTATTCCATCACAGCCAGCTTTTCTGCCTTATATTTCTCATATGTGAGAGGAGAGTCAGTCACTGGACCAAATTCTTTCAAATTAGTATGGCTAGGAACTGATCCTCAATACTTTTGAGAGCTGTGTTCAAAGTCTAGAATATTTGAAACCCTCAACTGTCAGAAGTTAGCAACAGAGCTCTTTGTTCTTTAGAGTGTGTTTCTTTTTTGACCTGATCGAGATATAAAGAGTGTTTGCTATTTTAAGATCGTATTTCATGACGGGAATACTTCTGTTAAAAGCTGACCTTTGCACAAACTGATTTATTTGATTGACTGCAGAGAAGGGATTAATAAACAGCCAAATGCAGGTAATACAAAAAATCTGAGATGTTTGATACTTAAATCTCCTCTCTTAAATCTAATCCTGGTACCTGCCCTGTATCAGAGGCTGTAACCTATCCAAAGTCCAAGTCGACTGGTCGACTAATTGGTCGATGCGTGCTCAGTCGACCAAAATTCTGATTGGTCAACCAAATTTGTCAATTTTTTTTTTTTTTCCCTGCAGTTCATTTCATCAGGAGAAACGTATCAAGTGAAATGGGGGTATTTTCTGAGTACCCCATCATGTCTCATAACACCATTTTAATGTATTTATCGTTCATTTCAATATTTTTATTCAAGAACATTTCAATATTCTAGTCTAATAATCGTTTATTCATTTTATAACTGCATACGCACATGCCCGCTGCCCGCGCTGCAGCGGCGGCATCCCTCACCCAGTCCGCGCTGGATTTTATGCCTCATATTAACACCCAAATGCCCAAAAAACGACATCACAGAACGAATTGACAGTTTTATTTCTTAGGATATGAGGCCCATTGGTGTTGTGGAAGGCCAAAAAAAACATTGGAACCTGGATATTCAGTGCCAGCGCGCCAGACAATTACGCATGCACTAATGGTAAAATACGAGGGAGTAAAAAGAGAAAGTTTCCGAGTTAATAGATAAAGATAACAGATGTGTATGTCTCTTAGAATGGAGTCCTGTATGAAAGTGACTGCCCATTTCATTGATGAAGACTGGAAAGCAAAGAGTCTTGTGTTGAGAGAAAAAATAGAAGAGGCGCACACAGGGGAAAAACATCGCTGCACGATTATAAGTTGCAGCTGTCTTCAAAGTTCCAGACAAAAAAGTGCCTGTTGTAGTGAACAACGTGGTTAATATGAAACTCTGTGGGAACACTGAAAGAGTCCCATGAATATCCAGGTTCCAATGTTTTTCTGGATATTGAGTGCCAGCGCGCCAGACAATTCGCATGCACTAACAGCAAAATACGAGGGAGTAAAAAGAGAAAGTTTCCGAGTTAATAGATAAAGATAACAGATGTGTACGTCTCTTAGAATGGAGTCCTATATGAAAGTGACTGCCCATTTCATTGATGAAGACTGGAAAGGAAAGAGTCTTGTGTTGAGAGATAGAAAGGAGGGAAAGAGGCGCACACAGGGGCGAAACACCGTGGGGTGTCGATTGGTCGATTTTTGGTCAACAATTGCTGTGTTTTAGTCGACCAACAATTTCTTTGGTTGATTACAGCCCTAGATATTTCAGTATTTTTTATGTTGGGCTGTATCAGGTACTAGACAATTGTCAACAATCAACAATGTGCAGAAGAATTCATCCATGCAGTACATCATTAAATATCTGGCGTGTGTCTGACATTGTTGTCACTGATAACTTTTGTAGGACAACTTTTTTCCCATTCCACAGGAATCGATAAGGAAAATGTTAAAGAATCGAGAAGCAGTATCGTTAATAGCATCGGTATCAATAAAACCTTATCCATTCCCATCCCCACACTCACAGAGCTGTAGATCATATGTAAATTGACACTGATGTGTTGTCTTAGGAATCAGCTGGAATTTCTTGAGACACAAGGACAGTGAAGCTTTGTTGAGGTGCTTTTGTGTAAACTACATTGACAAAGGCCAAAGCCTGTATTCCTAATGAAATGCCTTTGTGGTAGTGGTACAGACCGGTCACGACCCTTATAAGACACCGAAAGGCAACAATGGCATCCATGTTGTTGGACAAACGATACGACTTATTGAGAGTCCTGCTTCATTGTGGACCTCTGGAGGCTTATATTTGCAACAGTGCACTAATTTTACAGGGGCATACGCCTTCAAATGGGGTATATGATGAGATGTAGGAGTCTGTTGGGCGTAAACTGAGGAATGATAATGAAATGTTTGCTGGATAATAGTATAGTAGGCTGTAGCTACCATCAAGACATCACCATACTAACGTGATTTTTTTTTATTCTTGTGTTAGAAAAAAATCTTTTTATGATCTTTTACGATTAAAACCGCTATTTTATATTTTCCAAATGCTATTAACAGAGACACTATCATTTTTTTCAAGAACATTTTATGATTTAGAGTTCTGTTTATTCACCCCTTCTATAACATATTGAGTGTCAGAAATGTCCATGAATCCATATTTTATGCAAATCTTACCATCAGGCTCTTTAGTGCTGTTTATGTGTCATATAACCTTCTTCAGGCAGAAAACACTTTTAGCAGGTAGAACCGAAATCTGAAGCATCTTGTCAAGAGTCAACTGACGGGCTAGAAACATAAGATGAGTGCTCTCTGATGAAAAGTGGCTTGATTTACTTCATATTTATGAAGTATTTCATGCTCAGCTGTGTGTGTTGATGCTGTGTGTTTCAGTGTCAATGTGACTGTGACTCAGCAGCTCAAACAAACCCCTCAGGGAGATGAAGACAATTTTTATTGCCTCCTACACACACACGTACACACATATACATCCCGTGAATCATCCTCGTTACCTGGGAGAAAGCTGCTGGATTTGAAGCTTCCGGGGAAAGCAGTCTGACTCAGGCATGTCATGTTCACAGAGAGAGAATATGCAGTCCGCAGATAAGCCCACTTTTCCTTGTTTGTTTGTGTTGGAGTATTAAAAAATTGTCCCTTGTGTTTTTTTTGCTATTTGTCAGGGAGCGCTGGTGAGTGCTCTGGCCGACGACAGTATTCACCTGTGGAACCTGAGACAGAAGAGGCCGGCCATCCTCCACTCCCTCAAATTCAACAGAGAGAGGTGAGCAACGTCAGTAAGCCTGCTAGTAGCGATCTGAACATTTGTTTCAAGTCCACAAAGCTCAACACTTTTTGACTAAATGTTTGTAAAGCCCCACGCTCCTTGGTTATTGCATCACGTTTGGCAAAACCTCTTGTTGTCAGGCTCTTTTTCTTTTTAAACACTTGAAGAACTCTGTGATATAACCAACTTGGCTTTGTTTGAGGAAAAAAGGACAATATGTGGTGCCTGAGCTGACAAGCAGGACTCAGTTGTCACCTAATTATGATGTTTTATTATGTTTTCTTTCACTTTGAACTGTTTAAGGATAACATCTGTTAGCAAAGGTCATTGACAGATATTTGCCTCTTCAGAGACAGTTTGTCGTAAAAGAGAACACTAATAAATACTGTATCCAGAAAACTATATATATTGCTGATTGGTGGGATAAACAGAATGTCGACCGATATGGATATTTTGAAGCCAATGCCAATACCGATATTTGGCAGAAAGAAAAACAGATTACCAGCCAATTAATTAAAAATATATATGTAAAATGAATTACAACAAAATTGGTCCCAATACATAATGAATGTATGAACTACAGGCAGAACATTTTATAGTTTTACAATACTTGGTCCTTTAGTATTTGTTCAACTTTACACAAGTGAGAAAATTTAAAGTAGGCTACAATAATAAAAGCATTGAACTTCTGAGACATTAATTATATAACCTTAATAAAGAGCCACTCTGTATGTTGTACTTCTTGTTGATTAAAACTTAAGGTAGGTTATAGTAAAGGTAGAACAACTTTTTAAAAGATGTAAACAGATAACTGTGAGAGGAAAGCAACAAAAACACTGAGGTAACATTGTTTTCATAGGCATTTCGATTTTTCTTTGCAGCTTTCAAGCACAAAAGGAAATGGTGTGCAAAATTGGTGCGAAATCCTGCAAAATAAAACGCAATCTTTTTAAAACTGTAAATATATAGATTATTTATGAACTCTTAGCCACATCTGCCTTTCAGTCTTCATTAGTTCATCAGAAGTAGGTTTTAGTTCAGGTAGAACCACATTTTTATTTTAAACATGAGGTAATGTGCGTGAGGAAATTAAAAAGATTTTGTGGGACACTGCACATATTTCACAAACTTAGTTAAAAAGCCTGATTAAAGTCCCCAGCTATGCTGAAGCCTCCCCTGGATGAGTCTGCTGATGATGTTGTAGGGCTTAGAAGAGCTATGCTAACGCTAGCATAGTAAGCTCTCTAGCTAGTTAGCTTAGCTGCTGTGTCGGGAACAAGCGGATAAAGCCAGATTTCCATCATAATCACAATAAAACAGTTGCAGCTAAACTGATCCCCTGCCACCAGAAGGTCCAATTCATCGGTATTGACAACGACAAAGGTGGCGACCGTCAGAAAACTGTTTGGCGGTGCCCGCTCTGTCTGTGAGGCTGATCCATAGCCGAGCAGAGAGCCCACTGGTCTCTCTGTGTCTAGTAGCAGCGGTACATTGTGCACTGCTGAAAGTTGCTCTTCATGTTAGACCTTCAGGCTTAAAAGAACAACTCTGTGTAAGTGTAGGCGAGTCATTCATTCACACAGAATCAGCTGAGAGCTTAGAGTCGCTTCAGCAATGTTATCATTCTGTGCGGCTTGGACACCGAGCAATGTTTTCTGTTTTATGAGAAATTAAAAATCAATCGACGTTACATCGGCAAAACACTGGCCGATGTTGGAGTGTTGAAAAAGGGCTATAATCGGCCGATTTAATCCGGCGGCCGTTATATCGGTGATGTTACACGGCAGTCACTATTGACTTTTGGTCCTCATGGTGGAAACAGACAGTAGCATTTACCTAATAATGACATGCATGGATTCAGTGTTTGGTTTAGTAGGAATTAAAACAATGACTTAGTGTATAAGCACTAGGCCAGGAGTATGCAAATTACTGCAGCTCTATGGGAGCCCAAGGTACATTTTTCATTGGCTCTCAGTAATTCTAGTAAATAAATAAACATACTTTATTTGAACATAAGGATTTTACTTGACGGATGACTAAAGACAAGTAACTTATGTTAGGAAGAAGCAGCATGCATGACACTCATTTGCTGAACTGAAAGCCAGTGTTAGCCTCATACCACTACACCTCAGTGTGTGAAAGCTGGTCCAGCTGTTTGTCATTTATTGACTGTCAGCTGTGTTTGTCGTGAACGCTCATATTATGATGATGAAAGAATCACTAGTTATTGCGCAGCCCTATAATAATGTCATAGTTTCCCCCTGTAACTTTGCAGAACGTTGTTCTATTCCTGACCAAAGGCTGATCCAGTGCTAGGCAGGGCCAACGAAGGCTCCCATAAATCCAACACAATAACATGCTTAGCAAGGTCATTGGTTAAGTCATTCAAATGTCTTTCTTTGAAGAAGGGCCTTCGGTAAGAAGCAGTTCTGACATCTCCCCACGAAGCCATATATGTATGTATATTGTATGTCATTGTTTCCACCACTCTCCTCCTCTCGCTCTTCCTCTCTTCTCTCCCTCCTCAACAAGACCTTCACACTCCCTCTGGTGCTACATGAACTGTGCCCCTCTGAGCAGGGCCAATGTGACAGTTTGCTGCCTGTGTGAACCATCAGTTTTCCTCTGACTCCCATACTGTATGCAAACAGACGGCTTTTCATTTGGCAAATGTGTCTGCGTGCCTGCAAAACTGTGCACAGGGCAAAGGAGGTGACAGAGAGGCTGAATCTCTCTCTCTCTCTCTCTCTCTCTCTCTCTCTCTCTCTCTCTCTCTCTCTCCCTCTCTCTCCCTCTCCCTCTCCCTCTCTCTCCCTCTCCCTCTTGCTGTCTGTCTGTGTGTGTTTTAGTCTCTGTAGAGTCTGTGACTGACTGTAATTATTTGGGTCACTTACTCTGCCTTTGAGGCTTTTCCAACACCGGGGCACAGGTGTAAGCCCACCCAAACACCTGGGGGTTTACAGAGCAGGTTGTTACACATGCAGAAAACACACCCGCACACACTCGTGCAAAAAAAAATGCACATGATGATTTCATGTGTAAATAAAACTACTGAGATGAACTTGCTTGAGCTTGATCCTCAAACATGGAATGCCAAACAGTACAGTTACTCCACAGTTCCTTATAGGCTAGGCAAGTTTTCTGTCTTGCATAGAAACAGCAAAAACACACACTTTCAAATGCTCTCATGCAACATGATGATAAATTTATCTTCAGACTTCACACATGATTTCATGTGCCATCACTGATCGTGCTTACATAAATTATATTATTTATATAATAAAGCCAAGGATTCCAGCAGAGAAAATGTGTCAGTCAGTGTGACAGCCAGCTGATATTTGATGTATTGGTTTTTATACTTTACACATAATACAGTAGTTTTTGATATTTAATGGTGCTACTGTTTCCGGTAGAAGAAGTCTGTAGTTCTTTTTGTAATTGTGGCAATGCATTTGTGAAATATATTTCTGTAAATTTAATCAGTTTCATAATCAAATAATAGGAAATAAATGGAGTCTAAACCAAGACCAGAAATCTACTGTATAAATAACATGTATAAAAACATGATCCACTTTGTGCTTGGTGTCCTGATTTGTGCTGGAATTATCCACCTTTGTAACAAAATGAAGACTGACTTTTGCACTTTGCATCATGTGCTTTCTGGCATATTGCTTTGTGAATTCTAAATAGGATCTGTGTTTTTTATAGAGTTTGGAAAATTTTGACGTCCTTTAATAGATGGATATAATGCCAGGGTTTTGTATAATTGGGACTCAATGTTGTAGTTTGTATGCTGTATTTAAAAAGAAAAAATGAAAATTGCTAAATATTAAATGGCAAAGATCCTGATTTTGGTGCTATGGCATTGAAAAGGTGTGTACCTTTGATTAAATGACAATTAGTTTAAAATTCCAGCTCTGTAACAACCTTAAGGAATTTTAACATTTTTTAAAAATTTGCCTGAAATCTAAAGTGGTTATTTATCCACAACTCATGTACAGAATCTCTTCAACTTTGGGAACTTAACGTCTGCTGTCTCCTCCAGTCACAGATGAGATAACTCCTGATCAGAGCTCCTAATGTCTGACCAGCAAACTGTCTCTGGGGTAAGTATTCAATGGGTTAAACGTCAGAGTCAATAATCTGAGACAGCTCCAATCTGACAGACAGGCGACCCACAGCAGCTGATAGAGCGTGTTGTGTTATTACGAAGAAGCTCCACCTCTGACATTCTGCTAGCACTGAAGTCCAGTGCAACAATCTTGAGAGACAACAACAGAGACAGTTGTAGTGACCGTAGCTTATGAAAAGTCAAGATGTGAAGGAGGAAGTGCAAAGTCACTCGGGACATGGGAAAGAAGGTTGTATGGAAGAGCAGTTGAAGCATTTAGGAAAGGGAGACAAAAATGTAAAGAGAGAAAAAAGGCTAAACTGGTAATATGAGGAGGAGTAGGATGCCTTTAAAGGGACCATACATCCCCCTCCTTATCCCAAGCCCCCATCACATTAAATTTTCAAGATTACCAATGCTGGCTTTCAGTCTTCATCCATAATGTGGAAGATGTGGACGTTTGCTAGAGAAAATGCAAATGCTGTTTGAGAGCCTCAGTGAGACAGTCTCCTGGTTAATCTGAGTATTAGTCTGCCAACATGCACCTGGGGGGGGGGGGGGTCTGTCTCAGAGCACAAACACCTATGATCTATGTATACACTAGGGAATTATTGGAAAAATATTAATCTATTACTGAGTGTTTTGTGTAGGGATGTTTAGGAGGAAACATGCCACACACCACTGCTCTTGCAGTCACAATACACATGACGTGTGCTGCTGACCTCTTGGCTGGGTCACCCTTGTGAAAGAGATCTTGATCTCAGTGGGTTTTTATCTGGTTAAATAAAGGAAAAATATAATAAATAAGTACAAAAGATTCAATAACAAAGATACCAAAATAGAACGATGAATATAACAACAGGAAGGACAGAGCATGGTTAGGGATGATGTTGACTTCTCAAGTATAGTTCTGTGTTGTCTGCATACAACTGAAAAACTGCTCCAAAACATGACTGCCATTATCTAAGACATGCCTAAAAGAAAAGGAGCCAAGGCAAGATCCCTGTGGTACTCTTTTTTGTGGTCTGCTGGAAAAGCTGATGTGTTGTTATATATGAAGATACTTTCTAGACAATTAAAATGACCTTAAGGCATTTCTTAGGTTTTATGACAGCTTTCACCCAGAAGACCTACAGGTCAGCGGTTTTCAAACTTTTTTTGCCCAAGGCACGCCTGAAATCAGTGCTAAATCTTGAAGCACATCAGTCATTATATTGAAAAAAACCCATGATGTCCTATTGTTCTGTAAGAACAACGTAAATGCCCCCCAAAAATCAGGCAGAAAACTGTACTTCTTTTGAAATATTTTCCCAAAGTGTTAATTTGAGGGAGAAGACACATGTACTGTAGGTGGAGGCTGTCTGGCCATTGTATTAAATAATAAACCTCAGGATGTAAAAAAAAATACATGGGAATTTTAAGCAATAAGGATGTCTTGCAAATTAGAGATCAAGAAAGCCTAAAGCCTAATTTACCCCATTCTCTTGTTTCTTTAAACTTCCAAAAAGTCACAAAATTTGAGCTGTATATGAAAATCAATGTACCTAAAAAAGCCAAATTGGCAATAGTACCTTATGGTTGTGAAAATTCCCAAGACTTACCGGTGTGCCATGCCACATCGTTTGAGAAACACTGACCTCAGCATCAGGAGATGCCTGGAGGGCAAAAAGAGCTCTGGAGCAACGCTGTCACTATTGTACACAACACAGAGCTTCAGTTCCAGGTGTTTATATAATTTAACTAATAATGTTATGTACGTAGCACTTTTAAAAACAAAGGTTTAGAAAGTACTTTGAATTACAGACAGAAACAGAAAACAAGAAAACAAAAGCTTAAGCATATAATGAACTTACAACACTAACTATAGCAAGACCAATTTGAGCCCTTACAGACCTACCCAGCCAATATTAAAAAAATACAAACCTGTCCCATACAATACATGTATCCTGCAAAAGTGCAGAAAAACAGAAGTATTGATTTTATTGTAATTTTAAGGTACTCCAGACCCCAGTACAACTCTGATAATGCTATTTAAATTAACAGTATCAAGGTAGTCTCCAGGATTGCTCTTCAGTGATGTAAGCTCATGGTAAATGGAGAATTTCCCCCCTTACACTGCCGCCAGGATGCAAATATGAGCAGGTACTGTTTTTTTTCAGTGCCTTGAATCAATAATTCTGCTGTTTGGAGAGTCATGGGAAATGAAATTCATGTAACAAAAATAAATGTTAAGGCTAATAAGCTTGCATTAATTTACTGTGATATTATCTGAATTGCTGCTGTTGTCACTTTTAGAAAGATGAATGGGGCAGTGATATTAGAGTTTTTTTCAACACATTGAAATAGTATTTTTAGGGATAATTAGGATCAGTCTGTCTAGCACTGCTGTCTCCTGTTAACTGAGCTAGAATTAACAGTAGAGTGTTACACCTCTCTCTCTGTTATTTACTCCTCTGGGGTTTTTTTCTCTGTGATGGGGTTCTGTAGAAGTATAATCTGAGCTTTCTGATTGGTGACTCCAATTGGAAAGCTGCATTTTTATTAAGAGAAATCATAAATTAAGCAAGTTTGGATATAGTAGCATATCAGTGGCAGACAAGACCTTAACTTCTCCATATCCAGCAGCTGAGGGGAGCATTTCTTGCCGGGGGACAGCTCCATCAGTGTGTGATGACATGGAAAATCTGCCAAGAGGAGAAATTCAATCACAGTCACATGTTTACACTATTCTGTCTGCATTCTAGACTCCTGTTTCTCTTTGAAGACATAAAGCTTAAGTTAACTGGTATCGTAATTACTTGAACGTGTAACTGCTTTTACCCTCCATATGTGTGACTTGCAACACCATCCAGTTGCATCACAAAGTGTTGCATCAGAAGATGCCCAAAGCACACACAGCAAGTGTAAGCAGAGCAGAGGCAGTACAACACTTTGATGATAATCCAAGACAAAGGATGTGACAGGATTGCCGCTTGAGGGGCATAAACATGTGCGCATGAAGACTCGGCTGCTTAATGGGTTTCCATATAAAATAATAGATTCAGGTGCATTGATGCATGTCCTACATGGTCGTATGTGTCATTTCTTTGCCGGACAACACACTGGCAATGTGCCAGGTGTTTAATATCTCTGTGTCCCTTGGCACAGAAGGCTGGGCTACTCAAAACAATGCAAAGGAGCAAGTTCATGCATATAGAGGTATTTGCATTTATATGTAGACAACTCACATCTATATTAACATGTAACAGTCAAATTCATGATCATACATCCACTTAGAACAAGTGTTTGAACTGTCTGTGCAATTTGATTTAGAAATCCAAACAAACACTATACAGATGCCGTATATAATCCGAGAAAAGTCTTAAGTTTGTTGGGTCGGGTGATACGGGTGTGTTTTTTTCCAAACAGAGTTATTGTCACAATATATTTGTCATAATATCAGATTTAAGAGCTAAGGTATACAAAATAACAATAATAAAACATTAAAAGCTGTTTGATAGTCTTAAGTACAAAATATTGGGTAATTTTAAACCTAAAAATGTAAAACATAATGTGCAAGACACACATGTATTAAGGATGATTTTTTTTTTGGCTTAAATATTATGTATAATTATGTATAATTCAGTGGGAGTTGGGACCCCTTGAAGGTGTGACAAGAACCTCCAACAGGAGTGCAAGATGCCTTAAGAAAGATTTTTACTTAAAAATGATTTCAAATTGTGTTTTAAACATGATTAAGAAGTGTTTTTATTATTTTGTTTTAGTTTAAATACCGTAATTATTCCCATCAAACTATTTTTGGGGTAACTGGATAAAAAGCTCGAGGCCCCTGATAAATTTGAACACGACAGAGAAATAGTGCTTCCAACAACACAAATATAGTGTTAGTGATTGAAAAAGTGTGTGGATCTTGAAAAAAAAAAATATATTATTTTGTTAGAGTTTATATACGCAAAGTTTGAAAAATAAAGCAAGAACATTAGAGTGTTGGGTGCTGAGGAATTCTCTTTTGTTGCTGTTATACAAGTACCACTATCATTTGATTTTTGCTTATAGTGTTATGAATAAAAGGATAATCCAGCATTCATGCCTAGCATTGTAAACAGGTTATCTTTTAGTCAATAAGGACATTTCTGTCATTCATACTTACTCTGAATTAGGGGTGGGCGAAATGGCAGAAATATCATATCACGATTTTTTAAAAATTAAATCACGATCCCGATTTTATCACAATTCTTTTTTATGTTGGTTTTTCTAGACTAATTTGCATGTTTGACCATTTTTTCCCCTATGTTTAACATAAAAAATGTATAAAACCCTAAAAGAAAAAAAAAATGACAAAGCCAAAGAAACTTTCTGAACAGGTTTTGATTTAAATAGTGCAGTTTTCATAAAAATGTGCAATAAATGTAAACATAAAAGGTAATGAACAACAATGTCAACATTATCTCTTAAAGTGCAACAATTTAAAACAAATGTTGTCTAACTGTAATGTCTATAATCTGAGTGAATAATACAGCTGCTTTAGAACAGATTTTTTTCAGACATCTTCAAGCTTTTATCTCCTTTTCTTTTTCCGCCATGGCTTCACGCTACATAACCAAACAGGAGATCCCACCATGCACTGCGCATAATGTGCTACGATTGGCTAGTCAGGTGCGCGTCAAAGTCTCTGCGCCCACATAGACGATCTTTCTGCATTATGTGATCATCCCCTCGTTATAATCCTTAAAGGAGACATATCATGCTTGTTTCTCCTTTTCACTATGCCAGACTAGGATGCCTTTAAAGCATTTCTGCCCTCAGTACAAGTCATTTAGTTCCTTCATTGCCCCACAATAGCGTTCTCAAAATCCTCATTTTAGGCCATTATCAAGCTCTCGTTGAAATGCTCGGATCTGAGGATGACCTATAGTTACCTTGCAACGTCACAACCTTTTGTGCTCTGATTGGTCAAGTCTATCAGGGGTAGCGCCAGCCTGTCCTTCTTCTTCTACTGTATTTTCCGGCAGGCTCAAAGCAGCGACCGTGTATTGAGTCCCCCTACAGGCCAGAGCTGGTAATCAATGAGTGTGAGCCAGGGACCTATATACCCCTGCTGGACGGATGTGTTCCTCAGTGACGGTTTTGTGGCTAACGGACATCACAGAGGAGGAAGTGTTTTATCAGATTACTCCAATAAAAAGAAAGGTACCTCGTGTCGTCACGACGTTTGAAATCTTGCGGACATCTCGCAATGACCTATTTTCAGAGGCATCAAATCTCGTTCTAGGATATCAGAAAAAATACAATATCTCATTTTTTGAAAATTAAGGGGGTGTAAGGTCTTGTTTTCAAATGTATTATATTATATGTAAGTATTAAATCATGCATCAGCATGTTCTGTCTCCTTTAATGATTTAATATCGTCATTTCACACACCCCTACTCTGAATGATATTTAAACTCAGCACTAGACAGAGCATACATCATTTTAAATTAACATCATTAACCGTATGAACGTATCAATGCTATTTTCCTCATATCTTGTTTAAAATGTCTGTTTGCTTCTCTGTTCTTATCCAAGAGCAGTGTATACAAAACTTTACATGGCCAACAAGAAACTGTCTGACATGTTGGAAATGTTTTACGACTGTATACACTACTCTGCTGTCACGTATAGTATTAGCATACTTATGATGTCATACATCTGATAATATTTAAGGTCCCAAAGTGACCAAAATCTCCCAAACTTATCATGTTTTTTGTCACACAATGTTTTTTATTGTCTCATAACACATTTAATGTACTTTAAAACATTAAAGATCTTCAAATATCTCTCTGCTCTATTTATTTTTAAAGAAAATGTGCACACTTGGATCTTTTAATGTAATCATCAAAGAAATGACCTCAGGTAATTTTCTAAATGGCTCACTCAGTACTAAGGATGACTGTCAAAGTGGAACCCAGCGCTGAATCGATTCAGTCGGTCCTGCCAAACCTGTAAATAATCCTGATTATGAAAGTCGTCGTTGCCCACTGCCACTCGATGCCATTGTTGTATCTTTTTTCTGCCTTGCCTCCTACTATTTATTTAAGCTTGACATTACCTTGTCAGTGTGTAAAGGACAAGGCAGCCATTTCTTCCATTAACAAAAGGACAGCCAACCAACCAGAACTGCCATGACAGCCTCTAAATAGCTTCAGAATAAGAAGACACAACAGCCTGTAACAAGCTTGATGAAAAGCTATGATACCTGAATACTGAACAGAAGCAACAGTCAGAAACCAAAAATATAAAAACAAAGGCCCTCTCCAGTTTTTTTTAAAGGATGGTTCTTTTAAATGCCATTCCCTAAATTGCTATTATGTTCTGAGCCTCATTGTGTCTTTATGTGTCTGTTTATATTATGAACCTATAGTCTTCAGTTATTAGCATAGAATTAGCGTAAAGCAAGGAAGAACTTGTTGAATAAGTACTCAAACATCTCATGTTCTGATCTTTAGGGCTGCCATGTAGCAAAACTGTCCATTGAGCTAGCTATTTTTCTTTAAGCTTTTAGCCTGACAATGACTATTTCACTTCAAAATGGAAACTTGGGTTCCAATCAGAGCCACATTAATACTTCTCTCATTTTCAGGGGATGAAATTGCAAGAAATCAAAGACAATCATAACTATCGTGTGTGAGTGAGCATTTCTATTCTCCAGTTCAAAACCCAAAGAGTGAAGCTAACTGTTATGAGCTTAGCATGAAATAAACCAGTTAAATGTACTTTTTTAAAATCAATTAACTAGTTTATACGGTTTCTTTAACTTGTCTATTATCTTTTCCAATATATCTATTCCATTTGAAAATCAAAATATATTTATATTCTACCAAAGTAACCTGGCCACGGTAGGCGTAATAACATGAGCGTACATATATACAAAACCATATACAAACCATCCTAGCATATAAATAATTCTACTTTTCTGAGAAAATAAAATAGAGCATTTTTTCTAAATGCATGGATAAGTAATCTTTCGTTTTGCATAATTTATTGCATTTTTCCTTTGTCAAGTCAAAAGCTTGGCTCTGTTCTCTACTGTATGTATGAAACACACTGGATAGTCTGTTTTATTATCCTTTAGCATCATGTACAAATGCATGTTATTTGAAAATCTCCAACCATGTGTGTTTTTCTTGTATCTGGAAGTTAATGCGCCCTGGTGCTCACTGAAATACTGACCAGTTTGGTACCTGCCTACCGCTCATTTTCAGACCAGCAAATGGGGGTGCATGGTCACTTGCTACTTAAGCAGCATGAGCACATAATGCATAAATTACATCTTTGTCAGGTGGAAATCAGAGAAGACACCTGTGCTTCACAGCAGAATGCTTTGCTCTGGGCACAAGATGTTCTTCTTTCTGTCTTTCCAGCAGCCGGTGGATTCTCAAAGCTCATTTAGCTAGCTGCTGGGAGGAAATGACGTGCCATTGATCATCAAGCTGCTATTTCCATGAGTAAATTCTAATTTAAGTCATCACTGGATGCATATTATCCATGCATTTTGTGTACTAACAAGGCCAACTTGGTACCTGAATACCCCAAACTCACATATGACAGTGCTGAAACCTTGTAGATCAAGGGCTGAAAACATCAAGCATGTCAAAACATTCACATTTCAAGCTTTCAAAAAATCCTATCTTTCCGTGCCATGGATTTAATTACCTTGTTGCTCCTCTTTTCCTAAATATGGTAAACACAGCCCCTTTTGAAGGCACCAGTAGGTCTTTTGAAATTCACTGGTTCATTTCAACATTCCAAACAGTATCTTCTGTCCCACCTTCCCTCCTTTTCAATCCATACTTGCTTTTCCCCCCACCAGAATTTGAGTTGATGGGTGAAAGAAGTGCTGTAAAAAGCCTTCCAGCGTCGCCATCCATTCACATCAAATCACAGGCTTGAGAGGAGAGGAGACGAGGGGAGGAGAGAAGAGAGGAGAATTTGAGACAGACTGGGCCTTAGCCAGCAAGCAGTGAGTCAGTCTGTGGGTTGGAGTGCGGGGATGGAGCGAGCGCAAAAAGAAATCCTGCCGAGTCATTCTGGCGTAGGATGCTCTCGTCACCTTCTGGCCTCACAGGCGAGCACTGCAGATGTGGATGTTGCTGCTCTCCTTTGCTGGGTGATGTTATGGGGATAATAAGAGGGGGGAGCCGGGGTCGCCACATGAGATTAGCACAGATCATTAGAATGCAACACAAATGAGACATGATCTTCTGAAGTTTCCAAGCTTTTTGGTTCTTTCTTTTTTTGGGGGTCTTTTGGAGGTATTATTCAGTATTATTTTGTATCTTAAATAAGCTGCTTATATGTTTGCCCCTAAGACAGTTATTAGAATAAAAAGCTTAGAGATCCAGGCTTTATCTCAGCAGGAGTCCCAAAAGTAGCACAAAAACTAAAATATCGAGGATCATTTTTCCACACTAAATTCATCAACTAAAATTGGAAAAAAGGTAAATCTTAAATTTTAAGAATTTGGAAAGATATATTCATTCTATGGACCATTTCTTTGGCCAAGTCCATTGCATTATATAACACTTGCATAAAGCTGTTAAATTTTGGCATCAGTCACTTAATGTTACATTTTAAAAGCTATAGTGTGATTGAAATGGCCTAAATTACAGTTTTGATCTCGTCTGAACTTCAAAAAAATCTACTCAAACCTTCAGTATCTATTTCATTAAGGAGGAGCAGCAATAAAGTGACTATGTAATCAGACTACCTACTCATAATCAGGGGAGGATGCCTTAAATTGCACATCATGCACCAATAGCCAGGGTCTCTAGCCTTGCACCTTTTAGACTTGCATGATCAAACAAACATGAAGCGTAAACAAACATGGCAGACCACATCAGGAGGAATTGAAGTCTAATACGGCTCATGATTAGTGCTGATGGTTATGATTTCAGTCCATAATTCACAGGTCATACTGTGTTGTATCAGTATTGTGTTTCGCTACAAATCAACACGTTGGTCCACTATTTCTGATGTTCCTCGAGCTTTATGTTCTGCCTTTACTGCTGTTGCCATGACTACGTTTGCTTCCTCCTTCAGCAATCTTGCTCTCTGCTCGACTTTGTTCCAGTCTGTGTGACGAAACACAGGAAACATGCTCGGCTGTACTAGTAGGATTTTTAGATCATAAATATTGAACACATTCAGTATTTACAATTTTGAGATGGTACAGCCCTAGTCCTCTGAGGCAACAAAATGACTCTTAACGCACCTTACACCATAGGATAATCAGGTAGGGTAATCTTTAGGACCATTAGATAATCAAGCCTTTGCTGACTTTGCTTGAAAGTGGGGATTTGGGCCAAAACTTAGGCTGATTATTTCGTGGTGTGTACCTCCCTTGAAGCAATCCAGAATGTAAGTGAAGTATGTGCAGGATTATTGCAGGGGCTCGAAATGTGCAGAAACTTGATCTAAAATTGCATTAAAGTTTTGGTAATGTTAAGTAAATTCAACTGGTCTTCAACTAGTCACAAGCTAGTTGTAGCATTTGGAGAGCTGCTTGTAATGTCCAATAATGTTTTGTCTTCAGCTGTACTTTTTTTAGTTTGCTTTTGAGGAGACATATCACATGTTTTTTGTTTGGTTTACCTTATAAACATTGTTGCCTCTGATCTTGGTGAAACATCAGTATTGTGCTTTTGTTTATGATTCACATCAATCACCAGATTAAGTTTATGACTCTCAATCCTGGTTGTCTGTGAGGGACAAAAACAGTCTGAATCACATTGTGAATGTTTGCTCCAAGATCGTTGGATCAAGGATTTGTGTTCTCTGTGGAAGGAATGGATAGTTCTAAAAGCAGTGGACCAACTGGACCACATTCTTTCTGGTAACTTTTCCTTAATGCCCTCTGGGCAGCACTATCTCATCCCACCAAGGAGAACAAATCAATATTCTCAACCTTTTATTCCCTCAGCTATCAGACTGTTAAATATTGTTTGATTAATGCTTGTTGCACATCTGAGAATATCTAAAGTCATTGTGAGCTTGTTATTTACTGATAAATCATGCTGCTTTTTACTCATGGGTGACACAGTCGGCCTGCTGAATCTGCTGCTACTGACAAGTGAATATGAATCTGCCTGCACAGATGTTGTAGTGATTGTGTTTGTTTCATTTGTTTTATTCTCTGATGAGATTTGGTAACTGTGAATTGAATTACTTGTTTGGTATAAATAAAGGTCAGTGGATCTGATCCTTAACCAGTAGCATACTGTCTTCATACTGTCTACTGTCTTGATCGGTGTGCATCTCTTTAAATGTTGGCTCCTTCTGTGCCAGTGTCTCTTAGTGGGTGTGCTAACATAACCACAGCAATCAGTTGCAATTGGTGTGCATGTTAATCCATGAATGAAGGTATCAGGTCAGAAGGTGATATTATCGTAAGGACTTACTGGAATACCAAATGAATGCATATCTGGTACAGATAGTTACATGTTTGATACATGTTTTTGAAAAAAAGTCTGAGTTGATTTGAGGGAGAACATAAGTGGATCAGGGGCTCTCAGTATGTGGAAATTGAAAAACTTTGTTCACTTAAGCACTGGTGAACATTATCAGTCATCAGAGTTCAATTTGCACCCAACTTAAGGTAACATATGACCACTCTCAAACATTTGTGTAGTTTTATGTTTGAATCTTTGCATCAGAGTTGGTTTGTAAAGAAGTCAAGTTTTGGTACTAGTGAGAGCTTCCAAACACTGCAATATATTTACAAAGCAGTCTGTCCACATGAGTAATGAATCAAATTATTAAGTAAAAGATTAAATCATATGGTTGCTCGCTGCAACGCTATTGAGGTAGATGGGGTAAATACCCATTTCCTCTGGGGTATTTTTCTACTTCTTACACTCTTTTAACCTTTTAAACTTGAAAAGGAAAGAAAACACATGCTCGGGTTAACTTTATAGACATTCTGTGTGTGCTGTGTTTAGAGAGAGAGTTTAACAACATGAACTAGAAAGCACTCGGAGAGCGCAGACCTGTGCCAAGGCAGTATAGTTCCCAGACGCTGATCCGGATCAACACCAAAATTGAATCACTTCCTCCTTTTCCCATCCTGAACATTTCCTGAAAATTTCTTCAGAATCCATCCTTAACTTTTTGAGTTAATTTGTTCACAGACAGACGGACAAACAAACAAACTCTCCCAAAAACATAACCTCCTTGGTGGAGGTAAAGATGAGTATGACAGACCATGTGTGTACAGTTAAAAATAAACACAGGATACATAATGCCTAATTTATTTAAGAAGATTAGTGTTCAGCAGTGAAATCCCCAATTCTTATAATGCCCTATTTTATTGTCCCTTACATCGGACTTTTGTCATGTGGTTCCTTTATTTAGTGGCACTTTGTCTAGTTAATCAACAGTGCCTCAGTAAAGCTTGACAGTGAGCTCCAGAGCAAACCCTATTCATGTTAGCTCTTGCCGCCCACCATACCAATACAAAATATACCTTGCCTACCTTTATGCATGGCTGTGGCAGTCCAAACAACATTGCCACCATCATTAGATCCACAGTCTTTGAATTCAGGTTAGCCAAGCGCAAGGCCTATGTTTGACCCATAAACAAAACACAAATTTTCCTAGGGATAACATTTAATGTTGGAAAAACAGAAGAGCGCAACATAAAATAGACAGGCACCAAGAGGATGCCTTGAGAGAAAAGGGGCAATGTAGAGCCAAATAAAAAGATGTTTTTCTCACCCAAAGTTCAGCAGACTCTGTTTGGTTTGGTGGTGTAGGTGAAATATTGTTGCATTTTTCCTTTTGTTTGGTTTTCTTTCACACTGCGCTTTGTCCGCTGGACCAAAGCCTGTGAAATACTGGTTTAATAAAGCCCCCACTAGTTGGGGGTGAAGCTATGGTTTTTGTTCCTGCCATCCATACTGTTGTTGCAATATGACCCAGAAATACAAAACTGGCTTCGACTAAAAATCTTATTTAGCTTGAAGCAGTTCTGAAGTATTCTGAGACATAAAGTTAAGCTGCAGATAGGCTATGCTCACTTGCATATTGGTGGTTATATTGTAATGCTGATTGAAGCCAGTGAAAGCTATGTTAGCTTGCTTATTGTTGATAAATTTGATCAAATTCAAGATTCATTTTTTGGTTGACTTTTTGTGTCTCACACAAACTCTGGTTTGCTTGAAAGTGAATGGAGACCCTGTTTTCAGGTGGACCAGATTTTGGTGCTTTGTTCAGAAAGGGAGTTAATGCGGGCTTTCACACCAGTCCAAATCAACCGAACATTCCAAGGGAGAAACCAGAGTTTGTTTGGTCTTGACCAAGGATTAGGTTTCAGAGTGCCTTTAGTCATCCCAACTTGCATTACTTCTTCTTATCCAAATCCTCTAACCTCTCCCAAACCAACTTTTGTATGCACAGAAACAGAACAAGTGAAACACAGCCAGGCTTATGTTCCCTGACCAAGGCTTCCACCTACCTTAGTGGAACTGGGCTGCCCCTGTATATGTTTATTGAATACATTTTCTAAAATTGGGACTGGGGGTAAATTAGCATCTCCGGTCTCGTATCAAAACTGATACCCCTATTTAGTCTTGTGGTATCATGTATTATTGTGTTTGCTGTTTTGAATGCTATGGGCAGTGTTCCCAACATCCAAAAGGGATCCATCTTTCAATAAACGTTTTATTATACTGTTATCTGCATTGTCATTGTTCAAATCACCAAAAACAAACAATGCCTACAGCAGTTTCTCTCTTCCCAATTACTTCAAATGTCCTTTGTGCTCTCATCCTATTGTATACGAGAAAATTAGACACATTGTATTACAAGATTAACTGGTACTGCTTTGATTGCAACACTGCACTGACAACAACAAGGTTCCCTTCAGTCAGCATCTGTCTTGTTTTGTTGTTGAAAAACATGATTAAAAATGTCTGAATTACACTTGTTCCATTACCAAAGAGAGACAATAGCAAGTCAAATCTGTGATTAGAAGAGCTTTAATGAAATGTCTGTTAGTTTTTCATCATTGAGACAAGACTGGACTAACATGGTCAGACCAGACTGTTGGACATTTAACTCCATAATATTTATGTTGATTGAGAAGAAATATTCATTGTGGCTAAGCAATGACACAGGTAATTATACATGTTATAAAATTCAGACAGTCCCATCTCTTTGCCCATTAAACAACAGTATCAGTAGACATATCTCTGATGGTTTGTCGATAAAAGACTAAACAAGGGCTGCTTTCATTCATGTGTATGCATAGACCTGCAAAAACTAGATGGGGGTGCAGGTAGTAAACCTAAGAACAGAGAATCCATGTTAACAGGAAAGTGATTTTTTGAGGTCCTACTGCTGAAAGCTTTCATTGTCAATAATTGGCCTTTTTGTCAAGCCCCCTTTTCAGGAAGTGATCATGTTATGCTGGAAACATACTTGCTGTTTGTCCTTAAGCTTACATGTGCTTCCATTGGCATGATGAGCATTTCAAATTTGTGTATATTTATGGCTGGGTGGGATATGACTACAAGCCAGTGCAGTGCATTAATGCTTCTTGCCTCAATCATGCCCTTTCTCTCTGCAATTACATTTAGCTCTCAGTTGACAGGATCTCAAGGCATAGCTGTGGGGAGGAAGGTGTTTGTTTTAGAGATCTCAGAATGTCATCTTTGCATTTTGCAGATGTTGTTCTGATGGCTTCCTCAGCTGAAAACCTTCAGCAGGCATTTGGAGATTTGCAGCTGAATACTAAGTGGCTTGGATGAAGGCCAGCACCTCCAAGTTTAAGACCGACAGAAAACGGTGTATTGTCCCCTCCAAGGTGGGGAGTGAGTCTTGTTGAAGTGAGTTCAAGTTTCATGTGGTCTTGTGTGTGGTCAAAATAAGATTTCGTAGATTTCTTAGGAGGGTGGCTGGACTCAGCTTTAAAGCCAGGAGTATGGACATAAAGAGGAATCTCAAAGTACACACTAAAAACTGTTGGGTTAAAAATAACCCAATATGGGCTGTTTTATACCCCAACTGCTGGGTCAATATAGCACCAGCCGTGCAGTAGTTAATTTGACCCAGCAAGATGGGTTGGTCCATTTTAACCCAACAGATGAGTTAAATATTTTACCCAAATTCTGGGTCAAATTAACTGCAAACCTGGGTAAATTCAACCACAAATATTTGTTATATATTCTACCCAAATGCTGGGCCAAATGAATTAAAATTCTAGGTTGTTTCAACTACATATTTGTTATTTACTCTGCCCAGATACTAGGTCTGGCACAGGGGCAGTGGGGACCCAGATTTAGCAGTTCACAATAACCAGCTTTGTTGAACAGACACAGGAACAGTTGAGTAGAGAGTGGGGATCGAACCCGTGATCCTTGGAACTCGGGGCAGTTACGTTGTCCACTCAGCCACGCAGGAGCCACACACTCAAGTTGCCACTCAGAGCCTATAAAGTGAAGCAGACTTGGACTCACTTTGTCCTTCAGAGCAGGAAACAGTTCAGATTGCTGGAGATCAGGCTGCGACCACTGATTTGGGCTCACAGACGGGTACTCGGAGCCTGGTGCGTTGTGTGGATTAGTGTTGGAGCACGTCTGTTGACATGATGAGGTGATAACGTTTGAAGCACAAACAACCCAGGTACTGAGTCAACCAATGCATGTTGGGTTGATGATTTTGACTCAGTGCCGGAGTTGCACAAAAATAACCCAAATACCATACAAATAACCCATAATGGGTAAAACATTTCATATCCCCGCGGTTGAGTAGATAAAATAACCCAGCTGTTTTTAGTGTGTAGAGCCACTGCTCCATCACACCCAAGGACTCAATTGAGTTTTTTTGGGTATCTGGTTTGGATGACTCCTGATGGCCTCCCTGTGGAGGTCATCCAGGTACGCCCAAAGGAGAAGAGACCCAGTGGTAGACCCAGAACCCACTGGTGAAATTGCATATCCTGTATGTCCGGGGAACCCCCTAGATGGAACTGGAAAATGTTGCAGGGGAGTAGGATGTCTGGGTTGAACTGCCTTGCCTGCTGCCTCTGGGGCCCAGCTCTGGATAAAAGGAGGAGAGAGAAAGGATGGATGGATTCAGACTCAGTTGGATGTGTCAGATAAGAGTTTCTCTAAAGCAGCGACACACACTTCACAACTTCACAGGAAGCATATCACATTTTTTTGACCATCCGGTCAAGGGCACTTTAATAATATTGTATCAGTAGATAAAGGCACTTTAGATGAAAGTATTCTAACTGGTGTCTGTCTAATATGAGGCAGACGGATTACTTCATCTGTCCTAAGTGTCTGCTCTGATCAGAACATCACACAACCATGCATTACAGATGATGATTTTCTAAAGTACCCCCTCTCCCCAATTCATTTGCAGTGAACCATGCTTTCATATGTCTACTCCACATTGCAGTTAATCTCATACTTGTGTCTGTGTGTCTGTGTGTGTGGCAGGCGTCTGTCATTACTGAGGCAATGTGTTTGGCCCTGAGCCTTCAAGCTGGCAGCTGCCTTTGTGTGTCATGACCACTTGAAGCTGCAGATTTCACCAGGAAACATGTGTGTGCACAAGTGTGAATACAACTTTATGTACACTGTTGCACTAACAATAGGGTGCACATAAACACACATACGCAAGGAGAGAGGAGCACACTTTTTAACTGCAAGCAAATTTGTTTAATTATGCTCCTGACACTGCCTCTCAGTTGGCCCTCTTGTTCCGCACTTTAACACTTCAGCGAGCTTGTGTGTGTGCGCCAAAAAGAGATCAAACATATTCATATAAAGTATGCATTAACATACAGTGTATGTGTTGCATTAACTTATGTCAGCTGCAAAGAGATGTAAGAGTGCAAATGAACACATGAATAAATATAAACACATGAGGAGGGCATGTAAAGATCAGATAAATAACCATGCAAAATCTGTTTAACAAAATAACATCTCCATTCCTTCTATGCATTGAGGAGGCACATCTGTTTATGTAATAGGACATTTAATCAAGAATCCAGTCCTCCCACTGGACAGGAGGGACGCCACAAGTGAAAAGTCATGTCACACTTAGTCATTGTGTTTGGTAAGTGGAGTGTCAGTGTGTCACTGTGTTCACTTGTGTTAAAAATGACTCTTTTGACCCATAAGTCCCAAGTCCCCTTTCCCTTGAAGAAAGCCCACAGTGCCTCAGTGAAGCACGAGTGAGGAACTAGTGTACTTGAATTGTTGTCTTTCTGTGATGCTGTCTTCATAGTTTTTCTTTGACTTCACCAGTCTCAGGAATTTGGTCTTAAGTTTGGAAATGGTACTAGTGCTGACACCAAGTAACCCTGCCACTAACCCTGCCACTTTGTGCAAGTGTCATGGGGATGTTGGACATTTTTAGGGCGGCCATACCTACGTGCTTAGCTATGCAGCTCATACCCTAATTAACAATCCTTATCTCATTGTAAAAGTGACCAATTAGACCTTCTAATGGTATAAAATATGATACCAATTGGTATTGTGAAAGGGGATGAATCATCAATTGACAAAATTCTTGCGAACTACTAAAGTATAATTAGGGCTTTTTTGAACTAGACACGTAAAACAGTGAGTGACATTTATTCTTTGTATGTTCTTTTGTTACTGGAAATTTTACACTAGCAAGCCGCAAAAGCCCACAACACAGGCAGACATAAAATACACATACTATATTTATGGTTGACCCTTGGTTATAGCATATGTGCAAATTCAGGTAATTAAATTATGAAGGAAAAGAAAACCATGTTTCTTTCTGAAATATTCCATAAATAATTTTCAGAATTGCAAGTAAAGTCATTCTGCTCTGAGTCACCTCCCCTGGTCAGATGAGGCCCAAAACAATGAGTTCATCCCACTGTGTGATCAGGCCAGGACATAGTCCACTTGTATGTAAATGAATGCGAGTGTGTGTGTGGTTTCTGTGTTTTGCGTTGTGTGTCTCTTCACATTTTGGACTGCACCGATGAGATTTATGTCAAGTGGCCCGATGCCTCTCCTCCTGCAAAAAATGAAGAATATATTCATGTTTTATAGCAGAGCAGTGGGGCAGAGGGGGAAAGTGTGTGCATGTGTGTGTGCATTTGTGTGTGTGTGTGGAGCCACTACTCACAATACAACCCTGGAGCAACATTGTGAGATAGACTCACAGAGAGCAGGAGCGAGGGAGAGGGTGGAGGGGAGGGATGGGGGCGGCTTTACAAGCTTTCTGAGCATTAACACACAGTGGAAACACACTGAAAGTCACTGCAAGGGCATGTTTACACACAGTATTCTTATATAGTCTGAAGCAATGTGTTGAAATGTTAGGAGACAAATTAAATTAGAATATGCTCCCTGTATGTTGACATTTACTTCCTGCATGTCACTCTGAGACAAGGTTAAAGCTTTAGACTATACAGGACATGAATTTCAGTGATGTCAACGACTGCATCCTGAGGGGAGGTAATGCTGGTCACCGAATTAGAAATGCTGCTTCAATGGTACATTAAATTCATGTAAATACAGACAGAAAAGAAAATAAGGTGGGTTACTCTTGCTCATGATTAGGGAAGCTCAATATCATTGATATATCAGTATCTGCAGATAATTGCTTTAAGAGTTAATTATTAATGGTTGATGTGAACATTTCTGCTGATTTTATATACAGTACAGATTTTAAGTTTGGAGAATTTTTGCTTGTTCATTTTTTAATAGAAAGAATGTTTTAAAAAAGATCAGTTTTATGTCAGCAGATTTGTAAAGCAGTGTTTATAGCTCTTGGAGGGGAGATGAAGCATGATTCTCCTTTTACTGTTAAATGTATTTTTGCTTAAACATTGTTGAAACCCCCTTAAAATACTTTGTGATGTCTCCTGCATATGTTGGTTTCAATATCAATATCAACCAAAATAAGTTTTGAGATATTAACATGTGACACAAAAGTAAAATAGTAAAATAGTAAAATAAAATGAAACCTTTTTTCTCGAGAACAAACTATACTCTATCATTTGGATTTTTTGAAAATAGTACTTTGATAAAGTAGCTGACAGGGATTTCTTGGCTTTTTTGAGAGAGAAAAGACTCCAAGACCTTGCATGCCCTCCAGAGACAGGTTTCATACGTCCCCGTAGTCCCATTAGTGTTTATGTTAAAATGCCCAACATCAGAGTGAATTTAAGTTACATATTGATTTTTACTTTGCCTTATGTGGCACATCTTGTGTGAAAATATTATGCAATGAGTTGTTTATATTTGGGTGTTGCCGAGCTGAATAGACTTGTAAGTCTAAGTAAGTAACTCCATCTCTTTCTATGTAACTAGTTTTCACCACAAATTTGCTTCAGATAATTATCCTATTGGGTGAAAACTTGAAATTTATTCAGAAACCAAAGGACAGTGTCGCTGAGACAGTGTTGATTTTTTTTATACAGTCTGGAGGTCTGTTGTATAATCAAGGAAGCAGACAATGTCTACATCTTGAAGCACCAACAGCCTGGTAATGTCTAAATACAACTTTCATCCTGCATATTTAATGCATTTTTTCTGTGCTCTGAATTTTAAGTGGCACAATAAAAGAAAAGAAGTCAATAACCATCCCTGAGAAAAACTAAATTAGTCTAGATGCCAATGCAACAGGTTGCAGGGGCACTTAGATTAAAAAGAGTGCTGGCACTGAGGTTAGTTTGATGTATGTTACACCCAGAGCACATCTACTGTTTGTATCTTATGGCTTTGCATCCTGTATTTTCACCACTTAACTATTAACTCTTAAAGAGTCAATGATCATGGCCTATTGTTTGTCATGTAAGAGCATAAAATAGGGTATATGGATCATTTTGCATTAAAAAATGAATTTCAGAGTCTTTGCTACTTTTGTTTGATGCCATCAGGCTCTGTAAAACAGGATTTTTGTTAATATAAATTTGACCTAAATGTGATTGTACATGTATATTAAAACAAGAAAAGTTTATTCTCAAATTTAGACTTTTATTATTAGATTATGTTAGTGCAGTTATCCTTTGCACACTGAAAAACAGCCTACATTATGTAGTTCTCTTGTGTATGTGGTCATAAGTAAAGTCAAAAAACAAGCCAGGCAAAAAGAGAAAAAGGTTGTTTGGTGTACATTTGTATTTGTGCTTATCTGGCCTGAGTTTGGTGTACCTATACCCTTACATTGGTTTAATTTAAAGAGACTATATTCTGCTTTTTTATCTGTCCTATATTGTGTGTTACATGCCTTGTCTGCATGATAGAATGCATCCATGCAAAACCAGAAAGTCTGCAGCATCAGGACTTCTCCCTCTTACCCTCTTTACGACAGCAGCTGCTGCCCGAAACGATCCCTTTTAAAAAATACCCATGACCTTACTTTTGTTTGATAGTGATTCTAGGGCTGGGATGATATGCTTTTCTCCCAATTCGAGGTTCTATGATTTTTTAGGTGCCAATTCGATTTAAATTGCGATTCTACGATTTTGCAGATTTTTGCAGTCTTTAAGTTAGCTATTTTTACATGAGTGAAAAAGATGAATGATGACGATGCCTACAGACTACATCAGGAAAAATACACATCACACTTGGGTCCATTTTGAGGATTTATTCAGCAATATGTTTTAACCAGCTGTTTACACTCTCTCTTCAAAAGCCTGGATTACATTCAAAAGTGGCTTATTAACAGACTAAAAATGAAGCATTTAGGAAAAAATCTATTTTTTAACAAAAAAACTATTTGAACATTGTCAAACAAAAAATCCCGATACTTACCGATTTTTTTTTCCCACCCCTGAGTGATAGTGACCTTAAGCTTGAATTTGATCTACGTTTTACCATTTTGTGTTTAAACATAAACATGTTCTTGCTTTTTTTACTATGATAATGTGAATATATTGTTTATTTGCAACAAAACATTAGCTTTCTTTCCCAGATTCTGAAGTAAGGCTTTGGATAGACAGAATTCTGGACTCACTTTAGTTTCCTGAGCCAGGTGGAAGATTTAAGGGTTAAGTTTGGTTTCTACAGCTTTCACATTGTTTATAGAATGAAGTACAACAATATACTCACTCAGAAGGCTTTCCTGATGCAAACAGTGCTTCAGGAGATATTTAGATCCAAAATCGAGCAGTGGACATCCGTATAATGGTAGCACACGGGGCATGTATAGCGCTGCTCCTAAAACTGCATTAATCGTCCAAAAACTCATTTGTTTCACCAATATTTCATCATGGTCCGCTTGCGCTACTCGTCCAAGACAGTCCGGGGTCGCTCCACCCATGTTTTCGTGACTGTGCTGACCTCTGAACTGAAAATTTTTTTTACGGCTGCCACGCACGCACAGTATGGCTCATTGTTTCAGGGGCGACCGCCGGCTACTCAACAACTTTTTTCTTCCAGTTTTGTGCAAAATGGAAGAATATCTATCGGATGAAGATGTTGTGGACGAGAACTTTGAATATGATGGGTGTCCTTACAGTTTCGAGCCAGAGTTTACAGATGAGGAGCTCATCGAAAGGAGGACGGGGAGGCGAAGCGAAGAACAGCTCTCCAGAGAGCAGTCTTCAGTTCAGAGGTCAGCACAGTCACGAAGACATGGGTGAAGCGACACCGGACTGTCGTGGAGGAGTAGCGCGAGCGGACCTTGATGAAGTATTGGTGAAACTAATGAGATTTTGGACGATTAATGCAGTTTTAGGAGCGGCGCTGTACATGCCCCGTCTGCTACCATTATACGGATGTCCGCCGCTCGATTTTGGATCTAAATATCTCCTGAAGTACTGTTTGCATCAGGAAAGCCTTCTGGGTGAGTATATTGTTCTACTTCATTCTATAAACAATGTGAAAGCTGTAGAAACCAAACTTTTCCTTTAATGACAGTTTCATTAATGCATCCTCTACAAGATAGCATTTGATTGGATTATAGAGAAAAAAATCCAACTTTTTTATCTCAATGTGATATTTCTTGACATTACACTCTACATCTGCCTAATCCACTCTTAACAACAGCTCAAAATTCACTTGTTGTGTGATGTAATGCCTTTGTTAAATACGAGCTAATCTCCCTAAATGCAGGGAGAAGCACTGCACTGTGTACTTCCTTCTTAAATAATGGACAAAGCAGATTGAGCTGTTGAAGGAAATCTCCATTCCCTCCTCCTCCTACCTGGTTTGCTGCTGAAGCAGGGGCTTTTGTGCCATTGATACCAGGCCCTGAAGTCTGCAAGGGTATGATAATAATATCAGAAGTATCACCGAAGTAGCTTGACGACCTTGAAATATCAGCAAACCCCAGATTACCAAGGTCGTGCATTAATATTCTTCCGATGAATTGGACGTTGAGTCAGAGGATGGATGAAAGAACAAAATGATGAAAAAAGGATGAGGAGATGAATGGAGAGCCGGGGTTGAGTTTAATGAGAGGTTAGAAGCCCATCCCTCCTTAAGTCTGATGGATGGATGAAAGGAGGAGGTGAGGGAGTGATGATGAAAACAGGGGGAATTATGGGAGTCTCTTTGCCCTCATGCATCCTGTAGTTTCTGGAGGGATGTGGGTGATTGAATGACTCAACGATCTCTGTGGTTTGCGACTGCTTTGACCTCAATGATCAGTAAATAATCCCTCTGAAGTTTTCGGCTGCAATTTATCAAGTGTCTACGTGGACTTTTGTACTTCTGTTTGTCCCATTATGTCTTCCTCTCCTTCCTTCACTGTCTTTGCCAACTGTAAAAACTCATTATTTATCTCTCTCTCCACAGAATAACTTTCTGCCACCTGCCCTTCCAGAGTAAATGGTTGTATATCGGCACAGAACGAGGGAACATCCACATTGTCAACGTGGAGTCCTTTACGCTCTCAGGCTACGTCATCATGTGGAACAAAGCCATCGAACTGTAAGTCATAACGCCACAAAGTGTCATCTTTGTCTTGCATCCCCTCTGTGGTTGAACAATCTTTGCACACTGCATAAGTTTTTGAAAAGGAAGTTTTCCTTTTCAAAGAGAATCACTGAGATAGCTCTGTAAACCTTGTGGGAATCAAATCAATGCATCCGAAGTAAAACAGCATCTGTCACGTTGTAGGCAAACCAGGACATTTTCTGGGTTCAATGCGTGTTTTGTCCATGAAAGTAATCTTCACAATTTCACATTACTTTATTATCTTTGGAGTATAAGGGCAATCTGCAGTAGTATGAAGCTTATTTGAAGAAACTACACAAAGGTTGACTGACTTTAATGTCAATGCATTTTGTGTTTTCATTGTTAGACAATATGACATTTAATCTCCCTGGCACGCTCTGTAGTTTTAGCTTTCCACTTGCTACTGACAGCCTTTTCAGGGATGTAAAGGAGCTTTAATATTCACGAGAAGGGCTCTTCTAAATACATGTAAGTTTGTAGAAAAAAGCATTAAAATACCCCAGGTTTTTGAATACTGTAGACCAGGGCTTTGCAGCCTTATTGCTATGAAATGCTGTTTTATAATTTTTCTGTTGCCCAGTGTGCCTTCTCATTATTAAGGTAAATCAAGTGTAAGGAAAAAACACATTCATTTTTAAACCTCTCATGGACCTGCTTCATTTTTCTAGCCAAAAAGGTGCTCAGTAATGATAAGAGTGCTCAACAACAAGGCTGCCATGTCTTTGTGAACATCAAGGTCAGAGACAGAATCTTTAACCTCAACAACCTCATACTGATTTTTTATTAACAGATTAGATATTGAGTTTTTTTTTTAATACTAACAAGAGAATGAAGTTAACCAACAAAAATGAGCTCTATACTACCTCTGCAAACTGATGATGTTTTTGCTTAAGGTCCTGCAGTCACAGATACTGTACATTGCACTGTTGGTTACATTTGTTACATCTTTTTAGATTTATGCACTTATTTGGTTATTCATTGCTGATTGTTATATTGTTTGTTTTATTGTTTTTATGATTCTATGTACAGCACTTTTTGTTGAAGACATTTTGTTGGTTAAATGTGCCAAAAAATTAAGTTGATTGGATTGATTGGATTTAGCTTAATATGCTTCACATCTTTGTTTTCTATGGACACAGAACTCTGTAGAAAACAAGGGAAATGTTCAGCATTGGTGAAAGGCAGAAAGGTTGGTTCTGGTTCTCAACTTGATCCAGTCCCAATTCAGTTCTGTACATCTGTTCGGTCATGTTTGGGAGCACATGCCAGGTTGACACTTCGCAATCCATCATTCCTGATGACTTCACCAGCAACATTAGCTGCTCGTCATTTGTAGGTGCTAATGCACACTGCAGTTTAAGGGCACTAGGGTGCTAACCCTACACAGCAAGACTCCAGAGGCAAAGGGACACCAGACACTTTTAATTGTGGTTCAACTGCTGTGACTGGTAGCAGTGTCCCAGGAAGCCAGCTCACATCCCTCCAGATGCCAAACCAACTTTTAAGTATGTTCAGAACAGGACTTGAACCTACTACCCTCTGGTCCGCATCTCAACAGAGACTGGAGGGTGAGTTTTTAGAATTGACCGACAAACAACCTCATATACTGCAAATATTGCATAAATCTCCTCTGTGGAAAGAATTGGGAATTGATATTGATTTTGTCAATGCCAATGCCATCATCAGTTCTGCCTTCTGATCCAAGTCTTATTGATTTCCTTATTGAGTCTTGTGGAATGTCTAACCGGATAGAAGTTGCCAAACGTAGGGTTCTGGTTTAGTGGCGTGTGAAGCAGGCAAAGACTCTTTTGCTTAAAATCAAAAATAAACTGTACAGTGTGCAGTTGGCATAATTTGTGTAACATTTTTGCCAGTTTTGAGACCTTTTAGTTCTGGTCTGCCATGTTAAGATCTTTGACTTCTTTGTTGTCATTTGCATGCACAACAAGGTGGAGGGAGTGATAAGGGAATTGTTAAGCATAAAGACGAATGACGTTGAGTCCTTGAGTTGTGGTCATTGTCAGTTCTCAACTGGACTTGGTTTTCGATTCCCTTCCCCATCTGAGACGGAGGTGGGGATCAGTTAGATATTGTAGGTCATATCAAGGTCAGGGATCAGTGAGCCTCATCGTCATGCCATGCAATTTAAAATCCTGTTTTTGAACTCTTACACAAGCAGTCTCACCATCAACAATTTTTATATCAGTGTCCCTCTTTTATTCTGTCCTGGGAAAATTGTGGCTCAGTGTTTGGCATGTGCGATCAATATAGGAACAGTGATTGACACTTGAGCTCTGTAGAGGACGAGCAAAGGGAAGGTGAGTGGAACATAATATCTTTAAATGGCTTTAAAGGATTTTAGCCAAACTTTGCACTGATAGAGACGCATAAAACCACCAGGCAGTCCTGAAATTTTGGTAAATTTTACAATAATTGAGGCTGCTGTATGTTCTGAGGCTGGACGACTTCTGTAGAAGATAGCACTCTAATTTCCCACTGAAAAAAACAGAAAGCCTCAGTTCCTCAAGCTATCACTATCTCCACTGCCGGCTTTATTGACTCACCTTGCAGCACTTAAGTGAGGTGAGGGATGCAGTGTAATCAGCATTTTCCCTTTTTAAAGGTTATTGCAGTTTAAACATAATGAGATCAGAAGGAATCATTAGTCAGTCTATCATTTCCAGGCACACTATCAGAGTGCAGGTACACCCAGCGACCTGTCTCGTTTCTGTTTCAATGGATCTGTCTGCTTGACAGGCTCCATTTTGGCTCCCCGCTGTAGAGACTTAAATTATTCACCGGAGCGTTTTGCTTCACGCTTTCCCCCCCAACTCATCCCCTTCTGTGCACAGTGTATGTGTGTGTGTTTGTGTGTGGGTGTGTGGAGAAAGAGAGAAGGAGGGAAGGAGAGACGGAGCGGGGAGGAACAGGTGTCTGCAGAGATCAGTGTTCGGTACACACAGACGTCTCGTCTCGTCGACAGGGCTGCAGGGAGGAAGAGGCGAGAGCGGTGGGAGAGAGCAGAGGGGGAGTGTGTATGACAGGGGAGAGGGGGGCTGGGATGGATGAGACAGGGCTTTTTGCCTGGGGAAAAGGACATGCGGAGTGATAGAGGAGAGGAACGGAGTGGCGACAGAGGGATAAATGCAGGTAACAGAGGGCAGAGCAGAAGAGACGAGTCGTATGGATAATTGAGAATACAGACGTGAGAGGAAAAAGGTTTCCAATTAAAGGAAAAAAGGGCGAGGGGGGAAGGAAAGGAGGGGCAATAATGATGAGATAGAGGGGAGATATGGGCGATAAGATGGAGTATACACCAGAGGTTCTTTCTGCTAAAGGGCAGGCAATAACTTTTCTTTTCCTAACTTATTCTCTCTTTCTCTCCTTCACCTTTACAGTAACTTCATCTGCTCTTCACCTTCAATTTCTCATCTTGTTTCACAAAAAGTACTTTCTGATGTACTGCCTGCTAAAAATAGATGCCGATTGAAACAAATAAATATTTGACTATTATTTGATAAGAAGACCTGCAAAGGAAAAGTTATCAAACAACATTCAGTTTGTAAAATAATGAACTCCATCATATATTTGATTTTTATCCCAAGTACCAAGGGCAAAGGTTTCTCTTGTCAGAGACGGGGACTCGAAACACAGGCTTAAGTTGCACTTAAGTCACACCCAAAGGTGGCTTAAAACTCAACTTGGACTTGGAATTTTGACTTAACTCAGACTTGAGGTTTGAGACTCACTCCCAATCTTTTGGTTTTGAACTTCAGGCTCAGTAATCGAAGCTGTAATGCATGTCATTCCCTGACATCCTGTGTGACCCTCTGCATCTGGTGCCCTTGTAGCCAGCTCCTCAAGATGGGCACGTCACTTACATCAGGCACAAGCAAGCAGGCTTGAGACCTTTGTGGTACAGGGTGACTGACTGTGGCACCATGCTGAACAGGAGTGCTGCCATAAACCCAAATTTTGACCTTGAGTGTTTTGAGAAAGCTGTTATTTGAAGTGAAAAACACTTCTCTGCTCTCTTTAACTCCACTGCTTTCTCTGTGTGCTCCTCAGCGACACACTCATTATGCATGGCCTGACCCAGGTTACAATAAGAAAAATAGCTGAGTGTTCGGGTAAAATAGGAGCTCCAAATTTTTAGAAACAGGACAGGAATAAGCCTCGTGCTTTGAGTTTTGTTTCTGGACTGCTTTAAAACATGAAGCACATTATCTGTGTAGATGTTATTGATTTGTCATGTAATTCATGAGCCTATTAATGTCTGCTTAAACATACATATCCTGATCGAGAAGGATAGATACACAGATGTTCAGTTGTAGATGATGGAGAGAGACGGATGAAATAGAGACAGGGACTGTAAAGATCACTGTATAAACTCTGAAGATGTTTCATAAGAGCCTACTTTAGTAAGGAAATAATCAGTACTACTTCTAAGCTTCCTGCTGCTACCACTACAAACACAAATAAACTAATAATTTTCTACAACATTTGACTGTTACAGCTATACTTGCTGATGGTGACCAGATGCAAACAAATATCAAACAAATATCTAGCCTCAGTATCAGTGCGGTAGGGAAGACGGGGGTCAAATGTCACAGTAGGCAGCTATGACAAGTCTACACATGCTCAGGAGAGCACCTATTTGTGTTTTTGTCTCTTAATATAGTCATATGGGAAATATAAAGTGTTACAATTCTCCAAAATTACCTAAAAATGTTTAAAGCTAACATAATAAACAAAAATGATCTGATAACTGATCATTTCTGATTCCCTGAATCAATTCATGTAAAATCTTAAGAACAAGTTTATTAGCATGTGAAATGGAATATAGAAGCTTAAAAGATTACCATTACTCAATATGTCCATATGCCTGTAACATTTTTTATCTGATCAATGAAAACAAATCTAGTCAAAGCAAATCCTTATTAAGAAATAATGAACCAACACAGTTTACTTCATTGCTCATGTTGTGTTCATGCCTTTTTGATGATGATATTTTGACTTGAAAATATTTACTTTGTGTTTTTTCCTTTTAAAAAGCAGCACATATCTCTGTAAAACTTGGCCAGTTTATCAAATGTGCAGTGATAACAGTAGCAAAAGCAAAAATCACTACTCTTTCATAAAGAACATCTACTACATTGAGTAAATGTCTATACCAATTATCAATCAAATATAGGGAATTATGTTGTTTAGATATTATGCAATGTGTCTGTTGTCATTTAAACACGTATGAATGATGTAAAAAATGCATTTTTTTTGTTTGGTGACTGTTTTCTATTAGCTACAGTGATTTTGGCCTCGGCTGAGATGCATCTTTAAGAGGTTCTAACCCTGAAAAACTATTTATGGAGTTTATTGTGGAACAAGAAAACTGGTTTCCATGAAGCCAGAGGTTACAAAACCTGTAAATGAAATTTCATTTCATATCTCTCTATCTTATCATTGCAACTTGCAGAAGCAATAAACCCACCTCAGTGCAAGTCTAAGATAAAACACTTTCTTTTTTAAAGTGAACAAGCAGTTAAGCTTTACTATTAGACTTAATAATACTTTATATTATTTTCCTGCATAATCATTGCCTATTTAGCACTCCAACTCCTCTCTGTTGTGCTAAACATATGTTTTCATTTACCTCAACCTAATCAAAGATTACCTGCATTAACCATAATGCAAATGAATTATCCTAAAATAATCTTTTTTCATGTTTAACTGCTCCCAGGTCTGCAGAAGGAAAGGTCTTATCCCCTCACAGCTGCACTCTGTGGGTAACAACGTCCGTAGGATGGCAGCAGTGCCAGCTATCGATTCTCAGATTTGTGATGTAGGTTCTCAGATTTGTGTATCTGGCAAAATGTGTGTTTGTGTCTGTGGTTTTGCTTTGATGCAGATCAGATCAGAGGTGTGAGGTGGTGCTCTTGTTCTCTTGTATCTGTGCCAGCTGTGGGCTTGGTGGAGGCAAAGTGCATGTATGGAGGCTTAACTTACGGTAACGTGTTTCTCTGACACTGCCTTTAGTTGGAGAAGACACTTTATCTGAAGAAACTGGAATTATTAAAGTAACAAGATGAGCAGCAGAAACTGTTAACAATGTTTAAAGCCTTTATCTAGAATGATTCTAGACTGCATTTACAGATATTGGAGAACATACCATTCTCTACTAGTTCTTCCATCATAGGTTTGTTTTCATGTTTAATCTATGAGTTGGACAACATAAACAATCCTAACAGTCCTAACTAGGGGTGGGAATTGAGAACCAGTTACAGCTGTGTGTCAGTTACCTTTAGCTCGTGAAATTGATAAAACTTGTCGTTATGCTTGATAGTTCCCTTATCAACTCCTTCCACTTTTGTCCGCATACCTTTCAAAACAAGATAATTACACTCTCATCAGAGCAGACCAGATGTGCCAGAGCTTACAGATGTGATCATGGCAGACAGGATACAGAAGTGATCTTTACGTTCCCAAGATGATGCTTATTGAATACCCATGTCTGTGTGATTTCAGCAAAGTTTGAAACACCAGAGGTTTGCACTGGCATTCATCTATGCAAATTTGTTTCAATGGCCAACCTGTGGAACAACTTTTTCTTCACAGAAGTCATTTAAGAATCATTAAAAAATTTGATCTGTACATTGAATTTAAAGTTACATTGGTATAAATAAAATCATCAGTTTCCATCCCTGGCTGTGACCTTGTCAGAATCACAAGATTAACCACGACTATATCACATTTGAGCATATTATTTGTTAGATTATGTTCACAGGTGCTTTGTTGTAGAAAAATTTGTATTCCTAGAGTAGGGCTGTAGCTTAACCTGAGTGCTGTAATTCAAGTTGTCAGTACTGAACAAAAGAAGAAGGGTGATATTCAGTCTCTATCTATCTATCTATCTATCTATCTATCTATCTATCTATCTATCTATCTATCTATCTATCTATCTATCTATCTATCTATCTATCTATCTATCTATCTATCTATCTATCTATCTATCTATCTATCTATCTATCTATCTATCTATCTATCTATCTATCTATCTATCTATCTATCTATCTATCTATCTATCTATCTATCTATCTATATCTTGTTGTGCTTAATGGTGCTAATATGTGCAGAAATGATTTACTATGCTCAAGCTTCTTTGCTGCATTCTCAGCCAAAAACATCATTCTGCCGCTCACTGAACTTATTTTTTTTGTGTTGGTATCATACCTGTCTCCTCAGTAGTGGTTTTCATGTTTTTTAATTTGCTTTTTTGGAGAGGAAAAAAGGCTGGAATGGCAAATCTCACCGTTGACTAAATTACCAAAATGGTGGCTCACTTTTTACAGTGCTATAGCATCAACTAAACTCTCTAAAAAGTTCGAAAGTGTTATTTTGGTTGATGATTTCACTCCTTTAATGATAAAAGTCTGATAAATCACCTTTACAACAAAGTACAACTTCCAAAGATTTATCTTTTGTACAATGAGCGACCCTAAGGCTAAAAGTGAGGGGAAAGCCTCAAAAGATTGTGCCAAGATCCCCTGCAGCCGGGGGCTGGTGTTCTGGTTTGCAGACTGGCAACATAATTTGGTGTCTTTCCAAACTTAAGACCAAGTTCTGAGAGACTGGTGAATTCAAAGACAGACTGTGAAGTGAGCATACCAGGCAAACGACCCCCCAAGAGGGACAGTTTCTCACCCTTGCCCAACCGAGGGCCTGTTGGCTTCCTTCCAGGGGAAAAGGGAATTCTGGTCCTTTCATTTGGTTCCTACCCTCAGATTTAGCTGTGTTGCTCATTCCACGAAAGCACAATCTCTGAAAGGCCTACCTCTTTATTAAGGAGACTCATCAGGCTTGCCAGTGATATAAAGTACAACACTAGTTGGTTGTTAATCTTGTTTCGAAGTATGTTCTTCTTTTCAAAAACTCAAAATTTGGGTGCCTGGTTTGGCGGAGTGGTTAGCAACCAGGTACCCCATGTTCTCTCTTCTGCCGGTCCAGGTTCAAATCCAGCCTGTGGCCAGTTTGCACAGTGTCTTCCCCTACTCTCTCACCCCCTTTCACAAGCCTATCCCCTGTCTCTCTCCTATCAATAAAGGCACAAAATGGCCAAAAAATACATTAAAAAAAACAAAAACCTCAACACTAAGAAACTCTCCCAGCTCTATCCTTGACCAGTGTGAAATTGTTAAAACAGTGAATAATGTAACCAATCAAATACACATTGTTTTAGAGAAATGTGAAAACTTGTGACACTGAAAACTAAATAAAATGCTTATTTAATTTTCTGCCCTTTGCACCTCTGGTTTACAATTATTGCCATAATGAGGCCTTGGTACGGTGTGGACTGGGGTCATCTCCCCTTGGGCCCTGCTATTTGGAGACAGGCTGCAGTAGATGTGCCATGTCTCCAGGCCTGGACTGGCCCTGTGCACTTTGTGTGACTCACACCTCTGCTCCAAAGCTACTGTACTGGAAAGACTATTAGACGTATTCTACAGTACATAACTAACTGCATGGCACTGGACTTCGGTTGTTGCTACAGGCGATGAGGACATTATAGTAAGGCCCCGTGAATGAGTGCTCCCATGCATAATTTGTATGCACTCCATAAGCAGGACTGTTTATATTTTTGTACCTGGCAGCGCACTTGTTTGCATTTGATTTGATTTAGTTTGATTGTCGCTGCTTACAGAGAGCCACAGAGATGTGGGACAGTCATGGTGAAATGTTAACAGCCTTCCATGACACATAGTTCATGTGAATATGTGTGCCTAAGGACTCTTCTGTTCCATCCTCTTCCATTTCCTCCCCACTCAAAAACCCTGAAGCTATTGTTAATACTTGTGTGAATATTTCATGGATCCATGTACGTCTGCAGTTCTGTGGTTTTATGCATGTGTGAGGTCCTTTCCTGGTATTGAAGAGTGTTGCTAGGGAAGAATCACAGCCTCCAGTTTTTAAAGTCATGCAGAGTCCATCCAGGACCCCCGGCTCCAGGTGGAAATCCCGGGAGGTGACCTTTCCCGCAGCAATAAAGATTTCTAACACCTTGTGCGATTGGGAAGGAAAACTAAAGATCAGTGAGTCAATTTAATAAATTCAGCTGTTTTCTTGAGAACAGCACACAGTTAAATGCACATCTGTAAACAACATGATATAGTATGGTTTACTTTCTGTTTTCACCTTCACTCTGACAATATTTCAAAGACTTCTACTTGTTCATTTTAATTAGTGATTTACAATGTTATTGTAACAGTATTGGTATTTGCAGAAAACAGCCTAAAAAGCATATTATGGGTATCAGCCGATACTGTAAGGAAGTTTTTGCAAGTATTTACAGCTGATATTTTGTGCCATATCCATCCCGTATTGTCTGTAAAATTGGCAGAATGTAAAAATGTACCTTAATGGCTCACTTCATCATCGATGAATATTGACTTGTATCAATCAAAATGAGCATAGATGGAAGAATAAAATGCTGTTTGGTGTTCTTCACATCTGCTTCTGACACAAAAAGACTTGCAAGATAAAGGTAGACTTTAGTGAGGTGACGTAAAATATCGGTATCAATATCAGGGATGATGAATTTGTAGGTAATGGATGTTGGCAAAAGTTCCATATTGTGCATCTCTAATTTTAATTACTCAAAAACCAAATCTAAACGAGCATTAGCATGATTTCAGTGAGCAAGTAGCCTAATAAATAAAGCAGGCCAGTAGGTTTCCTGTCATTTCTTTTATTTTTTTAATGTTTATTGAATTTTTTAGTAAAAAAAATACAAACCAAAAAATTTACTTTGGTTTGACATACGCACATGCTGAAGTGTGGTGCTTCCATATTTACTTATGTAAACACAGCGTGTTTGTTTTGATGTCACGCTTTCTTCTGCACATGCAGGTCACTTTAGGGCATTGATACTGTGAGTCTGAAGGTAGTTACGTTTGTATTATAATGTGAACAAAAGCAAAAAATAATTTGATTGCAACAAAAAATGTGAACTTAGCATTAAAATCTGAAATGTCAACGTTGCCTTGGTGGTGCTAATCGACTGCTTGCTGTAGTTTTCCAGAAGCTTTTGTGAAAACAAAAATAATTAATTGATACCACTCTCTTTTCAATGCCACAGTATGAGATGATCTAAGTTAGAAAAGGAAATGCAGGTCAAACTGCTGAACCAGGCGCTGTATAAAGCACAATTTTCCGTCAAACTGCACCAATATATCACATAATAAAATGTTTGTGCCATACTCTTCTAGTTAATTAATTGTAGTGTAATCCAAAGTTCACTGTCTGTGAGCTACATGTTTTTCAACAGAGAGGGAGAGTGGGTGTAGGTCTATTTCTTAGCCAGATGGTAAATGCTGAAACAGGAGCAGCAATCATGTCCAGTTTCTTGAATTATTACATCCTCATACCAACAAAGAAGCCTCATATAAGAGCTTTACGTAAGCTCTTGAGCATTAGTACTCGCAAACACACTCCCACAGTCTACAGAGGTGACATGAGGTCACATATGGTACAGGCTGTTCCAGCCATGTTGCCGCAGAAACACCACTATGGTGGCTGCACCAGCGCTGCCTCACCGAGTGTCACCCGTTGTGACACCAGATGTTCAACACCGCAGTGTGCTTGTGTGTACTTCAGTGTGCATGTGTATGTAGATAAGCTCTCAAATGGGTAGGTGGGCCACCTTCATACATGCATAATATCAGAATAATAAAAAGTTGTTGTGTGTGTGTGTAATGGGACAGGAGGGTGCGCCTGCACTGTGGGGATGTTTCCAGAGTCAATGAGGTGTTACTCGGTCTATTGCTTGAACCTCTCCCCTGTGCCATCTTAGCACACACACTGAAGCTTTATTATATGTGTGCGTGCTTGCAACACAAATGCTGCAGAGCAATGGGCTACTTTCTTAATTACACTGGAGGCATCACCAACTGGGACTCATATCTGCTCAGAAAAGACAGTAGTTTGGTGTTAGAATGGTGTGGAGAAGATGACAACTTAAGATGATGGTGGATAAAGCGTTAAAATATCTTGTGTCCTTTTGGGCATCTCAGGTTTAAGTTTAACTAAACCTGGTATATGTGTGATGTGGACTATGAATCAAATCTTTGTATTTATCTCAGCTGAATGGTAATATGTGATATAAATCTTGACTTCTGTTTTTATGGCCAAGTCACATCGGCCAAATATAACAGCAGCACTTTGTTATGGCCAGCTGCACATTGTCAGTGTCATTGAACCCACTTTCAGCAAAATAGCCACTAAAAGAAAGTAAGGCAAAGATGACACTATCTAATTTCTTCATACTTATAATGGATTACCAATGTTAGACATGATTATAAGATAAAAAGCTATGATGATGAGAGGAGTTTGAATTTGAAGATGACAAGCTATAATAAGGAAGATAAAAGTAGAAATTAGGGCTGAAAGATAAAGCGTTATAGTAGCCTATAGATATCGAGATACGAACATTCAAGATATTAATATCGGAAAAGCAACAATATAAATGATATAGATTTCCCCCATGCTCGCCCTACATGTAAAGCTCTGGAAGTCACAACAAATTTCATGTTTACGATTGCCCTTGAATGCATTGCTTATTTTTCCCCGAACCCGTAGTCATATCGTTTTGTATCGATATCTGGCATGAATATCGAGATATGAAATTTTGTCCATATCGTTCATCCCTTGTAGAAATTTGTGTCAGTCTTGGAATTATCAAACTAAAAAGTCAAAATTATAAGGTGTAGAGTCATAATAATGAGAGAAAGATAAATAACTATAAATAGATAAACTATAAATAGAGACTAGTTAACACAATGAGCATGTTTTGGTCTGTGGGATGAAACCAGAGTGCCTGGAGAAAAGCCACACAGGCACAGGGAGAACATACAGCCTCCTCACAAAAACAGCACAAGGAGTAGAACCAGCAATCTTTTTGCGGTCAGGCACACAGATATCCGCTGTGCCACCAGCCACCCACTGACAGGAATCAAAAAATGTAATAATTTAAGATCAACAAAGGACTCTGAGGTTTAAACTGGGCAATTTGATATGAAAATTAAATGTTTAAATTAAGCAAACAAAGTTCTGAAACGAATTACAATTATGTTTACAATGAGATCATTATTTTTCTTGTAAAAGTCGAAATCATGAGGTAAAAGTTACAAGGATGAGATGACTGTGTGTCATTCTTTTGACCTTTTTTTTTCCTTAAAAAAAGATTTCCTACTATTTCAAATGTTATCTTTTAATCTTAAAATGTAACTTTTTATCATCATTATGCATTTATTTATCTGATGATGTAGATTTTCTATCTCACACCACTTGTATTTTTTTTAAATCTTTTTTTAAATTTTTGTATCTCAAAATGTAGTTTTTTTAATCACATAATACATTCTCTATCCTAAAACTCTCATGTTGTTAATTATTATGACTTTCTGTCTCTTAATTATTCCGATTTTTCACAATTATGAATTTTGTTCTTATAATGTTGAGTTTTAAACAAGAATTTAGACATTTTGTAATTACTTTACTTGATGTCTATTTTTAATTTTATCTTATAGTTTGATTGGGAAATTTTTTAGTCCACTATTTGACTATTCATTTTATTTAAGATCCCTATAAGAAAATTATAAATTATTTAAAATAAGGGGTGCTGGTTTGGCAGAGTGGTTAGCAACCATGCATGTCCCATATACATACTTCTGCCGGCCTGGGTTTGAATCCAGCCTATGGCCAGTTTGCAGAGTGTCTTACCCTACTCTCTCAACCCGTTTCACAAGCCGATCCACTGTCATCCTCTCATATCAATAAAGGCACAAAATGCCCAGGAAATACATTAAAAAAACATTTAGTACTTATAACTAAGTTTTATGAGCATAGTGTTTGTTCTTACTCTGACTAAGGCACATTCTATATCCGGCCTGCAGTCTAATTTTAGAATCAGTATTATTTATTTCATTTTACAAAAGAATCCAGTCTCACACTATATATCACTTTAAAATATGTCCATGTGTTCTTAAAGTCTCAAGAGAGATATTGCCTGGTCCTGGTTGATGTTTGTAATTGTGTATACCAACAGCAACAGTCTTTATGAATATTCAGAGGAGGCTCATACACCTGAGTGTTTTGGTCCCCAAAAGCCTTTTTTTAGCCTGTACTCAAACTGCAGACTCATTAGCAGCAAACAGGCAGAGCTGTGTGTTTACAGGAGCATCCTGAAGTAGTTAAGCAGGTGCTGTTTATGTGTGTGAGTGTGTGGGTGGGTTTGTGTGTTTGTGGCGGAGTAAGGATGATTTTTGGGAGCCCTTTTTTTTTGCGCTCTGCCCATCCTGCCTCTGTTGCCATGGTGATTCCTTTATCTCCGAACCTGAGCATGCATTTGTGGACTTTGTGAATGTGTTCGTGTCAGATTTATTTACTGTATAACAACAGGTTTTCACTAAAACAGATTTGTTACACATGGGGGAAAAACACAGAATATTGTGCATAAAATCCTCAAACAAGAGGAAATAAACCATGTGGGACGACAGCAGGGCGAAGCTTTTGTGCGCACAAGTTGCATTTTGTTATTCAGCGAGAGGGTAATTGTTTGTTATGGATGTGCGTTTGTTGCAAACAGGTTGTGTTAAGATGTGTCTTAATTGTGCCGACATGCAAATGTGTTTATGTGTGCATGTGTGGATGGCTGCTTGCTGAGAGACAGGCAGTGAGGAGGGATTAGATAAATCAACAGCTCCAGCTGCAGCAGAGCTTAGGTAATAAGGCTCCAGCACACACAGGCTAAATATAGAGACAGCTGACTGACTGTCTGCCCACTAACTGCTACTTTTTACACACACACACACAGACAGACACACACAAAGATCAAAACACACATACACACAATGCTGAAGATGCTTCCCTCCTTGTCTTGAGCTTACACATATATCTTTACTCACATTATGTGTCTAAAACAAGGAAATAAAGTTTACGTCATTCAACTTTTTCTGGGCTGCACTTGAACACTTATTTGAAAGAATCATGATGGATTTGAAACATGACTTATTCAATTCAATCAAAATTCAATTAAAAAACGGAATTTGGCTTTCGTTCTTATTCAAAGACATATAGAGGAGAAGCCTTGAAAAGTTAGGAGGAGAGGAACAGCAGAGATAGTGAAATGTATTTAAAATAGCAAAGATTCAATGGTAAAGCATCAAATAAGTCAGGAATACTACAATTATCAAGTTAAATTGAACAGTCTATGAATGGAACTTGAACCTGTGTCAAGGGGCTTATACACATCAAGTCAAATCAATCCATTCACACTCATTCACAGTTGTATTTACACACTGGTGGAAGTAGATTCTAAATTTTCTCTCTGTATTAGCTACCACTATCAAGCACTTTTAGACACATATCCGGTCTGCTGACATGACAGTTTGGGTTGAGTGTGTCAGGTGGAGCTAGGCTGGAACCTTTTACCTTCCAATTGACAGCTGAGTGTCTCTCCGAATTGAGGCACTAATGCCCCACAGGACTGTCACTTTTCCCAAAAATCAAACTGGATTGTTTTTTGAGCATTAGCATATACTCAAGAACTACCCCACACCCTCTGGCCACAACACACAAGGTATTTACATCAGACCATTTAACTCTCATGAGGCAAAGGCCTACGCATGGGACGCAGATTGTCAACACTGTAAATCAGTTCCTTTGCACATAACCAACGCACAGTTGAGCCCTCAGTGCTTCCACATAGCACTCCTCAGATGTTTGGCTGTTGTTATTACCCTCTCAGAGTGGCTCCATTTCCTCAAGGTGTCTTCTTCATCTGTTTGTGTCTGGAAAGCTAGGTACAGCTGTTGTTGAGGTCAAGAAAGCACTGGCTGGTTGTGCTGAGAGCGCCATCTGCTAAATCAGGTGGTTCACTGCTCCAGGCACCTTAATGTGCCGTCCAGCTGTTTATTTTTATATTTGAATGTTAATTGATACATTTAGTATGGCTTACTATCCGTGTGCTCGGATGGATATCCGAATATAGGGAATTCGGTGATAGCCTTAATGCGCCTATGGTTTAAAACAGACTTGTGAAGTGTATTGTGTTTGAATTGTCTTTTCTGTTTTGCGTAAGCGCAGCTTGGGAGAAAAAAGGTGAACTTCAGGCTAGCTTCTACTACAATCAATACACCACACAAGGTTTACTTCCTAAATTTTTCATCACTGATGTGTTGTCTCCTGTCTTGTGGCAGAATGAGCTGTGAGAGAGCAATACTAGCCCCAAGGGGACCATCCACACAGAGACAAGTTTAGGTGTGTCCACAAAAGGGTCATTTTGCCAAAAATGCACATTTCTAAAAACAGGTCCCAGGGTGGATAAATCTCAATACTGTCCTGGTGTTTCGTGTGTTCAAAAATATTCAGAAACAAGGATCTCTTAGCCCTGCCTCTCCCTCAAACTGCATGCTAACCTTGACAAAAATAGAAACAAATGAAGTATGCTGTGTTGGGTTTGTGCTGCAGAGGCTGCTGAGTTTCTTATGGCTTTTACAGCATAATCTTCTGCTCCTCTGTTGCAACTGTGAACAACAAGTGGACATGGAGAACACCATACCCCAGTGTTTGTTTACATCTCACATGATGTGTGCACGTGCTCCATGTCTTCTTCTCTGGTTTTGGTTAATGTCTGCAGTAGCATTTCAGCCCCACTCACAGGCCTCACATATGTGCTGCAGCATTTTCAGTGATTTCATGTGGACAGCTATCATAAAACAATTCCTTGTTTACAGAAAACATTTTCATTTCTGTGTGGGCAAGGGTTTGGTTCATGGCTAGTTTGCCCCCACTGATTTGACTTTACCAACATGTAATCCAGGCATACTCAACAAGTGGAGGTTTGAAGTACAAAAATAACCACAGGTTGTCACTGGAGATGTATGCGTAATGCAGAGTGATTCATTTACGGAAACTAATATAAGAGTAAAAGTTATGTCTCAAAGCTTAAATTTGGTCAGTCCTTTTGTTTATTGGTGTTATCTTTTTTTCAAGTAACACCCTGGATAAGGCTTAAACGCTTCCTTGGATGATCTGGGTAAATCGATAACAAAAAATCCTCAGGACAAATTATGTGCTGAGAGGATTCGTTTAAATCTGGACCACGATACAGTTCACAGTGTTTGACACGGACAGTCATTTCTGTGGTACAGTGCGCCTGCTGCTTCTGCTGCTACATGGCTGAATCGTAGATGTGCAGCGTGGATTGTAAAACTGTGCAAGAAGAGAAAAGAGAGGGTCAGAAAGGAGAGAGCCTGTAAAAGAAAGAAAAGAAAAGAAAGGAAAAAAGCAGAACGTATCCAAAATGTGGGACCACTACAAATTGAAATGAAAAGAAAACAAGAAAAATATTGTTTGGTCCTAGTAATAAAATAAGCTAAAATAGATCCTCGATATGTAATTAGCTTTGTGACAGCAGCAAAGGCAATGTGGAAAAAAGAGATTAGCATGAACAAATAGAATAAAATAACCAAATTAGAAAAAGTACTAAAATAGCAGGATATGGCCCAGAGAGAAAAATAAAACCGCAAGAACAATACGAACAAAACAAATTTGAAAGTTCAAAAATATTTACACCATTGCACAAAGCTAAATATCAATAGAATTTGATTAAATTTAACTGGTTTAGTGCTCATTTCAGAGACTGTTGTCATTGTTATCAAAGGGCCTTTTTATCCATTCAGAATTCTAATGTATGTATGAGTTGTACATTTTTGAGATATCAGCTATAGATGTGTCTGCCTTCTCTCCAGCATAACTGGACTAATTAGTAAAATTTCTGTGACACTCAAAGCACCAAAAATACATTTGAAAAATTCAAAACCAGTGTCTCATTCTAAAACTTTTGACTTGGTTGCTCCATATTATCTGCAGACCTTGTTGTGAGCAGTTTCATGTAGGAACTACTTTTTAGCAATACAAAACAATGCATTTTGATTTTGTAATCCTCTTTATGCTCAAAATAATAATAATAATAATTATATATATCTATATATCTATATCTATATCTATATCTATCTATCTATCTATCTATCTATCTATCAATCTATCTATGTATATATATATATATATATATATATATATATATATATATATATATATATACACATATATATACATATATATATATATATATATATATATATATATATATATATATATATATATACATATATATATACATATATGTGTATATATATATATATATATATATATATATTTTTTTTTTTTATTGAAGAGACTTGGCTTATTTCTGTTTTGCATGTTACTGATGCTTTTCAATTAAGCGTACTCAGTGTAAAAATAATTGAAGTAATTACTCAATTTATTGCCAAAATACTCGATAGAGTACTTGATTTTAAAAAGAATCAGTTGTTGCAGCCCTAATCCTGGAGAATATGGGACCTCACATGTTTAGACAGACCACTTTTGTGTTTCACAAATGTCCAAAGCAACCTGTGAGACAGCACAGGCTCATGTGTTTGGAGGATTGATTTGCCTCAAGCTGAGCACAGTCAGCATCCAACACCAGGATGGATGGTTTATTCCTTAAAAAAAGATGCTCAACAGAAAAAGTTTACTTGCCCTGTAAGACATGTAATTAAATACACCTAACATCTTCAGTAATATTTGAATATAACTGGAGCACTGTATTTAAAATGTGAGTATACTGCACCAGGAGGAGGATTGATGATGTGCTATTCCTCACTGTCAGACTTGATTATCATTAAAGATAAATTTAAGAAACTGTTTTCCCTCATGTCAACACAAGAACCTTGCAGTGCCTTCATTTACACTGCATAAACTCAGTGGCACTTGTTCCTCTCCTTGTCAGGCAGCCTTGTCCTTGCTCCCTGGTACCCGGGTTACGTTTCAGGCTTTAACAGTCACTATTTTTCACATGTGACCTTCCACGGCGCTCCTCTGCCTACGTCCTCTCTTTCAGGCGGGCCAGGTTTGGTGGATTCTGCAGCCACGTGGCACACAGAGCAGAGGTTTGACATAAGGCTGTCTGGAGGGTAAAGCACAGACAGGAAGAGGAGGAGGAGGAGGAGGGGCTGAACATTTTGTGCTGCCTTCTCCACCAACATGCAAATGGACTCACACGCACAAACGCTTGCAAGCACACACACGCAGAGACACATACACAAAGCCGTTGGGGACTACCAGGCCTGACAGAGCCATCCATCACAACCTTAAGTGAGCTTATGTCTTTGAACAGCCTTTTTAGAGCCTTGGAGTGATTGACAGCTTGCTCCTCCCAGGTGGACCCCCCTCCACCGGTTCAAAGACACCATAACCCTCGCCATACATCACTGAGAACTGTGTGAGCCCGAGAGCTGGGTTTGAAAGTCTGCTTCACAGATGTACATGAAACACACTCCTTATATGTGTCTCTCTTTCTCTCCCTTGTAAGGTCGTCCAAAGCTCATCCTGGACCAGTCGTCCACATAAGTGACAACCCCATGGATGAGGGAAAGGTATCTGTCTTTCTGTCTGTCTGTCTGTCTGTCTGTCTGTTTATCTATCCATCTTGACATTGAACACGTCTTACTGACTGCAAGGGAGCTGTTGGTAGTGGTATATACTGAAGGGTAAAATTGGGTTCTTATTTTTAATTAATTGATTTTTGAAATGGACTCATGGAGGTGTTAGGTTACGCGAGGTTCACACATAAGGATTTTCTAAATCTGAAGAGATTTTTTTTCATCTGTTAGAGACCTCACACATTAAGACAGAAAGTTTGACATTGAACAGTTTTGATCATACTGTGTATGGTGTGCTCCACTAATCTCAACACAGCCCACCACACACATACCCATTCTATCCCACCAACGATCTAGAATCTAGTCCTCCAAGACAGAAATCTTGATCTAAGAAAAAGAAGAAGCATAGCAACAACCATAAACGTTGTCTATGGCAGCTACCAGAAGAAATTGGGAACTAAATAAAAGAAAAGACTGTGGAAAATATTCTGGAGGCTGCCTGAACAAATGACCTGGTCCTCGGTTTCTTAGGTCCACTGAACTTTCTATGTTTCAGGTCGGCCGTGCTTATTTTTATTTACGCCTGCTTCCTTGTTCCTCGGTCAGCTCGCTTCTTGATTGGCTACATTACGTTCCACGTCATAATTCACAAAGTCATAGACTTGGGAGTCATCGGCTTAGCCCACACGTAGGAAGATTTTTTATCGTAAATATTGAACAAGTTTAATACTTACGATTGCCAGCCCCGACCTGTTTTGGAGCTGATTATCAGGACAAATACTCTTAACACACATTAGACCACAGGATAATCTGATAGGACAATCCTATAGGTCATATGATAATCAGACATTTGCCATCCCTGGTCTGAAAAGGAGAAAGTCAGGACAAAAACTGCCAGATAATCTTTATGTGTGTACCCCCCTTTAAACTTTTAGACTTCATGTGGCCCCCAGGACACTGGTTGGCTAACCCTGATGAAAGTTGATAAGCATGTAAAAACAAATATCTTCTGACTTTCTATACCTACCACTTATTTAGTCCTTTTTTAATTCATAATTTTGCTTTACTTGAAAGAAGGTGTTACGAATTATAATTGGTCAGCAGTAAAAGAAAAAACAAGGAAGAATGAGTCTTTTCTCACTGGTAATCAGCAATTCTCTTTTTGTGGAAAGCTCTTGTTTCTCTCTTAGTATTAGAAGGAGTAGTTGTTTCTATAAATAACCTGCAGGTGCAAAAAACTTTTCACTTAGTGCTCTAAAAAAATCATTTCACATTATCGTCTCATGTGCACCAGGGTGGTCAGGTTTCTTCTTCAGCCCCTGTAGTCGGCTTACACCTGACTTCCTTTCATGCTGCGTGTGAATGTCAAATGTATTACTTCTTTCTGCACCCATCATGGGGTCTCTTCTCTCTCCTCTCTGTCATCTCTCCCACCTATCTCACTGACTGCCTGTCGCTCTTTCTCTCCAGCTTATAATTGGATTTGAGTCTGGGATCGTGGTCCTGTGGGATCTGAAATCAAAGAGGGCCGACTATCGCTACTCTTATGATGAGGTAAGCAAAACTCGGCTCCTCGCTTTGCTTCCCTCACTAACAGCTTTCAGTCATTCCTCTCACTTCTGATCTGCAGAGTTTCTTCAGACTTAGGAACTGTGAATTTAATCACATATTCATAACCTGCACTGTGTACATTGTACAGTAGGGCATGAGTGAGTCAGGTATTCTAGAAATAAGATGGGATTGTAGACAGTTTACTATGCGACTGCTGGAGTTTGCTGACTGGGTAGTCGTATTTGTAGTCGTATACCCGTAAAAGTACTGATCAACATGAACACTGATGAAAGTTATTAGTAGTTTGATGTTGTTGGTGCTGATTTGAATAAAAACCCCTATTTCATTATTCAAACTAATACAGTCCTGATTCTAATACTTTACAAGTATTGATATAATACTTTTACCAACACAAATCCTGAAAGCATTTCTTATACTAATATCTAGTTAAACTGATGTGAGAACTAATACTTATTCTAATGATGTGATAAAACAACAAAAGAAACAAACACTCATACTCTTATCAGTACTTTAATAATACAAATACCAATACAAATATGATCAACAATTCCAACACTCATGCAAATAACAAGGCTAAGTCTAATATTAATACTTATACTAAAACAAAAACTAATTCTGATGCTTTGGATTTGGACACCAGTATTAAGAACATCAACACTGATTCTTTTGCTGATGCTTACCCAAAACTAATACAACTATCAAGACCGATACTTATTTTAAAGCATACACTTAAACTTGTTCTATTTCTTATTTAGATCAACACCAATACAAAGATTGATACCAATTTGGATAATAATGTTTTTTTAAACTCATACTGACACTAAGGGGAAGATGCTGATACTAATGCCAGTATTGTTACCAATATCAGAACGATGCCCTCACTACCGATTCATATACTGATACAAGTACTAATATACCAGTACTGCAACTTAAACTGATGACAAAAATGATACAATCTACACCAATACAGATACTGATCCAATATAAATAATGTTGTCATGTTGCCAGTATAGTTCCTTAATGTTTTTTTACTTGATATATAATTGCAGTAAAATGTTTTTAGTAATTGGTAGTGTAATGATTATAACTTTTTAGATGGTAATAATATTACAGATACTATTCAAAGTCATCCTAAAGCTGCATTCACACCGAATGTGACTCCGTGATCAAAATCGCGTTGCCCACTTAAGTCGCATCACATGTCCATACTACCTCATTTTGGTCACCGACACCCATAGCAGTCGCCCAGTGACGTCACCTTGAGTTTCACTGCGATCATATCATAAATCATATAACATGATGTATAAGCTGACATTCTTCCAACCGTATCCTTTTCACTCACTTATCGAACACAAAACACTGCAGCTGATCGTTTGTGGGTTCTCTGCGGTCTGTCAAAGCAGAACTAATGTCCTCACTGACTAATGTTTCCCACACGGACAGAAGTTATTCCTCTGTAGTCCGGAAGAAAAACTGTCTGTCACAGGTACCGTCACACACGCACACACTGCTGATTGGCTGTTGCTGCACAGCCACACATGACATTGCCTGAAAGGTCAACTTTTTTTTAACTTTGACATCGCGTGACAAGTGAAGTGTTCGCCTTGAACACTGCAGTCGCATCGTGGTAGGGTTAGCCCCGCCCCATCGTGGCAGTACATGGACTTTGCATGGCACCTTTAGTTACTAAGACATTGGTGTGATGGGATTTTCTGCTGCAAATCAGAGTTTCACAGCATCGGCCACAAGTTAATTAGCTCAGCAGGGCATAGGGGATGAAAGGGAAGGAGTTCCCTGGCTTTGCTTTTAATAAGAGAAGATGATGTTGGTATTTTCAGTTTGTGTCCATGAATGATGCAAAGAACATTTACATCTGATATAAACTTAATCTAAACAGTAAAAGTCTTTAAGTATTAAAGTGTTTAGTGACTTAAGATAAAGTCATTAGTTGCTTTTGATACTAAGTGGGAAGTCAAATAATGTAATTGCTTTCTAAAGTAGTGATGATTAAAGATTAAGGAAATTTAATATTCAAAACCTGTTTCAACATCACAGCCTAAGAAAGAAACTGCATACTGAAACACATTCTTAAAGTTGGCTTGTTCTATTTACTAGCATTTTGTCATGAAATGTTTGTCCAATAATGTTGTTCAAAAAGTATACTCAGAACAGTTGTTAAAAACATTTTTCATATTCAGATTAAGTTAAAAATATTGCAAGAACATGGCAATGAAGTAACAATTAGATAACCTAAAATACTTGACAGTGTTGTTGAAGTAATTTCTAAGCTTTGGTATTTTTGATACTATGGAATAAAATATTTGATGGCATTGTATCAATTGAATAATATGGTGTTAAAAAAAGTGTCAAAGTATGTGTTTTTTGGCAACCTAAATAAAAAGTCAATTACTTATTTTAACTTGCCCATCAATGAAATATCCAGTATGTGGAGGGGCCAAGGGTTGACACATTCAACAATGTATGGCATTCATAAGTGCACCTAGAGACAATTTTCATATGCATTTTCTAAACGTGGCCAAGTCTTGATGCACACTTGTTCCTTCCCTAAAGCAACATTTCTGTCACATCCTTTTCTTGCATCATCGTCATTGTGCTGTTTTATACATCCATTTGTGCTGTAGGCATTTACTGATGCAATGCTTTACGACGCAACTGCTCTATGTCATATGTACTACATATTGAGAACAAACACAGTTACATTTACAGGCAATTAAGCTACCAGCTCAGTTTACTATTTTTGTCTCGTGACTCAAGATCAGAACCCAGCAAGAAATGATGAAATCTTTATGTAATTATTTTGTCAAAAAATTCCAAGCTGTTACTAAAACAGCTGCTGGTGTTACGTGAGACTGAAAAATCCTGAGGTGTAGGTTAGTAGATTGGTGTCTAATACTCAGATTAACTGCTGAGACTGTCTCTTTTAGACTGTTTTGTTCCTCAAACAGCAACATTTAAAATAGTACAACTGTTCTGATACATTCACAACATTTTGTTAAAGAACACAAATTTCTGTCAATATTTGTTCTGCCATAACCAGAGCAAGTATCACATTTCAAATTTGTGGAGATACCGATACTAGATACTCATATAAATTCAGTTAATTATGTACAGACGTAAATACCAAGAGCTAAACCTGCTCATACTGATTAGGAAAGAATGGTATCATCAACAGCTCAACACGGGTATCTATATAATGCTGTTAATTTGGTACATACTCCAATATTAATACCAAAGCCAATACTGATGCTGATATCCCCACAATTAAAATTAATAATAATAATAATAATAATACATTTTATTTAAAAGCGCCTTTCTAAGCACCCAAGGACACTTTACAAAACATTTACAGTACATAATAAAAAACACAGTGCATTAAAATCTCAATTAAAATAAATAAAACAACGTCCAAGAGTGACACAGTTAAATGAGGATGGAAAATTAAAGAGAATATGCAGTTTGGAACAGATGGGTTTTGAGTTTTGATTTGAAGTGGGGAAGGGAGTCGATGTTTCTGAGGTCCGGGGGGAGAGAGTTCCAGAGTTTGGGAGCAGAGCGGCTGAAAGCTCTGCTACCCATGGTGCTGAGCCGGGCGGAGGGCACAGAGAGATGGAGGGAGGAGGACGACCTGAGGGAGCGAGAGGGGGTGGCGATGTGGAGGAGATCAGACAGGTGGGGGGGGGCGAGGTTGTGAATGGCCTTGAAAGTGTACAGCAGGATTTTGAAGTGAGTTCTGAACTTGATGGGGAGCCAGTGAAGCTGCTGGAGGACGGGGGTGATGTGATGAAAGGAGGGGGTCCTGGTGATGATCCGGGCTGCAGAGTTTTTAACCATTTGGAGTTTATGGAGGGATTTGTGGGGGGCACCAAAGAGGAGTGAGTTGCAGTAGTCGATCCGGGAGGTGACGAGGCTGTGGACCAGGATGGCCGTGGTGTGAGGGGTGAGGGAGGGGCGGAGACGGTTTATATTACAGAGATGGAAGTATGCAGACTGGGTGATGTTATTGATATGAGAATGAAAAGACAGAGAGCTATCGAGGATGACACCCAGACTCTTAACCTGAGGGGAGGGGGACACTGTGGAGTTATCTATGGTGAGGGAGAAACTGTTAACTTTGGATAGATTAGATTTAGTACCGACCAGGAGGAGTTCTGTTTTATCTGCGTTGAGTTTGAGGAAGTTGGAGGTGAACCATAGTTTGATTTCTGATGATGCTGCTTTCTCTCTTCATACTAGCACTTATAAAGTACTAATGCAGATATAGATTTCGTGTCAATGATGAGAATACTACTGATACTAATTCCAGTACTCATGCTGGTATTGATAGACAACAATAGTGATACTGATACTGATGCTGGTATTGATAGTGATACCAAGACTGATACTCATACTAATTTGGCATTGATGGTGAGAACAAATCTGACTGATGCTGATCCTGACACTGATACATATAAAGATACTGCTGTCAATACTGATAATGATAACAGCAATGATACTGATAATGATGCTGATATTGCACTGATATTGATACAGCTAGTGATAACAGAATTAATACCACTTGAAAACAAGTGCTTGTATTAATTGTGATGAGAAAAAATGGTACTGATGATGATATACTGTATGTATCAATACTGATACTGGGATTGATACAAAAACTGACTCCAATAATAATCACGCTGGTAAGGGTAGTAAAACCAAGACCGGTACTGATACCGTTGCTGATTTTGATACTCCAGATACATCTGCCAATATTGTCGTACTCTCAATACTTTTACTCGTACCGACGATATTGATGCTGCTAATGACAGTGTTGCTGATATTGATGCTGATACTGAAATTTAGTTTTAAACTGATACTGAAAGTGATTCTAATACGGACAAGGGTATCAGCATCACTGGCTCATCATACTACCATAACTCGTTCAGCCCGTAAGTACATGATTTTGAGTACTACAACAAAAACGTAAGCAAAAGTGAACTATTCATGTAGAATTATAGTCATGTTGGACATCAAATTAAAGAGGAAATTTTTAACTACATGACCATATAAGCCATTTGTGCACACACCAAACACAACATCAACACCAAGATAATGGATTATCAAATATCAGAATCTGTTTCACTTTGATTCAAACTTGGTTGCTTTGTATGGATTTCTTTGAATGGGTAAATGTATGGATTTCTAGTTAATTTTTTCGAGAAAGAAGCAAAAATAATTCTTTTATTTTTTTAAATAGTTTTTCAGAAACAGTCAACAACTGCAACGGATAAGCAGAAGAGGATAAAAACTGTTGTAATTGGGTGTAATGATTCACCAAAAGTTACATAAAAGTAAAATATGCAAAGTTTGGTACATCAGAAATTTCAGATTGGATTTATGGTGCAAATTGTGCCAAACTGTGCCAAGATTCCGCCAGACCACTCTATAGTAAAACCTCTTTAACCCTTTGACTGGCATTGTAACCATACGGTTGACTTTTTGCCACCACTGTATTTAAAAGTCTGAAAGCCAATCTTTGTACACCAATATATGTTAACTGGGTGGCACTGCGGTACATTAATATAATTGTTCGGAAACTAGAAAAAATCAGAAGTAACTCATTGTTGCATATCTCCTGAGAAATCAAACAGCAAAAGTATACATTTGAGGAAAAAATCTTTTCACATATCCCCAGGTCCTCTAAGAACCATAATTTGGTTAAAGGAAATAAATTTGATGATGAAGAAAAAATACCGGTATCTGTGATTCCTGAGAAAACTGAGTCTTTGGCTAAATATGTAAATTTTGCTCTCTGTGATGTTTTCGTACAAAAAGTTCTAGAAAAAATAAAACAATGCAGTCATGTTCAGGATAGCTCTAACCTGGCAAGTCAACCAGCAGGTTGACCTGCACATCTTCTACCCAGTTGGGTAATTTGAAAAATAAAACCTGAAATGTTGCTAAATGAAGAAGGAACACACAGTAATCAACAAATAACTTGTTGAAAATGAGTTCTAAAACTGCAACTGCATTATTCCACAGAGATATTCACAATACATTCTTTATTTTTTTTTTAGGTAAGGATGAAATTTTCAGATTATTCTGACTTCTATCTTCATTTGCTCTGTCCCAGTAACACATATACTAATATTTCCACATCTGGACAGATCTCTTGAGTGTTACTTTAATTATGACACCAAAACCATCAAATAGACCTTGTGATTGCAGAGATACATTATTTTCTTTATGAGTATTGATATTATTCTTTATGATATATTGATATTATTCATATCTTTATGAGTCAATTTTGAGCAGAAGGCTTAAAGAAGGGGATGGGGCTGAACAGTTTAAGTATCATAATATGAATCACCACACCTGCCTGTCAGTTCATATTTCTGAGTGAATGTTTTAACAACCCCCCCAAGAAACTAACAAATTCCAGCGTAATTATTTTATGACAATCAAAAAAAATGTATTTCTTGAAGAGAAAATGGAAGTAGGTTCTGGCAACAAAGCCTATAAACACGTTTTATACACCAATAATACAGATATTATTTTTTACCTAGGTTTCTGGGGTGTTAAAAATGGTCCAACAGTCCTGCATTTGGGCTTTTTCATGTCTTTCTAAGAGGCAGATCTCAAACAGATATACAGCTGGTTAGGGATTGGTACCGAATTCGGTACTTTAAGAGGTACCGACCGAATTCTGTAGGTACTACCGAGTGCCAATTCACGTAAAATCAAACGGTGCCATGTTTAGGTACCTAAACGCATCCTTGTGACTGTGAGGAAGTGGAAGAAGCAGGCATACTATTGGGTAAAGTAGGTGAATTTCCATACCGGACTTGAACGCAGCACAGCAATAGCGTAATGACGTCAGCAGCCGCAGGATCAGTCAACAAAGCAAGCATGGCTGAGAGAAATTGCTTTGTAGTATGTATGGCTCTACTTTATTAAATGTGATGGAGATTATGCTCGCTGCAATATTTGTGATGCCAAGTGTAAGGCCAGCGGCTGAAATAATTTAAATCTGAAGAAGCACCTGTGACGCACAAAATTTTCCATAAGGCTGAAGAGTGCACAATTTTTGATAGCCTCAGATCTATGACCACAAAGTATTCATTCTGCACTGTTAGCACGCCTGTGTCCAATGGTGACTTGTCGTCTGCAGCCAGAAACACAGGAAAAGAAATGGCTTTAACATTTGGTGATGGCAGCAAATGTGACAAGGAGGATACCTGGTCCAGGTAAATAAGCCTTGTGTTTAATGTGGTATTAGTTTGGCATTTTAACGTCAGTTAACATTATCATGTCGATTCCTCGTACTTTGTAACGTTAATGTAAGTGCTTTTTTTATTTATAGCTCTGTCGGACCCATTGTTAAACTACCCTAAAGTTAAAGTGAGGTCTGCAGTTAATTTATTAAGTTGTGGTTCATTTTAGTTACTGGTTTTCATGTTGAAGAAATTTTTGGTACAACTGCAGTGTTATAATACAAACAGTTGAATGTTGTTTTGATATATATCTGTCAAATTTTATATATTGAGAAATAAATTTACATTGAAAAAAATTTGAGATCTTAATATTAAATAAATTAATATTTGTTACCCCATAAACACACGCAAAACTACAAAAAATTGGTACCGTTGAGTACTGATACCGATTCCCAGGTACCGGGCATCGGTGGTATCGGTTCAAATGTGAAAGGTACCCATCCCTACAGCTGGTCAGCCTCTGTCCAAATGCAGCAGAATCCATGAATATGTGCAAATGTCATATGCTGCTGTAGCTGCTCAAGAAAAAATATGAACAAAATGATTTTTTTTATAACATTGCCCTGATTTATTTGTGTTTTTATGTCTCGAGTGACATTGCAAGGTCATGCAGAGATTGTACTTACACATTATGGTTGTAAAAAGGGCAACATTTTGAAAAAGGTCTTCTTCTTTAAAGCACTGAGTCATGCGGCTTTATTGGCTTCCCCCGAGGCAGCAGCGTGTGTGTGTCTATAAATAAAAGATGACAACAATAAAAAAGAGACACCATGTCAGAAAGCCTTGAGTCCCCTGTGGAGCTGGCATGTGTCAAACCTCTGCTATGTTTTTCATGTGTTACCTAACATTATTTGTATGCAAAACGTTAGCGCATTTTATGTAATGGGATTGTTTTATGATGTAATCTAGATGGGAGTGAATGTGGCAGCTTTTCTTTGAGGGGTTGCAGTGTGGATGTAAGCATGTATTTCTGCTTTTTTGACCTCCTAATGGCTATGATCTAGACCCCTGTTCAGGGCTGAGAACCACGATTAGTACAGTATCTCATTCATAAAGTTGTCATTGAGGTTTTAAGCCGACTGAATGGATGCACAGCCACGCAGCGGCCATTGTACTTAGACACAGAGCCAAACGGCTGTTTAAGATAATGAGATTACTCTGACGCTCATGCTGGTGCTCACCTCGTTGGCAGAGCTGTGGGGCTGTACGCATGCCGAGATAATAAGAGTAACAAGAGTCACAGAGGACAACATGGACTCAAAAATAAGAGTGGGATTCGGTGTGTTGAGCGTGTGCAGATAGCCCCCCTCCCTGCCTCTCTGTCTTTGCCTCTGCTCTCAGATAAGCTAATATCCTCTCGCTGCTCCCAGGGCGTCACAGTCTCTCGTATTGAATCTCCCATGGGAGCCCATCGCCTCTCTCTCCAAACCCCTGCAGTTACACCTCTCCGGAGACTGAGGGGTTGAGTGGGCTGGAGGATAGGGGGCTGGTGTGTTTCTCCAACTCATTTTGCTGTGTATGATTTACTGCGGCGGAGCAGAGAGCTCGAAACACATAACATTCACTTCTGTTGTGCCTGGCTCCATCACTGCTGGAGTGTGGTTATGATTCAACTGTGACTTTTTCATGGAAATGTTGCTGCGAGGGCTGCAGCTAACATTGAAGTAAAGGTGAAACTGACTGCAGGACAAAGTGTTTTGGCTTTGTTGTCGTAAAAGTTGGGTGGTGTGAGCAAAGTTTGTCTTAACTAACTTAACTTTTGTTTGTTTGTTCCTCGTCTTTTCTCCTAAAATGTTGCTTTTGGTTGAGTCTTGAATGTCTGGTATTGGGTTTTCATACTTTTATAGGAACTCCAGGATTGAAATTATGGCCATAACAAATGAACAAGATAGGTGACTATTACATCAGATGTTTTAATCATCATAAGTCACATAAAGACAATGAAGTTTTCAGGTGACATATCATATTAAACATATATGCTTCCCTTTTTTGACCAACCCTTTGCTGTGATAATGTTTAGTTGCTAGATAGGAGATTCGGTACGGCTTAAAGCTTCATGATAAGTGCTTTTTAGTTCCACAAAGAAAGAAAGCTACATTGCACTTTTTGGGTTTTATCTAAAGTCTTTGCCTCCGTTTACTTCTGTACTCTTTGCAAAGGAATTCTCTCCTTTTTTCTCAGGTCAACTGGGAGGACCAAGTTCTTCTCATTGGCACCAAACCCACTTTAAAATCAGACCATGTTCTTTATGTGTTTGCATCAAGCTAATTAAATAAGGTATATGCCTGGTTCATCTGTTAGAAAGTGTCTTTCTCATAGTAATTTTAATTGAAATGTACATTGTTGCTAATTATGAGGAGGTTATGCTTATGTGGTTAATTGATGTTTCCAAACTGCCCTTAGGTATGAGTGTGAATGTAAATGATTTTCTAGCTTGGCTGGTGAACAGTTCAGAGAGGGAAAAGCAAAGATAAAGGATGGGTGGATGGAAGGTAAAACTATACAGGCTTGACATTTGTTGGTGTGAGATTTCATGTGATTCAAATGGCACAAACTGTCTAAAAAAAAAAAAAAAAAAAAAAAAAAAAAAAAAAAATAAAATTTTAAAAGTTTAACATGCAAATGTGTAGTTAGAAACTATTTTAGCCCAAACATTCAGGACAAACTGTTAAATTCTATTGATGTAACAACAACTGACTGAATAAAGCTGAACAATTTAAAGAGAAATACATTTCTGATACGTTTGCCAATGCAGTGCATGCCATTTATTATGAATACTGCTTTGGTATGAAACTTAGATGCAGCAGCATGACAATTCCAAACGTACAACATAGTAGCCTAGAATAGAATTCCCTGAAATCTCTGGCACTTAAGACTAGTGCATGATTCAAGAAACTTTCATTTCTTAAGAATATTTAACTGTAATTGGAAGGTCAGGATATTTTAAATAAAATAAATTAAAAAAAAAAAAAAAAAAAAAAAAAAAAAAAAAAAAAAAAAAAAAAAAAAAAAAAAAAAAAAAAAAAAAAAAAAAAAAAAAAAAAAAAAAAAAAAAACACAACAATAAAAACTCTGGCCTAAATGAAATGGAGTTTATACAGTTCAGAATTGTGACATGTACTTTCTCCCAGTCAATTCGTACTATCTGTCAAACGTTTGTAACTGCTGGCTTTTCAGCCGTATTGAAGGGCTGCACTTCTTCTGCAATGTAGCGAACGACACTGTCTGTGAGCGCTTCATTTTGGGCTTTTATCTATATGTTCTTTACCTCAGTAAGTGTTGACTGTCAGGACAAAGGCTCCGCTGCACCTGCACATCTTCGTCGCCACTACTTTCAAACAAATTCGACATATCAGCTTGTAGGTGTTCATGAGCTCACACCTTGTTCATCCTGTTTAAAACCAACACATTCTCACACTGGGGCAGCCGGCTTAAGAACCGTATCTTTTGTGCCATCATTCATATTAGCGTTTGTTTCCTCGTTACCCTTCAGGACGATCACTTCAGCTCTCTCCGTGTGTCAGCTGAGCGCCCCGTCTTCACCCCAAAGATCGCATGTTTGACAGATGCTCACTCGGCTATAAATCCGCTAAATGCGCTATAGAACCGATGCACCCCGGTGTTAAGAAAGATGGACGTAGTGAGCCATCTTGTCATTTAGCCTCTTTGGTAGTAAAAGAGGAGGAAAACAAACATGCAGGCTACTGCAGGTAGCAGACGAGTGACAGTGCTCAGTTTGTAGCAGAGGGAGAGGAATGTTTTTTTTTAAATACGGGAGAATTACGGGAAAATATTAATAGGGGAGGACGGCGGGAAAGAGGGGTAAAATACGGTAGTTTCCCGGCCAAAACGGGAGACTTGACAGCTATGCGCAGAGGCGTGAAGAACAAGATGCATGATGCTTAATGTAGCGTTTAACCGACTAGTAAAATACTAAACGATTAATAAATAAGTAGGCGGTTAACCGATTAAACGACTAGTCGCGCGCATCCCTACTTATCACATAGATTTTTCTGACAGTCAAGAGAAATAACAGTTTTCTTAAAGATGCTTGAACACTTTCAAAATGCTGCCTCTGTTTATCTATTTGGAAGCCGAGGAGTTTAGGTTGTTCCACCTATTTTTTCATATTGAACACTGAAATGAATGCTGTTGAAAGATAAGGCTTAAGTGCCACCACAGTTTGGTACTATTACCCATCAATTGAGGTATAGGTAAACTTACAAACATGACACAAGAAACACCAGGTCGGTATATTTTATGGTGCATAAATGAGATTTTATTCTTTCCAGTCATTTCCTTGCATCACAGATTTGCTCAATTAAGCTTTTTCAAACAGTAATTCAGGGGGAAATAGCTTTTTCCAGATAGCAAATCCACATCCAGCTGTATTTGTCCTGCTGTGCACTCTCTCTCCTGCTGCGTGCTCTCATTCACACGCTCTGCCTTGAAGCTCGCTGCACAGAATCAAAGTTGTTCGACTGAAGTGAACAAGGAAGCTTTTCCCTCTCTACCTTTCATCAGTGATGGATTTAAACCTCTGCACAGACACATCTCTGACATTTTTTATTAGTTTTGCTGGAAATTTGTGGATGTTTTTACATGAACAAGACGGTATGAGGTTGAGAAATTCAAAGAATGGAGCTGAATTGTTTTAATAGTAATGATCGCTCCTTTACACTGCATATTTTTCACTATTCTCACACAACGTCAAAAAGTAGGGTGCACATAAAAGAAACAATAAAGATGTTCTGACTCAAAAGGAAGGAAGTCTCTGTTCCTTGCATGTAGATGCTGTCAAACTGCCAAATCTAAGAAATTAAAGGGTTTAACCTGACTGACACAAAAACAAAGTTTCAGGCAGAGTTCAGAAAAGCATTAAAGGAAGTAAAACTTTATTTTTATGAAGAGCTGAGAGAGCACGTCCTTCACTCTGTGTCTTTTAGTGGATTGTGTATTATTAGCAGTGGATCAGCAGTGTTGGTAGCCAGGGAGCATCCGTCACCCTGACCCTCTGTTCTGTCTGACTCAACACCTTCGTCTGAGTCCAGCCTTGCTGAATGTCTGATATCGCAGCCAGATCTAAATGTCTACATCCTTCCCTCTCCTCCTCTTTGTCTGATTTTAGCTGGTCCAATGGATGAATGGATTTTTTTTCAAGGCCAGGATATAAACTCAGTGATTTATTCTTCAGTCTGTCCACACAAACAGTCCAACAGCCCACCATTGTATTTTATATCAGCACCTTATTGCTAGCATTTACTCCAACTGATATGTAGCTGTATTTTAGTGCATTTTATACTGTCGTTTAACATATATTCTTCCTTAATACACTTTATTGTTTTCTTTTGTATTGTATAGGGCTGTAAAGTCCAAGTCGACTGGTCGACTTATTGGTCGATGTGTGCTCAGTCGACCAAAATTCTGATTGGTCGACCAAATGTATCAATTTATATTTTCCCCTGCAGTATATGGTTCATTTTATCAGGAGAAATGTATCAAGTGAACCGTTTCACAGGTAACAGCCTGTCTTTTAATATATTTATCATTCATTTCAATATCAATATTATATTAAGAAATTTTCAATATTCTAGTCTAATAATCCTTTATTCGTTTTATAGCTGCGTGCCGCCGCTGCATGCGCTCTGCCCACTGCAGCGGCGGCAACCCTCACCCAGTCCGCGCTGGATTGTATGCCTCATATAAATATCCAAATGCAAAAACGACATCACAGATGGAATTGTCAATTTTATTTCTGAGGGTATGAGGCCCATTGGTGTCATGGAAGGCCAAGAAAAACATTGGAACTTGTATATTTAGTGCCAGCGCGCCACACAATTACGCACGCACATACGGCAAAATACAAGGGAGTAAATAGAGAAAGTTTCTGAGTTAATAGATAAAGATAACAGATGTGGACGTCTCTTCGAATGGAGTCCTATATGACAGTGACTGCCCATTTCACTGATGAAAACTGGAAAGCAAAGAGTCTTCTGCTTGAGAGAGGTAAAAAAGGAGAGGCGGACACGGGGAGAAACATCGCTGCGGATTATATGAACTTGCCGATGCCTCAAAGGTCGAGCAGAAAAAAAAGTGTCTGTTGTAGTGAACAACGTGGCTAATATGGAACTCTGTATGGAAACACTTAAGGAGTCCCATGAATGGTTTAAGATGCAGGGCATTTGGAGGTGCACCGGGCGCTGGGCACACTCCCGCCGTGGCTGCAGCGCGTCATGTTCTGGCACATTTTAATAAGGGGCACAAAGCCAAAACTGGGCTAAAACAGAAGCAGGTCCTGATAGAAGTTTTACTGAGCTGCGGTCCGCTGAGGCCCCCCCCCCGCCGCGATTGGTCGATTTTTGGTGACAATTGCTGTGTTTTGGTCGACCAACAATTTCTTTGGTTGATTACAGCCCTAGTATTGTAACTGTGCTGTATTGTTCTGTACTATATTTTACCATACTGTATCTTCCCTCAATGGATCATTTTAAATAATCATAGCTTACCATTCCAATATACTTAATTGTACTCCATCTCAGTAAAGCGTGTTTTGTTACATCTCGTAACAAAGCCTGTGCAAAAATGCCTAAACCTGAAGTAGGGCTGAAATTACAGCCACAAAAGAGTATCATGATTAATTGAAGCTCTTACCTCAATAACAATTAATGAACGATTATTTTATGCTATGCTGGAAAAAAAATTTTTTTAAATATTGCTTGTTTTATTGTATTTCGTATTTCCAGTTTTCAGAAAATCAGATGGCCTTAAGTCCTGCCTCAGCACAGCCTCTCTGTCTGTGAGAAGGTTGATGTGAAGTTTGGTAGAGATGACATGCTGTATGGTGAATGAGAACATCCTACAGTTGCCACAATTCTGCCCCCGGGCTAAAAGAACAAAGCTAATGCAGCCCTCATGGTAAAAAAGTTGCCCTTCCCTAGTCTAAGGTTATGTACCACATTGTGACCTTATTTAAGGATATGTAACAATTAAAGACTTGAACTGAACCGACTTGTTTGGCAAAATATAATTTAGATATATGAATAATATTTTCCTCATCAATACCTTCTGCTCACTTCAATGTGCAAATAAAGACACTGGGAGAGGCAGCCAGTACAAACAAACAAACAAAGGGATCAAGGAAGTTAACATTGTAGAGAGCAAACAGAAGTGGTCCAGAGTGTGGAATATTTTACTCAAAATGGCACCAAGAGTGGAATGTGCAATGTCCTCCAATGCATGGTATTAATTCTCTCATTTCATGCCATATACAAGCATGTTTTAACTGCTTTAGCACTGGAGGGGTCCCCCGTGTCAAAATGTTTTGGTATCATTAACACAACTTTCAATGCATTTTCATTTCAAAAATGGTTATATGCAGTCTGGTTCAAACTGAAGGAATTTGTCTGTACAGGGCAACACAGAGAGAAGTCACTGCTATCTCTGTTTTTGAATGACAGTTTATCTGACTCTACTTGAAATGTCCTGGTGCAGGGACACCTCAAGTCTTTCTGTCAAGAGATTTGAAAATCAAGTTTTAAATTCTTTGGCCAACTCTGTCTGACACCAGTCTAGCTTTGTCGGGAAGTATTTTCTTTGCCCAAAGGACCGGTTGAGAATACGGATAGTAGATAGCTATTCAAAGCTGATGGGCCATTTGGCAAGTCTGGTACAGTATAAGTGGTCGAGTATATTATTCAGTATATGATGGGCTCTGCTGGGCCTTATCCATCAGTGGATGCCAGATGTTTCTCTCCATAATGGTGATTTCAAGCAGAGTCTTTGTTTAAAGGTGAAAAAGTGATTGACACCTGCAGATGATTTTTTTTCTTGTGAGATTCTTCATAGAAATATGATTGAAAGGGTTGTATCAGATCATCTCAGTCAGTTATCAAACAGCTGCTTTTATATCATGATAAAGAGCAATATGGTGTTGTTGTTGTTGTATACACACAATTACACATGAATAGACATAGGTATATCAGAGACAATACATTTGTCTATTAGTGGAGACGGATAGATGTCATTGCATAGATGCTCACTGGTACTTCCCATCTGTAATGTGTCCCTCTAAAGTAAAGTTTGTTCATCACTTTGCAAATATGTTTGCAGGGAAACACAGTTTTGAAACCAAAAAAGGTCAATTTGCAAATTTATTGCAAAGCAAGCACTGAACTTATTCAAAAGCATGTTTTTGAGCTTTCTTATTAATTTCTGTGTGCTTTTGCTGTGTAATACTATGATTTTATGATTAAATCTTGAGCAGGCTGAATGACACAAGTATAATACACACTAAAGTACTGAGCACACAGAACAGCTAAAACATGATTCTTTTTCTGAACTTTACGTTTAGTGCAGTGGTTCCCAATCTGCTTTTTGATAATGCACTCCTGCCTGCCATTGTAGTTCTTCAGATCTTATGTCGTTGTATCACACACCCTGACTTTTGATTTGTCACAAAAATAATTCAAGAATTTGATGAATTAATACTGTAATTTTGTTGGATGTAGGAGATTATGTTCTCTTAAAGGCTTTATGAGAAATAATTTTAGAAATTCCAGTTGATCAAATATTAAGACGTATTGATTACTTCTGTGTAGTGATTTTAAGGTATTTAAAGGTTCTCAATGCCTACCTGGACTTGGCTCAAAGCTCACAAGTGTGCACCACCATTCCATTTGAAAACTTCTGGTCTAGATTAAAACTTCGTTTGGATGATTGTATTGCAAGGTCACATCTAAACTCCCACTCCTGATGTCTGGCATGATTGCTTCTTATTCATCCCTTTACAAATAGATTTTCACTAACCTATAACTTTTGACATTTCTAATCAGCTTAACAAACTAAAATCCAAAGTTCCAGATGTACTTTAAAATATTTCTCTTGCCTCAGGCACTGCCAAAGAGGGAACATCATCTTTTTAATATAGAAAAAGTTTTAATTGGTGCATCAAAGATCACTGGGGCTTGTTTCTTTTTAGGGCTTACATAATAACCACAACACAAAAGCAGACAGAATGGATTTTACGTTCAAATACGAAACTCGATTGCTCTGTGGAAATCACTGTTGACATTCTTGCCCCCAAATGCTTGTTTTCTAGATTAAGCCTTTTTTTAGAGAATGTTTTCCTACTTGAGCTGAATTACAATCGCTGCGAGACGCTCTTTGTGTGCATAAGTGTGTATGTCTGTGTTAGGGCTAAGCTGTCTTTGAGTCCCAGTTTGACACAATGCTGGCAGAAGCTATTCTAATTAGGGTTGTGATATGCATGTTTATGTTTGTGCCTGTTTTCTTTCCCCAACTCCAGCCTCTATGTTTGTGTGTCTAGTGTGTGTATTTGTGTGCTTGTAAATGGGTAACACTTGCTGGTGTGTGTTTGTGATAATACGGTTGTCTGAATTTGCTCATCCCCCAAAAGACCACTCTGTGTAAACTGACCTAATATAACAAATCATGGAATTAGTCTTTTTAATTGGTATTGTTTGATGTGATGAGGACCATGTGTTTCAATTACCCTCCTCATTTTCCAATTATGCACAGTGCATTGTTCCCTATCGGGACCGTCACAGCAATGCACAGATAGATATATAGAAGTCAGTCTAGTGCTGTCAGTGCATCGAAGAACAGCCAACCCACAGCTACTCCATAATGAAGAGGAGGGGTCTCAATAGGAGGAGTTTTAGCATTCATTCATCATATTGTTAGCTGATCACCTTTGAACACCAAAATAAGAAGGGGGTTTTAAATATTCAGAGGAATATACTCCATGTATCTTACTTTTGTGAAGATACAGATTGCGTATGTATGGTTTTTATTAATTAGACTGGCTTTATGAAGATAAACCATGTGGTCCGCAGTCACACTGAGTGTTATATATCAAAGGTTGGGTATTCTACACTGGCTGACAAGGGCAGACAGCCTACAATGGCTCCATGTAGCTAACACTAAGCAAAGTCCAAACCAACTGAATCGCAGCACAGGGAGTCAAAACTAACAAAAAGAAGTCACCAGCAGGAGCTTTGATATTAAGGTGAAAATCACAACCACAGTTAAAATGAACTTTATTTCATAAGTAAGGATTGATGCATTGTATGATGATTTACTTTCCACCTCAAACCCACAACCCACTGGAACTCAAATTTTACTGATATCTGTTTGATACTCGCCCCACTTTCTAATGATTGGACTCTTCATTGAAACCACTCTCAATAATCCAAAAGTATTTGATGTAAAGACTAGAAAAGCACTCGGAGAGCGCAGACCTCCGCCAGCGCCACAGTCCTCACCCATATTGTGATTTTCACCATAAATATTATTCCTACCTTTATTTCATCTAAATATTTAGATTCCTTGACCATGAAAACATTAGCAATTTGATTCATCATGATATCTATTTTAGTTCAGTAGTTATATAGAAAAATCACATTTTTTTGTAATGGCGGATCCAGATGGTGATCAGGATCACTCCCAAAATCTGATCATTTGTTCCTTGTCCCAATCCGGGCATTTCCTGAAAATTACATCGAAATCCATCCATAACTTTTTTGAGTTATCTTGCGAACAGAGAAACAAACAAACTAACTAACTAACAATAACATAACCTCCTGGCAGAGGTAATGAGACAGGAATACATTTATAATGTAACCTAGCAGTCGCCAACTTTTATTTACCCATTTCCTGTTGGGAGTGGGGGATATATAAAACATATTGTGCAGAGTAGGACTCACCGTTAACACAGGATTACAGAGAGCCATGGACTTGTTTCCAAATCCCAAAATAAAGAGAAATTCATGAGCACTTGAGTTTTACCAGCTGCTTAAGTTGACTGATATTCATCCCTTGACATGAGAACTAATTAAACTGCAACAAATTTTGAGCACAGATGGTAATGCAGCAGAAAAAGTGTATATGTTGTTGATGGTTTGTGTTTTATCCATCAGTCATCAGTCTGAGCTGATTTGATTTTTGTATCGATTATTGATATGTATTTCATTAGTCCCTATCTTTGAATAAATGGTCCATGGTCCGGTTCTTGTCTGAAATACAGCATTACATTTTTTTTCGTTATATAACCAGCTGAAACTTCTCAAAGGAACTCTAGTTAAACTTTAAAAATGAACACAGTGTGGGATAATGTAATTGATTCTCACTTAGAATTCACACAGTGTAATATAATTTGCATAAATTTCTATTAAAACTTTTAGTATTGGATCATTCTTAAAGATAACCCGTACAGTCCAGGATAAGTGACTTAATTACTCTGTGGGATGCTCCCTGCAGTACCTCAGCGTGGGATGTTTAAAATTTTACAGAATCTGAAATGATTTCACGCTTAATGCAGCACCCCTACTGTAGCCAAATTCACAGCACCTGGCTGTGCACACCTGTGAATCACCCCTGGCTACCAATTATTGACGAGCTACATCCCACATTCCTGTCACTCACATCCGCCATCGGCTTACACAACACACCCGATCATTACTCATCACTCCTCGAATCTGAAGACAGACTGGAAAGCAGGAAACTCGCCAGTGAACTTGAAAATACAGAAAAATAAGATTTGGGAGATTTTATAACTTCAGTCATGTTTCATTTATGTGACTGTGTAGGAGTGTTAGGGGATGAGTCATAATCTGTGTAACTAGGCAAAGTGAGCGTGTGTGTCAGAGAAAAGAAGCTCTGTGTCATCGAGACATTGGTGACCTGAAGGAAATCCTAATGAAAATGCCCGCATAATAAGACATTTTCAAATTCTCAAGGCTGCGCATCTGAAAACACCCACAGCAGGAACTTGGATTCAATTTCTGTTGGATAGAGAAGAGTACAGACATGGCCACACTCAAGCAATAGATACAGTAGGATTCATTTTACCCCAAAATAAAAGGATCAGAGTAAGAACTGGATTACATGTACTTTTACCTGCTCTGTGAATTATTTTGGGTGTTTTGGGTTATACTAATTTATAAAGAAAAAGGGGAACCAGTAGCATTTGTAGCTTTTATATTAGGTAATTTAAATAAAAGAAATTACAATGAAGGTATTATTCAGTATTTTTGATTATTTAAAGTAGGGCTGTCCCCTTTCCCAACAAATCAAACTCCAATAACGTCAAGATATTTTGTTATTTGAATGTATGCCTCCCAGGTTCTATGCGACATAACATGTGACATAACAAAGGCATGCATATGAAGGAGGGAATGTGAAGCATATTGTACAACTAAACTAGAAAAGCACTCAGAAAGCGCAAACCTCCACCAAGCAGTTCACTTCCACCCATAAATTGTGATTTCCACCCAACATAGTCCTGTATTTATTTTATATGCACATTGTGGAATTAAAAATAGATTCTTGACAATGAGACACAGTTGGCTTTTAGGGCACCAGTCTGTTTGTAAATCATCACTTTTTGTATTATCTATGTTCTCCTCTATGTCCAAACTTAAAAAACATGGAATTTATGTTACACTGGGACTAATATATGAGCATATGCCGGCATTGGTTGTCTTATTTAGTTGTATTAGCAGCACATTCATTCAGCCTGATGTTCAGCAGATCAGTGATTAATGACACACTGGAGGCAAAATTGATATACACCCAATAAAAAGCAGCTCCAATCAGAAGAGATTGACCTATCCTGACTATAATCTCACATTGACATTGACAAGTGAGGTGATAATTTATTTTAAAAGAGCTATGACAAACAAGGGCAACATATCAGAGCCTGTACTGAGCTCAATCCTTAACAGTAATGAGATGATAAAAAGCCTGAGCAGAAAGGCAGAAGTTTGAATATTTATGCTGCTTTACAAGACCATTTCTCAAGATTCAGAGCACATCATTATATTTACTTAATGTCAGGATGTTCTCTGGCTCTAATTATGAGCTATGAGAAGGGCATCAATAAGCAGCCCTTTACTCTTTACAGGAATACTTTGGTCATGATGTGTTTGTGTGCTCAGTGATGGCTTGTCAAGTCTTCATGATGCAGACCTATAACAGCAGAGAGAGAGAGTTTGAAAAGTGAGTCAAACTAGAGGACAGAGAGGAAAATTCTATTCAAACCTCAAACTTTTATCTCTCAGATGGCCTGAACCTGAAGGCTGACTGGCTTATATGGAGAATTTGGTGTTTAGTTTGTGATTAGATGTGTTGCTTATCTTCACTGTGCCTTTTTTATGAAAGTGTATATTTTTCGACTTCAAGGTCCCGTGTCCTACAAAGTCTTTTTTTTTCATGCTCAGGGTGCAGGGGTGGACAGGAACAAAGTAGATTTACTTGAGTACTGTACTTAACTGCATTTTTTGAGTATCTGTACTTTACTAGAGGTTTTTTTTTGAAACTTATGACTTTTACTTCACTACATTTAAAAGACAAATATTCTACTTTTAACTCCACTACATTTCTATAAATGGCCTCGTTACTCGTTACTTTTAGGTACAGGGATGAAGTCAGCGGATGAAATTTATTTTCTGTTCTAAAATGTGATTTGTTCAAGTGGTGTTATCTATACTTCGTGCATCCTGTTCCACACTCCAGTCCAGTTGATGGCGGTAGTACACTTTTGAGTTGGTTTGCCAACCGCCATTAAACAACAAAGAAGAAGAAGAAGATGCGTTACTGCCATCGGGCAGGTAAAGGTTAAGCTAGCTAACGTTAGTGGTTACGGTTCGTTTTGGCAGTAATGATGGCTACAATGGCAGATAAAGATGACAATTCCACACCAGAGCACCCATGGCCATATCTGAAGGGGGGGGAGTTAAATAAAAAAAAAAGATAATGGCAATGTTTGTCCTTTTGTTGATTCATTAGTGTTTCAATATGCATTTTCATGGGCTTTGTAGCGTATTTTCAAACTCTTTATTCCACATGATCTATAAGCAGGTCAGTGCATTCTGTAGATTGTTTCAGTTATTACCTTCTGTAAGGTCAACGGGAAAATGTACTTTTAATACTTGAGTATTTTCAAAAGCAGGTACTCCAGTACTTTAGCTTAAGTAAAAATTTGACTGAGCAACTTTCACTTGTATTGGAGTAGTATTTGAACATGAGTATCTATACTTTGACTTGAGTACTGGCATTGAGTACTTTGTCCACCACTGTCAGGGTGTGCCCTGAGCATGCGAAGACAGGAGATGGCTATTCAAACCGTGGAATTGACTTTGGGCCATATTGGCTAACCATAGTACATCTAACAATTATGTCAGGTTGTTACAATCCACAACAGAAGAGATTCAGGTGTCTGCTTCAAGCATACATTTATGTTCATGGAGAGTTGTTTGGTTTCTTTTCTTCTTGATGCTTATCCAGTTGAGCACTTAGCAAGGCTATCCACAATCTGACACCTGATATGATTAGGTTTATAAAAGCTATATCAGTTAAAAATCTGACCAAATTCAACCCTCAATGCACTGCTTTTTAGTTTAGTTTACTTTTTTGTTTGGTTCAGAATGTTTTCTCAGCAAACCAACCTGCAGTGCACTTGGGAGCAAATTGAGAACCATTTTTCAAGTGGACCAGAGTTTAGTTCTTTGTTCCCCAGAGTTTGTTTGAGCATTTACACCACACCAAATCAAACAAAGTATACACCAAAGTGAATCACATGTTTGTTTAATCCCCACCAAATACGCTAGATGTGAAAGCAGCCTTGAAGCTGTCCAACACACCCTACAACACCACAATAGAAGATAACTTTGGTTGAATATGTAGATTACTTATCATCATCCTGCATGAGATTTTTTCTGTCCAGCTGGGGGCAAGAAGGACCTGTGACGTCAGATACAAAAGGTCAGCACGGCAGCTAATCAGCAGGGAAAGCTCTGAAACTACTGGCCTTACTTCCAGGATGTTCTTAGCTTATCTCAATATACACGCTGTGTGACCTTTCTACTTATTTCTTAGTCTGATTGTTTATAAAGTCAGAAAATACATGGGATTTGTGAACAAGATTGAAAAAGAAATAATTATTAGTCCAAACTATGGCTTCTGGAGGTTGAAGTCAGCATTAAGTGCAACTTCCCTTTGCATTTGACATATCTTAAACTCTTCTTAAGCTTTCTTTGAGGTAATCTGCCAATGGGCTTCTGTCAGCACTTTCCAGAGTTCTGTGGATCTTAGCCATGTCTGTCTCTGTCAGTGTGATCTCATACTGCTGCCATGATATTGAGGCCTGGACTTTGTGACAGCCTGTCTGGGTTTATAGTCTGTTTTTCTCTGTAAATACGATTTAATTTCATTAGTGGTGTGCCTGGGATTGCTGTTTTGCTGGTAAATGAAACCATTTCCAATCAAGCACTCAAAACATAAATCAAATTGTGGTTGAAGACTTTTACTCAGTGCCCTTACATCTTCTTGAATAGAAATAAACTTCCCTGAATGGTTTTATCCTTGAATGGCAATGAGAGTGTATTAAAGGCATTGCTTCTAATGCCTCCAGTTGACCCTGAATGCACCCTGGCAAAAGTATTTAAACTGAATGTTTAAAATGTATTATGACCTCTAGTAAATGTCCGTCTTTATGCAGAAGAATTCTGAAATTTATAACCTCTGTAATAAAACATTGCTCCTAGCATTCCTGAATAAAATGACCAATCCATTCCCTCTTTTCCCTACACTCAGCAAATAGCTCGTTTAAAGCCTCCTCTAATATATGCATTTATGCCGCGGGAAAAGCTGTGAAGTCAGGGTGCAGACTCTTTTTATCTCATTTTCACCATCTGTTCTGGAGGTTATAATCCAGAGTCATGGTGTTTAACCTGCATGAACATTGAACTGTGCACCGTATGGCTCCCACAAACATAAACTTGATGATGGCTCATGACGTTTCGTCTTTACGACCTACTGACGCCTCTCTGCTTCCCCATGTGCCCCTTTTTTTTAGGCCATCCACTCTGTCGCCTGGCATCATGAGGGCAAGCAGTTCATTTGCAGTCACTCAGACGGGACTCTAACCATATGGAACGTCAGAGGGCAGGGCAAGCCCATACAGACAATCACCCCACACGGTAAGTTGGCACAGACATGCATGCATCATACAGCTCTGTATGATCGAAGCTTGGAAGGATTCTCATACAGTGTGTGAAATTTTTGAAACTTGTGCAAAGGAAATACCTCAGTGTCTAGACAGCTAGAGGACTTAATAGCATATGTGGCAGTGTGGAGGGATTTCAGACAAACTGATGTAAAATGACCTTTCTAACAGTAATTATATGATTTCAGCATAATTAAATGCACAATATCTGGATGCTCTCAATCTAAACAGTGACAAATGATGACAAAGGGACAAATGTCAGCTTCAAACACCACTGCCTCATTCTCCTGATATGAATTCAGGGCTCAAATCAACAAAAACATCCTAAAATAAGGTGTATCAAATTTTAAATAAAAAGGGAAGAAAAACTTCTTGAAGCGCACCTCCTGGTTTATACCCCAGAACATACTGGAATCAATTCAAGTGTGAACCAGGTTGTCAGTAAAAACAGCTTTTCTTCTCAGTAAAATGGTGAATTCAGTAATGAAAACATGTTAGTTTTTGTGTAAATCCCCCTTTTGTATTGGTTTTTGTGTTGGAAAAAGCCCTTATTTCCAGGTTTAGGTAGGTCTCCTCCTCTCATCTAGCAGCAGCTGTGATAGGCACCAGCCTCCCTGCAACTCCGAAAGCAGCATCAGTTAGAAAAGCACTCGGCCTCCGCCAAGGAGGTTATGTTTTTGGGAGAGTTTGTTTGTCCGTCTGCCTGCCTGTCTGTCTGTCTCTCCGTTCGTCCGTCTGTCTGTGAACAAAATAACTCAAAAAGTAATGGATGGATTTTGATGAAATTTTCTGGAAATGTTTAGCATGGGTAAAGGAAGAACTGATTCGATTTTGGTGTTGATCCGGATCAGCGTCTGGCCGCCATGATGAAAAATGTGATTTTTGTGAATAACTACTGAACTAAAATAGATATCATAATGAATCCAATTGCTAATGGTATGTTACCATGGTCAAGGAATCTAAATATTTCAATTAAATAAAGGTAGGACTAATATTTATGGTGAAAATCACAATATGGGTGAGGACTGTGGCACTGGCGGAGGTCCGCGCTCTCCGAGTGCTTTTCTAGTGATATCTATTTTAGTTAAGTAGTTATTCCCAAAAATCACATTTTTCGTCATGGCAGATCCAGACGCTAGATCAACACCAAAATCGAATCAGTTCTTCCTTTTCCCATGCTGAACATTTCCTGAAAATATCATCAAAATCCATCTAAGACTTTTTGAGTTATTTTGTTCACGGACAGACAGACGAACTCTCCCGAAAACATAACCTCCTTGGCGGAGGTAATAATGGATGGATGGGTGCTCTTGTCAAAGCCCGTTAAATTATCCAAATAAAAAAAGTTAGAAACCTTAAATGTATGTGTGTGTGTGCGTATATATATATAGATATAGATATAGATATAGATATAGATATAGATATATAGATATATATACATACATATATATATATATATATATATATATATATATATACATATATATATATATATATATATATATATATATATATATATATAGATATATATAGATATATGCTATGTATGGCAATGTTATTGTTATCACAACATGTCTGAAAATGCTGCTGACAGTGATCAAGCCAGTTGCTCAGTGTTTGTGTGCTGTTGTCACCACAACCTGCTTTTTCACTCAATGCTTGCTCAAGGGTTCAATCTGATTGGTCTGGTTTGATAAAATGGCATTCTTGAGGTGTTGTTCAAACTTTCGTAACAATTTTACTGCCGTATCATCCTCTACACCCACTTAAACAACCCATCCCTCAGGACTCTCCCTAAACACGTCTCCCTCTTTGCCCCCTCAATCCAGGATTATTGTCAGTTCAATTAAGTCCTGCCTCTGTTTATTTGACTTTGTGTCTGCACGTGCCAACATGCTGCTGCTTTCCTGTGTATTTCCAGCAGAGGTGTGTGTCTGCTCTTTTGAAGATGCATTTTTAATCCACACCAAACACTCCTCGAAACACCTACTTCCTCTGCCCCACGCAGCCGCTCTTTGACAGTTCACCAGATGAAACAGCCAATATGCCCGAGCAGCAAATGGACGGAGAGGAGAAAGTAAGAGAGTCAGGGAAGGGAACAAAGCAGAGGAATGAAATGAAAGAAGAAAGAGAACTTCTAACCCGTTTTCAGGCTGGGTTTGTGTATTGGGGATTTCACCACGCAGGCTTTTAATTAGTTGTTTCTCCCACTGCTGTAAATGTAATTAGTTTGGTATTTAATAGGCAATTATGGAAATTCCTTTGACAAGTTAGAGTAAGGCTTATAAGCCCTTTTTTAATTGTCTTTTCTAGATATCTGTTATTTGGATGTAGTTATTAAAAGTTGTTCTGTATGGCCCAGACGGTTATATAACCCGTCTTTAGAATCAGTGTGGCTTTTAAGTAACATTCAACCCCTTTATGTGCCTTCTTATTCAGAAATATGTCCTGAAATCCATCACAACATATGATCCCTTACAAATTACAAATAATCTTTTGGGTAGTTATCCAAGTGAAAAAAGTATTAAAGCAGGAATATGTTTCGCTATTATTAATACCACACATTATTCAAAATTGTAAACTTAAAAAAGAAAGTTGTAATATTTAATATTTTCAGTCAAATTTCATACCTATAGTGATGCCTGCACCCCTGTTAACATTTTTAAAGGTACTTTGACAAATGTAGAGGGGCACTTTGGGGAAAGGGGCAGAACTCAAAGTTGTTCAGTCACAAATCACTCTGTTATGTTGCTTTTAGTTATTCCCATTCATGGTTGGTAGGTTTAGAAAATTCGCCGAACACTAAACAAAAACACAAGGCATTCAAGTGGAGGCTAATTTCCAACCACTGAGCGGATGTCAATTAAGCAAAACAACTGACTCTCTGAAGACACAGTGTTCAGTATTCTCGCTGTGTTGTCGTTGGGCCCCCTGTGTGGTCCTGGCCAAACAAACCTGGACCTGAGAGCGGTAAAAAACATTTTTAGCAGTCTCAATCAAAAGGGCAGGTACGCATTATTCTCACTCATTTAACACGTGTACTGAATTTAATTTTCCTTTACAGGAGCTGAAGGGTATGAAGACATAATTTCTGCAAATCATCCATCGTTGTTGCATAGTCTTTGCATGCCTGTGCCCCTGCATTCGTCTGTCTCCTCTCTGATGAATATGCTTTTGTTATTGTCTGGCAACTGTTCATAGCAGCATTTTAAGTGCACCTTCTGGGGAGGAAAAAAAATTAGATGACAGGAGAAGCAAGACAAAAGCAGGCACAGGGAAGAGAGAGAAAGAGGGAGGAGAGGGTGAACTGGCAAACTAAAGAAACTTCTGCTTTTGTTCTATTTTTAGGAAAACAGCCCAAGGACGGGAAGAAGCCAGAGCCTTGTAAACCCATTCTGAAAGTGGAGTACAAAACCACAAGAAATGGGTAACATCTCTTTCCTACCACTTATGTATGCATGCATTTAAGGCCTAGAATAGCTCAATTATAGACAGCAATGGTTAATGGCACATCAAGGTAATGTCGATGATTTAAAGCTGCAATATAATGTTCCTTGGCAAAAGATGCCACTGTTTTTTTAATAATTGTTTTTAATCCATTCTCAATTAAATTTTTTAAATAATTAAATTAAGATAGCTTGACACTCTTTGTACCATCCCAATAGAAATATAATGTAACAGATTGCAGAAGATGCTGATGATGAGGTCTGATGATCAGTTGTCAACACAAATTTGATGGTTATATTGGTTATTGTTGTTTACTTTATTACTTTTATGCTCAGAATTACCACCATGTTTGCAGTGTACACCTGTTTTGTTTTAAACTTTACCAAAAAGAGTCTTGTCGTTAATGATTGTCTTCCAATTTGAAGGTATTAAAAAGTTAAAGTCTGTCTGTTTCATGACTAGCTACACTCACTGCAGCTTTAACAAAACAACCTTAATCACTATTTTATGATAGTTTGTTAAAACTTTCTTTCCAAGTATTTCTGTGTTTTTTTCCGTCCTGATTTAGCTCAGTAAATGTGACAATAGTTGTGGTTCTTGCATATTAATCCAGAATTGCTGCCAAATCAGTCTTCATCTTAATGAAAGTTTTGTCTCTGCCCTTTTCTTTTGAAGGATTTATGCAGACAAATGTGAAATGAATAATGTTTGTCTGGTGTCATTAATATTACAAATTCAAGAATAAATTAATCATTCCACAAAGTGAGATATTTATCTTGGTCTTTTAATTCTTTCTGCAGACATGAATCATTCAACATCATACACATAAACACAGACTGAGTAAGGAAAGAGTACTGGAATACTTTACTCAAGTAAAACTAATATTACTTTGATAAAAAAAACATTTTTCAATACTCAAGATATTGAGTACACTGCTCTGTGAAGGCAAAGTAGTTACAGTAATGAAAGTACATTCAGTGAGTAACTTTTAACTTTAGAAGAGTGAAAAGAACAAATCACCTCAGACCATTTTAGGAAGATTGAACAAAATCCTTCAGGTGTGAAGTAACGAGAGGAGATGAGAACTCTTTGTCCAGAACTCATCCTGCCTTCCCTTTAATCCTGTTAAAGTTATACTGTTAGTTACACGGTTATTTTGTAAGTAATATGTAGAAAGATAGCCACTAATCTCTACTCTCATGCGTTCTTGTGTTGCAGGGAACCCTTCATTATCCTGTCTGGTGGTCTGTCCTACGACACGGTGGGCCGGCGGCCATGTTTGACAGTAATGCATGGGAAGAGTACTGCGGTCCTGGAGATGGACTACCCCATCGTAGACTTCCTTACACTTTGTGAGACACCTTACCCCAATGGTAAGTTTGTTCCTGTGTGCTTAACATCATCTTGTCCTGATTTTAGGATGATTTATACATGCACATATCTGTTTTTAATTATGCCAGCTCTTGTGTTTGTGTGTCTCTGTAATAAACATAAACTTTCCTGAGGGGAAGGGCTCCTTTTCCAGTCTCATTATCCCACACGCAGTTTTCATTTCATCTCTTTTTACTAAATCATCATCCATCTAAATTAAACTATTATCTTGTGCCCTGCACTGAGGTGTAAACAGCTTAAACAGAAGTGTGGAGATTGAATGTATGCAAATATAATCCTCCATGTAAACTCTGCTGGACTGTTATCTCACTCGTTTGGAGCGACAGGAAGGATTAGTGAGTTATGTAACAATGGTGACTTCATTTTGTCATGGCCAGTCCGATGGTGGCACCCATTGACTTCATTCTGTAATGGGCATTATTTACATTTTGGATTACACGGCATGTGTCGTACTGATAGTGTTTGCTGTATGTTTACATATATAGACGTGTTTTGTCTGTGGAGAGGCTGATAATCATGCATACAATACAGTGAGCGCTCCATTGTGCTTCGATTGAAATGAAAAGGATGAAAACTAACTTTTATAACTTTATTGCAAATGTTTTAGGTAACAGGCAATTAGCAGCTAACAAAAAGTAGATTTACTCATCTAGATACTGCCGCAATACTCTGCTTTTCTGCCTCAGAAGAACTTTTTTCTATGTAAACACACTAATAGATGTGATAATGTGTGAGTGGCAGGTAGTGTTAAATGTAGCAAGTAATATATAAATGAACAAAAGTATGTGCACATAGACAGAAGTAGTAAATAAACAATTGACTACACGTATTTTAAAATCAACAAAACTGTTTTGAAGCAGAAATAGGTTTTGGAATATTTGATCAAATTGGTTTTACAGAAATGTTCTACTGATAAAGAAGTGACTGGATATCAAAACAGGCAGATTTAGTATTAGCCAACCTGTTATATGTTTCTTAAGCTACATGTCGGATTTTTAATAACCAAGGGCAAGTACAAAAAAGTTAGACTTCATCCAGTAAAAATAAAGAACATACATATACTCAAAATTCTAGGGTAACTTTCTGCACTGAGTTTTTGAATTTTGGATCCAACTTGGTAAAGAGGAAAACTACTTAAAAAACGACTTTACTAAACTGCTGAACTACTTTAACTACTTCCATTTAAGAAAACAAATTACCTTATGTTGAGGTACCTGATAAATTGGAAATGATCTGCTTTATCTGCCTTTAATTACCGTAAAAGCCAGTAATTTATGACAATATTCAAAAAAAATTACTCACCCACGTCAAAATAATCCAAGTACCACAGGCAGCATATGTGAGCAACAGAAAGCATGTGGATCAAAGCCCCTCTAAACTAGAGTTGCCATTCTTTGTCTTTTTTTAGTGTATTTTGGGGCATTTTACAGCCTTTGTCTGATAGTGGAGAAGGAAAGACAGTGGATGTGGGCAGAAGTCAAACCCAGGCCCGGGCTTTTTGCTTTCCATTGCACCAAGCCATATGATTGGCCCTCAGTAGCATGTGATGGTTGTAGTAGGACCATAGATGTCGAGATATTATGTGTAAGGAGCCTCTTTTATTTAGCTTTATCTATATTCAATGGAAATAAGCTTGTAAATACGAGCACTCTGGAGGATCTAAGTGGCATAACTTTGACATGAGAATTTGCGTGGACAGTTTAACACTTGTCAAAATGTTTCAGCCTTGTTGTGTCTGAGAAGCTGCCACTCTATACAGCAATTGCTCTCTCAGTATTGCCTTGTGTGGGATGTATAACAGCATTCCCAGCCAAAAATCAAAAGGCATTAAGCCACTCTTGATGTATTCCTATTTTATTGGTAATTGAATAGTTAACTGAGGAAAGGAAAAGCCTTAAATTAAACCCCATTAACATACTTTTTGAGGGTCATATGCTTCACTTCTTGTGCTCTGGTGTCTATTTGTGAACAATTTGTTAAAAAAAAATCTTGTGTAAAAGTTTCCAGTAATTATATGGAACATTTATGTCGCTTTTATTTGAATGCAAGATCTCACATTCTCACAGTTTGAAAGTGTCGTCATCCACATACAGAGGTTTGCTTTGCTTTTTACACCTGAGCCTCCAGTGTTATTGAACCATCAGTATATCACTTTCTAATAAACCACGACATCACAGCTATGGCTTATTTTGCGAACTGATAACCGTACATTCATTGTGACACTGAAGCCTTGCAGACTAACTCTGAAGGGTTATAAATACACTCACGAAAGATTTATATGTACATAGAAAAGCTTTTAAACATGTAGGCCTGGCTCTTTTAAGCATTGTGACAGGAAGAAGCATTGTTAAGAAATGTTTCACATGGCAGATGTCTATATCATGACCACTCTCCAAGGCTTCTCATTTAAGTTCATCCTTCCTTTTATCTACATAAAGAGTCTGATGAACTTGTGAAGATTTTCTTCTTTGCACCTTAAATTATAGATCCATGTTTAAAATCACTGTCTTCAACTTTACTCTTGTGCTGCCTTGGTGAGGAAATTCAGGTCTTGAAAAATGCTTCACAGATAAATCATTACAAAAAATCATGTTTGACTTCTTCTACTGCTGTCAAATGTAAAATATAAAAGAATCTTTAACAACCGAAACAATAAAAAAAATCTTTAAAAATGGTGAATAAATCCCCAGCCATATTGATTGGATGGAATCTTTTCACCATGTGAAGTAGTTCAGGTATCACAGGGGTCTTGGTCAAGAGAGAGAGAGTAAAATGAACAGAGGATGGAAATGTCGATTTGGTTCTGTGTTGTGAGCTGGTTGGTGTGGTGAAGATGGAGCGTAGACAGAGGATGAAGATTTCAATTTATCAGTCTTTGTTCCAACTCTTACCGATGGTCATGAGGGTTAATGACGGAAAGAATGACTCTGTGGATGCAAACAGTTACATTGAAACTTCTCAGGAGGGTGATAAGACCCCTTCACGTTGAAAGGAGTCAGTTGAGGTTCAAGCACCTTATTAGGATGCCTCCTGGTTCCTTGTGAAGGTCTTCTGGGCACATCCAACTGGGAGGAGACCCCAAGGTGGAGCTGGAGCCCACTAGAGCAGCCCTATTCAATTAGCAGCCCAAAAGCAACCCTCGAGTGGCCTGAAATCAAAGTGATTGGGACTCAGGTCTGGTGAGAAAAACAGAAAAAACTTTAAGGAACACTGTCAAGGTCTTACAAAATTCCCAACATTATTACAGACACTGAATGCAACGCTTTCTGAAAGGTTGCTGTTGATCAAGTTACTTTTAATGCTTCTTCAAATGTGACCAACAGAGGGTGTTTTTAATCTGCACTGTTTTATGTTCATATGCACCTTAATATGTGTTTGTATTTACCTGTCAAAATGTGTTGAATTTATCTGTTTGTGTGTTGCATTTAAAGAAACAGTGTTTCAGCAGAAGTTTAGTTTAAAGGAATACTCAGACGATTTTGGACCCACGCCCTTTCCCTATCATGACAAAGTGAGATAAGCTCAAAAATACCTTTTTTGTGCCTCTGGGTCCAGTGGCTGGCTCCCAGCTGTTAGCTTCGTAGGTAGCTTAGCTCAATGGCTGGAGGTCAATAGGAGTCAGAGCCGGACTGATGAAAGTGGACAAAATACTCCTTACAGTGGTCCAGGGGATGGCGTATTAGCACGTGAAGTAAATCCAAATGGTTATAAAACATTTTAAAAGACGTGTTTTCTTTTCAACCCGTTAAAATAATGTTTTGATACACACAGACCTGCGCATGCGCTAACAGTTGGGAGCCAGTCACTGGACGCAGAGACACAAAAAAGGTATTTTTGAGCTTGTCTCACTTTGTCAATGATAGGGGAGGGCGTGGGTCCAAAATCTTCGGAGTATTCCTTTAAGTACTGCTCTTTATTGAATTAATGCCCGTTTGGATGCAGCAATAAATTAGTAAACATCCAGTGTGTTTGCTGTCTATTTGTGTTTCTTTTACGTGGTTAAATTTGCACACTGTCTGCCAAAAATGTCCGGCCCAGCTCATGTCCTAAGTCTGAAAATCTGGCCCAACTGAATTTCTAATTGAATAGCCCTGCACTAGAGGGATAACATGTACATTTGAGCTGGGAACACTTTGATATTCTCCAGGAGGAGGTGGAAATGTTGCAGGGAGAGGGTGGTCTGGGTTGAACTGCTCGGCCTGCTGCATCTGTGGCCCAATCCCAGAGTAGGGATGCAGATTTACCTTGTACAAATAAGGGCAAAGTTTACAGTAACAACACTCTTAACCCTTTAACTACCAGCTCAGCTGTTTGGCAGAGGTCATCAATATATTCAGAGAAATGTAATGTTTAGAAAACAGAACAAATCAAAGCATTGTTTAATTCCATTAACACTTCAAGGAACAGGGAAACTACAACGATACCAAGAACCAGATATTTTCTTATTTTTCTTCTTTAAACATTTCCAAAGCTTACAGCTGATTACATGATGACTTAAAAATGCACACATTTTTGGGACAAAATCAATTAGAAAATGCAGAAATGTTTGCAAATAAAAGCAAAACCAACTTGAAATAGCTGATATTGAGTTTGACAAACTATGTTTTTGTGATGAATAGCAGATTATTTTTGAAATCATCATATCATTCCACACTTCATCTGAAAATGGACTGGGAGGAGGATCTGGGGATACATATTAGTGATGAAACATGGGAGGAAAGCCTTAGCAGACTTCGATCATGTTCCATTAACACTAGGCGTCAGTTAATTTATTTTAAAGTGATACACAGACTTCACTACTCTAAATCTAGACTCCACAGGATTTTTCCTTCTATTTCTCCTTTATGTGATGGTTGTAAGTCTGCTGAGGGCTCCTTGGCCCATCTTTTGAACGATAATTTTTGGTATGAGATATTGAACTGGTTTTCTGGAATATATGACTGTATCTTTAAACCTGACCCAGAGATAGCATTATTTTTTTTTTCTTCTTCACTTCAAAATCATAGTTTGTGGGTGCAGAGGACTATAATGTATGGAATGATAATTGCTAAGGAGTGATATTAAACCTCTGGAAGTCTGACACTTCACCTCAGTTCAAGACTTGGCTTACAGACCTCACCACTGTACTGCACATGGAGAAGATCCGATATGGAATGATGGGCAGTCATTATAAGTTCTCCAATATCTGGCAACCTTTTTTGGATTACCTCACTCAATTTAATCGCATTCCTGGACAGTGAGCTGTGTGTACTGCCTACCTTTTTGGTAAATCTTTGCTTTGAGATATATTGTGCTAGTGATGCAATGTAGCATAATGTTTTGAATTGTGAGCCCTGTTTTCATTTTATTTTATTATTTTTTAAAATTTCTTTCATTTAATTTTCCCCTTGTTGAAGTTTATGTTAAAAAACTGAAAATCTTGATAAAATATTGTTTGAAAAAATCATCATACCATTAAATGGTGAAATTAAGTATTTAAAATAATAATGATGTAATAATGACAATAGTTTTAACTTTTTAAACCTTTAGATTCCACACAAAGGAAATTTCAGTTCCTTTGGTTAGTTTCCAGTTTCCTCTGCATCCAGAAACATCAACAGAAACAAACAATGATGTGTCATTTATTCAGTATCCTGACTTTATTGACCTCCACCAAACAGTTGAGCTGGGAGTTAACGGGTTAAAGAAGATACAAAGAATAAAATAATGAGAGAACACCTAAGGGTAGTTGAATAAAGTATGACGTATTGCCACAAACACATAACATAATTTGATTGGAGTAAATTGGATCAATGTAGAACTGACAGTGACAAATGTTATGCTTTCTTTCATTTAAAAAATGAAAGTAATATGACTTGTTATGATGGAGAGATGTGCTGGAATCTGCAGTACGTTCCTCTCATCTGCAGCTTCTTCTCGTGTAATAACATAATCAATACCAAAGTATGAAGGTTGTTATGAGGGGAAATCATCTAAGGGTTAAATATGAGATTTAACTCCCAAATTAGACTGATACAAAAACTTAACTAGAGCAATAGTCCTCACAGTTGTAAATCACAGAGATTAATATATTTGGAGCGTTAAGTGTTCCTGCCTTCAAGTCTTCAGGGCACAGATATGTTAATAACATCTGCCACCGAAAATCTGAGGAATTCCTCCCCTGTGGTTTGTTTAATTTCAGGGGAGCTCTTGAGGAATAACATGAGTAAGAAAAGCGTTATGACGAACGACTTGTCTCGCTCCTTTTTCCACTGTGCAGATTTTCAGGAACCGTATGCTGTGGTGGTCCTTCTAGAAAAGGATTTAGTGGTGATCGACCTTGCACAAAATGGGTGAGTTTGACTCTGTTATGTTACCCTTTATCATCTTGGCTTCTTTTGTTTCTGAAGTTCGGGGCTAAAATGTCCCAGTTCATCTATTAGAGCTTATTATCTTACTCTTTATTCATGGCCTCGACTTTATATCAGAATATAACCTCCTTTAATAAATCTTATTCCTTGGTGAGTGTGTGCAGAATAATAATAATGCTCCCATAGTGGACAGGGAGTAATTCTATTTGGAGTGACTTTGCCTGTGCTCTCGTGTGAACAGTTACCCCATCTTCGAGAACCCCTATCCTCTGACGATCCATGAGTCTCCTGTGACCTGCTGCGAGTATTTTGCTGACTGCCCTGTGGACCTCATACCTGCACTTTACTCTGTTGGCTCGCGACAGAAACGACAGGGATACAGCAAAAAGGTAAAACAAATAAAGCTTCATATAGGGGTTTTGGTGGTAAATATGTGCATTTGATAGATGTTCTTGGAGTTAGAGAACAACAGTTTTCTCCAGGGATTGTAATATAGTATGTCTGAGAAAGAAAGAAGTAGGGATATAATTTGCAAGAGAAGAGGAGATGTTATTACTGGCCGAAAGGGTTAGACAGGAAGAGTGTTTTATTTTTAAGAGGATTGGTTTTTGTTTACATTGATAGATCCGGAAAAAATGGGCCAGCAGACACACATAGCATTGCCAAAAGATCTTTGAAGAATCTTTTCAATTTATGTTCTTTTAGCTTATAAATGTAGAGCTAATGTTGACAGCTTTAAAGATGAATGTCATGCACCCTCTCAGAAATCTTCTTTTCCTAAAAAAAGATGATGTGAATGGAGTAGCGCTGACTTATGCAGGGTACAAACTATAGTATAAACAAGATAATGATACTTTACATCGTGCCTTGGGTTTCTATCAACCATGGACTTGATTTATTTTTAATAGAAATAAAAAAGAAGAGAAGAAATTTGTCTCTGTAGAGGGTCGGTTGCAGCTCCTTTCCCTCCCCTCGGGAAACACTACGATCTGAGGGGGCAGGGACACTTTGGGAGGCTATGATAATAAGCTCTATGCTGATTGGCTACCCAAATGATGTCTAATTTGAGAGGGGAGGGGGATGTACATAATATCTGCCTGAAAACACATGTAGATGGAGGATGTATAGCTTTTACGTTTATAAACCCCTTGAAGTAAAAAGGTGTTTGAAGGGCCATTTTCTTAAAAGAAACATAAATCATTTCTCCATGAACTAAGAGTTTCGTAAAGGGTTTTTGTTCAGGTGCTCTCCAAGCCCTTACTAACAACATGAAAAGCAAAACGTGTTTTTCTAGGACAACAAACTGTCAGCAAAAATTTTAGAAGGTCATTTCACACATGAATATAATACGACATTCTATTATCATATAATTACGGTAGCCCTGAGGTGGCAGACATGACAACAAAAGCTAAGTAAACATAACAAAAGCAGCAGCAGCTTAACAAAAACTGACTCAAAGCTCTGAAGGCAAAAACAGAAGTTGAAGCAATGAAAAAAGCCTCCTCCTGTGTGGGCTTCAGCTTTTGTTTTATTGCTTCTACTTTGTGCTTTTGCTTCAGTTTTTGTTATGACGCTTTGACTTCTGTTCTTTTATGTCAATTTTTGTTTCTTATGCTTCACCTTCTATTGTCCTGTTTGACACTTGAGGGCCTCCATGCCAAATGATTCTTTGAGCACATGCCTAATCACAGATTAATGACATACAACAGTATAATTATGTCCTGAGGGTAGAATTTAGTCTCATGTTTTTCAGGATAGCAGTGCCATAAAAGAGCTTAATGCCTAAATTAGAAAAGTAATTATATCATACTTGCCATCTAACCTTTTTGTGATTCCAGTAAAGGACAAAACACACATATCTTTACACACCTTAGCAGCAAACTGCATGCAGGTCATTTATTTCAGTGTTGCTGAAGTATTTTTTTTCAAGTTCCTTTCCCATGGACTAAACACAATACTGCTCTCTCTCCACGTACCTTCACTCTCCCCTTATTCTTGTCTCTTTTTCCTGTATCATCCAAGACAGACCCCCTGCTCTTAAGGCCATTATGTATGCCCGTGTTCCTTTCTCTGTCGCCTTGTTCTAGCTTTCTGTCGGAAATGTCAGCATGTACTGACCCAAACTGGCTGCCTTAGCTGCTGCTCTTTTTTTTTGTCAAGTAAAGGCCTGGCTGAGCTGCAGGAGGGCATTCTCACATAAAGATCACCATGAGTCATCCCGGTGACCTTTGTATGTGTCAACGTGTTCAAAGCCAATACCACCCAAACACACACACTCATTGAGGTGCATAATGTATAATTGCAGACATGCAGAGACTCACACAAAGGATCCTTCCTGTTTCCCCTGCACACTCTCACTTGTGTACTTTAATCATCTCGTCTGTTACTAAAATCAATGTTGCTATTGACATCCCCTTCTTCTGCTCGACTCTAATGCACTGTGTGTTCTGCTGTCTGTCCAGGAATGGCCTATTAGTGGTGGAAACTGGGGTCAAGGCACGCAAAGCTACCCCGAGATCATCATCACTGGGTAAGACCATGCAGATTTCATTAGCATTAGCATTATCATCCTACTGCGACTCAATTACTCTCACCTTTTTCCCGCACAGACAGGTCACAAAAGCACATGAGCTTATCTTGACACCTTCACTGTAGCTCTTTGCATATTCCCACGGCGTGCACTTTGCTACATTTTGATGTTTATTATCCCACACTAAGCTGCCAGCAAGGGTAGAAGGGGCGTTTTTAACAGAACGCACGCACTGAACAATGTGACATTGAGGTATGGGTTTGGCAGCAGGAGGCTCTCGCTCCTCTTCTCTCCTTTCTTCCACTCTCCTCACCCCCCTCTGTGCGATATTACTATTCTGTCCAGGTTTCTCTCTCTTTCTAAGAGTGCCACAGCCGGCAAAATGTCTCTCTCCCCATTCCACTCAACTGAATTGGCAACAACACTGAAGAGTGAGGAAAAATGGCAACCAAATACAAGCTATTTTATGGCCATGACCTTGACAGTGAGATTTAATGTGAAGCTCTGTGCTTTAACCTGCTGCTTGGAAGAGTAAACTCATCACACATGAACCATGAAATCTGGTGTAGAAAACATTTTCACAGAAAAGGTTTATTGCATCCCATTTAGGCTCACCAGTGTGACCAGCATACCGGTATAAAATGCTGACACATGCACTGTCACTTGCTCAAGAGCAGCAGCCAACATCATCCACTGCAAAAACCTGGCTGCATTGAAAATCTGCGCCAGTTCACTTCCTGCCAAAGCCTCTGCTTCACTGCCTGTTGTGTTGGGACACAGTGACACAGACCAAGCTGTGGGGTTGTGCCAATTTTTCAACAACTTATTACCTCAAAATCCTGCATTCAAAGTAACCATATGTTCCTTTTACTCCTAAGAGTGTCCATTCAAAAGTTGAAGAGTAAAACAGTTTTAACAGGAATAACAGCCTTGGTTGCCTGTTCTCATTGCCATGAAATTATGGTAGCAGAGAGGGACAGCATTAGTTCACCCTCCAGCCTAAAGCTAAATATGGGCCAGTTATCGCATTTGATTCTAGAAAGCACTCGGGAACCTCTGTCAATGTAGCTCACATATTGCTGTTACATCTTTAAGCAATAGTTTCATGATAATGTTATCGTGATAATATGATTCTTTGACCCTGTAAACCCAGACCTAGCACTCAGAGTTACGTCGATATCATTAGTAGTTAGACAGTTATGAGCAAAAGTTGTTACCTAATGAGGGTTATCTGGATCACCACCAAAATCTAATCATTTATAAGTTGGGCTCTTACCAACAACTCCTGAAAATTTCAGCAAAACCCATCCAGTAGATTTTTTTGTGTAATATTGCTAACAAACAAACAAACAAACAAACAGGCAAACAAACATGCACTGGCAAACATATTGCCTCATTGGAGGAGGTAATATAATGTCAAAGGGGAAGAGATGAAAGAGGATCCTGTAAGATTATGCTAAATGTGAAAAGAGGGAGTAAGATGCTTGACAAACGAGAAGGAAAGAAGTCTGCTACCTGTCAAAAGTTATGCTCTGTTAGCTCAACAGAGGACTGTTTTTTGTCAAAAAGCTTTGATTTTTTTTTTACAAAAAAACACAATTAACATTTTTGGAGTCTTGGTTTGATTAAAAGTATTTCCAACCAAAGACCACATGACACATGCTGAATGTGGCAGCACAACTTGTGGGCTGGCAGTCTGTACCTCACAACTATCACAGCAAGCTGAGACTTCAACTACTGCATCATAACTAGCTGAAATGCTAACTTCACATACTTGACAGACTGATAATAGAAGAGCAACATAGCTGCCCAGAAACTGTACACTATGAAAGAAAATCAATTTGAAGTAGGCGGCTACACACGCAAATTAACACAGCTGTCTTTACCTTTTACTAGTAAGTAGCTAAATGTGTAGCTGATATTAGATTTTTCGATAACAGAAGGTAAATGTGGCAGCTTTTCAACAACATGTTACTATCATGAAAGCACAATTTACATATTATTTGCAACTGCAGACCCATTATGTAATGGCATGTTACAACAGAAAAGTAATCAGAGTACTCCAACGCACTGCACAATGCAGAATGAAGAAGTTCAAATAACACTAGGGTTTTTTCTTCCAAAAAGTTCAGTTTGGTGCTAAATGATTAAATAGGTATTTCATACGTATTTTTTTTTCTTTGTAGAAAAAATGCCAAAGTCACAGCTTTACATGTCTTGCCCAATGCAAGTATAATTGAATATTATTTTGGAGTCATTTTTTATATAGTCCAAGCCTAAATAAAAGCTGGGCTATTTGAGAGACAAATGGTAAGTTAACGCTCAGGCCATTGGTTAAAGTTATATAGTTAATTCCATAATGACAAATTTTTATTAATGTTTGGTTTGTTATGCTTCACACTAAAAGTCAATTTTGGAATTGGAAAAGGTTTTTTTGGTTTATAATTTACAAAAGAAAAACTATCTCATATTTCTGAGGGCATTCAAAGTTTGTGGTACAAGTTTTTTACCTTTAATTTCGATGATCAAACTTTAATTTGAAGTCCAAAAGTGAATTTAAAGTCAAAACATATTGAAATTATTATCCTTGTTCTTTTTGTCTGCTTTTCCTCTTCACTCTGTAGGCATGCTGATGGAACTGTGAAGTTCTGGGATGCCTCTGCAAGTAAGTTTAAACTTTACAAATGAGAAATGGAGGCAAGGGATGCAAATCTTTAAAGAACAACTTTTAGTTTTCACTAACAGACAACCTAATTATTTCGAGTTCAAAGCACGTCACTCCTCTTATTTCATATTGACTGACGCCTCTGGATTTCAACTGATCCCCCTCTGTTTTCCCCATTTTTTTCAGTAATGCTTCAGGTGCTTTATAAGCTGAAAACAGCCAAGGTGTTTGACAGAAACCGCTCCAAGGAAGAGAAGGGCAGCACCGAGGTGTCAGACGAAGACCCTTTTGCTATTCAGATCATGGCCTGGTGCCCTGAGAGCCGGATGCTTTGTGTGGCTGGGGTGTCGGCAAATGTTATCATCTACCGCTTCAGCAAGCTGGAAGTAACTACAGAGGTGGTGCAGGTGAGTTAAACTTTAAAATCTGGGTTAAATGTTAAAGAACACTTGGAACCGTGTGACAAACTCAAAATGTTGTCTTTGCCCTGAGCTCCAAAGTTTGGTAATAGATAAGTCCATATATTTGTATACTGTACTAGGATACAATTTAATCATATGTACTTACTTAAGCATTTTGTTGTGAGAAGACATACTTTCACAACACTTGTGAGACAAATACTGTACAAGTGGTGCACTTTTTACTCAACTGCACTTCTGGCTATTAGGAAGTAAAAAGACATTTATTTCTATACACTGAATTTACTAAATAACAGTGATTATACTATTATTCTTATGTGCATAGCACTTTTAAAATCATGGATTTATAATGTGCTTTAATAGACAGGAACAAACAAAGAAACAGCACTATAAATAAAGCAAATAAGGGCCTGACCAACAACAACAAAATATCAGATTTGAAGCAAATATCCCTTACAAGCATACCCGAACAGAATAATAAGTCCTAGAAAAATATGAGTCTGTTCATATGTCACAAGAATTCAGGCAATGCAAGAAAAACAGCAATGTTAAATGAGACCATGAGGACCAAGGATAAAACCATAAAAACAACAAAAAACTAGAAGGCAATAAACAGGAATAGAAGCAGAAGACAGCCAACAAAGCAGACAACAGGCATTGAAATCACTAAGACGACAAGAAAACAATAAAAAGAACGAAATGGCTTTAAAACCAAGTAAAAATTCTGAACAAATATAGCTAAAACATAAAAAGATCTATCAAGCCTACACAAACCAATAAAAAGGTTAAAAGCAAAACAAAAGATGAACAGATGAAACAGTAGGTAGGAAGTAAACCAATGCAGCATAAAATAAATGAAATAGGAATCGAAATATGGTTTAATTAGAGCATCAGTAGGTGAAAAGAAAATATTAAAAACCCAATTACTGAGGTTGCTTAAGATAATATGGAGCTGAAAGTGTGAGAGCAATGAATACAGTAAAACAGAAATGATATGATCACCTAAAAGCAAGCCTGTCAATCTGAGTTTTTAGAAGTGATTTAAATGAAGAGAAGTCACTGATGCTGCATACGGGGTTAAAGCTCAAAAACACTGCATCATTGGCACTGTCAAAACAGCTCTGCAAATCTTGTGAGAAATCCTCATGCAAGTCTGACAGCCAGTCCATACCAAATGTCCAAACTACTGACACAATAAGAGAGTATGACATGTCATATCATGTTCTCATGGCTGGACTGGTAATCAGTCACTCCAGCATAAACCCTGATGGTTGGCTGCACTGGGTGCAGGTATGATTTGTTATTGTTTTTGATTGCTAATAAGCCTTCATAGAGCACGGTCAGCAGCTCACGAGCTGTTGTCTTTCTACTGATGATATGACAGCTTAATCATGTCTGCTACAGGGCTCTCTTTAATGAGTCAGAATATGAAGCAGGGATGGGCACTTCAGACTCACTACAAACTACAAGATACACATTTTTTTAACATTTATACCTAATTAAACAAATAACACACAGCTGCTCCAAACTGACTATATTCAAAGTTCATGTATGATTTATTAAATCAAATAAATTTGGATTTCAAGCCAACTTAAGGTCATAAAATTCTTATATTTGCTGTTTGTTTAAATTTTCTAGCATTTTTCTTATTAATACAAACACATTTTGTGACACTTTCTATAAAAAAAAGATGTCAGACCACTGATTTCTTTCAAAGAACTAAATGTTTCTCAAACTATGGTTATTATGGATTATGGAAACATATGGATTTATACATTTACATGGTAGATATTTCCTGATTCCTCTTCCTGTTTACGACATATTGATACTTGAATTCTTGGGCGTGGGTACTTGTGGGTGTCACTGAATAAGAGGGAGGGCCGCATGTGGCTCAAGCTGCATGTTGTCCATCGCTAATCATGACTTTTGTTACACACACACACACATTTTTCTTTTGAACTGATGTTTCAGGTTGCACTTTTAACTTGCTTTTTCTGTAAAAAACCTGCTCATCTACAGTTTGTGTCGCAATCTGAAGTTGTTCTGTTCTTTTTGTGTGCAGTGTTTGAGAGAGCATTAGTCAATATAAGACTTTGTTCACAAAAGGCACGACTTCCTCAATAACAAGTCTTCATTGATTTGAATGTGTGCTTGTCTACCAAAGAGGCCAGACAAAAGTGGTTTGGGAACCACTGGTTTACTCTACCTTTCTACAGTCTTCCCATCAAAGCTCCAGTACTTCTACTAAAGTGATAGGAAACTTACTGACCTGATAACTCCTTTGATATTGAAGTAAATTTTACCAGGAGTACCTTTAATTTGACTGGAGCATGAAATAGTGTCTTTTCTTCAATTTTATCATGATTGTTTGTGTGAATTTATAAACAGAAACATGCTGTCAGAGATTTGCTTAGTCAAAAGCAATATGGTTGCCATGCCAACAGACGGAGCAGTGAACAAGCAAAGGCAGACTGTCATTATAATCTGCCTTGATAGCGACACAAGTGCGTATGGGGGTGTGATGGGAGTCAGTGTTTAATGGCATCGAGAGAAATGCTGTTTAATCTGTGCTTGCATGCTCAAAGCTTCTATCCAGAAAGAGAGAGAGTGCGTACATTCATGCTTAGTTTCTGGATCAATGGAGTGTTAAATTGTTAACCAGCAAGATCCTTCTTTTCTTTATTATTTTGGCCACGGTTTTCTTGCAAAACAGGCATCGCTGCTGTGTTGTTGTTCAAGACTTTCACTCGACAGAGAGCACTTGTCAATCAAAGTATGTGGGATGTGGTGTGATGTGTTTGTGAATTTCTCATTTTTCAGCTCATGCCCTTTATGTGTTCAGCACCATTTGTCCCAAGTGTTCAACTCTTCTGTTCAAACAAACAAACTTAGCTCAGATGAAAAGGCTTGAATTTACAAACCACAATTCTGAAGGACTTTAGACTTTGCGGAAACTACAAATGAAAACAGAATTCAGTCATTGGCAGATCCTTTTTTTAAGCTCATATTCCTTTTAGTAAAAGTAGACTCTGTAGGCAACATTTAAATGAAAAATGTAGAAGCACTCCATTAACTGACCCTGATTTCCTGAAGTGTTTCTGAGCTCTTGGTAAAAATTTCCATCACATGGTGAGTCTGGTTTTCAGTGCATTGCTACCTGGGGGATCAGAGGTCATGGGCATTCATTGTTGTTCTTTGGGTATAGCCCCTGACATTCAGAGCTTTCTCCCGATTTTATATGATGAACTGTAGATGGTCAAGTAGGGGTGGGCGATATGGCAAAACTATCAAATCACGGTTTTTTAAAAATAAAATCACGATCACAATTTTATCACAATTCTTTTTTACGTTGATTTTTCTAGACTAATTTGCATGTTTGACCATTATTTCCCTATGTTTAACATATAAAACATATAAAACCCTAAAACCAAAGAAACCTTCTGAACAGGTTTTAATTTAAATAGTGCAGTTTTTATAAAAATGTGCAATAAATGTCAACATAAAAGGTGCAACAATTTAAAACAAATGTTATCCAACTGCAATGTCTATAATCTGAGTGAATAACAGAGCTGCTTTAGAACAGATTTTTGTTCAGACATCTTCAATCTTTTATCTCCTTTTTTCTTTCCGTCATGGCTTCACGCTCCATAACCAAACAGGAGCTCCCACCATGCACTGCGCGTAATGTGCTACGATTAGCTAGTCGGGTGCGCGTCAAAGTCTCTGCGCCCACACAGAGGATCTGACGATCTTTCTGCTTTATGAGATCATCTCCACGTTATAATCCTTAATGATTTAATATCGTCATATCTCACACTCCTATGGTCAAGTCTCTTGTTCCCTCTCAAGTCCACTTTGAGGAACATTGTTCATAAATGACTGGACTATTTGCCAGAGCAATCCTTCACAAAGTGGAGAACACTGTGCCATCATTGACTGTGAACAGCTGAGCCATTCAGGAGTGCTCTTGTTCCAAATTATAGTGCGATCACCTGTAATAATAACCCTCTTATTTACCTTTGGAATGTTCCAGGTGTGTCTGGAGCATTTCAAATCTCCTCTCATTTTGTCACCCTGTCCCAGCTGTTTTTGAAAAGCTTGTTTCAGGCATAAAATTGAGATTGTGTGAATATTAAAGAGAAATGATTGGTTCATTAGTATTGAATTTAAAGCTCTAGACTTAGATTCTACTTGTATTTGTGTTAAATTCAACTGATCAGGAGGGTGAAATGGTTTTCAAATCACTGGACTGCTGTATTCACATTCAAAATGTTCTAACTCTTTCATAATCAGGGTGTGCAGCTTTTGATTTTAATGCCTTGTTTTCAAGCAGGACTGCGGTTCAAATCAGCCTAAATTGGAGTCATTTTCCATCATCTGGGGGGAGGGAGATTTGGATGTGGATCAGGACTAGATTTGCTGTTGTAGCGGGCTGTAATTAGGCAAGCGGCCTCACCGTAACCTCAGAGAAGTGAAGGTAGAAGAGAGCCAGGATGAGAGCGCGGAGAAGGGTACTGATCACTCCTCACTACTGCATGTCAGAGGGGCTAATGAGACTGACAGAATGCAAAAGAGAGGCACTGATGATCATTGTGTGTGCGTGTCAGAAAGAATTAAGGTGGTGTGTGTTTGTGTGTGAATGTGCAGAGGCGGAGGTTGCAGAGAGGCAGCCTGAAGGAGGACTTAGAAGGAATGCAATATTCCAGTATTGAAGGACCTTTTTGACTCTCAGTCTGCCTACACACGCACACACACACAGACACACACACAGAAACACAAACAGATCTTTATGATCTGTGGTTTTGTGTGTGTGTTGATGTCACCCATGGTCATACGCCTCATTCTTATCCTCAGAGGAGTTCATGCCGAGGTGTTGTTTACAAAAATTTCCAGCATTAAGTGTGATTTTAATGATATTTCCCTAAATTCTGAGGTTATTAATGCTGAATAAAATTAACTAAAAATGGAAAAAAAAGTTTATTGAAACTAAGATTCAAATGATGCGTTACCAAAAAATAATAATTTACTGAATCTGTGTTGTTGATCTAATTCACCTGAAGGAGTTCACAATCTCATCAGCCCACAAACCCCCTGGAATAGTAAAAATGACTCAAAACCCCAACACTATGGACCTTTAAAGGGACTGTGAGGAGTTTCTAAGTATATACAAAAAAATCTCACTTTTAGATATATGCCTGATCGAAATACACACTTTAAGATGAGTTTTATAGCATCAAAATAGGTTATCAATAAATGCTATTCCTTAGCCTTCCGGTCAGGTCGGACAGGGCTGGACTGGCCTGGATACTCAACTTTGGGAACAAGACAATTAAAACTAGAGCAAATTTATATTATTTTATTATTTATATTACACGTCTTAGAGCACCGGGCTGCAAGTAGCGATATATAGCCAGCTACAAAGCTACGATACTAAGTTTTCCCAAAATTGCTTGTTGCCACACATCAAAAACTACCGCAACATAACTAGAGAGAGATACATTACCTCGTTGCTTTGCATCCTGTAAGTTGCTGAAAAAAGAAGCTGTAAAGCAATGCGGAGTTCTGAGGAAGGTCCGAGCTGCATTTATTTGCATCACAACAAACACACACTTTGGCTTGGCTCTTTTGGTGCGTTCCAGTTGTAGTCAGACGTAGGAATTTCCAGATTCCGAGTAGGAAACTGCAACTGGAACATCCCCCGGAATCGGTATTTCCTACTGGGAACTCCTGAGTTGACAATCGAAGATGGATGCCCCCAGTGTGAACAGTTATTTAGCTCCTGTAATAATCCATTTATTTGCACTTCTGACTGGAGTGTGTCGCTCTAGATCGGCTGTATACATAGTATTGTTAAACTTATATTTACAAAAATGCTGCCATAGTGATAATCACATTCTTCATGTGATATTTGTGAATAACAACGCAGGGCGTGCTAACAGCACCTAACAATAGCCTGGTAGATCGGCATGTTTTTTTCTGACTTCAACTGGAACACTGATAAGTCGGAGATGATGTCACTCCCAGCTCCGAGGTTACTGGAACGTAGCATTACGACAGTCGGCGCGCGTGCTCATGGGTAGCAGAGTCTTAATGTCGCCGCAAATAGATTCTCCTCATAGCACCTTTAAAGAGCAGGAGACCCTGACATTGTTGGTGTCAAACTTACATTTCAGGATGTTTTTGACATTTATACGTCAGTTTTTTATGACCTACACCAAGGAGGTGATGTTTTTTCCAGTGTTTGTCCGCTTATTTTTATTTTATTTTTTTTTGTGTATGACTGTCCCTCTGTGAGCAAGATAGCTCAAAAATGTAATTTTTCAGGGAATGGTCGTCATTGCACGAGGAAGAAGTGATAAGATTTTGGTGGTGATCCAAATACATTTACAGATCTATGAATTTTTAATGTATTGGTTTAAGTTGCTAGATGGGCCAGTTTTTCTAATAACTCCGAACAATTCCCAACAAATTTTGATGAAAATTTGAAGACATGTTAGTCATGACACAAAGAAGAAGTGTTTTGATTCTGATAGTGATCCAAGACTGTGTAGATTTCCTGGAGTTTGTAAATGATTTGTTTACATTGAACTCTATACTATGTGGATGGCACAGTGGTGTAGCAGGTAGTGCCCAATGCCCAACACCACAGAGGTTGCAGAATCAAAACCTGTGTCACCGTGTGTGCATTGGTTCTCTCTGGGCAGTCTGACTTCCTCCCACAGATCAAAAAACACTGGTGACCATTCCAGGCTGTACCCTGCCTCTCTCGGCCAATGAGCACATCTGTGTTCAGCTAAGGGGGGCCATGTTACTTTGCTATCTAAACAAAGTGAGTTTTGGTCTTTACAATGACAAGCACATAAGGAGGGACATAGGACAGTTATCTGATCTGTTACATATGGTCGAGCAAGTTTGTAGTGTTTATGTGCATAATGTTTTCTAATGAATTACTCATCCAAAAAGTGTAGGAGAAAGAACTGACTCAACGTGCAAAGGCTTTAAAACGAATAAACAGAATTTTTTATTCAGCATAAGGATAAGGTAACGTAAGGCTGATGTCCAACATCATTGTGTTCATTGTGTTGTCACAGCTACTAGAAGTGCGAATGCAGTACGAGCTGAATGACATAGAGTCTCCAGATGGCGGTGGAGGAGGGGGAGATCAGACATCAGCGCATCCCACGCCCGGCGCCTCCCCTCAGACGAGTGGCCCGCCTTCACACCCCTCCACCAGCAGCAACAACTCCGATGGTGGCAACATCCCCTGCCTCAAGTACGAAACACGCACAGTCACGCAAACAGAAGCTGCTTTATAAACACTCCAAAGCACCAGCAGCACACATTCTCACACACTCACACACACACGAGAGTCTTGTGTTTCGCCTCGAGCACCCTTGCCCAGACTCAGTCAGAGCCTGAAGCATCCTCAGCCACAGCCTCTCCCCCATCATCGTCTCACAGCCAAACCCTCAAAAACACAACCGGCTCACAACTGCAGCTGTGCCACTTGTTATTCTCTACATGAAACTATTTTTTTAACACGTTTTTGTGCATATCTCCCTTTCGTTCATTTCTTTCTGCTTCTCTCCAGAGTGCGCAGCAATCCTCTGAAGCAGTCTCCAGGGTACCAGGTAGATCTGGTGGTCCAGTTAGTGTGGGTGAGTGGAGAGCCCCCTCAGCAGATCACAAGCCTGGCGCTCAATTCCTCCTACGGCCTGTGAGTATACAGACAGAGAACTGTTTGTAAAGATTGGAGCCAAGCCTTGTCTGAAAGTTTTAACGTTTAGGCCAAGTAAGAACTCGGGCTGTCAGCTTTGACATGGTAATCATTATGAGACTGAGGTCCAAAACGGAGCATAATTCCTACAATTTGGGTGCTGTTTGGTTGTCATGGGCATAATTAGCTTCTGTGGCAGGGGAGCAGCTGGGTGCCACTCAACAGAGTCATTGTGCTTTAACAGTGATGGAAAGCAGTAAGACAGGACCAGACTCCTTTAAGGCCTTGCCCAAACAGAGACTGGCATTTTGTAAAATAGGGGTTTTGTCTGTCTCAAAATAAATCCAATCTATACATGTGAAGATTCTAATTCATTATGAGCCACATAAAGGCTATACAACTTAAAGACACACCGTTGAATTCTGTCGTTACCATGCAGCAAAAACTGCTGTATTTTCAGTTTTATTGCATCCTAAGTCAAACTTGTGTTGACCATGTTAACTGGTGTTAACATACGTACGATATGTGATATAGAATGAGCTAACGCTGACAAAATAAAAATTCTTTTAGAAGGCATTCTTAAAGAGACTGTGAGGAGTTTCTAAGTAATTACAAAAAAGTCTCACTTTTTGATATATGCCTGATCAAAACACACACTTTAAGATGAGTTTTATAGCATCAAAATAGGTTATCTATAAATGCTATTCCTGAGCCTTCTGGTCGGGTCGGACAGAGCTGGACTGGCCTGGATACTCAACTTCAGGAACAAGACAATTAAAACTAGAGCAAATTTATATTATTTTATTATTTATATTACACGTCTTAGAGCACCGGGCTGTAAGTAGCAATATATAGCCGGATACAACTACGAAAGAAGTTTTCCAAAAATTGCTTGTTGTCACACATCAAAAACTACCGCTATGTAACTAGAAAGAGATACATTACCTCGTCACTTTGCATCCTGTAAGTTGTTGAAAAAAGGAGTTGTAAAGCAATGCAGAGTTCTGAGGAAGGTCCGAGCTGCATTTACCACAACAAGCACACGATTGGCTTCAGTCACGTCTTTGGTGCGTTCAAGTTGTAGTCAGAAGTAGGAATTTCTGGGTTCCGAGTAGGAAACCGCAACTGGAACATTCCCCGAAGTCTGAATTTCCTACTGGGAACTCGCCACCCCCGAGTTGACAATCAAAGATGGATGCCCCCTGTGTGAACAGTTATTTAGCTCCTGTAATAATCAATTTATTTGCACTTCTGACTGGGGTGTGTGGCTCTAGATCGGCTGTATACATAGTATTGCTAGACTTATATTTACAAAAACACTGGCATAGTGATAATCACATTCTTCATACAATAACACAGGGCATGCTAACAACAGCTAACAATAGCCTGGTAGATCTGCATGTTTTTTTTTTACTTCAACTGGAACACCGATAAGTCGGAGGTGATGTCACTCCCATTTCCAATGTTACTGGAACGCAGCATTATGACAGTCGGCGTGCGTGCTCATGGGTAGCAGAGTCTTTATTTCGCCAGTAATAGATTCTCCTCATAGCACCTTTAAGGACTCTAGCAAGTTTAACCCCCAATTTCCATCGGATGCGAAAGCGCAGCGTCCTGCGGAGCACTTCGCTCCCATTGTAGTCTATCAGGCAATTTCCACTGCACGCGAAAGTGCCGCGCCGCACCGCGCTGCGACCCTGAAGCGCCGGGGCACACCAAGGCGCGAGAGATACGCTTCAGGTCTATTTTCTGCGCGGCCGCTTCCAAACCTTGTAAATTCAGAGTCATTAAGAAAGCACCTGGCAGGAAGTCACCGTGTGGAGTAACCGGAAGTTTCAAATAAAACACAATGCACGGACTTTTGCATGTAATTTTCCTCAATTAATTGTCATTATGTCGAAACCGGAAGCACGAGCTTCAGGTCAGCAGTCGGTCAGAGGGTCCCAGAGACAACACGACACCATGGACGAAGAAAAGTCAATTGTAGAGGTACAGAAATATATAACACTGCATGCATGACACCATAGTCTTTCTACACGGATATAGGCGGACAGAAGTTGAATAATTCACAAAGCTGTGTGGTTGGGACCAGCAGAGGGACCTTAGAGAAGTGAAGTGAGGTGTTGTTTATTGCTTTTCTCAGTATATAACATGTTTTATGAGCGTGTGACATTGCTATTCTCATGAGAGCCGTGGCTCTGCGGGGATCAGCCCTCCCCCTCCGGATTGAGCTCCGTGGCGCACCACGGCGCGCCGCTTCCAGTGGGTTTTGAGATTCGGAGCAAGATCACGGCGCAGCGCTTTCGCGTGCGGTGGAAATTGGGGGTAAGCATTGGTTTTAACCAACCACAACCTCAGCCACAATAGGCTAAAGGGCACTAATTTGCATGCTCACTCTTTACACCACAACACCAAGTTTGGTCCAAAACAAACAAGAAGTATTATTTGTTTGTTATCTAAGGCCTTTTCCACACAAATGTTAATTTATTTTATTTAATGTTTATTTAACAGGGACGATACATACAACATTGCCATAGAAAATGGGAAGATGAGAATGTATATAAGACGTGTAGCTTCAGCTAATTTGCAGTCTTTGTCCCTGGTCAGGATTTAGAGTACAATAAAATATACAGAATACAGATACAATTATACAATACAGTGAATAAAGTCAATAAGTACCATGAATAAATATATACACAGTTATAGTAAATTAGAGGTTAAAGCACAAGTTACATTTAACATTAAAAATTATTCAAATAGTGGACTGATAATTACTTGTGAGAAATAAATGTTTCCATTTCTGCTGCTGTTTAAGCCACTGTTTAACTTTTCCCCTGAACTTTTTAAGTTCTGTTTGAGATTTAATTTCAGATGGTAAGGAATTCCACAGGTGTATGCCTTGCACAGAGAGGGATGACTGCCCAAATATTATCCTGCACCTTCGGATTTTACAGTTTTGTTTTGTTATGTTCCTTGTTATTGTCCTACAGCTGTCTGTCTTTGTAAAGTTCTGAGACATCACTTGTGGAGCCAGTCCATTTAAGCACTTGAAAACAACTTTCAGAAAGGACAATTTTATAAAGTTGGAAAAGGTCAACTAATTATATTGTCATATTAAAACATATTCATATTCTCTGTATAGGCTGTATTATGTCAAAAATGTTTCTGTCCACACAAAAACACTGTTGTATATATGCCAGTGGTGCTCTAAAAATGCAAGCCAAATTTTGATGTTTGTTTCTCCTCTTTCTCTCTACATTCTCCTTTTTTTCTCTCTGACCCAACCACTTTCCATATCCCTCACCCCCTCCCTGACCCCGTTGTCCATGCACAGTGTGGTGTTTGGCAACAGCAATGGTCTGGCAGTGGTGGACTATATCCAGAAAACAGTCGTACTCAACCTGGGGACGGTCGAGCTTTATGGGTCCAATGACCCCTACCAGAGACAGCCACGCTCGCCAAGAAAGACGCGACAGCCTTCTGGAGGTAATGAAGGGAAATGGCTCAACAGAATAGAAAAGGGGAAATACAGCTGAAGTCTTAAATCAGACATCAGTAGAGACGTTCATAGCTCATAATCAAACCTATAAGAATGCAATCTTTGAACCAAGAGGGACTGCTGATGTATGCTTGATAAAAATGCTTTTTATTGTAACTTCTTAAGAGGACTAAGAGGCTGATATCTGCCTTGTCATGGTGAATTGTCAAAAAGAGAGATCTGACACGTCTTTGCCAAGAGAACAGTTTCAAGCTCTACAGCTGCTACAAGAGTTTACTTGACAATAGTGAATACTAGAGGTGTCGAAAAATATCGGTATCGCAATATATCGCGATATTTTGACTCCCCATATAATATCAATATTTCAAATCTTAGTATTGATATTTTTGTAAAAATAAAAACTCATATTTTATCAGAGTTGGAAATACAATACAACTTATAAATATGTATGCATAGATTTTTTTTCATGCACTATTCAGTTCAGACAGTGACAAGAGAAATATGTGACTTTTTTTAACTTACTGTTGTGCTGTAAGTAACTCAAAGCATTTTGTTCCTCATGTGTTTAATTACAGTTTGAGCTGCACTACAGTTTAGGATGATTTCAATACTTTGATAAAGGGAAAACAATAATAATTTCTTTGCAACATTATTTAAATTGTCTTGATGCACTCTGTGTTAAGTGTATGTATGTAACGCTGCATTTGACATATTTCAATAACAATAAAATGGAAAAGTTACATATTCACAGTCTCTAGGTTTTTCCTAGTTTACTGTAGAATATCGCAATATATCACGATATTGTGATATCGTGATAAATCGTGATATTATCATATCGTGACCAAAGTATCGGGATACGTATTGAATCGTGAGGCTCTTGCCAATACACACCCCTAGTGAATACTGTCTCTAAATACTCACAGCCTGATAGTATTCACATAAAACAGTGCTATTGGGCACCTTCAAAGTTGATGAGAGACCTTTGGAAACTTTTAACAAATTAAAGTACAGCAAAAATATTGCTTATCAGGATTTAACAATAACCATTCATTCGTCAGAAGAGCTTTTTATAATTTCCTGAAAAGTAGCTGTTTTGGATAGGGATGTCCCGATCCGATATTGATATCGGATATCGGTCAAAAAAACAAATATCGGATTATATCGGCCTGCATCCTAAATCTCCGATATCAGCACTCCGATACAAGCAGTCCATTCTAATATATTTATTTTTTTATTTTATTCAGTTGTAGAATATGCTTATGTTTAAGTTCAACACGGTGGTTGTTTTGCAGTTGGTGAAATATGTATTTGTTTGATTTATTGAGGTCACTTTTCAGGTTCTTCTAATATTTTTTATTCACGTTGTTTTAATTGTAGTATATTCTTATGTTTAAGGTTAAAATTTATTTAACCTATTGGTTGATAACAAATGGGTCAGTTTTTCTCATACCTACTATTGCTGCCTACTGTTCTTTGTTTGAGTAATCTGACCTGGTCAAGCCTTTTCTTACAGTCCATACTACAAAATAAGAAATAAAAGTCTGTATGATTCCTGCTGATATCGTATCAGATTGATATCGGTATTGGCCAATACTCAGAGCTGCAATATCAGTATCGTATCGTATCGGAGGTGAAATAGTTGTAGCGGGACACCCCTAGTTTTGGAGATAGGTGGTTTGTGCCCAATAATGATGATTTGTGTGAAGCATGTATGGCAACAGAACATGGCTTGAGTTTGGAACTGAGGCTCGGACGTCATCACTCCTTTCCAAATTTATTTTATGTGCAGGATTTAGGAGTAATGAGCTGATATCTCCCCTTTTGGAGTCTGCAGATAGATAATGATGTTGAACAGTTGAAAGTAAGAATGCAGCACTCATGTTGGGCAGAGCTGGCAGAGACAAAGCAGAGGAAAAAAATACTTAAAATCTTGCAGGTTTAATATCCCGTTGTGTTTGCCTGGTGGTTGAATAATGATGCATGCCATATATTAAATCAGTGCAGCTAAAGTTTCTGCCTGAACTAGCTTCCAGGCATCACCAAATTTGAGAGTTTGGATAATTACTGCAATACAGATGAACTCTAAAAAAATCTTTTAAAAGTGATGACAGTTTTCAAATATAATCTGTCTTTAAATAAGTTTTTTGACCAAACATTTTTTTTCATGGCTGACAGAAGTGCATGTTTTTTAAGTCTGATTGAATTTATTGTCTCTTTTGAAGCCCGCAGATCACTTCGAAAGTGAAAATACTAACTTCCTTCACTTGATCTTTCCTGACTCCAAACACAGTCTGTAGTTTTACACTGTTTGGTGGATATATCATGTTTGAGAGTCTTCAATTTTGCTCTGGCTTTGGTAGAAGAACCTCAATTGTTTTTGCTTTATTGTCTTGGGTCTGAACTACAATCATCTCAAATTTGAGCACTGTATTGGCTTGAGAGGTTTTTAAACTAAATTTAATCAATCAATCAAGGTTTATTTATACATTACAATACATACAAGTTCAATTGCAGCTCAAAGTGCTTTTCATCAAGATGAAAAAGATTCACAAAGAATGTATATATATATGTATTTAACCACTTAGCAAATAAACAGTCAGCAGAGGTCCACCTTCAAAGTAGTATGCCACTATAATTGTATTGAATAGGATGTCAAGAGGATTTGGAGACTAATGCACACCACAGAAGCTCAATTAAAATGATAAAATTTATAAGAACGGATACAAGAAAAAGTAAAGCAATAGAACCAAGAAACATCAGACAACTAAATAAGACGCTAAAATATATTAAAAAACAAATAAAAATATGTTAAAAGATTAAAATTAGGGCATTGTTTGTTGTTACTTTGCTGCACTGATTCTGGAATAATGTAGAAAAGCTCAATAAATATATCATAAAAAAAAGATTAAAGTTCAACCTAGAATGATCGAATGTAAAAAGATGAGAACTATATCAAAATATACAAGCAAATAGTAAAAATGGAAAAAAACATAAAACAATTAAATATTTAACATTTGAGAATCATTTGACAAATGTGTGCACATGTTTTTCAGCTGAATGCTACAGTAAAAGTGTTTTGCTGCTGTCTTGGCCCCCTTGTAAAAAAAAGACTTATTTTCATCTCAGAGGGAATGTTCTGGGTTAAATAAAAGTAAAAAAAAAAAGACCTGCTGACAGCAAACTACTGAGATATTCATGTGTAGAGGACATTTCCTTCAACTCTTTTTTTCTGCACAGGTTTTGAAATCCGACCCATCTGCTGCCACTTAAAGTCTTAGTTTTCACTGGCAGTTAAGCTGATGTCAGGTGTCACACTGACCAGATTCTCCTGAGGCTAAAACACATATTATTACCATGAACCTCCCACAAACCCTGCTTGGAAAACCTTTCTGATTTGTCATTAAACATGAGGTGCTGCTTGATGTGATTTGTAAAAACTGTTTGTTTAGCTCCTGCAAATGTCAGCTACTATAAACCATAATATTCTGAACCTCTTATTTTTGTACTTTGAGCCCAACAAGCTTCAGTTATGTTTGAAAAATAAATATAGCACTTTCATCTGCAAATCTGCTGTCATCCCTAAGGCACGTAAAGCAAATGGATAGAACCGTTTTTGTTGTTTACACACAACAATAAACAACACTATTAAATTCCAGTGTGTATGGAGCCTGATGTAGGTAGACAAGTACACAACATCCTAAGGTACTGAATTTTGAGAAGAATAGGAAGTAAAATTGCTTGTGACAACTCATTACATTCATTCAGGAGCTAAATCAGATTATATGTTTAAGCTTTATTTTCAAGTAGAAGGTCTGAATTAGAACAACAATCAATCTCAGTTGAACATAATGATTGTCTCTAAAAATGATTACTCAGACTCTACATCCAACATCCCTGAGCTCATCTGTAAACTTATCCAAACAGAAGACTGGATGAAGCAGAGGAACACACGTTGGATTTTAAATGATGCTCAGCAACGCATTAACTTTGTCTGTGTCGATCTCTCACCTCTATCAATCACTCGCGCCATCTTTCAGCCCATCCCTTTAACAAACACTGCAGCCTCCAAGTACCAGTACTAGACACCAAACACGTAAAGTATGAACACACTGCCCCCTTGTGGTAGAAAAGAGCAGCACAGTCTTTAACAACGGATGCCGCAGTGTCATGATGATGTACTGCTCATGCTGAAGTAAAAGTTTGACGCCCGAATAACAAATCTGTGAGTGCACATTTTGAAGCAAGGGAATCATTTTCATGCACATGGATAAAGTAAGCACACATTGACCAGTGATTGCTCCCATAAACACTTCCTTAGACTCAGGCATGTGGGTATGAAAATACACACGGAGCATCTGGTGTCACTGACTGGTGCGCTGTGGGCTGGCACCTGTCACCACTTGGCGAGTGCGAGCAGTAATCAGGCTTCCAGCTGTGTTTCCGTGCCAACAGAGGCTGCTGTCTGTCTGGCGTTCTGCCTCACAGGACAAAGTCACACGCACGCACACACACAATTGCACACAAACATGCAATTAGAGATAATGGTCTTACAGTGGGGGGAAATTTTGCAAAAGAATCGCCATCATTGAGTTTTTACTTTGGTTGAGTGTCTGCTGTCTTTTTGTGATTTATTTGTGAATATAGTGCAGCTCCGGCTTTTTTAGCTACTCATAAAAAGGACCTGATTTCGAAAAAAAATCGAACAGTGAGCATTTATCTGTGTTATTTTGACTCCAAGAGAGCAGTGAGCTTAAATACACTTATAGTCCTTACCATTAATCAGGGGTGAGTGTTGGCAAGAACCTCAAGATACGATATGTATCACGATACTTGGGTCACGATATGATGATATCACTATATATCACGATATCACAATATTGTGATATATTGCGATACTCTACATTTAACAAAGAAAAAAACTAGAGATGGTGTTTATGCAAATCACGCAATATTACTCAAAACTACAAGGTTTCCATTTTACTGTTTTTGAAATATGTCAAATGCAGTGTTACATACATACACTTAACTTGAAACACAATGCATCAAGTCACTTAAACGAACGTTTCAAAGAAATTATTCTATTTTTCCCTTAAACAATGTGTTGAAAGCATCCTAAGATGCAGTGCAGCTCAAACTGTAATTGAACACATGAGGAACAAAGTGCTTTGAGTTACTGACGCAACAGTAAGCAAAAAAAATTAAAAATCACATATTTCTCGTGTAAGGGCAGCACGGTGGCACAGCAGGTAGTGCACGTGCCTCACAGCAAGAAGGTTCCCGGTTGGATTCCCGGGTCGGACAGGGGCCTTTCTGTGCGAAGTTTGCATGTTCTTCCCGTGCATGCATGGGTTCTCTCCGGGCACTCCTGCTTCCTCCTACAGACCAAAAACATGCTCATTAGGTTAACTGGTGACTCTAAATTGCCCTTAGGTACGAGCTTGAGTGTTTGTCTGTCTCTCTATGTGGCCCTGCGATTAACTGGCGACCGGTTCAGGGTGGGCGTCTCGCCCAATGACAGCTGGGATAGGCACCAGCTCACCCCCACCCACCTCCCGACCCCAAAGGGATAAAGGGTAGAAAATGAATGAATATTTCTCTTGTAACTGTCTGAACTGAATAGACTACATATTTATGGATTGTATTTTATTTCCAACTCTGATAAAATATGAGTTTTTGTGTTTGCAAAAAGATTTGATATTAAGATATGAAATATCAATATTATACGTGGTCAAGATATCCTGATATATTGCTGTATCCATATTTTTTTTAACACCTCTACTATTAATGCAGATCCTAAAATCATTCAGTCAATTAATATCACATCTTTCTGGAATTTTATTATCCCAATTCACCATGTGTACCTGCCAGAATAAATTGCCCACCTTAAACTGACACATTCATTAAATCCCATCATCAATATGTCATTATGTTTATTTAGAGCTTTAGAGATGTACCTAAACTTCACAAGCAAGTTTTTCTAACTAACTCATATGGCCTTCTGATGTCATTCCTGTGATGACTCTGTATTCACATTAATTTATCATATTTGTAAAGATCTTTTCTTGGGTTTTGTCTTGTCTTTTGTTTTCAAGGGATAGAAAAGACATTTCAAAAGTGGGAATGACCTTTCGGAAACAGGCCTCAGGTTTGATAAAAAGGACAACATGGTCCCTGCTTGGCCAAGGGCACCTCATATTTAAAAAAACGTTGACATGTGTGAAGCCTCTTTATGCACTTCTGACATACACCGTCCAGCCATGTTATGACCACTGACAGGTGAAGTGAAGAGCACTGATTATCTCTTCACCATGATAGTGGGTGATATATCAGGCAGCGAGTGAGCATTTTTTCCTCAAACTTAATGTGGAAGAAGCAGGAAAAATGGGGAAGCATCAGGATTTTAGTGAGGGCCAGAGCATCTCCAAAACTGCCGCTCTTGTGGGGTGTTCCTGGTCTGCAGTGGTCAGTATCTATGAAAACAAAGGAAGGAACAGTGGTGAACTATGCAGGATTATTTCTGTTGGCTTTACTCAGTTGAGAAGAGAGTAGAGTTGGTGAAACGAGAGAGTAACATGAAGAAAAGAGTCCACAGGTTAGATTGAAACAATTGCTTCCCCCTTTAAAGACAATAGCCTCTGTACATGTGGTGTGCAAACATAATCGTGAGGCTGTCTATGTTCTGTGTATTTATTTTCTAATGGGACATGGAGGTTACAGATTTCAGTATCAGTTTGGGATTAGTCAAAAGATCTCCTGTCTCTCCTAAACTTTGTTTAATCCCTGCTGATTTCAGTCAGAGGAAAGAACACTTACATGCATATTGTGTGCAGACTTTCACCTATTTTCTTTAATATTAAATTCTTTGTTTATCTCTGCTGCAGGTCTGTGTGACATCAACGAGGGATCAGCGACGTCAGAGGACAGATGCAAGTCCCCCACTTCAGGTAGCATGTCCCTCAGTGGCTTAGATTAAGAAATGTTGGAGTAATACACCACTTGAAGGCTTTGTGATGTATACACAAAAAAACAAACAAACAGTGGACCTGTATTAAAAATGCTTATTGCACTTTTTATTACAATAGAAGTATAACTCTGGTAAGATTGTGTGACAAATGTTTCAAAAGAGTTCCTCATTCAAGTTTTGTTCAGGGGGGATTCTTGCTGAGGCGTAAAATTGTCAATTTGATTCTACCTGAGCTTTTAGAAAAGCAGTGTTTGAGTTGATTACCTGAAGTTTATCATTCTCTGGGATGATTTCCCATTTGTGCATACATTCTTCTACCACTTTGCAGAGTTCGATCAGCAGGGATACACTTGTTTAATCTAAAATAGTCGCCTTGGAGTTAAGTAATCTTTCTGGTGCTTATTTTATTGTAAGCTAAGAATTGAAAGAGACTGTTGAACACGACTCTGCAGTTTGTTAGTTAATAACAAAACTGGATCTTCAAGACAGTAGGGATGTGAGGAATGTGATGGAGAAAGGACACAGTGATTTGAAGGTCTTACTTTACCAATATCCAATTGAATGCAGCACAAAGAAAACTGAAAACTGCCTGTTACAGTAAACACAGGACACAATATCTATTTGTAGTAAGTAGTGTGGCTACAGAGCAGCTGTTATTTTGCAGCATGCCTTCTCTGCAGAGCTGCTTCTTCCTTTTCTTCTATTTTTGTCTCTAAGGTGGCACCTATCAGCAGTGCATTGCTGCCACCTACTGTTCTAAAGGTTGTATTAGAGCAACAATTTTATCATATCTCCATTGGATTTTCATGTTTTTCACTACAGAACACATACATGACAAATGTCTATGCAACAACTCAAAAATTGGATAATACTTCACTGGGGTGTATATAGTTACATATACATAACTGTTATGCTGATAATGCTAAGGCTGTTACCATGGACATACAGTGTGCTTGTCAACGCCCTGATCCCAGAGCAGTTGGCACCTTAGACTGTGAAAAACAGTCTGCCAGGCACACTGGTCCAATGCAAATGTAAAAGTAGAACTAGAAAAGCACTCGGAGAAGGCAGACCTCCGCCAAGCAGCACAGTTCCCAGACGGTGATCCGGATCAACACCAAAATTGAATCACTTCTTCCTTTTTCCATGCTGAACATTTCCTGAAAATGTCATCAAAATCCATCCATAACTTTTTGAGTTATTTTGTTCACAGACAGACAGACAGACAGACTCTCCCGAAAACATAACTTGGCGGAGGTAATGACATCATTTTTGACAGACTTCATATTTAACAAATTTGTTAATACTACAAACTGCATGCAAACTACATTTTGGTAAAATCAACATGTACTTCTATTGAAATTTACAGTTTCAAAAATGCCAATATGTAAAAACAAATAAGCTCCATTGTTGTTTTTACTTGTATTACCTCCGCCAAGGAGGTTATGTTTTCGGGAGAGTTTGTTTGTTTGTTTGTCTCTCAGTCTGTCTGTGAACAAAACTCAAAAAGTAAGGGATGGATTTTGATGACATTTTCAGGAAATGTTCAGCATGGGAAAAGGAAGAAGTGATTCGATTTTGGTGTTGATCCGGATCAGCGTCTGACTGCCACGACGAAAAATGTGATTTTTGTGAATAACTACTGAACTAAAATAGATAGCATTATGAATCCAATTGCTAATGGTATGTTTTCATGGTCAAGAAATCTAAATATTGACATGAAATAAAGATAGGACTAATATTTATGGTCAAAATCACAATATGGGTGAGGACTGTGACACTGGTGGAGGTCTGCGCTCTCCGAGTGCTTTTCTAGTTGAATAAATAGATTAATTTGATGCCCATAACACGTTCTAAACACATCTGGGACAGGGACAAGAGTAGACCAGGGAAGCTGTGGATTTTTCAAAAAGCACCCAGATTATTCAATAGGTAAGAAGGTTAATGGATAACAGGTGACAGTGCTATGATAGGGTATTGAAGGAGCACTACTAAGAGCCTCAGCCATGCACAATCAATGATGGAGTAAGATGCTCCATTATGTAAAAGATAACAGGAGTAAAAAGAAGCAAATTGCCGAAAATGTCTGGTTAGCCTTCAATTGTGGGAAATTTAGAAGTTTTACCATCTAAAGCCCCTGATTTCATAAAAAGATTCAGAAAATCTGGAGAAGTCTCTGCACATTAGCGGAAAGGCTGGAAACCAACACTAAATGCCTGTGACCTCCATGCTCTTAAGTGGCACTGCATTAAAAAACAGCATTATACAGCATTTCTACAATTCAGTCGTTTTTTGGCAATAATGCCTGTGGAGGCTAAAGAAAAACGGGCCATCTAGATTGTTTAAAGTTTAAAATCCAACCTGTGATGGTGTGGATATGCATTAGTACTCATGGCATGGGTAACTTGTACCACAAAGGACTTGCATCTGTATACCGAGAGTTTTGTTCCAAAAAGGATTCAATTCAGACGACCTCTCCTTAAAGGACACTCCTGCTTGTGTTAGCAAGACACTACCAAGCCACATTCTGCATTAGTCACAACAGGATTGCCTGGTAGTAACAGAGTGTCAATTCTCTGTGAATAACCTCCACAATTTGGCAAAGTTAAGATGTTCATCCAACAAAAATGTTAAACAATTCTCTGTCACAGTTACTGTCTTCAGTAACTGTTTTCAGATTGTTCTAGAAAGAAAGGTGTTTTAACAAAGGGCAGATATGCTTTCACCCTACTGCTTTTGGAACATGTCATCAACATCAAATTAAGAATGTGTTTCTTTCAAGAAGCACCAAAGTTTATCAGTTTGAAGAGTCAATGTTGTGTTATTTTTGTTGTACTCAATAGAGTTTAGAGTTTAACAGCTACACGGCATTATAGATTTTAAGAACAAGGCTTTGTCCAATAAAACAATTCTGAACACAAAACTTTAACCTGCAGGGCTTTAGGTGTTTAACATTTCAATCTTCTGCATGATTACATTTCTGAAAAAGCTTCTGCAGATAAATGTGTGCAATAACTAACTGATTTGATTTATGCAGAGATTTTGTTCTCTCATTTAAGGTTTGACTGTGTTCAGGATCCCTCTAACTGTAGTTGAAATGGCAGAAAATATCAAACAGTGTTCATGTTTATCAATTTGAATTAGGATTATCAAAATACACATTATTCTCTGGCTCTATACATATGATACTGTCTGCTGCTCTACGACATTTCCTCTTCTTAATCGCATCATTAGTGTTTGGGCAGTAGGAGTTTTAAGACAGAACAGTCCAGACCCATCTCATTGGAGCTAACATGGCATTATCACACTAAATAAGGAGCTTTTGAAAAAGGTCAGACAGAAAACAAATCTCAGAGTCAGAAGTCCTGCTGCTGTTTTCAGTAACGATGCCTGGCCCGGCCTCCCACGTCTGGTGTCACCAGACTGTGGTTGGATACATCTGTCTGCTCTACATTATTTATAGGACTGTCAAGAAGATAAGATTGCCTCACTGCACCGAAAAATAAGGATAAGCAGGGTTTTGTTTTTCTCGGATAAGAGGATGAAGTAAAAAGTCTACTTTATAATTCTTTTGGTAGAATATTAAAAAGGCTGTCAAAATTGTACATAGTTTGAAGGGCCTCATTTACCTTGATCTTAAATTTACCATAATTTCTTCTGGACAAAATTCTAGACGTCTTCACAACTTGACTAATTTTAATTAAAGTTTAATTGATTTCATTCCTTTTTTCATCTCAGATCTGAGTGAAAGAGTAAAGACAAAGAAATAATAGGCTGTGTGAGAAAAGCTGTAAATCTCTGAAAGCTTGTTAAAATCATTTATATTATTACTAATGCTAGTGAGGTATGCTGGTATTAGGCAATGTTATATAACAGCCTGAAATAATGTCCTTAAAAGACAACAACTTAGTAGGTTTCAGGCATTTTTTTCAGGACTCACCTAGATATGCACCACTTCAGAATTTTAAAACCTGTGTCCTTAAAAAAGGCGGGTGCTAACAAGCAGCTAACTTTGACATCAGGGTCTCAGGGACATTAAAACTCATCATTTTATCTTTTTAATTGCCTTAAAAGCATGTTATACTTGAAATTGGTGCAGCTATAAGCATTAACTCGATCAGGTAACAGCACCATGAAAGCCTTTTAAAGGGATGTATGGCATTGTAGGCACAAAATTGGTATTAGCAGTAAAAGCTTAAGCCATTCATATCGATGATAAATATTCCATATATCAGCTGTTATGTGGGTAGAATTTGTGAATGCACCTTTTTGCTTCACTGCGCTATCACTGAAGGTCTGTGTTTTGAAATTGACTGTCTTTTGTTTTGTTTTGAGAAAATGAAATGTTGTTTTCCTTGTTTCACATCTGTTTTAAACACCAATAGACCATCACAATGAAAGGAACAATTCAATTTTCTTATTATTTAGTACAAAAATGTTGGTTTTGACCATAGTGATTTTGGGATTATCAGTTAGAAAAATGTCCAAAATGATACATCCCTAATGTTTCGTAAAGAAGGTGAAGTTTTCTGTGGCAACTTTAGCGTCAGCTGGCCATGCTCTTGTCATTGAATCTTGATATTAATGATTTACATTAACTGGACCATGGTTAGATTTCAAAGATTATGAAAGACTTGCTCGTTTGCAAAGATTGAAGTTTCATGAGTTTGCATTAAGACAGATTTAGTGTTTGAGTTGACACATGTTTTAACTGGAGAAGTCAAGAGGATGTTTATGTGCACCTTCAAGTGCCTTTCGTTTCATTTACGATAAACTTAAGAACATTGCCAACAGTCACCTAGCCAATGTCAACAGACAACAGTCACCAACCTCAGTGAACACACTTTACAGACTACTTTATTTGGCAAATTGTTCATACCAAATGGAAATAGGACCACTATTCACAGGCTCTTTTTTTATTTTCCAGATACACTTTTTTGACTAAAGATGTTCAGTAGATCACGAGCATGCTTGCTGTAATAGTTACTTTTTGGTGTAAACACCCCATGTCCATACACCAAGGCAAAGCTACATACTGCTAGCAAACTGAAGCTTTACTTAAAGCTGGGGTTGGCGATTTTGGAAAAGTAGCATGAATTTGAAAGTAGCATCTCCTCAAGGATCCGCCTAACCCCCCCCCGCTCACATGCACACGCGCAGCTGATATATCCAGAAGACTGATTCAACTCCAAACCCTCAGCACAACGTGTCTCAAGTCATGTCTCAGTCAGCAGTAAGAAAACATCAAACAAACATGTAAAGTTAGTTAGTACTCACAGCCGATGTTGATCGGGGTATAGTAGTTCCTCTGACATTCTCCACATAGCTGTCAAATCTCCCGTTTTGGCCATGAAACTACCATATTTTCCGTATTTTATCCTCTTTCCCGCCGTCCTCTCGTAGCAGTATTCTCCCGTAAATCTCCCGTGTGACGATATAATAATAAAAACATTCCTCTGCCTCTCCAAACTGAGCTCTGTCTGTAGCCTGAAGGGGGCGGTAATGCTCCAAAATGATGGATGCCAACCACCGTACAACCGAAGAAGAAAAAGCCTCGAGAGAACGTCCACTTGCAGTTGCCTGGGTGGCAGATATTGCGAGATTAGAGCAGCAGAACAAACTTAGAAAAACAAAGAGTTTATTTTAGATTTCTTGTAAATCTGTCCTAAAATGTGAGGGATACTGGAGCTTGGTTGGGGTTGTGGGACGGCTCACAGCGGGCTTCCCTTATTTTCAAAGACAAAACTTGAAAGGTAAGCATTCTGCGGTGGACTCTTATACGTATGAGCTCGACTACGCGCACCGAGTCTGTGCACGCCGGGAAAATGCACGCGCAGTAGGCGGGCAGAATGGCGACGGGATTTGATTGGTTTAAAAACTGGTGTCCCGGCATGATTATTGGTTGGGGTTTTCCTTGTTTTACTCCTGCTGTAGATAGCGGATATTTTTCGCTCTGTTTTAAGAACACATTATGAGTTGATTACCATCAGGTCATAAAGACCATTTTAACCAGTATTACAAAAAGTGTATCTAAATCAGATCGCCAACCCCAGCTTTAAGAGTGTTGCTAGCTCAATACCTCTGTGTCTGAGATCACTTGTTCTCACTATATAGTCAGTTATATAGTGAGTTTGCCATTTTGTGGTGCTGTATGGATGTGAAGTGAATTTAACAGTGGACTCAAAGTACCCCATCCAAACTAAGCATTACATACCATCATGCATTGCATTAAGGGGAAAAATGACATCAGTGACAAAGAAAAAAAATACAAGATAAGACTTGACCACCAATGATTCATAGTGACACCAGACATCAGTCTTCCAACGAATATAATCAGTTATCCTGAATGAAAGACAGCTTAACTATTACTGAACATGTCCTCTCTAGGTTTTAAGTCAAACCATTGTCCTGAATTTTTAACCAACCAACTTTTACTTTATTTTTTTCCCTTACAACTCCTAAAGTGTTGATGACAAACAGCAATCTACAACAATTCTACAATGGAGGTGGTAGAGGAGGTAAGATGGGCCAACAGTTTTCATGAGAGGCTGTGTAGGCAGAAAATAATCCAGATTTGTCACCCTGTCTCTGTCCTCGGTGTCATGGTCACCTCAGCAAAAAAAAAACAAGTTTTTGAATATGGGTAACAAATATGTGCTTCTGTTCCACCATCTTTTGGTTCTTACTCTATTGATTTTTTGATAAATGTATTTTTTATTACTTTATATGAAATGGAACTTTTGGTTTTTGTTCTACATAGTTTAATTAAACAAGTATATACTCTAAAAACTAAACACCAAGAGCTAAAAGCTTGTGGAGCAGAGGCTAATCTCTGACAGTTTAATTAACATAAATTACATTTGTTAATCTTAGAAACATAATGCATGCTACATGTATGTAGCACGAGTGTCATATTGTGCCTGCGTGTGGTATTTGTTCATAACCTCGTACACTAGACTCCCTTCGTACATTGTAAGTTACGTTATTGACAGTAAGGAGCAAATCATCTGTCCAAATGTGTCTTTGTCTATCTTCCTTGTGTGTTCTTCAAAAAGATAACCAATCAACTGTCTTCAGTCTGGCCAGCATAGAGATGTGTGTTTTGCTTGTCAAAGCCGAGGCATACTGGATGTATCCTAACTTATTTTTTGATCTGATAACACTGACATGGTACACAATCAGAAGTTAGGATGTTCACGTTATTCAGATCAGCTGATTTCATAACAAATGTCAATGAATGTTATCAATCAGCTTAACTTTATTCAAAGAATGTCAACCCATTTCAATATTTCAGTTTTTGAATATGTATTTGGAAACTATTTGAAGGTACAAAGTGTTCTTTTTTTACTGTTCAATTCTTTTGATTTGATGAACCTGTAGGAGCAAAGAAGTAACCCTTTGTGCTCGTTCCTTTTTCATTCAGGGATTTCAATTACTTAATGTAAGGCCTTTATTAAACCAACCAGACTCTATCCAGACTTTATCCTGAAATGCCTTTAGATAAGCGTCAATAGAAAGTCATGGTGGAAAGACCTTAAATAATCCTGGCACCACAACCTGAAATGCCTCTGTTATGTTCTAAAGGAGAGAATTCGTATCTACTTTGGCAGAAGTCATTGGTAGAGATGCATTTATGCAAATACCAGTATAGACTATCAGTGCCAATATAAATCCAAGTACTTGTATTAATGTAACAACACTGTTCTCATAATCATTTTGCAGTGTGTGAGCAGGTCAGTTTTTGAGTAGAGATAGGAAAAGTAGAAGCTCAGCTTGCTGTCTGGTGATATTTTTCATGAGGAATGACAAAATCGAACTCACTAGAAACTCTCAGCAGTCTGCTTTGCCCTTTGATTCTCAAAAGGGCGCTGCAGTTGTTTGGTCTACTCCAACTCCAACAGGATTATCCATCTCATATCTTGTAAGGCATTGTGGCCTCACAAGACATTTCAACTGCCTCATAATTCAGATGACCTCCAGTGCCTGTTGAATGTCCCTGCTGAAAAACAGGTAAAAACGACAAAGGCAATCCTGACATCCATGAACCAGATACTTTTCTCTCAATGGCTGTTTTGGGGAACTTTGCCATGAAAGTCAAAATCAGAATCAGTAAACAAGGACACTAGTCAAGGCCAGTAAGCCTTTTTTTCTTTTTGTGCCAATGGCATGGGCACATCAGTCACTGATGGCTTGTAGGAATAACCTTGTGACCAGTACTGTCACTGTGTCACAGTGTCACAGTATCCTTGATGACCCTCTAGAGACGTAATCATAGACTGGATCGCACTACCATGACCTTTCCTGAAACCCTCTAAGAGCTAACAGTTGGTCTGGATTAATGTTTTTTCTCTTACTGGAGCCACAATCCAAGCCTCCAATAAACTTTCCCTGGAGGGCTGTGTGGTATGATAGCCTGAAAGCTGGAGCCCTTTCATTGGCCTACTGTGATCCCAAAGGCAAAGTCCCACATCTCCTTCAACATGGAGTTGCATGTCAGTCAGTACAGACCAGCAATGTCAAGAGTCATCGGCATTTCAGGGCAGATCCCATCCACAGCCTCCTGATGAGCTTAGCTTCCCCTGCCAAGGATATACAGACGGCTTTGACTTCAAACTGCCCGCTCAGTGGATCACGCTGGAGTTGCTTAGTGCACTAACCTGACACCGCAGAAGAGCTGTTTACATATCCTTGGGGTGTATTTCACCTGTCTATTTGGAAAACACTTCATACAAAGTTTTTGGAGAGTCAGATCTTTGAAAATAGTAACATAAAAGGGGACTGAACAAATGTTTTTCCAACCAGCTGCCCTGGAGCAAGAAAATTCAAACACTTGCTGATGTAGATTGCATGAAGGGCAAAAGCATCTTTTCCATCAAGAAACGCTTGAGTGTCGTCCTTTGTTACCATAAGACTGTATCTTTTGTCGAAAAAGCGAGGAAAAAACAAACCCAAGACTAAAGGATGCAGATAGTCTGGTCACTTTCTGACCAAAACAAGTCTATCAGCTTGAAGCTTTGCCAGATGGATCCACTACATAACAGACATTGAATCAACTGCTTGAAGAGGGGTGCAGGTGCACGTGCCAAAATTAAAAAGTCAGCAGTTTCACTTTGCTGAAGAATGCCTGAACCAAGCCCTGCTTACCCCTACAGGGCCGTCCAGTTGTTGCTAGAACTTCTTTGTTTTATAGTCTGAGATGCAAAATCCCCTCTTGCGGCTTGATTCAAGTGATCCAGTGACCCTTGGGACACATAACACTGAAGAGTCTACCTTAAGGTTTCCTGTACCTCAGGTGTTGAACTATTAGTTCTTCAATTGCTAGATTACAGGTACACACAGTTACAAGTCATAGCAGCCACCTCTACAATAGAGCCTCTGATTATAGCCCAGTCAGTATCCCCAGGAATGCTCAAGAAAGTCCCTCAGGATATGTAAGTTGATGATCATGTGGATCGTGACCACTGCCAGGTGTTACCAAATTACCAGCACATGTTAGATTTAACAGGTCTGACTTGAAGCCACCCCTGCAAGCTGATCCAGCTTCACTCCAGCTGGAGGTAAATTAACAGCACTGCTACTTTCTAATCTTTCCAAAGGTATAAATGGATAAAAAAATATGGTTCTTTAGGGTGACTGAGCACATCAAGTCAGAGTCACACAGGATTTGCCATGGCCAATCATGACTATTTAAAACAAAACACCACACACCGTGGCTCTCAGAGTACCCCTCAGGAATCTCTACGAGGACAAAAAAAGTAATTTCTAGGGTCTTGTCAACTCATAAGTGGGTACATTTTATCTCTCCTTATCCAAGCAACAGCGTTTTAGGTCACTGGAAACAGAAAAAAAATCCCCCTGCTTGGATGAAGATTTCCTGAAACTTTGCTTACAGCATTCAGGAAAACCTGAATTGGACTAGAAACGTCATGTTGTTGCCAATTTCTCCTCTTTGTGATGTAACTGTGCAATGTTGTCACATTGATTCACATCAGACGTTGCTAAACTTTTGTTGCTTTCAGTATTGCTAACTGCTAACATAATTGCTAACATGCTTACATATTTTCTTTCCTCTATGTTGCTGCTTTTTGCAACACAGGAAGTTTAAACCACATAGAAATTTAAGATAAGACCCTCTGTTACTGTTACCCACTACTGTAAGTCATTCAACTTGGGTGGCACCACCAAGAGTTCTTCACTTAAGTATCATCCAGTGTGGAACTGCAGATATACGTCAGTTCCTTGTGCACCCACTTGAGGCTGCTTGCAGAAGCACAGGAAGGTACATACACACTTCATGAAAAAAAAATGCAGGTTTTTACAACATACATTAACTTGGACATGCCAAAAACATCTTTGGTCTGTAAATTAGATTGACTTATATTCTCACTGTATGCAGGCTTTTTTTAAATAATCCATCTGTTTTTATTTTAATGAGTAATCAAAATTATGCATAGTGAGGGACACAATTTTCATGACTGACTAGTGCAGTGGCTTCATTTGTCAGGTAGTTCTGCCTCAAAACTGTCTCTTTTTCTGTAACTAGGTGTAAAAGTTGTGCCTTTAAGACATACTGTTAAAATAGTAGTCATACAACCCGGCTTTGTCAGGTTGAAGTGTAGTTTATATTAAATGGGAAACATTGTGAAAGCAGCAGACGTGTGTGATGGTGCATTTTTGCTGACAATGCTGTCTGCACTGCTCTAAAAATCTCTGATTGCTTTTAAAATATTCAGAACAGTGTTTTCAAAATGGCAACTGCCATGAATTGGACTTCAAATCCCCTTGCAGTTACCAAATGGCTGACATCACTCTGACCTGCCCAGTATTTTCTGTTGTACATGGTTTTAGCTTATAATATTCACACTATTAAACTCTCACCAAACCATGTGCAGAATGGAGCAAAAATATCTCTTCTACAGAGAAGTTTTTAATGTTATTTGTTTTTCAGTTAAGAAGGAAATGCAGTCCAGGTCTGCCATAACTGATGCTCAAGCTGTTAGCATCAATGCTAATCTTTGAACAAGCAGTCACTTCCTGCTGTCATCTCACTCGTAGCTCTCACCTCTTCCTGCTCTGAAGGACTCTGATTGGGCCATCCCACTTTGGGCTGCTCACAGTCGTTGCAGACTGGAGCTTGGTATGATGGATCTGCCTGATCACAAACATTAAATCAGGCTGATCCAGCTGCACCGCAAGGTCAAAAACCTTGTCATCATAACACAGTTGAATGTAACATTTAAATTAGTGCGTTGCCAGTGTTTTGTATAGTCACAAGGCCTTTATTTCTCTCACAATTTGATATACAAACATGAGTTTGTACAGTGCTAGCAGTTTTTACAGTTTATAAATTTCTCTTACGGTGTTGATGAAAAATATGACTAAACAAAGGTATCATTCAGTAACAAAGAGTAGCATCTTCAGGAGCTTAACCATGTTTTCCACTGTCTTCTCTCATCTCCTGTTCAGTATTTTCTGTTCCCGTTTATCTTCTCGTTCTTGATGCATGCTTCTGTGGCATGAGGATCCTGAATGGCTGTACATTTACTGATGTGTCTCACTATACTGGTCCTCTCTTTCAGGGCATTGTGCAGTCAGAGGTCATCACCTTTGTTTGTCTTTCACAGCATGCCACTGTGGTTTACAGGGTTGTCTCTGGGTCCTTACACAGTGCCTTCTCCTTTCTAAAGCATTTTGGCTCACCTCGTCATTGAAAAAAAAAAAACATACCCCCCGGCACATGTTCCACAGCTTTTTTTGTCCTTGTATCTCTGGCTTTGTGCACAGTCCTTGCCCAATGCTAGTTATCTAGCTTTGCATGGCATCGTGTGTTAGCTTAGATGTGTCTTTGTAAAGAGGGATGTTCTCTTTTTTCCAGCAAAGATGTCACGGAAATTAAGCTTGCCTACTGAGCTAAAGCCAGACTTGGGTAAGCCCTGACTTTGTGTCTCCAACAATTTGTATGGAAATGCAGTATACCTTTCTCACTTTAACTGGGCTCCACCACATCCCATCAGTCCAGTTCGATCTGGTTCTTAGCTTCAAAATTGGCAAGCTGTGTATACGTTTCCTTTAAGTTTGCATGAGACTAATGTAGCACTGATCTGACCAGAATTTAAATTCACCAAGCTATGCCAAAAGCGATGGAATTAAATTCATTGTGAAATTTATCTGCTGTGTTTCGACTCCCACTTTTTGACCACGGTGGGAGCTCTACAGGAGGTCAGTGGTGCTAAGCTAAACAGTGCACACTTCATCTCACTGTAAAGCTTTCTTTAACTTTTGCAGCTTTCTCTTTCTTTTCTATGTTCCTCATGTCTGTCCTTTCTTTTGTTGTCTGATTGGTCCCTTTTAAATTTCCCTGAAAAAGGATGATTGTCAATTTAAAGTATGAAGCACCATTTTCTTTCTTCAGGGGTTTACAAGCACCAAGAACATTTCTTGATGTGCATGGGTTGATCTGTTTGTTTATTTTAGAGTCATACACATTTAACCAAAGTGCCTGACAGCTTATTGACCAACTAATTTGCAGGAGATACTGATTTGCTGAGCATAAGTAGAGATATTAGAATATAAATCAGGTTAGCATTTGTTGTTATGTTTTATACATATACAGTTGATAACATACTCGTGAATTTTTTAGCTTCTGCAAAATTTCTGCCCAAGTCTAGCATCAAATATACTTCAGTTACTTTTACCCCCCAAAAAGCTGCTTTATTTTTGCTTCTTTTATACTGAATGTAAATAGTGCCCTCATCTGTATGGCCTGTCTTGTCTTTTTACTTCCTTGCGGGTGCTTTACCTCTCTCCGTTTTCTCCTCACTGTCCTCCTGTCTGTATGCCCGCCACGGGGTGCCAACCCATTAGACCACCGGGACAATTCTTTCAGCCGATCACGCTCATCCAGCGTCACCAGCATTGACAAGGAAGCTCGGGAGGCCATCAGCTGCTTCCACTTCTGTGAGACCTTTGCCCGGAAGGGGGACTGCACTTTGACACCCTGCCTGTATGTGGGCACCTCCCTGGGAACGGTGCTGGCTTTGGCTCTCACACTGCCTCCTGCTGGGGAGCAACGGCAACTGCAGCCAGTTATTATTTCACCTACTGGTGGGTACTGAGCAGAGGAGAGAAGATTGTATACTGTGTCAAAGTAAAAGTTTACTTACTTTCAATAAATTTAGCCAGAGTGCAAGTGCAAAGGTAAAAATAGATTTCATTGTTCTCAAAAGTCTGACTAGTTTGTCTTAATGACACTTCTCTGAGCTGTTTAGAGGGTACAACAGCTGGAATACAATGAGCCAGCTTTTGATTTGTTTCAGTATAAAAAAGGTCTATTGGATGGTAATACTGACCAAAGTAAAAAATATAATCATTGCCTGATAATTATGAAAATACATGTTAAAGATATTAGTAAAATGTAACTTAAACTTGTTACAGTTTGCACTGGCACACTGTCATTTATGAAATAAAAACAGAATACTGAATACATAAATATGGATCAGTAGTTTATGAAAAGTATTAATTAGATAACAAAAATCCATTGAAGATGCAACTGTCACATTAAAGGAGCATTTTGCAGTTTATAGTGACATCCAAACCAAACATTGTCTAATAACAGCTGTTAAATTATTTAATTCATTATCCCTTATGTTTAACACATGATACATTCACTTTTTTAGCATTGTCTCATTCTCTGTTAATATAGAGTGGTTCAGGAATAAGTTCAAAAACACAGAAGTGAGTTGGCATGGTTCTTAAGGTCATACATATATGGGATTAAAACGCGCATTTCATATGCTTGAGATTTTCATTTTTTAATCTGAAATAATAAAATGCATCTGGTGTTGCCCATTGTTCTCACAAACAACAGGTCACAACACGACTTTACACATCAGAAATATTGCAGTTACTTCCAGGTTGAACAGCCGTGTTTGTATCATAGAAGCTTAATAATAACTCTTTACTCTGACCAATTACATTTAATCTTATTTACTGTGAAAGGTGGTTTTTTTAAGGTTATCAGGATGACCAGAATGAAGTTTGTTAATTTTGTGCTTGTTACAGACCTTTCCATCTGTTTTTATTTTCATGCAGTATTCAGACACTGTATGAAAGTACAGTTCTCTCAGAAACTGTTAGATAAATTAACCCAGTTTTAAAACTACTCAAAAAGTAAGTAAACAAAAAAGCTGGTTAATAACAGTAACCTAAGTAAATGTAACTAGTTATTTTTCACCTTTGGTAATAGGTTGTACAAAATACAGTCCATACTGACGATATACCACCAGTAGAAAAGTTCAGAGCTCAAACCTTCTCCCTCATTCTTCAGGCATGTTGGTGCGGTTGAAGGGCAGCTGCATGCGGTTGGCCTTCCTTGACTCTTCAGGTGCCCTCCTCCCCCCTGCATTCGAGCCCTGGTTTGAACCCAACGTCACAGCTGATGGCGAAGAGAGAGAGAAGGTGCGAAAGCGCCGGCCCGTCTCAGTGTCCCCTTCGACCTCCCAGGACCTCAGCGAGAGCCAGTACGCAGTGGTGTGTTCAGAGAAACAGGCCAAAGTCCTCTCCCTCCCCTCTCAGACCTGCATCTACAAACACAGCATCACAGAGACCTCTTTCATCCTGCGGGCAGATGTGGTGCAGATGAGCCAGGGCGTGTGCGTGGCGTGTTTCTGTGCCAACGGGCACATCATGACCCTCAGGTGAGAGACTTGTCCATCTGCGTCAGGCAAAAAATAACAGGTTGATGTTGAAATGTATCAATCAAAGTCACTTTGGATAAGTTTGATGTTATGATTCCCTCCACCCACGTTGTGCCCTCTGTGTCATTCAAAGAAAAGTAAAGCCAAACAGACACTGTTTTTATATATTTTTTTTTTATGTATTTTTTAGGCATTTTGTGCCTTTATTGATAGGAGAGAGACAGTGGATAGGCTTGTGAAAGAGGGTGAGAGAGCAGGGGATGACACTCTGCAAACTGGTCACAGGCTGGATTCGAACCTGGACCGGCAGAAGCAAGTACATGGCGTGCCTGGTTGCTAACCACTCCGCCAAACCAGCACCCCACAGACACTGTTTTTAACTATGATCATGGGAATTTAAAGAATATGGAGTACCATAATATTGCTCAGTGGAGTTATAGGCAGGTTCAGTGCTGAGGTGTAAACAAGCAAATGAGAGTGTTAGGCTGAGGAGCAGTGAGGGGCATATGTGTTTGCTGACAGCCTGATCATGTTTGTGCTTTGAGGGCTGAGATGGAAACGGTATAATTTGGCACAAAATATGAGCCTCAGATGACAGACTGACTTTGAAGAAGTGAAATGAGACAGCAAAAAAAATAGAGTTTGAGAGCTCCATAAGTCAGTGCTTGGCAGTAATTGGTGTCAGTACTGTCACCTGTGTTTTTCCACCACTGAATGGATTTTTGTGAGAGTTGTGACCGGTTGAAGTACACACAAATTATTGCAGTGATAACACAGCAAAATTTGCATTGCACCAGTTTCTTGCCACCTCAAACACCCTGCAGTGTTGTCAGGTAAATAAAAGTGGCATAAAAAGGGATTTATGACAAACAGTTTACAATATAATAATTATAATTATGCGCATTTGAATTCTAAGTGATTGTCCTTAATGCTTGATGTGTACCAAGGATGTTACAAATTGGTTTGATATCAGATACTGCAAACTACATACAGGGGCGGTCTGGGATGTGTCCACTTAAATTTATTAGTCATGTGGATTTTAAGCCTTTTAAAGTGTAACTACAACATAGGTGTGGAATATTGAAATATTTAAAACAATTATGAAAGTTTTGGAGAACATGAATCCAGAGCAGATTTTTTTTTGTAACCTATCATTCATAACACTTCAAAATAATCAGCCTTCTGACATTTTACTGCCACCAGCCTAAACATTTTTGTTTAATGAACTATACAGTCAGAATACATACTTAACAGAAAAACTCCCAAACCAAAAAGTGGGTCTTTTTGCTATAAAATCATCTGCAAGCTGAACAGTGATTGAAACACCCCTTAAACTTTTAAAGCATAAAACTTCACTCACCTCACCTGAATTTCAACCTGACGTCCTGGGCCATTGAGGGGGCTCCAGGTTTTCCAGGATAGACAGACAGACAGACAGACAGATACTTTGTCCCGAGTGAGAGAAATTCATCTTTGAGTTGCTTGTTTAAGCATTTTAAAGGACAACATTATAAGCGGCGGAGTGATTTAGCGGAGGGACACACGACGTGAGTTGGCTTAGGTCTAGATAAACTTTATATTTCCAAAAGGTTAATGCACTTAAAAAAATTCATATGTAGCATACTCTTAAACTGTGGTATTTCTTTATGATTTGAGTTCTTGTAGGTGGAGAAAATAGCCTTTAAATTCGGTACGGTACCTTCCCATTAAGCATATTTTCTTCGTCACCGACGGTCACAGACTGTGGCTTTCTGGTGGAGAAGAGAGAACTTTCTACTGTACCCAATGTCCTTAGTGACCATATGGAGCTCATACAACCCCACTTAAAAAAAAACTGAGCTGTCCCTTTAAAGGTGTGAAGCATGTTGTTGACTAGCGTGTGGTACATGATGGTTTGGGGCATGTCGGTCTATGTCTTGCTATTATGCGGGTGCATGCTTAGACAGATGGATTATCTGCAATGATTATAAATGGGTGTGTTTTGGGCATAACATGGATCAAAGCAATGAGAGTGTCAGCTCTCATTCCTTTAAATCGCCATGTGCCACAGGCTTTAGACTTCAGACCAGGTAGAGGGAGGTTTAAAGTGCCATAAACTCAATGTCCCAAAGTTAAGAACACACTAACTTTTCACTGACTGCTCCTCGTTTTCAGACAAAACACCTATCATTTGATATTTTTACATCGTACACACATGACAGCTGTGTCAGTGCAGAAATTAGGGGAGACACCTGCACTTCATGCCAAAGCACTTTATCCTGAGCGTACAATAGAGCCCTACATGCCTCTCAAGGGTCCACAGACACCCTGCAGTATTTAAGCTTAGCATTGTGAATGTTTCTAGACAGCAAAGGAATGAGTTTACCGTCACATAAATATAGAATTCTTTTGTATCGTTCAGACTGCCAGTTTTGCTTTCTCTTTTTCTTTTATATATATATATATATATATATATATATATATATATATATATATATATATGACAACAATAGACACAGGTCCAGACCTTGGCAAATACAGACAACATTAACATGTACACCACATAGAAGGGAGATCAGTGCGTGCTCATACTTAATATTTAATTTATTATGAAAAGGTTCAAATACAATGGTAGATCCAGTTTGATATGTATGGCTGTATGCTACATATTTTAGAGTTGAAGACAAAAGTTGATTATTACAGCTTAAATAGGGTAAAAGTACCACTGAGCTTTGTTAGATCTCACAGTATTGTCTGCTCTCATGAATGAGGCAGCCTTGGCAGCTGTAGCAGCCTTGATGGAGCCTCTCTTTTTGCTGAATTTATTATTTAAAGTCAGAAACAAACTTTTGTCCTCTTAACAAACACATTTTTATACACGTCTTTAGCCTTATACAATCATTGGATTGGATATCACCTTTTAAATTAGGTGACATTTGAAACAGGCAGCCACAGTCACACTGGAGACGAGGGGCTCTGATGATGGGAGCTGCATTAGTCACTGATCCTCATTAGTCTTCACTTCCTGAAAAGAGGGACAGAAACAGAACAGTTATCCATGTGGGCGTTTGGCAAAGTAGGGATGTCCAGCTATCTATTGTCTCTGTCTGTTTTTTTTTCTGGTTCAAATCGCTAAGGGTGTTAGAACGTTGTCTGAATTGTTTTGTCCATCTAAAATCACTTTAATACATTGTTTTGCTCCCTGTCTAGTGTGCCTGGGCTGAGGCCGCTTTTGGATGTAAACTACCTGCCTTTGACGGACATGCGGATAGCCAGGACGTTCTGCTTCACTAACTTAGGTCAGGCCATGTACCTCTGCTCCCCCACTGAGATCCAGAGGATCACTTACAGCCAGGATATCTGTGAAAACCTGCAGGTCAGTCATTGTGTCTGGTGCATATGGATTAAAGACGATGTATAAAAAAAACTTTAAACTAAAAATAGACAAATTGAGCTAACCGCTAAAGAGATGTTCTGGCCCTTTCTCCGTAGTGCATGCTGGGATGTGACAGAAATGCAGGGAGTGCAGCATCAGTTGTGTGTCCATAAACTGTGACATGTCCTTACCATAGTTGAGGAACTTCTTAGAGTTCAACACAAGATATAGTGAATAAGTGTGCTGATATATACAATGACAATTGCTAAAGTTTGTCCCAATTTTTCAGTTAGTAGTGGTGAGATTTTGAGCATAAATAAAGCAACTCCATTTGACTGATTTTAAGGAAGAATCCTTGAATTCCAGTAAGACTTTGCTCATTTTTGGTGCTCAGGTGGGGAAATATCATTGGTAACATGCTTGTTTTATATGATCATTGTTCTCTGCCATGGATGTTACTTCACTACTCTGCTTAACACAAGAGACTGTTTAAAAAGATGCTTTAATTGTATGTAACGAGTTGTAATGTGCGTGTATTTTTTCAGGAGATGCTAGGAGAACTTTTTACACCAGTAGAGACACCAGAGGCACCAAACAGAGGGTTCTTCAAAGGTCTCTTTGGGGGTGGAGCTCAGTCCCTGGACAGAGAGGAGTTATGTACGTAAAACACACACATCCCCATTAACAGCGTTCAGGGTTTAGAACTATCTGCTGCTTAACATTTCCTCTTGATTCTGTTGCATCAGTTGGTGAGGTAGCAGCTGGAAAAGCATCCCGGAGTCTGGCCCAGCACATCCCAGGCCCGGGGGGCATCGAGGGCATGAAGGGGGCAGCATCAGGTGTGGTCGGAGAGCTAGCACGAGCTCGGATAGCTCTGGATGAAAGAGGACAGAAACTGGGAGAGCTGGAGGAGAGGACGGCTGCCATGATGGCCAGCGCAGATTCCTTTTCCAAACATGCCCATGAGGTGAGAAAAAAACGAGAACAAGTCTGTAAGAAACACCTCACAGCAGGGACACCATAGCTGCAGGAGCTATGGTGTCCTCAAAATGTGTTTTAAAATATAATCCATTCTTCACCACTAGAGGGCACTACATGCATGAGACATCCTCACTTATCTGCTGAGAAGAGAAATTGACATTAAATATGAGCTGCCTGTGACACTGAGAATGCTTTTCTGTTAGAAAGAGGACAAACTTAGTTATGGAAAACTTAAAATACATGCAATGGCTAATTATTTCAAGTATTTGTAATGCTTTGCATCAGTTCAAGAAACAACAGCCTCATAATTCAAAGTAAATAAAAAAAAAATGATAATAATAATGATAATCAGAATTCTAACAAGTTTCATCTCAAGTTATGAGAATTTGGCTCATAACTTCAACTTTTAATGTCAAAACTATGACCCGGTATCGTATTTTTTTTTCTTTTTTTATGTCATAACTCTTACTCATTAGTTTATATTTGACACACAAGCTCATATAAATGATTGGTGATAGGTGTCCCTATTAAGAAAAGTTGTCAAGTTGTTGTCTTTTAATCATACATTTGTCATAAAATTCTATATATGAAATGTGGTGGTTAGTTTGGGAAAGGCTGGCTCAGATAAGTAAGCTCTTCTTATAATTGATGAGCATGGGTAATGTTATTCAAGATAATATAATGAGAGACAATGATAACTGTAGTTCATTCATAGAATCATTGTCTAAATATTCTTCATAATGTGGTTTATCTCTGAAGTTGCACATAGAAAAAACTGAATACTATAAACAGTCAGTTGGCTAGTGGTATAATATGATCAGTTAGATTTAATCATTACAATCCTTTGTCATGTCAGAACTAGTTTTTAGGAATTTTTTATTTGATTAAGAAACTTTTTTTCAACCCTGAAATCCCATCCTCTGGAGCCTTAAAGGACAAGTTTGGTTTCTACAGCTTTCACATTATTTATAGAATGAAGTAGAACAATATACTCACCCAGAAGGCTTTCCTGATCCAAACAGTGCTTGGGGAGATATTTAGATCCAAAATCGAGCAGCGGACATCCGTATAATGGTAGCACATAGGGCATGTATAGCGCCACTCCTAAAACTGCATTAATTGTCCAAAAACTCAATAGTTTCACCAATATTTCATCATGCGCTACTCCTCCAAGACAGTCCGGGGTCGCTCGAGACATGTTTTTGTGGCTGTGCTGACCTCTGAACTGAAAACTTTCTTTACGGCTGCCGCGCATGCACAGTACGGCTCATTGTTTCAGGGGCGACTGCCAGCTACTCAACAACTTTCTTCTTCCAGTTTTGTGCAAAATGGACAAATATCTATTGGATCAAGATGTTGTGGAGGAGAACTTTGAATATGATGGGTGTCCTTACAGTTTTGAGCCAGAGTTTACAGATGAGGAGCTCATCGAAAGGAGGACGCCGTACTGTGCATGCGCGGCAGCCGTAAAGAAAGTTTTCAGTTCAGAGGTCAGCACAGTCACAAAAACATGTCTGGGGCGACACAGACTGTAATGGAGGAGTAGCGTGAGCGGACCATGATGAAATATTGGTGAAACTAATGAGTTTTTGGATGATTAATGCAGTTTTAGGAGCGGCGCTATACATGCCCCGTGTGCTAACATTATACGGATGTCTGCCGCTCGATTTTGGATCTAAATATCTCCTGAAGCACTGCTTGGATCAGGAAAGCCTTCTGGGTGAGTATATTGTTCTACTTCATTCTATAAACAATGTGAAAGCTGTAGAAACCAAACTTATCCTTTAACCCAAAGTTCTCAGGACACTGTGCAGTTGGATCTGAGTTGTATAAGTATTCTAAGAAAATGTAATCATGTTCTCACTGCAACATTTTCTGTTTCCAGATGATGCTGAAGTGCAAAGACAAAAAATGGTACCAGTTCTGATCAATGACAGGAGAGAAGCAGAGCTCCGAGACATCACTATCACCTTCCGTCCAGCTCATTTGGACTCATCGTGATCCTGTAACCATCTATCTGTCTGTCCATTTGTCCATCCCTCTAAGCCTTCTTTGCTGGGACACTTGGGATTTTCTTCCCTCGCACAATGTTGAAAACTGTTCTTACCTCAGTCTGTGGATGGAACTGAGGGGTGGACAGGGGAGAAGGACAAACCTCATAAAGGGAGCAAATACATGGTGTCTTTTTTAACATACTCATCTTTTCGTTTATCTCTGTTCGGCCTCTCCTCTGAGGTAGCCGTCTGGCACATGCACCTGGTGATTCTTCATTCTCATTTGCCAAAAAACGTCCTTTACTGTTGTCCACACCTCGAGCCTGTCGGGGACGGACTGGAACTCAAAGTGACAAAACAGAGCTGAAAAAAGACTAAAAGGAAAAACTGACTTCAACAAATTGTTCAAATGTAAAAAGAAGGAAAAAGAATCTAAATACATTATTATATATACATAAATCTAATAAATGTGCAACGCTGTATCCACTTCCGAGTGACCCGTACTTAAGAAGATGAATACTGGAGGAGACATGAAGGAAGTGCTGCGACAGTGACGCCTTCTCTATGCAGAGAGTCACAGGGATTATAGCGACTGATGTAAACTGGATACTTCACTCTGGACTCTCCTCTGTATCTTACAGACTCTCAAATCGTTACCAACAGTGTGTGTGCGTGCGTGTGCTTGCGTGTGTGTTAATTTCTATTTTCTTGCCATTCCTCGATTTGTTATTCGTTGGATTTTTTGCTCTGTCTGTACTATTGGAAGATCTCTTATTTTTCTATTGTTGTGAAAGTGGATGATGTTTGGTTTGTTGGAAATCTGTTTTGTGGCTTTTTTGTCTGATAACTCTATTTATTTCTCCTTATGAAAAGGGCTGGAATCTAAAAGGAGGGCAAGGATATAAAAGGCATATTTCATTTATTACCACTAACATGGAAGCTAGAATATGAATTCAAAACTAAGTGTATCACACGTATTTATTTTTACCATTAACAAACCTTTATGATGCCTCTGTGGACGTATAGTCTCAGAAGCCTTCTCAGTTTGGCTTGGCGAGTGTAAGATAAGGGTTTTTCTTGTGTTCAAAAGTTGATGGTGTACACTGGATTATTGCTACAACAACTGTCAATCGTCGAAGATGTGAACTTCTTTATTATTTTAATGACATCACCAAACTAGCACTGGCAAACACAGTCCTGTGTGGTCCAAATAAAATGTATGTGCGTGTAATGCTTTGGTCATTATAACGTGAATTGTTCTAACCTAGTACAAGGAGGGGAAAATTAGGTTATTTGGTAACTCTCAGTTTCAGAAGGACAAATCCTTACAGAAACTGGATACTATAAATATGACAAACAAAAGTACTTGTTATTTAGGGAAATAATAAATACCTGGCTCAAATAATAACATGCATGGATATTTTCAAGCTCAAACTCTAACATTAACACTAAATCAATGAGCTAAAGAAAGAAAAAAAGTCAATTTAAGGCACTCTTCCACTGTGAAAAATAGGATTTTTGTTTATTTATAAGTTTATTTATCTTGTATTTTTACCAGTAGGTCCAACTGAGAATAAAACATTTCTTTGACAAAAGTAACTTAGCCGAGGTATCACTGGCTGTTATTTCAGTGTTTCACCCGTCTTGCTAAGCTCAAATCTACAACAACTGTGAGCAATTCAAATTGGGACAGTTCAATCATAGTCCTTTAGAGCAGGGAAATGTGGGGGCTACAGGTGAGACGAGGTGGCTGCTGGTACAGAGATTAGCATAGATGCTAACAGCTTCAGTGGCAGTTTTCTCGACCGCATTTCTTTATAAAATGAAGAACAAAATGTAAACATTACAAAAGATTTTTTCACTTTCTGACATGTTTGGATACAGTTTCTTTTACACAGTGGCTCATTTTCTGTGGTAGTAAGCCCAGTACAGAGCAGACCCGGTAGAATGATTGCAGGGTTGTTGACAACATGGTCCTGAGCTGTGTGAATAGGAGGGTTTCAGTCACGTGATTATTATGACGTATGAAGAGGGCGTGGTTTCAGATGGAGGGCAGGAAGTAAACATGGAGTCTATGAAGGAGACCGGCAAAAGTTCATATTGTTCGGATCTAGTTCCAGTTGCAAGAGAAAGATATAATCAGTTCATCAACAGATACGTCGGGCGGGATCTATATGTCATGAAGACGAGTGAGTTTTCAGCAGAGGCAAAAGATTTACCGGCAGTTGAGGGCATCGACATCGCTAACTGTCTGGTAATTCAAATCTCGTACTTCACCAAACAGCAGATGAAAGCCTATAAAAGTATGGAGGCATACAGCTTTTTTGTCAGCAGATGGGTCCACAACCTCGGCACCAAACGGCGACAGGATGGTTATGTTTGGTCTTTGCAAGGGTGAGTCTTTCTTCTTTTTTTATGCGTTAAGGTTATAGCAGCTGGCAGTCGCGGTTATGATGTACACAAACCAGTGAAACAAACACAACAACCCAATGATATAAACAAAGCCACAAAAACCAAGCTGGCTTACATACCTCGATTGAAGTGGTCACTACAGACACGGGCATTAGCAGACTCTGCTCCTCCGGACCGCAAACAGGTTCAAAATCCATTTTTTTCTGCGTTGTTCTGTGAGCTTTTTACATTCCTCACCTTTGTGAAGGACGACCTTCGGTACTCTGTAAAAAACCCTTGTCCTTTTCTCGGTTTGAGCGGTTGGAGCACCCATAAACAACACAAAACATTGGCATCTTGACTGTTTCTTACCGCAAGTTCTAACGTTACTTTACTTCCTGCCTTCCATCTGAATTGCGCACTGTCGCTATGCAACAATGTGACGTCACGTGAAACCCAGCTATTGACTGGACTTCCAGCACTTCCAGCAGACTGGATCCACACTGGAAAGGAAGCCTTTAAGAGGCAGCAGCTCTAACAGAACATCTCAGACAGACGGAGAAGACAGCACCGTCTAGAGATCTAGAAGGTCTTTTGAACATGAGAGATGTAAACGTACCCAGGCAGCCATCAAAAATGTATTTATGAACACAATTTAAGGCAAAAGATGACCTTTGATGTGAGGACTGTCCTTTCTTCAGTTACTCAAGTATTAGAATTCCTGTCATTACTTGTCTGGGTGTTCGAATCGGCCAGTATGCACACATCACATCCATGTGTGTTTTATTTAAAGGTACCAACACCATCTCTTTTGGAGTCAGGAAGAACCTTACTGCTTGGCCGTATCTGTGGGATTTTTTGAAAAAAATTAAAAACACAGTATGAAGATTCTGATTCATGAACAGAAACGTTCATGTGGACGCACATATGCAGGTTTATAGAAACATGAAAGTGTAACCTTTAAGGCATAAATACATTAGGGACGTGTTTTGTTTACACTTTTATTGTCTGTAAGAGTTGTATGTGAATTTTTGGGTTCATATTTATTTCCTATGGTACAAGAAAGGATTGTTTATTTGGTGTCAGAAACATCCATATTTATCTCGTTTTTACTCCCATGTTTGCAGTGAAGCTCAAATGTGGTGTATCTCTCTGTCTACCAGGCTTTTAAACCTTTATTTGTATATAAGTAAATAGTCTGACAATCTAAGACCAACTGGAAAGTAAAAAAAAAAATGTTGAGGTTGCTCAAGCAGCAGAAGGAGAGAGGCCATAAGTTTTCTGACGCCAAAGAGTTGCTTTAGCTTTTCCATTGCATTATCGTTTATCAGCAGACCATAATACATCTAATAGCTTCTTACATGGATTGCGGGGCCAGGATTGGATCCATTTAGGATTATCATCGTCTTTTTCAAGTTTAAGAAATGGAGCGAGTTGCAATGGAGCGCAGCCATTTAAAATCTTATTGTTTGTCACCCATCTGAACTGATGATCAGTGTTGATTTATGAGGATGTTTCCAGAAATGAGACATGAACCATTTCACCTCAGTTCGATCACATCAATATTTACTGTTTTCATCTGTGTGAGTGAGAATATGTGTTTGTGTGTATGTCCCTGTCTGTGTTTTTAAGGGTTTATTTTTGTTCTTAATGGTTTAATAATTGATGTTGATGTCCTAGTCCCACCAGTCCATGTCCAGTTGAGTGTATGTCACACTAACTAAAGCCACTAGAGATAAAAAGAAAAAAAATAGGATCATGAGAATTAGAGGATGACCTCTGAATTCCAGTTTTGTTTCACTTGCACATTTCCAGTCTTGGCACATATGCTTTGACTCTCCTTGCCTTTTTTCCTCTTCCTTCAGTGGGTTTTCTCAGACTCTACTGGATCCAAAACTACAAATATGGCCTTCTTTATGTTAGTAAGCATCACAGTGTGGTAATTCTGTCATTTCTGTCCACAGACTTCAGGAAAATTAACAACTTTTAGCTAGAGGTCATCCCCCAAAATCCTGGTGAATGTCTTTTCTCTCATCCCCAATGGATTGTATGTGTTTATTTCTTTTTTTTTTATCTTTGTTGATTTTTTTCATCTCTGTGTGATTTAGTTACTGGTCCATACACTACAATTTGCAGTATTCCTTCTCAATGCTCAAACTACAAGAGGAAGTCCTGTCTGTATCTGCCATAATGCCATGTTTCTGTCCTGGATTCAACAGTTATCAGTGGGTTGCAGTATTTTTCTCATTGTAGCCAATTTTTCTTGTACAGTTTTATGCAACTTTCACGTGGATGTTTATGACTTTATCTGCTGCCACAAAGTTTAGAAATTCTGTAGATAGAGATTACTGTGCAATGGAAAATAAAAGTGGAAAATGTATTTTTTTGTCTAAATTATCTTTAAAAATCTTTTGTTTTTAGTAAAACATAACAAAGATGTTTCGGTACATTTGAAAGATTTCAAAGGACACATATCCAGTAATAAGTTTAATTTTGCTACAAATATGGCCTTCTTTATGTTAGTAAGCATCACAGTGTGGTAATTCTGTCATTTCTGTCCACAGACTTCAGGAAAATTAACAACTTTTAGCTAGAGGTCATCCCCAAAAATCCTGGTTAATGTCTTTTTCTGCTTTCATCCCCAATGGATTGTATGTGTTTATTTATTTTTATTTTTTTGGAGTCCCCAATTAATCTAATGAGCATGTTTTTGGTCTTTGGGAGGAAGCTGGAGTGCCCACAGAGTACACACATGCACTGGGAGAAAACAAACTTCACACAGAAAGTATCGAACCAGCAACCTTCTTGGTTGAGGCACATGCAGTGCTTGCTGTGCCACTGTGCTGCCCCAGGTTATTAAATGATCTAATTTATTGTGGTTCAGGTTCAAATTCAGAATATTTATTGTACCCTTGGGTAAATTCAGTTTACAGTGAGTGAGTTCTCTTGTTTTGTAGACACAAAACAGCATAAAACAACATAAAACAAGACAAAGTGATGACAGTGATTAGGCTAAAAGAACAATGAGGACAGCCCTGAGATATAAAACAAGTTAAGTTAAAACATTAGTAGGTAAAAAAGGGATAAAAAATATGGCAAACCAAGCCAAATATAAAAATTTGCCATTCATGTTCTGCCTTGACTCTCTATTGAAGCTCTTTACTGAGATGCAATTTCTGGAGATCCGTGGAAGCAGGGAAATGCAGCCATAACATGGCATGCACACACCTGGCATGAAGGCTGAAGGATCTTGAATTTGAACTGATGTATCCATCAACCACTTGTATACAGTATGAAAAAGCTGCTTAATGAAGCAGAGGATTTTCTGCTGTTTGCAATCAGTTTAAGGGTGAGGAGGAGCTTCTAGCAGGTGAGCAGAGGGGTCATTTTAAGGTGAAATCTCTGTGAAAACTCTGAAGTTTATGTACACACAAGTGCTCAGCTGGGGTGGATTAATAGTCTTGAGTTACCCGAGACTGGTCTTGGTCTTGAGACCGGTCTCAAGTCCACATGTCTCTGACATCAAGGGTATTTTTACTTGGTCTTGTCTCGGTCTTGGACCGGCCAGACTCAGGATTTTCTGCAAGACTGATCAAGACCAGCACTGATCTGCTGTTCTTCAGCTTCATTAATGTAAATAGGAGGAACACTTGGTAATACAACAAAAAGCTTCAATTCACGTGTTATTTCCCCCTGTGATGACTGCAACCTTCCCAGTGTTGTGACCGAGGGACACCCCCCTTAACTGTTTAACCTTGTCATGGTTTTTAAAATTGATTTTGATGGTCTTGGTCTTGTCTCGATCTCGGCTTGTCTCGGTCTTGATTCCCAAAATTCTTGGTCTTGTCTTGGTCTCGGTGCATTCCGGTCTTGGATAGCATGGTCTTGAGCATGGATTAAGAATTGTCCAGGGTTTCTACGTGTATTTACGGGACTTAAAGAAGTCATACGTTAAAACGTTTGGCCAAAAAGTCTTTAAAAACATTATATTACCAGAGAAAGGTCTTACATTTTAGATGTTACTAAACAGCCCTGACACGATGACATGAGAATGACACGATGAGTGGACCACTCTAAATTATGTAAATGTTAGTTTCATAAAATTGGTAAAACCAATCAACGAGTCAATATGCTTTTTTCATGTATTTTTGGGGCATTTTGTGCCTTTATTGATAGGAGAGAATGACAGTGGATAGGCTTGTGAAAGGGGTGAGAGAGTAGGGGAAAACACCCTGCAAGCTGGCCACAGGCTGGATTCGAACCAGGCCGGCAGAAGTATGTACATGGGATGTGCCTGGTTGCTAACCACTCTGCCAAACCAGCACCCCATGAGTTAATATGCTTTAACACGAAAAACAGCCAACATCTCAGCTCCCTGTTAATAGCATTATGAGACAAATATTCAAGTGCTGTTCAGAGTTTTGGGCCCCGGTTAGCTATAACAGTATCCATCCATAGCAAGGATAATCATGACAACTTGTCATAGAAATTTGAGGAACACTCACTGCTCATCTATACATTCAGACACAAAACAAGAGAAAACTGCACAAAGCTGCAACTGTTTTTAGGGTATTAGTTAGGCAATTAATCTGCAATATGCTTTTCAAATTTGATCATGAAAAGAACATATTGCCAAGAAACAAATGATTTAGACTATGTGCTGCCATAACCCATTTATCTTTACTCATCAGTCTAATACAAGTCTCATTAAACAGTGCTGGCCATGATTCATTTCACTTTTGAGAAATGTGGAGGGCCAAGTTAAGATGGACCAAGGGCCACAGTTAAATCCTGGGCCATAGTTAAATAGGACACATCAGCCTTGATTTGATAGTAGCTAATGGAAAAACCACATTTTATCAGAAAGAAATGTGGTCCTATATCTTTAGATATTTTTGATTCCATTGTTTTTACCATCCAATTAGGAGGAAACAAAGAAAAGTTGTCAAGATATTGAACTGACAGAGTTGTGGGAGTTTTGTCGAAGTTTAGATGAGAGGATGTGATGGAAGCCTTTAATTGTTTAGCAACATGGTGTAAATTTTCCAGAATTTCCAAATTGCTGTCAAAATAAAATGCAATGATCAGGAATCATGATTGAAATATAAGTGTACACAATTGCTTTGATGAAGTCAAAATCTCAAAATGACTTGTTCAAGGTTGCTGCACAGAGCTTACGATAAAACACATAACTTATTAAAGCTACTTCAAGACCTAAGGTACAAAGACATATTTCTAAAATGTATGTATCATTACCTTTTTTATTTAGAAGTCTTTTTTCTCCTTTGTTCAAGGTTTAAACGCCTTAACCTGCAAGAATCTTTGCAATATTTTACATCATGAAGATATTTTTCACAATCTTCTTTCTTATTCTCCTTTGTTTGCTGTTTGAAAAATGTGCTGAGAATGATTACTGCCAATTTTTATTAGTAAACTACAGTTTACTTCTACTACTTATGGTAATGATGCACTTTCAATATTACATAGTACTGGGCCATTTTCAGGCAAAATGCCATCTAACATTTAAAACTCCCACATACAAAAAAAAAACTGTAAGGTCATGCATAAACCCTGGCATTATGATGGGAAAACAAAACCTGATAAAGTTGTGTACATTTGTAATCATTTGGTCTTTCGCTGATCTGAAAAGACAAATTAAAGTATTTAATCTTGAAGGTAAATGATAGTACTAAGAAAAACCTGCTGAACCAGGCTTTGAATGTTAAAGTGCTGCCATTGTGTTATCTGAGCAGTAGATGGCAGCAAACATAAGTAAATCTCATCATATATACATGGACAGAATAGAAAATGATGAATTATTGTGCACAAAAATCTTAAAACCATGCTTGTTTTTGCTTTATCATATGATATATTGCCTATGTCATATTGTATTTTAATAGTTTAGTATTAAACACATGCATGAATGGCAAGGGCAGTAAACAATAGAAACTGTAAAGTAGAGAGGAAGGCATGTTCCATTTTAAACTGAGTCTTCAGAGAGGCACTGTGAGGGCCAGCTTTTTTAGCTTGTGGTCTGTTGTGTGTTTGTACTGTATTGCTCACTTTTTTTTAGAGCAACACAATCCTGTATTGATCACACTAAGTGGTTTCCGTATGTGCTCTCTGGTTTCTTTTAAGTCATGACACAGGTGACAAAGTGGTCAGCGAAGATCCTGAAGGTCGACCTTTTCCAGTAATAAGAGATTTCTTTACTTTGAGCTGGTTTGGGAACAATAATACACACTGGCAAAGTCAAGCGATAGAGATTTTTTGTTGTGTACGCTTTTGCAAACATAGTAATCATCTACCACTTAGAGGCTTGCTTCTTTACTTTTCCACTTAACTGTCTCACTGTAAAACACTACCATTAGCAACAAAGCTCTTAAATGAGGGGTAAAACTGTCCAAATGTCAGTGTGAGCGGCCTTTTTAGGTCACTGAGTTCATTCAGGACTGTGTTAGCAGTGACTTATGGTGTGGATCAATTACTTCCCGCAACTAAAGCGGCTTCCAGCTCTCCTGATTTCCTGAAGAAAGGAAGATTTACACACTGTAACCTTACAATGTAACCTAATGCTTCGAGAAGCCATGGGTGAGTCACAGTAGCCAGAATTTAGAGGACAAAAGCACTTACGGTATGAGAATAGACTTTGTATAAGGGGAAGAGATGACACTAGGACAGCACAAATTAATTTTACTGTTGTCCTAAAATTAACTTTCACAGTAAACATATTGCAAAGGGGGTGATTTACTTATGTTTAGTACTTCCTCTTTTAATTCAGAGAGATGCGTTGCTGGTAAAACACTTCTGCACTGTCAGATCAATAAAATAACTTATCCATTTGACTAGGAAAACAAACAACAATACCACAAAGCAGCTGCAAAATGTAATAAAGCTGATTAACTATTTCTTGTGACGTTACTGCCCATCACTGGCTGAGTGTAAAAAGCTTGTGAGTGTGGAGGCTCTTATGCAAAACCTGAACCCAAACAACCCTGCCCAGTACAGAAAGCAGGAGCTTTAGCTTGATTTAGCAAGAAAGAAGGCAAAAGCTGAGGAAAAAAAAGGATGCCGCAACTTGAGTTAGCAAATGGCATTAGAGCAGGAAAAGCTAACAAAAATTCCTTCCGATATAGATACAGGACTCATATTGATATTTTTGATATTACTTGTAGTGGGGGCAGGGATGCAAGTAAGGAAGAGCTACATAAATACAGTATGTGATGTCACAGCCGCGCAACACAGTAAAGCAGACTAAAGTGGAGCGGGATTGTAAACGAAGACCAACAATGAAGGACTTCCAGCTCTCCACTGCTCTATTCATGTGGTCATTACTTCCGCCAAGGAGGTTATGTTTTTGGGAGAGTTTGTTTGTGAACAAAATAACTCAAAAAGTGATGGATGGATTTTGATGAAATTTTCAGGAAATGTTCAGCATGGGAAAAGGAAGAACTGATTCGATTTTGGTGTTGATCCGGATCAGTGTCTGGATCCGCCATGGCGAAAAATGTGATTTCTGTGAATAACTACTGAACTAAAATAGATATCGTTATGAATCCATAACTAATAGTATTTCATCGTCAAGGAATCTAAATATTTTGATGAAATAAAGGTAGGACTAACATTTATGGTGAAAATCACAATATGGGTGAGGACTGTGGCGGAGGTCTGCGCTCTCAGACTGCTTTTCTAGTTCTATAATGTAACAGCAGTGAAAATCACCCTAAATCTTGTACTCTTGGGTAGGAATTTACCCATAGGTATGATAAATATTCTGAATCAATAGCTTATTTTAACAGGATGGGTATGTTTTTGGTTTTAAAGTGGACTTTGTTGATCCAGCATTTTAGAGGGTAAAGCACAAGAGGCTTATGCAGCATTGGACAATAATGACAGCAGAGACAATGAAATGGTTAGGAAAGAAGTTTTAGCTGCACACAACTTTATACCAGAAGCAGGCACTCAGATTGCTGCAGCTAAAACCAGGTGACACTTACCTCGATTTGGCTGGACAGCAGGAAGGGTTAGGGGTTAGGGGAGTCTTTGTCAGCTCATGCTAGTTCAACAGTTTAAATCTAGTGTTCAACGACTCATTAAAATATAGCTAAAATAGGGTTGTCCCTATTTCCAAAAATCAAACTCAATCAGCTTTTGAGAATACACAATTATAATACTTTCAGTTATTTAAGTGTATCGAGTGCGGATTTTTACCCCCATGCTTGAACGGACATTTAAATATCAAGTATAAGGTGACAGCCCTAATCTGAATGAGTTGGGAGTTGCCGATTTGAGGAATGGTGCCATGGCAGAGGATTCCAAAGAGTTAACGAATAGGGATGTGCAATTCAAAGTGAAGTCCAGTAGACGGGGGTTTTAGACAGGCCTGCAGAGGGAAGCATGACCAAACCTGTCCAGGCCTCTGTTCCTTCTTTAGTGCCAGCAAAAAATATACGAGGCCACACTTCCTCAAGAATGGTACTGTTTTTTATATGGAAGAAACCTGGTTATGTAAAATCCAATTGCCTTTGTCTGAAAAGAAAACATGGGGATGCAAAATTGTGGGACTAATTGGGGCTCAGACTCTTAGAAAAGAGGGTGGTCTTAACACTCTAAACTGCCCAATATGTGGATTTGAGATCTCATTTAGTCTGGTAGTCTAGTTTGAGGACAATTCAGAGTTATGCTTTCTGAAATGCCCAGTCTTACTCTTTCTACCTTTCTAAGCATGGAGAAACACCTGAAATCCATGACACATACAATGAGACATATAGCCACAGAGGATGGTTATCACCCCCCACCTCCTCCCTCTGCACTCCATCCCATTTATTATGAATGAGGGTTGTGGCCTTGTGGCACATCATCACCCCTTCTTTACATAAACCGAACTATCAAACAAAGTGGTGTTGTAATTTTATCATGTGGAGAGCATGTTTTTAATCAAAGATGAGCTGCATTGGCACTAAGAGGGTGAGGGGTGAGATAAGAAGAGGAGACTGAGATAGAAAATTGAGAGAGGGGAGATTGTGTGGGTGATGAAAAAACAGTGTTGATTTGTTCAATTTGACTGGCGCCATGAAGAGAAGGTCACGGGGGAGAAATGTCTGTTGATGCACATTGTTTGAACTACTGACCTTGTTAGCACATGCACACACACACACAGATGTGGGGTAAGGCTGTCCAGAGCTGCTCAGTGAAGGACACGTCAGTGTGGCTGTTGCTGTGGCAACGGGAAACATGAATGATCTAAGCCTTGCCTGCACAGTAGGAACCAGTGTGAGACCTAAAGGGAAACAGGGAGACAATGGAGTTTCACTGATTGATACAAAGCTGCTGCAGAAACAGAACATATCTTATGAGTTTTTAACTTCATACAGATAATGAATGCATAGATCTGCCATGTAAAGACAACAAGGGAACCCAATTTGGTGACATGAGTTAAAAATGTGATACTATACTACAATGAGATACACTTTGTTGTCCCCTTGGAGTATTTATCCAAGGGGACAACTCAATGCTTATGCACAGAACGCAGTACTCTACACATAACATCGGAAAGCAAATAACCAAATGAAAACAACAAAGACGTTTCATACATTCTATGTCATTGCACATCTGCACATCAGTCATTGTTATCTCCTTTGAAATAAGCAAAAAAAAAATAACAAGTGGGCAGCACAGTGTCAAGAAGGTTGCCAGTTAGATCCCTGTGTCAGTCAGGACCTTTCTGTGAGTCCCAGTGCATGTGTGGGTTCTCTCCAAGCACTCTCACTTCCTCCCACAGACCAGGTTGACTGATCTCCTTAGGTGTTAACGTAAATATGACTGATTGTCTCTCTAATATGGCCCTGCAATGGCTGGTGACTGGTACAGTGTGTACCGCCTCTTGCCCAATGTCAGCTGGGACAGGCTCCAGCCCCACTGACCTCAATAGAGAAGATGGCTCGGTGGATTACAAGAAAAGCTTAACCAGTGAACAAAGAGATACTTTTTAAGACAGAAATCAGCATTGATATTTAAGTTTTGAAAAATGCATTATTAACACATTTAAAACATTCCTTAAAGAGGGTTCTTGTGGAAACTTCTTAACAGCTTATTTATTAAAAATACATTTAAACACTAATAAGGCTTGAGAGGGGGTGATTTTAGATGATTGTCAAACACACTTTGATTGCCTGTATGGTAAAATGGAATTTTAAAAAATAATAATCAATAGAGCCATAGAATAATTCTAAAATATTTAATTTAACATCAACATGACTGTAAAAGAGTAAATTAAAATCTTACAGTTCAACCTTTTGGTCACTTAGGCTATTGAAAGAACACACTTAAACAGGCAATGTCCGAAAACTGATATCTAATCGATAGTTTCTTATTTCATAACCTCTGGACAACTACCTTTTCCAAGTCATTCCAAGTTGTTGTATTAGGTTACATTACAGACCTAATTTCCACCCTTTTACGGAATAATTGGCGTGTCATCAGGAAGTACAGTGGTGGGCCTTGAGGATGAAAAAGCACGCAGACCACATTTCATATAAAAATGATCTGTATAATCTCGCGATATCAGAGGACGCATTCCATTACGTTTCGCTGGTCTTTCGCCTCAGCTATGGTCAGGGGTTGTTTACCCACACGGCTCTCATGCAAACGAAATGGAACTAAGCCTTCATTAACCAAATTAGATTCACCTGTTCGTCTCTCTGTGGCCCATAAAGTGAAACACCCACCGCAAAAGATTAGCTAACTTAAATGTTATGCTTTTTTAAAATACATTTCTTTATTTTTTAAAGCTATTGAACTGTCAGGTTGGACAGAATAACCTCATGCTGGATGATGCTCGAATTTGAGGCACGTGGTTGGAATATTTGTATCGACACTGGTATGGGAGCGGAGACTTGTCAACAACAGGTAGGAATAAACATTTTATCAGCTAAAGCCTTGCTGTTGTTTCAGGTGTTATTAAGCCTGTGATGTGTTAGAGTTGTTTACTTTTCTGCCCTTGTGCTTTGTTTTTTCTCATCATATCAGACTACTTTTGCAATATGTAATATGTTACTTTATGTTGATCTGGAGTGGTGATTGGCCTATTGGGTTTTACAAATTAATTTTTTGCTAAGCAAACGAAATAAATCTACTTTCTATTGTATTTCTGGTTTGTTTTAGGAACTTAATTTGGCTTGTATTAAGATGGTAGTTCATTTCATTTGAACAGTAATTTTAAGAAGAAGTCATCATCACCTCAAACACTTCCATTGGGCCTATAAACATTTCCATCCCATGAAAGCATCTTGTAGGAAAGTCAAAGAAAGGCCTTTGTGTCATCTTTCTAAGTAATGAGGCAGTGTGTTTTTAATAGTGCCCATAGTAAATAGTTCAATTTTTACTTTCTTTATTATTCTATTATAAGAAAGTAAGCATTTTACTAATTCTTGCAGTTAATTTGCCTTTGATTCTGATCCATAACTATATATATAGAGGTACATCATGACAGATCTGCCAATGGAACACTCAGTTATCATGAATAGTATTATTTGTTTTGAATTACATATTAATTTTGATTTCAGGGATTATTAACGTTAAACATAGTTAATTTTTGAAGTTTGGTCAAATTTATCTCACCTCAACTGGGCTACTTCCAAGGTTAAGGGGATAATATCAAGTTGACAGTTTTTACAAGTAAAAAAGGGGTAAATCACATCCGAAGATGCCAGCAGATGTTCTGTATTTTCTTTGTAAAATATGTCGTATATCTATAAATTAATAGCTGTTCAAGACAGAAGTAGCACTCCCACTAAAGATGTAGAACTTAAGCTTTTGGTCAAGGCTCATTTACATACATATGTTTCTGTTTTTTTATTGCAACCTTGTGTACTGCAAGGTTCATTTGCTGCAATCTGTCAAACTGAGAAACATCTGGGTTTTAGTAAAGTGTTGATGTTTCTCTCCTCCTGTGCATGTGTGCAGGGGGATGTTGAAAACAGACATGGGTGGAGCGTAGAATTGTGACCTTGTAATTTTAAGATTGGTTAACGTCATTACCTCTCTCCTCGCCAGAGTGAACATTGTCTGAAGGCTCATGATGGAGCTGTGACCTGCTGATAGGCCAGCCATGTTTTGTTTGTTGCCCTGGAGAAAATATTCCTGGTGTGATTGAAACCCCTCTGTTTTTAAAGCAGAAGTCATTTAGATGAAAAAATACTTATAAAAATGTTAGGATAATTCAAGATTATACCCTACGCAGTGAGTGGATACAAATATAAAGGGCAACATTTTCGTATGAAGACAAAATGGCTTCAATCCAAACCCTCAGCCTGCACGAGCAATTTCACTTACAGTAATATGTGGTTTAAAGATACCACAGCACTAATAAATACAAATTGAGGTCTTGTGTGTATAATTACATCAGGCACTGAAGTGGAGTTTAATCAGTCAGGCTCTGTGAGCCATGACTAAGGGATGGAAGACTTGTTCCTTCACAGAGAGGGTGGAAAACTACTCATGTGCTCTCTGTGAGCGCTGCTGTCATATTATAGCCGGTTTGTTTTATTACTGGAAAAATGGATTAAATCAAGGCAGGCTACAAAGGTTACTGTGCGGGAGCAGTGCCTGCTGTGAAGCAGGGAAATTGTTTGTTCAGTCAAAGGATTTTTTAAATTTCTTAAAATGGTCTCAGAATCCAAATTTTGTTTGGAAATCATGACTTTTCCAGTTCCTGTCCATGAAATTCGCCTCGTAACATACAGACAGAAACTTGAGGATGTGATGACAGTGGCATTGCCCTGCTGAAGTCACATTCTTTAAGTTTGTTATACATTATCTTTTACATAACATAGACATTTTGTAATTTCTGTGCTTCCCACATTAGCTGTTTTTATTAGTTGGGTGATTCCGCCAAAAGAGTGAAATTTCTGTCCCCAGCATATTATTGTATATTAAATGTATAAAGACAATAATAAATTACAAATTATATTTTATTATTATACTAAACACCATACACATTAATATTTGTAGAAATTACATATATATATATATTTTATAATATTTTAAATGGCATCCAAAACACTAATACACAGCATTTCTTGCCTGTTCCCACAGCCAAATGCTACACTTTACTGTAATTCATCATCAACAAAATCCTTCCAAAACAAATTTTCCTTTGCATTTAAGTGTGACTCCATTTTCTATCTACACTTTTAAAAACAAAACTTTTACAAAAAAGTCATATTTTGGTTAAAATTCACATTTTAGTGCTGTCCCCAGGTTTTCACTCATTGCTGTTACCCAAACACATTCCCCTTTAAAATTCTGGAACATTCCACCAGTGACATGTTCTGCAGGAAGTGACATCATTTAGGTCTTCTGCAAGTCAAAGGAAGACCAAACGTAAGTTCTCTCTTTTATTTTTCCTTAAATTAAATGATATATTAGCTGTTTTAGAAATGGTCAATCGAAAGACTCAGTCCTGTTACCTAAGACATTTGTTGTTATCAAAAGTAAAATATTCAGTTAAATCTTCAGAACTTGCTCCATGTGCTCAAGCTACTAGCATAGATGCTAAGTGGCTAGATTTCACACAATTGCTAATATTATGCTAAAAACTCATTGCTGTTACCCTCATTATTGTTACTCAAATAAACAGTAACAGCAAGAAAAGTCTTTTTTTGTCATAAATATTAGTGTTTTAACCATGTAACCAACCATTTCTTCTAAATTATCTAGTTTTCTAAGAGGAAAACATTGTATGTGGTTGATATTCTTATCTTATTATTATACTTATTCATGGTTTTAAAATGGCATTTGAGTTTTGGTAACAGCAGAAAAAAAATGCAATGATAATAAACTGTCGAAAGTTGCAATAAATTAAATAAAGTAGCCTGAGATTGACGAGTACTCATTTGAATGAGTAAATGTGTATATTACTAAATTCTATATCGAAATTGAATGAAAAATGAAGTTTAATTTTGAAGAGTTACAACAAGCAAATTGAACTCTTTTGGCGGAATAACTTGTTATTTGGTCTTTAAGCAGTCATTCAAACAAGTTCATCTAGATGAAATGATTTTGTGCTGCATGCTTCATACTGTGTTGCACTCATTTTGTTTGTTGGTTTTGTCATTTATGGAATATGTTTGTACATTTTTTACAAACTTTTACATTATGATCACAAAAGAACATCAACGTTCTCCAGAAAAGCCCCACAATGTATAGTTAAGAATCTAAAGTTTTATTTATTTATTTTATTTCGATTCAGATGTTCAAAAGGAAACAGTTTGATTAACAGATGACTCATTAAAGTAGGGGATCAATTTGGAAATCTTCAGTGGTAAAAACAACTTTGCCCCTCAATACACCAGTTTGTTGTGATCTATAAAGCACTGATGAAGGTAAAAACCAAATATATGATTTCCCCAAGACACAAAACTCCCAGCAATTTTCATCTAAGTGGAGTTCAGTCAGATTTCAGAGGATTAGAGAGGCTTTAGCAATCATGAACCTTCTCCACGTAGCATACCAGCAACCTAGGGTTCATCCTACTCTGATTTGGGTTAAAGGTCTGTGTCAATCTCACGGGCTTGTAGATGCTGGGCAGAGTAGGCAGAACATGCTATAGATGCTTGACAATAAGCAGAGGAGCCTCAGGAAAACCGTTTTTACCTGTAAGAACTGTGAAATGATCTACTTCATACTAGATTTTTACCGATGCAGAGCTTGGGAGTGATGCACTCAGAGCTTTTACTCAATGCTCAGTTTGTTGATACAAATAAGTTTATCTTTACATCACTAAAATTTTTACTCACTCATTTTCTGTGTTTATAGGCTTGATAAATGCACCATGTACATGTGTTGTAAAATATCTGCAGTCATAAGAAATAGCATGATGTCTATACCAATCCAAAACCATGTGATTCAACCCTTTGCTAAACCTTAAGCAGTCTTGTTTGGGACCTTCTCCTCCTTACTACCTGCACCTGAGTTATATTTTTTCAGATAGGGACTGATAACTCCAATAACTACATTAAATATATGGTAATATTTCTGCATTAAGAGACGATGAGTTGTATGGATGAATTTTTCCTTTTGAGGAAAAAGCTGCACATAAAAAAAAGACCTCCGTTTTTACTTGATTTGTTTGGTTGTATCTGTGAAATCCTTGAACATTTCACTTGTTCGAACATTTAATTCTGTTCAGGAAAGACTGGTTTGGCTGCTCCCACAGAGGGACCATTTCAATATGCAAGGCATGCCGTGTTTCTGCATAAAAGTAATAAAACTTTAATCATGGCGGGTTTGAAAGCAACTGCAGAGCTTCAGCGGCTTGCACTACGTAATTTGACTGCATGAGATAGTTCCACCTTTAATTCCATCATTAAGTGGTAACGGCATTCACGGGAGGCTGCAAAGTTTCTTTTTAATCATGTATGTAATTAAATTTTAGTGCTTTCCTTTTAATTATTCCTTTACTGTTCTGTTGCGAGTCAGCCTGGATTAATATATGAGGGGAACACATTCATCAGAGTCCAAGCAATTTGATGCTGATGTTTCCTCTGTCCTTTCATAAACTGATGGGCACGCAGGTGAAGCCCACTCAGAGGTGCAATCCTAACCACATGGTAGCATCTGGCTAACTCTTTCATGTCTCCTAGTTAGCATAATAAACCCATCATGGATGTACTCAGTCTCCCATAACGCACATTTGATCATACCACAGGATCTAGGCGAGTAGTTGCTCTGCATCAATAATGAATTCCGTCAATGAGGTTTCTATTTGTTTTGTTGAACTACAAGATATCTGCTGCTCAGTAAAAGCTGTTTTTTCTTGTATTAATGCAGTACTGTAGGACTTCGGTTGGTTGGTCTATTACTTGGTCCATTAGCTCTTGTCTGGCTGACATACTGTATCTATTTCTTTCATAAAAGAAGAGCCTGTTTTTATTTGTTGGGATGCTGTGAGAACTTGTATATTTTATTTTTAAGTGTTTTGTGGCGAACAGCAAGAATTTCTGTAAAACCCCGTATTTAGAGCCGGCCCTGATTGATGTGGTGCTCTATAGGAAAGATGGTGACCCTTGTGTTGAAAGGCTCTTTCTGACATTCGGCTTCTTGCTGCTACATTTGTTTGCAGTTAGAAAGTGAACTATCCAACCTGCCTCACTGGAGGCATGATAAGTGATGTGCCCACTTGTGTATTTACTCAGTTTGAAACAGCAGGGGGCGATATGCACGTAACTGGTTACCAAACCCGCTACGGAGGAGAACGAAGAAGAGACTACCATGGTAACCATTTCCTACACCAGACAACCATTGTTTACGTTTCGCTCTCTTCTACATTTTCCTACAAATATGTTTTTTTATCGTGTTTGAGACGGCATCAGCGACCTTCTGGACCCTCGTAAATCATCGTAATCCTCAATCAGAATAAACAAATCAACAAATTGAGTAAGCAAAAGATTAAACCGCGGGATTAACAGGAAGTAATGCATCAAAAGTAGATTGGTTCGGCCGACTTTGTTTCACACCAGTGAAACTGCACCAAATGTCGGGAGATGGAGCGGATCCGACCGGCTGATTTGGTGCACACCAAAGTGCGGTGGTTGCATTCACATTGATACTAACGTACCAAACCCTGGGCCAAAACTTCTTTGGTGCGCACTAAATATGGTTGGTGTGAAAACACCCTTAATTATCAATAGATATTGATTTTATTTATTTGTTGTCCAGGGCTGTTATAATTTTTCCTGCTGCTATGTTGATTGTCGTTATTTTGCAGCCTTCATGGCAATCCTACTGGTCATCTGCATATTGTTATTTTTGGATAATCTACGAAACTACCATGCTGAGCCGGTGCAGGGAACGCATGGCAGCCATTATGACAGTGTTTGTGTAGCAGTGAGTTTATCACTGTCCTTCTAGTTTGATGCACATACCTATATATGCTTGTCCACTCTGGCAGTTGGATTTTTGCAGGTTTGAGCCTGTCAGCTCCACGTCAATTGGTATTATAGTACTTTATGAGTTTAGAAATATGCTTTAAAATTGTATTCTTAGGTTAACTTAGACCACCATTAAGTTGCACTGTTCCATATTTCTTTTTCCGATCATTGATCATTTGGTGTTAAGTGCATTTGATTTCACTCAGTTTTTCTTTGCTTGATCACAAACCTGCTGCCCTGTCTAGTTTTAAATACAGAGTGAATGTGTTTTCCCTCGTCTGTGCTGTAGAGTGACAGATACCCAAGCCCCTTCTCAAATATTTGTTCAGTATTCCCAGGACGACCATAATCCAAAGTGGCACTCCAAGGGCTCTTGTGAGAGTAATAAATACCCATGATGCTTATCTGGGCCACACAGATCCCCTGTCTGAGGAGCAGCGAGGTTATCATTCCTCTTTAAAAACGCCGCACTTATGTCCAGACAAGAACTGGCTGTAATGTTCCAGCAGGGAACAATGGGCTGTGTGTGGGCTGCTGCAGCCGGCATCGTTAATGATGATTAAATCCTGGAACCTGTGCAAAACCATTCATCCTCAAATTTTAATTGACTCAGGACTTTTTTGGGGGGTTTCAATAAAATTCAGTTTAAAAAATTCAGGAACTCGTGCTACTGAAGGCACCAGTGTGTGTCAAATACTTTGGTTATTTCATATAGAAGAAGGATGTTAAAAATAGGCACGCAAGGCTTATCAAAACACCACAGTACAACATACCAACGGGGAGGGAACCCATTCATTGTCCTAATTTGTCTGCCCTAAAACAAGCCCTTCCAAATCTGTTTGGTAACCTGCTGTTTGGGCAGCCTCTGGTCTCTGAGGTCAGAGAGGGCTGCAATTAGTCAAGCCTTTGCTTTCCTTCAGTAGTTCAGTGTAAGTAATAATTTGGAGCTGTGATGACACACTTGTCTTTTTAGAAGTGTGGTCTGGAGATAAAAGCCGGACAAACACAGTCGTCAGTGTAATTTCCTTAATTGTATTGTTTATTTTTGATCTGTTGTAGTTAACACGTTGTTTTTCTCTCTAAGATCACAGGAGTTGTTACTCAAATTAGCCCATGGATTTCTTAAGGGCTTTTCACGTTTAGAAGAGACAAGCCCTTTAGGACTTCATTGACCAACACTGAATTGACTGCATGATGTTCTTGAGGATAAATGACAAATATTGAAAGGTGACTTTTGTTTATGCAAATAAAAGGCAAACTCCAGAGCTTTTCAACCAAAGTGAGTTACCATATTCAGCTCAGATTTGTTGACTTAATACAGCATGGAGGATTACAGGCTGTTGTGGCCAGCACTACTAACATTAGCTTTACTCGGCAAACCATCTTCATAGGGGTGGGCGATATGGCAAAACTATCATATCACGATTTTTTAAAAATAAAATCACGATCACAATTTTAGCACAATTCTTTTTTACTTCGATTTTTCTAGACTAATTTGCATGTTTGACCATTTTTTCCTATGTATAACATATAAAAAATGTAAAACCCTAAAGCCAAAGAAAACTTCTGAACAGATTTTAATTTAAATAGTGCAGTTTTTATAAAAATGTGCAATAAATGTCAACATAAAAGGTAATGAAAAACAATATCAACATTATCTCTTAAAGTGCAACAATTTAAAACAAATGTTATCTAACTGCAATGTCTATAATCTGAGTGAATAATACAGCTGCTTTAGAACAGATTTTTGTTCAGACATCTTCAAGTTTTTATCTACTTTTCTCTTTCCGCCATGGCTTCATGCTACATAACCAAACAGGAGATCCCACCATGCACTGCACGTAATTCCTACGATTGGTTAGTCGTCAAAGTCTCTGCACCCACACAGACGATCTGACGATCTTTCTGCTTTATGAGATCATCTCCACGTTATAATCCTGAACGATTTAATATCGTCATATCGCACACCCCTACATCTTCACCAATTTTACCCACAGACCCTGTGGGTAAAATGTGTTGAATAACCAAATATTCCAATAATTTTCTATCATGACCGTTTCTCAATTAATGCCAACAAGAGTGTACCCTGATAACTGCAGGGCTTTAGCTAATTATGTTAACATTATTATTATACTCCAAGATGTTGACGTGTTCCAGTTCAATGAAGAGCAACAGGACAATACATGAACAACATCAGCTCAATTTTGCATCTTCATCAAATGAGAAGCCAGACTACAGCATGATTCAGCTGCAGGACATGAGTTCTGCTTGAAAAGGCAATGGTAAAAAGTGAGAACAAAAACTACTTTACATAAATAAGCCAAAATAAACCTCCACTGAAATGCCTGCGCATCCACCTCTCACCACAGTACTTTTATCCTCTTCAAGCCCACATTTCTGCTCCCCTGCATGTCCATCATCAAGGTTTTTCGGTGCAGGACACTTCCCAGCTCTGGCTATTCACACCTACAGCTTTACCCTCTGTAACCTTGTATTACTCACACAGCTCCATGTCCTGGAGACGAGTAAATGGCTTCAGTTATCTCCCCTGGACTGCATGGAATAAAAGGAGAAGGTTAGCCTGTATCACAGTCTTATGCTCTTTTTTTCTTTTATTCTGCAGAGCCAGATATTTTAATTAATACTTCTCGTTCCTCTGTCACAGAGGGATACAACATGACTGCTTAGCATCCCTACACCACTGTTATTGCTGCTTGATTGACCCTGTTAACAAGAAAAATGCCCAGCGTAAAAATAGTTAGAAATAAAATCAAGTAATTTGACATCAGTACAAAACCATTTGTGTCAAGTACAGTTAGCATGCAGAGATTAACATGCAAATTAATTAATAATTCATAACCAGAACAATCTACAATAAATACTGTGGGTACATAGTCTGGAAGTTGTTTTACTCTTTACATTATTGTTTCAACAAGATGCAAGTTAAGTTTTTTTTTCTATATCTAATTAAAAAGTACATCTGCTGCTAATTAACTAGACAATTTCCACAAAAATCGTTTGTGGCGGCTGTTGGGAGTTTTTCATCACAGTCCAGCTTGCAGCAGCATGCAACTTGGCAATGACATGTTGAAATATTTAGCTAACACAGGAGAGACAGCAGAAGATTTTTTTTATGTGTTTTTGTCATGTATGGTCTAATTAGCTGATGCCCTCACCTGGGACATCACCTGGCACCTGATTTTCAGCTTTCTTCTTGGTATACCTGGTGGTTAGCCTTGCAGAGCAGACAGACCTGCCTGATTCTGAAATCATGTATGTATACTTGCCAGCCTTCATTGTTCAATGGCTTCACTCGGGTAAATGCTTGACGGCCCAACCATGGAGGAGGCGGGAGTTGTGGGAGCAGCTAATGTGATGACAACAAAAGGTGGCTGCATGTTTGAAAATAATGGCAGCTAATGCCAGTTAGCCTGTGGTCATGATGGTTACTCAGTGATACTTGGCGAAATATGCTCTTCTCAGAAGTTTACTTCATAGGGATTGTCTTTGACAAGGTTCATGTCACATGTAAGTGTTAAATGACACTGTGAGATACAATTTGATGTGAAATGATAGTCTTAAGGTAGTTTAAACTAACAGCTAACAAGGGCAAACAACAGTTAACGTTAACAGTTGTTTGGCGTTGTTAGCCTTTAGCTGTTGTTAGCAAAGTGTTTATCATGAGTAGAAATTACTGAAACTAATAATCATGTTCATCAAAAAGGCTAAATCTAAATGACTTCCAAAAACAACACAGCTGTGATCTCCTGATTTTGATCTTCAATCTCCTGGCTGGGATCTCCTGACTCTGTTCTCCTGGCTGTCCCTAACTTCATGAACACCCATACACCCACACACGCATACACACACACACATAGACCACATAGATTAAAGACCAGAGCCTGTGTGTGAAACTTCAAAGGGAGAGAGACTGCTCCATTGTCATGGTAACCAAGAGTCAAAGCCACAAGTATTTTACTTTCACATGCTTTCTTAATGCTTTTTCTTGCCTCTTGAATGCTGTCGAACAACGGCTTGTTACTCACGAAGTGTAAGAACTTCATGAAAACTAAAATGTCTGTGAGTGTTAGACATGTGTTGGGACCGTGAACATGTAAGTTTTTTAAGATATTGTGAGAAATGACAGAGTTATCACAATTAAGGCACAGTCAGTACCAAAGAAGGAGAACATTTCAAATTACAATGGCTGTCTAGCTTCATGGACTTTGGGAGTAACAGCTGGCTCTAATTTATTTTCGGAAATAGTTAGGGCTTCATGTTCTCCTGTCTCACCTATGTTCTCCCGCTTTACGACGAGCCACGCTCACCGTATGAAGAGGGGCTTGTTGCAAACCCGAGCCCCCAATAAATTAATAAATGTGCAGGAGAACATAGGTGGCTCATTGCAAAGCCTGAGCCCCCAATAAATATATAAATAAATGCGCAGGAGGTGGCTTGTGGCTTTGTCGCAAGCCACTCACTCTCATAGCTTTGCTTTAGGGAGATAGTGGCTTGTTGCCTGAGCCCCCAATAACATGAATAAAAACATTAATTATAATTATGTTTTTTAAAAAAAACTAAAGAGGTAACTAAGAAAGCAAGATATGGACCAGTGAAAAAATAAAACTGCACAAACAACATGAAGAAAAGTGAAAACTCAAAAACATATTTACACATTGCACATAAATAAATGAGATCAGATAAGATCATAATTTACTAATCCTTTTGAACTTTCTCAGGAAATATCAGTATCATTTGATTAGATGTAACTGTTGTAACTGTAACTTGTAACTGTAACTTGTTGTAGAATATTTGCTTCTCCTGGCTGTGATGGCTGTGATGGCTGTGATCTCCAGGCTGTGATCTCCTGGCTGTGATGGCTGTGATGGCTGTGATCTCCAGGCTGTGATGGCTGTGATGGCTGTGATCTTGTGGCTGTGATGGCTGTGATCTCCAGGCTGTGATGGCTGTGATCCCCTGGCTTTGATCTCTTTGCTGTGATGGCTGTGATCCCCTGGCTTTGATCTCTTTGCTGTGATGGCTGTGATCCCCTGGCTTTGATCTCTTGGCTGTGATGGCTGTGATGGCTTTGATGGCTTTGATCTCCAGGCTGTGATGGCTGTGATCCCCTGGCTTTGATCTCCTGGCTGTGATGGCTGTGATCTAATGGCTGTGATGGCTGTGATGGCTGTGATGGCTGTGATGGCTTTGATCTCCAGGCTGTGATGGCTGTGATCTCCAGGCTGTGATGGCTGTGATCTAATGGCTGTGATGGCTGTGATGGCTGTGATCTAATGGTTGTGATGGCTGTGATGGCTTTGATCTCCAGGCTGTGATGGCTGTGATCCCCTGGCTTTGATCCCCTGGCTGTAATGGCTGTGATCCCCTGGCTTTGATCCCCTGGCTGTGATGGCTGTGATCTCCAGGCTGTGATCTCCAGGCTGTGATGGCTGTGATGGCTGTGATCCACTGGCTGTGATGGCTGTGACCTCCTGGCTTTGTTCTTCTGGCTGTGCCAATTTAAACAAACATTAATGGATGACCTGAAGCTTACCAAACTATCTCCCCAAGCAAAAATCTCAGCATTTTTAAGCCAACTGTCCTTACTAAGACGGGAAGCACAGCTAGCAGTGTAGGAAACTTTCAGCATGTAGTTCCTCCTCATTGTCAGTCACTTGCTATAACTTTATGATTCATCTTCTCTCCACCTGCTGAGCTTACATGGTTACATGAAATGTTACATTCTTCCTGTTTTTTTTTAAATACTTTTTATACTTTATGCAGTTTATTTTAATTTTTTTGAGAATGTTGTAGTTGTGTGCCCACAGTGCTCACTATTTATTCAGATGTAAATGCTCTTTAATTATGATATTATGGAGCATTATTGACGGGATCCCCCCCCCACCGCCCCAAGGCAACGAACCTAGAGGAAACACTGTGTATTCTAATGACTGCAGTATGAGAATGTTCTCATTTATTACAAAAACCAACCTTTTCATCTATTGAAACATCAGAAGACATCCCATCAGCCAAAGGAGGCAGAAAAAAAAGTTAGATTCTTGAAACATTATAGTTTCTTAAAACAACATAGGTAAAACAACAACATAGCTTCTTAATTTACATTTAGATTTTAGAAAAATAATGGTGAGCAATTATGGGGCCAAAACAGTGAGAGAGAGTGTTGGAATTGGAAATTAAATTTGTTATTGAAAATAAAATATGAGCTGAAAAAGGGAACACTGGCATTGATAACGTTTTATATCTGAAATATTATTATTGGCACTGAAACAAAGAGTTGCTACTGAAAGAAGTTCAACAATAACAAAGTCATTAAAAACTTCCAATCAAATTATTTTGCTTATTGTTCATATTTTCAAGGTCACATTTTTCTAAAAGCATGAAATTCCACTTTTTTTTTTTTACTTTAAGGAACTGAAGCACTTTTCTGCTGTTCACTCAAAGCCCATTTTTGATCTGCTTGACATTGCAGCCCCAAGTCATAGAAAAAATAAGACCAAGACAGAGTGTTATCAGCTATTTGGTAATAAAAAAAAAAACGGTTTGAAACTTTTTGGAAGCCAGTCAGCAGACACAGCAACTAAAGAGGTTCTGCAATTTGTAGCACTTGGTTGCACCAAGCAGAAACCTTGTGTAAAATCACAGCAAGAGAACAGATCAGAGGACAACAGATTTTTTTTTTATTATCCCGCAAAAATATCTTACATTATACCACAATCAATTCAGAAAAATAGAGCATTATTTTGTATTTCCAAAAAACATATCGCATAATTATTGGATCCGGTCAATCCAGGTAAACAGTCCAGACTTCTATTTTATTTTTGTGAAGGTAAACATTGTTGCTGTTTGGCAAAAATCCCTTTTCTCATTTTTTTATGATTTTATTTTGAGATGCGCAATATTTTTTGACTTATGTTAGTATCAGCAATGAAGTACCTATAAAGCTGACTATCAGTTCTGAAATGATATTGAAATGTTTGCCCATATATACAGCTGATATTCAGATGTTCCATAAAGTTTACCTCCTCATCACTGGATGTCCACTTGTATTTATCAAAGGTATTGTTTATGAACACTTCTGTTTCAACACAAATATAGAATAGTCCCAAAACAAGGAAGTTCCCATCTATAATGGGGAGGCTATGTGATCTCGAAAAAAAATAGGCTATAAATATGAGCAATGTGAAAAGAAAAAAATCAAGTTTTCCTGAGTTTTGGTAACGTATTATATTTGTGAATAAGTTTTATACATTTTTTTAACCAAAAGTACAAATAAACTTTAACAGTTTGGAAAATGATGATTAATTCAGTGTTAGAAAATGTTTGTGGGTTTTCTAAAAAGTAGCAATCTTGAATTGAGAGGTTTGTGCCCGATGCTGATGATATGCTTTAGTAGAGACATGTTGAAGTTGTCAATAGCTAAAGGCAAAATGGTTTCTTGGTGGTGGTTTATGCAGTGCACCCTGTATCACTACCACAGTACTGAAAATCATTTGTTTTAATAATAGCAAGAGCCCGAGTTAGAACAGATTTGGAATTATTAGAAGAAAGTTATGAGAAAAATATTGTAATACTAATTATTTTCCTGATATATTTCAAAAAGCCCTCATATTTCACAGGGTAAAATATACTGCTATTCTGCTTTTACCCCATATTGTTAAGCCCTGATGAGCCGTTTTTAATCATTGCGGTACCTGATTAAAAACCTGTCAAGATCAGAATGATGATTTAACATTGCTATCATGCCTTTACATTGAGGCCGTAAAACAGTACAAGACACATTGCCTGGTGACATCAAATGCTTTTTCTTATTCAGGCCACGTAGATGTCTTCATGACTGCTTATTTCTTAAATGAATTAGATTGGGATCAGTTGTTCAGCTCTATAATGAAATAAAAACCAGTATGAAATGAAGAAAAAATAACAATGCTGTGTTGTAGCTGCATGACAATCGCTAAATGGACTCTGGTGATATTTTTAACAAACACTGTTGCCCTTTAATATGGCTTCAGAAATATTGGCACACAGTGGGACTTTAAACTTCTCCTATCTGCTTGAATAGCACACAGGGTCCAATTAACATGTCTGCTCACTAAATTGCCCTGTTCTCCCACAACAGCAGTTTGGGTGTGATTAAAAAAAAAAACAGTGGAGCACAAACTCAGCTGCTCAGCCTACTGCCTGCGCAAACAGAGAGGACGATCTGGAACATAAAAGCCCTCCATAAAACACAAACCACTAAGTACACAGCTTAGCCTTTACTTCCTCGTTCAATTTTCCTTTGTGTCAATTCAGATCACGCAGGATAATTGTTTAATGCACCGTTTCACCAAACAAGGTGCCACAGAAACAAATGAACAGTTTGCGGTGGTGTGTGTTATCCCCGTCCTCTTGGACCCATGTGTCTCTGGCTGAGGATATTCCCCCTGCTGGAATTTCCACAGATGAAGGCGATTCGTTTTTGAGTTTTTAAACGCCTGTCTGGCAGCTGCTGGCGTTTCCATGGCAACTGTGTGATTGAAAAAAAGGGGATTTGAATGGTGGCTGTCAGTGAGGAAAATTGAGCGCTGCCACGGGGCTTCGTTTTACCCTGTGAGAGTTTACGTTAAATGTGGGTCAATCATAAGCTCCTATTAAGACTTCACCCTGGTGAGGCATATTAATTTGCATTTTGCTTGACTTGTGTGGATTCCATTAAGAGCAATGGCTTCTTGCTGGTTTCTGGAGCTGCAGAATATTGTATGATGAATGTGCGGCGGTGCGACAGGGGGCCTTAATAAAGACAACCACCACTGCTCGCAGGCTAATGGAGGCAGATGTCATCCTGCACTTTGCTTGCCTTTTGATCACTGTCTCTCTCTCTGGCAGCTCATTCAGAGCAACTTGATGACATGGACGGCAATAAGCGGTGATAAGTAATGAAGTACAGCACTGGTTGGTGTAAACTGTCATTTTTCCTTCTTTTAAAAATGTTCAAGAGTGCTCTCATTAGGGCTCCACTTTGAGCCTGCTCTGCGGGATCACAATCCATGTGACATTCAGTGTGTTTGCATGGAGCTGAAAATATAAATCATACTAATCACGTACCTAAAACAGTTGGACTTGTTCACTTAGATTAGGCATTCTGTACATGCTCCACAGTGAAGGTTTTGACATGGAAGTTGAACAGCATAAATCCTGATTACCTGAAAGAAGCCACACACAGTCTGCAGAGAGGATGGCAGTCATCTTAATGGCAGTCAGGAGAGGATGGCAGTCATCTTAAATAACCTAATTGTCGCTCAGTATCACATATCACTGTACCTGTAGAGTAGGGATGTGTGTAGATAACCAGCTAAACAGTCAAATTCAGGGTGATTATAGTTGGCACCAGATATACAAGCAAGTTACTCTTATTATCCAGCTTAAGTATTTTAGACAAAAATCTCAGTCAAATGTTCTGTCTGAACTGTTATACTGGTGCCCTGTACTAAAACCTTTGCATCCCCTCTCAATGTCTGCTGCCCCTCTGGTGAAATGCATTCACACCTGAATATGAAAATAAAATATTTAATAAACACTATGGACCAATGATAGATGGGATGGTCAGTTTTGACACTTGCTTGAATGTTTTGTTCAAGAGCACTACATTTGTCTTTACGGAGGCTCATATGTTCAACATCTGTAACTACTAGATTGTGTTCACAACCACTTGTGTTAATTTTTCACGCACTGAGAACCCCTGATCCAGATGAATTCTCCATCTGACTGGGATACTCTGATGAAGCTCCTGTCAGTCAAAGCCCCCTCCAGCACATGTTCTTTTCTGATCGGTTCAACCTGACTACTCTTGGTAACTGGTCGGGCCACTGTTGGGCCAATGGGCTTGAGCTGCCAGTGGAACAATGGAAGGATGCCATCGGTCTGTTGTGGGACTCAGGGGGACAAACTTTCTGACCACTAATGGTGGTGTAAACAGGGAGATGAAGAAGTCCTGTTGCCTCAGACTTTTTGTTTTAGCATGAAAGTATGCTGTCACATGGAGACGACGTGTAAAAACAATCATGGCTTAAAACTCAAAAAAGTATAATGTGGACTCTTTTATGTTACATGGCGTTTGAGTTTGCCTAAGAATGGTCAAACCATCGTGTTGCTTCTAGCTGCTGGTGTGCATCCTTGTTTGTTCAATCAAGCTGTGTGGGGGTCACCATTACAACATGTTTACTAAATATTAATTCATTCAAACACCAAATTAGACTTTATTTTTGCCTGTGAATACAATTCTTTTAAATTTTAAAACTTATCTCAGCCTTATCTTTCCAGTGTTCATAAGCTTTATCAAAAAGTAAAGCTTCAAACTTCTGTTGGTTATTTTTAGATGTCTTTGTCTGTGGCTCTTTATTTTCTAAGTGTGTCAACTTTGATAAGATTCAATGATACAGTGACTAACACTTTTGGTAAAATTGTGTTTGTGTGCTGTATTTGTTTCCAAAATGAAAATAATTTGATTAATGGCACACTTCTCAGAGGCTTAATAAAGGATTAACGCAGAATTGTTCTTTATATTCCAACATCATCGAATAGTCTCCTCAATTTCTATCATTCAAATGATTTCAACTATCATATTTTGTTTAATTGTTTTTTTACATTAAGAAATTTGTCCAGTAATTCTTAAGGCTAGGTTTGTGATAGACGTTTTAGACTAAACCTCATTGCAGATGCAGGAGTGTGCAACATAAAGAGGTCCTGGAGGTCAGGAGATATTGGTGGAAAATGATTCCTGTTGTGATCAGTCAGGAAATCATCAAGGTTGTCACTTCATTACGCTGTCATGGCATGTTGTCAAGTGTCACTCCAGAACTGTTCTCTCCTCTGTCACTAACATGCTTGTCTGGCTGATGAGCTGAGATGCTGACCCTACTGTGGTGCCTCAGGACTTTGCTACAAGACTTTTGAATTGAAGAAGGTGACAGAAAGTGCAACCCCAGGTACATGTTAGCCTGTAGACATTCACACTACTGACTGTGGACACACTGTGAAACACATGCACACACAGACGCACACACAAATCCCAAATGCATCAACGCTTTAGGTAATGAATAGCTATCTGTTACTCTAAAGAGTCTCCTGAGAAACTGTAGTCATGAATCAGGTGTGTGTCTCAGCCTGGGCTCTTCACACAGACTGAAACTTCCTCCCCGGTGGATACGGAGCAGTAAAGAGCCCGTCTGCTTACCTCAGCACTAAACCTGAATGAAGGCAGCCGGGACGTTCTCAGCTGTGATGCACGGCTGCTATTCATGCAAAAGGCAGAGTCGGATTTCCAGCTTGAAAAGGCTCTACAGTGTTTGCTACAGTACACTTTCATCTCCATTTAAACACACATTATACTCAGGAGCCATCAGACAAAAAAATGACCTTTAAAAGCAGCAGCACATTTTTCACATGGTAAAAAGTTATCTCTGTCTTTACAGGATCACTGGGCACAAGAGCTTGCAACATGAGTGACTGCTTTTTAATTCCTTCATTTTTATGGATTTACAACAGCCACAGCTATGACAAATAATAGCTGCTCATGTATTGAGAGCTTCTGGCTGAGTATCACTGCTTTACACCAACATGTGCCCAGGATTTGATTACATAAACAACACCATAAAGGACAGAGTAGCATTTTAAATTCTTTTATAGTTTCAGTTTTCTCCCTATTTTCTAAAATTCAGATCCAATCTATCTATTGTGAAGGTGGTTTCATGAATTTTTAGCAAGGATTTAGCAGAATGCTGATACAACACGTCAGCAAGGGTGGTTAATGTCTAAAGCTGAGGCCACAAGCAAAGGGAAATTTAAGTGGAGATGTTTTTATTGTAGCAAAGCCCTTGTGATAAAACCTCTTTTACATGATCAGTGAGAAGGTTATAGAAAATACAAATGAGTCTCTTGTGGCCTTTTTCCACTAGCCCTACTCTACTCTACTCGACTCTACCCGACTCTACTCGCCTTGTGCTGCTTTTCCATTAGCCCCTGTCGCCTTCCCAACGGGGTGCAGTGTTGCTGTAAACAGAGAACAACTCTGCAGTGACATCATTTTGAGCGCGACACAACAAAGTGGCTTTTTGTCACAAACCGAGTAAAAAAGGAAAGCAGAAGAAGGCTGCAGGTGGCAAGAAGAAATACCCCTTGAGAAGCACAGGAGAGTTTTGGAAGCTATACAACAGAATGAAGGGTGAGAGCAATCGAGCTGCAAAGAAAAGAGGTATGAGGGTAAGCTAGTGGTAGCTACCGCTAGCATGCTAGGTCGCCGTGCTCATGACTCATCGATGACAGCATTGTCTGACCAATCAGTAGCCGGCAGTCGGTGACGTCATCTTTTGGTATCGACTCAGCTCGCTTGGAACCAGAGCGGAGTAGGTACTAAAACTAGCTTGTTTTAGGAGGTACCAGGCTAGTGGAAACACGCTGCAAATCAAGTAGGGCCGAGTAGAGTAGGGCCAAGGCGTGCTAGTGGAAAAGGGCCGTTACAGTTGGTAAAACAACAGTAATGCTATAGCTACTGTTTAAGAAGCAGAAAGAGTCTTATTCCCCGGCATATTTTCACCAGGAAAAGATGACCAAAAGTCCAGTCATTCCTAAAGGAAACTTTATGGAATAGATTTGGTTGCAAATCACCATTTCTCCATAAAATTTACAAACACTGATTGTGTTTTAAATGTGATTAAAATCTAATTATTACTGTTGATTTCAGAGAATGCATTTCAGAGTGTTAGCTTTGCTAGCTGGCTGCAACCAAAGATGATTTCCATTTTGTTTATGTTGACTGTCGAGGGAGTTTGACTTTGCAAATCAACCAGATTCACAAGATTTCATGTCAGTCATCAGACATCTTGCAAAAATTCCAAATTAGAGCAGTTCTTCTCCATCAGAGTTTGATCAGATATGGATTGCACTGGATTTGTGAATGTTTCAGCTTTACCTTGTTTAGACATTAGTTCACTTTAGACAGAGTTTACACTTTACTAACCTTTGAGGTGTTTCACCACCTGAGATAGTTTCAGTGAAGGCATGAGTTAAAACTGAAATCATTTACAAAACCGTTATAGTGACAGAAGAGGAGGAGCAGAAGGTCCAGACTGCTGGGTGGAAATGCACCTTTAAGAGGCTGCCTGGTGTCAGCAGCATGTTTTCCATAGCAGATAACATCCCTCAGAAATATGTGAACACTTCCTCTCACTTTTCACGGTCAGTAGAGTTAATATCAGCCATTAATGTAAAAAAGCACTGTTGAATCATCTCACGTGGCTGGGGATTTTTCTGAATGTTGTCACTGTTTTCAGTTTTGGAAAAGTCTGTAAGCTTCACTGAACTTCCTAACAGGATAGATTGACATAATTTACATGCTTTTTGTCACTAGTTTGGAAGTTGGGGCAAAGTTTGATGGTAAAAATAAATACAACTTCACTGTTTTGGTAAATCTTGCTCTTTTTTACATAAGCACAATTTGGCCTTTGTATGACATTGAAAACTGATAGTTCTATGTTAATATGTTGTGAAAATAGTTCAGCTCTAAGTGTCAATGTAGATGAGCCTGTTACATCCAAACTAAATATTGCACTTTTTAAATAAATTACAACTTACTCTTTTAACCCAAGAGGGAGATTAAGTTAAGTTCAGGGACATATTTTAATACATTTTTAACAATACTTGTTTTTGTAATTTCTGTGTCATTTTGATTTTTTTTTAATGTCAGTTACAACTAAAATAGAGTTTTATGAGGAAAAAAAATAGATCAAATATATTTAGGCCATATCCTTCAGCCACAAACCACATTTATAAATTAGAAAAGCACTCTCAGAGTGCTTTTCTAATTTATAAATACCACAGTCCTCGCCACAGTCCTCTCTCATATTGTGATTTTTACCATAAATATTAGTCCTACCTTTATTTCATCTAAATATTTAGATTCCTTGACCATGAAAACATACCATTTGCAATAGGATTCATTATTACCTCCGCCAAGGAGGTTATGTTTTCGGGAGAGTTTGTTTGTCCGTCCGTCTGTCCGTCCATCCGTCTGTGAACAAAATAACTCAAAAAGTTATGGATGGATTTTGATGAAATTTTCAGGAAATGATCAGCATGGAAAAAGGAAGAACTGATTCAATTTTGGTGTTGATCCGGATCAGCGTCTGGCCGTCATGGGGAAAATGTGATTTCTGTAAATAACTACTGAACTAAAATAGATATCATTATGAATCAAGTTGCTAATGGTATGTTTTCATGGTCAAGGAATCTAAATATTTCGATGAAATAAAGGTAGGACTAATATTAATGGTCAAAATCACAATATGGCTGAGGACTGTGGCACTGGCGGAGGTCTGCGCACTCCGAGTGCTTTTCTAGTGATATCTTTCTTAGTTCAGTAGTTATTCACAAAAATCACATTTTTCGTTATGGCGGATCCAGACAGTGATCCAGATCAACACCAAAATTGAATCACTTCTTCCTTTTCCCATGCTGAACATTTCCTGAAAATTTCATCCAAATCCATCCATTACTTTTTGAGTTTTTTTGTTCACAGACAGACGGACAGACAAACTCTCCTGAAAACAAACTCCTTGGCGGAGGTAATAAGGAACACCCTCAGAGGTTTGAGGGAGGCTTGAATGATTTATACAAATACATTTTAAAGTTCTTTTACATGAATTCTGTTTGTTTGTGCTGTTCAAATTACCCACATAAAGTTTTAGTTTAATCAAGCAATGAAAGATGAAATGCAGCATATTGGAAAACCTCTTTTGTTTCTCTTGAAAAAGTTAATTTTCCAACTTGGTGCAGCCTTCAAAGTGTTTATTTACTCGTAATTGTTTGTCTTCATGCCAAGTTTTGCAATTATTTCGTAGCTCAATACTTAAAAAGTCTTTCCACACCATTTACAGTGTTGTAAGAAACATGCAAAAATGTTAAAAGCATCTAATAATGTCGACACTGAAATGCTAAGTCTGTCAGAAATGTATAATTCTATATTCATAAAACCAAACACTCCGTTCACTGTCATTTATTCAGTCCTTTGTCTATAAATCCTACACCTTCTATTCATACCCAAGTTAAGTGTATGTCTACAAAATGTTTCAAAATTCTCTCCAAAGTGTTTTCTCAAATCCTTCATTTGACACTCTTTTGAGACACTGTGCTGTGCAAACACTTTACCCACTAACCACATTTGTCACATCCAACCTTGAACTACTCAAGAGATGCTTGAGTTTAAAAATGAATTAGTGCACAAAGAAGTCAGTAATGGTGGTGAAGAGGGCTGCTGTTATTGTGTGGAAACTGGCTGAGGATGTGGAAAGGGAAGCAATAAAGGAGAAAAGATTCGGGAAATGTGTATCAAGGCTTTCATTAAAGACATGACATTGTTGTGATTCAGAATCCAACCATTCACACATCTCGATCTTTTCAGTTTACCCATGCTGAATGCTTTTAGACTTGACACAGACTGTTGTTGATTTGTTTTTAAAATTGTAGCAATTAAAGTGTCAGAGTCTCCAAGATTACTATATGTTTAAATTGATTTTTTTTTGTGTGTACCAACTTCACATGGTTCACTTCTTTATTTTATTTTTATTTCACTTTTATTTAACCAGAAAAATCCCATCAAGATCAGGATCTCATTTACAAGGGTGACCTGGCCAAGAGGTCAGCAACACATGTTATAATAATACAATTTCATGATTAAAGATTAAGGCAATTAATAACAAACCAATACTATAAATATGGCATGGGATTCAAGAAATTTACAGTGGAAATGCTGCAGTTTTAGGAACAGCAACTTCCAGCGAGAAGCTTTGATTGAAGTCACAAGCAAAGGAGGATTTCTTCTGTGATTGGCCACAATGGTTTTAAAACCACCGGCACCTTTGGGGACCACTTCAGGAAATTTGCTGTTCGTGCAGTTAGCCGTGTTCAGGCGTCTCTGATTTTAACTACATCTACTTGCATCGCACATGTGCACTGCAGTGTGTATTTACTCATGTATGTGCAACATGAGCAGGAACATCAAATCCTACTTGAACACACAGAAACATGACACGGCCTCTGCAGGGAGTGAGAGTGAGGCAGAGAAGAGCACGCCTCACTTTGTGATTGCAGCTGTGTTCAATTTAGACCTGAAATGAGATATTGTCTCTTCCACACTTATTTTTTTCTCTTTCATTAAATGGTGTTGCATTTAAAGGGACAGAGTGGATATAAATTGTGAAAACAGAGGGCAATTTTATAGACTGTTGTTGACTTTAGAGATGGGGGGGGGGAGCATTTACATACCATTCAAAGTGCATGACTAAAACACTTTTAATCAGTTTGAATACACAGTCACCGTGGGTGGTTAGAAATCCTGTGAACAGCAGAGTGTGGAAATAATTATTAGTTCAAACCTCTCATCTGGTGTTTTGTAACCTTCGATGTTAAATCACAAATTAGACTTGTCAGAAATTGATTTGCCACCTCGAATGTCATCTTCACCCTCTGGGGATATATTTTCTTCAAGCAGTCAATATTGTGTGCAGTTCATGATGGAATTTGTTTCAGTGACTAAATAATGTCTGAAATTTTATCAGTAAAGATATCGTCCCTTTTATATATAGCAAAAGAAGACAAATTTTAACTGTTGAGATGCTGAAAATCTGAAAACAGACACTAATCAGGGCACTGTTTGACTTATGTTTACAACATCAGTGGGGGACAGACTGCAGAACATATTGAGGAGTGACATCAGCCTAAGGTTGTGCCAATACCAGAGTTGGAAAGTTTAAGACTGCACCAGTGAAGGAGTTCAGTATTCAATCTGAAAAAGTCCCTCTTCATTGACAACATGCAAAGCAAAAAAAGGCAAGTACAGGAAAATTTTGTGAGCTAGAAAGGACAATGTGTAAGTAATTTATGACCTAAAAGAATGTCTACATCTATAAATATGTCTTCATTTGTGTCAATTTGCCTCTGCCAATAACCTGACTTGTCCTCCTGAGTCAAGAATTTTTTATCTGTATTTACATAGAAAGGTCCTTCTGATCTATAAAAACTATCAACAGCTCAGAGGGACATGAGACATTATGTAGTACTACTGGCTTAGGCTAAACGCTTTTTCGCTCAGATCCAGCATGATTGAAATGAAGAAGGAGCACAGTGAGAAGCCCTTGTCACTGCCCCGTCAAATTTGAAAGCCTGTCCTGCACTTTTATTCAGAATGCACGATCATACTGATGCCACGCCACCGGAGAAGGAATCCTTGTCTGCAAAAAACAAAAAACAAAAAACAAAATAAAAAAAGAGAAGACATAGCTTCGAGGCACAGACCGGCTACTGTGGAGCTCAGCGGCTGCAACGCACATTTGAAAAAGCGTGGCGCTAGAGAGCGCTATTTGTTAAATGCAAAATACAGTTTCACCATGAGATGGGAGAACAAACAACACAGCATGGCTTTAAAACAACACAGGACATTCCTAAAGGTTTCCTTGTTTGTTTTGAAAATCGTACTTTTTCAATTATGCCTGAATTTAGCGTATTTTGTCTTTAACTGTTGTTACACGATAGATTCAAGGGGGTGCTGGTTTGGTGGAATGGTAAGCAATCAGACATGTCTCGTTTCTGTTTCTGCAGACCCAGGATCAAATCCGGCCTGAGACCCATTTACATAGTTATAGTTTATAAAAGGAAGTTGTTTCATCATGACAGTTGTTTCAACCATTTGTGTTTTCAAATAAAATAAAAAAGGAAATAATGAGATTAAATTAAAGAACAAATTAACAACATGCCATGTAGTTTAAGTAATTCTTTGAAGTTATGTGAAAAAAGTCCTTTCTGAGATCTGTTTTGTATGTAATTTTTGATACTGTTGAATCTATAATTTATTGGTACTTTACTTTATTAAAATGTATTGAAATGTATCAAAGCAATTTTTTGACAACCTTACATCAGTCATTTGGCTACTGAGGGGGTAAATTCTGTGGCAGTTATCAAGGTAAAATACTGCTTCAAATAAAAAAATATCAACAGCTGTGTATTTTTTTTCCCTTCTTGATTTAACACTACTGATCTATTACAAGATCTGATCCATCTAACATGTTTATAGGATGCATCAGAAAACCAACAGTGGAACACAAACTGTAGATTAAATATCGTAGCTGTAAATGTCATGAAATTGCTGCTCATGATGTGTTGTGGTGGGCCGACAGCTTCAGTCATTTGAATCAGATCTGTGGTGAAATCACCATAAAGAAAATGATCTCCTGTAAAAACAGTGCCACAGCACAGCACTCTCTGAAACCTGCTCCTACAACCACTCGCTCATGCATGTACAAGGAAATATGCACAAACACAGCAGCTGCAGTGTTGGTTGTCATCTTTGTGTTGAACATTTGACAGCCTGCTCGTCAGACTTCCCTCTCGGGGAGAGCAGCAGCGGATCAGACAGCTACAGAATGTTGTTTCTCTTGAAGGAAAAATCGCTCTCAAATGAAAAATATTCTGTTTTTGTCTGAAGTGATTTTGCCTGACACAAAATCACGTCTGTAGAAATTGCTGTAAATAAGTCAGCGGGATGTTTTGATACTCGATAGACAACTTAGAAGCAGTAACTGTTTTTAAAAGTCAAGCTCTGTAACCTAAGTTTATCCTTAAAAATATCACATTTAACTGTTTTTTTAAATGCCAATATCCGTTAAATTTTTCTGATTTTTTTAATTTATTTTGTAGATGAATCAAATCCTTTTTATGTTTACTGCCATGTGCAGCATTTTATTGAGACAATTGATTTGTCTGTTGACCTTGAGACTGTGTACTGCTTTTCTTGCCATCTGACAACTTCTAGTTATTTTAGGCCACAGTTAACTCTTCTTCAGTAACACATTAAAATGTTTGCACAAGCTGATGGTGGATGCTGCTGTACGTGTTCATCAGCAGAGTGATGCAGGATGATGAAATTTTGCAGGCCAATGTGGAAATCAGCATTGTACTCATTTTGATCATTACTGAAAATGTGCTCTGTGAAAGTGTTCAAGATATTCTTCAGAGATGAAAAGGACTGTGATACTTTTTAAAGGGTTGAATGTAATCAGTAAGAGCTAAAGATAATAATGTCAGGCTTTTATTACAACATGGTTGACTGACTTCAGCATGATCATTGCTACATTTGAACCATTATATTTAGCTCTTACCTCCCTGATCAGAGACTTTCTTCTTGGAGAGTGTCATGGCTGTCACCTGAGAGTCTGAGGTCAATTTATTGGCCCGGTTGCCTTGCACTCTGCTCATGCATGTTTGTACCATCTTCCAGTTTCCCGTGCTTCCACTCACGCTGCTCCAGCCACAACCAGGCCTGAGAATAATCGCGCCATGAAGCCAAAATAAGACACAATTCACAAAACACATGCTGACACCATCAGCAGAATGGAGACCAACACATAGAGCACTCATGTTCATCCGTCTTGATAAAAAGTTGTGGGGGGTAAGGGCTCAGTCTAGTTGTGTGCTCTACCTGTAATCAGAAGGTTGTTGGTTGGTGCCCAGCTACAGTCATATGTCAATGTGCCCTTGAGCAAGACACTTAAACTCAAGTTGCTCCTTCTGCTTTGTCAGTGGTGTGTAATAGGGCTGTCACTTTATATTTGATATTCGAATAACCTATCGAATGTAGGGATAAATATCCGTAACCGAACAGTAAATTAATATTTGAAAGTAAAATATTGAGTGTAGCGGCAAATTAGGGCGTCTGGAGCAGGGGACCGTTCCGTCCAACAGAGGGCGCTCTGAGCGCAGCTTGACCCTCAGTCACATCTGCTGCTCTCTTGACCTCAATAAACAAAGAGTTTCCACTCTGAGCTGACATTAACAGCCCCAAATCATCTGAGGAGAGCTGTGTGGAAGTACATATGGGGGGGATCAAATATCTTCGATTATTTGGGTACATGTCCGAAAACTGTTGGAGTTTATTTTTTAGGAAAAGTGACAGCCTTAGTGTGTAAATGGATACAGACGGGCATGGATGTGTTTGCTAATACTGATGAATAGCTCCCTGAGAAACTCTGAATCAGTGATGGAATGGGAGAGTACATTAGTGTGAATGGGTACATGTGACCCTCAGTGTAAGAGCACTTTGACTTTTCAGAAAGAACTATATAATATAATATCACGCATAAATCAAACACTAAGCTGCTCTTGCAGGGAGGAGCATTATCACAGCTACTGATATATTTTGTTTGCTTATTTCATGGTGACATTGTATGTGTCAGAAACAGATGTGAAGCTCAACAAAAAACTTCTTATTCTTTATCAATTATTCCATGTAAGTGAAATGCATATGACAAAAGTCTGTCTTTCCCCATGTCTACAGCCCCAGTAGCTGTCTGAAATGGCTTGTTTCTCAACCCCAAAATAGCCAGTTTAAGCCCAGTGGCTGAAAGTGGCAAGCACAAGGCAGAGCTTAGCAGTAGAGTTTACAGTGTTGAACTTAAGGGAAGGAGAGGACCTGAAAGTGGAGCTTTAACAGAGTTTCTTAGACCTCTGTGAATGAAAACTTGATTTTTGTCATAAAAGGGATAGTAAGCATGTGCTTGCAGTTCAGTCATCAAAATTGTAAATATGGTTCTGATTTAAAGAAATATATGGGCCTTTAAAAAATAAGCAATGCCCAACTTTACCACTGATCTGCTATTGCTGCGTATTCTTGTCTGTGTACCTGAACACACCGCTGGATAGCCAGAGTTGTCCTCCACCTTTCAAAGACAATCACAACGAAGTGTACATGAAATAAAATCTTTTTTTCCATTTTAGGAACAGCCTCTTGTCATTTTCCACTATCTTTCAGTTGTCTTATCACTCTGAATCTTGCTGTGTGTGTATACAGAGCAGTGGCCCTTTGTCCCGTCTTTGCTGCCGTCAGCAGAACGTGCTGTTTGGCCCTGCTGGGCTCTCGCTGATGTTTGCAGCCTCTCAATCCTGCCTGCTCCGTCACGGCTCTGGGTGAATTTAATCCAGACTGAGTAACATACACACATCTCAGGACAGGCATCACACAATGGGTGATGGTGTTGATCGGTGCCTGTCCTCCACTAAGCACAAAAGCTGGGTTTGTGTCTGGCTGTGATAGAGGAGGCTGGAGCATGTTCCTCATTGATAACACTGTCTGCTGTAATGGAATCGTTCACGGTGGATTTGATGCACAAATGTTTCACCAGCTGTGTTTATTGTCACATTGCAACATATCGTAATGATCCCATTATGAGCAAATCAGATACGATTTATCCACAGCACTGATATTGTCCTTGACATATGTTTGCTGTCAGCCAAAGGACACCCCAAATCCTAAATTAGCCCTGGATTTCACACTTTAGTGCTATGGCAGTTTACCATGGTTACTAATGGACCAGGGGATGTGCAAATTTAACATGTCAGCAGTGCATGGAAAGTAGTCATATTTCCCGATGATCTCGTTATGTTGTGATCCTGTTGTGTTATTGAAGAAAAAGTTTGGTGTTCAAAACTTGTTTTGTTCAATCTAAGATGTGTTGTGATGTCACAGGTGGACAAAACACAGGAAGACAAAACAATTAGTCTGCTGTTGACCTGTGATGATTTTTACTCTTGCAACACCCATGCTCCTTGCAAAGCCATGCAATTCAGCATTTCTGTGAACTGATTTCAAAACACTGTAATTGATATTTCATTACTTAATTTCAATTTAACATTTTAAATATAGATGTCTATAAAACATTGCCCTGCCTCATGCTCACTTGTTCTTTGTCACTGTTCTAATGTAAGAACGGTTAAAACTCTGAACACTTCTGTGCCCATCAGTGTCGCCTTTCTTCTTAACTCCCTGTCACATTCAACAAGAACAAAGATGATTTTTAGATTTCTCATGGGGATTTTATACTCTTTCACAGAGGGAGGACAGTGGATAGGGTCAGAGTTCTGGAAGAAGAGTCAAGGGTGATCAGTGTGGAACAATATGTTTTTCTTTTGTGGTTTTGATGAGTGCATGTGTGAGGGCTTGTGTCCACAGGGAGTGTCCGCCTCATAGGAAGTGCTCTCAGCTTCAGTTTTAGAGCGCGTCTTCCCTGCGCTTAATGTTGTCAGATAACAAAAGTTGACATCAGTAACACCCGTAAGGCTGCGTAACATCACTCCATATGCATTGTGTTTCTTAAATCCATCAAGGCGCTGAGTGTGTTATCCAACCCAGGGCGCTAAACAGTCGCTGCTTTGGTGAAATATTCTGCTTGTGAGCAAATGCCCTCAGAGGCCCATCTCAAGATGAGCAGTGTTGGTCATGTGTCAAAGAGCACACATGCAGCAGCTTTGGTGATTATTAATGAAGACCCAAACCTCCTCAACCTACATTTTTTAGTTTTCTGACCTGTTGTTGAACCAGGGTTGTTATAATGTTGGAATTTCACCTTGCATTCATCATAGTCAAAAATGTCAACATGAACAACATTATTGCAATATTTATGGAAAACCAGCAAAAATCCATGCCATAAATTGACATAATTTGCAATTTGTTAATCCCTTCTTGAGCAAAAAAATTAATCCCTCCCTCAGGGAAAAGAAAAGATCCCAGTAGCACAATTTATAGCATATATATATATTTATAAAAGAAAGGTATAAACAGAAATATAATAAAAATAGAATAGAAATTTGGCTACTAGCTGGCTGCTGGAGAGATGACCACAGCACAATGAAAATGTTCTAATACTCAATTATGATTTTGGCTATCAAACATATTCATGCTGTATACATTGGGTGACATTTTAAGACTTGAGAATCAGCAGGCTGAATCTGCACTAACTATGCATGTATTTTTCTGCCATTGTGTGCAAATCTAAACTAAGCAATTGCCAATGTTCTGATGCACTTTTCACAATTTCACAGCAGTTACTGACTCTACACCTGCCTCTGGCCTCAACACTTGTCCTATACTGTTGCTTTTGACTTGCCCGTCTGTGAGTTAATGGCTTTCCTCAGGTCTGCCATATTCCAGCCGTCAATAGTTTCCCAATACAGTCATTTAATCTCCTCTTCGCACTTCATTAGCCTGCTTTGCTAGCTGGACTGCTCTAACGCCCCCCCCTGCCTAAGTGGTTAAAGTGTCAATCTGTCAATCTGAGCCTGTAGTTACGGAGGACCCTTTCACTTCCATTGCGTGCCACTCTCAGCAGTACACATGGCTGCATGTTTTAGTGTCTTATCAGCACTTCCTGATGTCTGTATTCTGAACCATCAGGGAGACATTGAATCAATTACTGCAGGTACGCATGAACTCACACCATCCATAGTCGTCATGTATTATGAATGGTTCTGTTAGAGACACACGTAGGCCACACGTGATAGTGCTGTGTCTGCTATTCTTCATGAAACACTGATTTACTCCTCTTCAGCTAACGGGGCCTCTGGCTTTGTCTCCATATGTCTCCAGTATAGATGCAAATTTCAAGCATATTGTATCTGGTCAAGTTTTTTTTTGTCTTCTATCAATGTTACTACCTAACATAAAGTCATTTCTTGTTTTTAATGACCCCAAAATCCAGACTCCACATCATCCTGATAAACTGTATATGATGCTGTCAGTCTGCAGTGTCTGTGCAAACCATGCCGTTCTTTTAGGACTAGATTGGCTCAATTAACTAAGCTTTGACTTCAGTGTTGATATTAACCTATCCTTGGCCAAAGTAGCCACCTATCCATGTTTAAAGTACAATGTTTAGACTTTGGAAAACCAGATATCAGAATCAGAAATCCCTGCTCGAGCGAAAATCTACACAGTCAAATTAACACTACCAGAGTTGCTATTAACACTACTTAGGTGTCTTTATCGGTCCACACCACAGGGTGTAAATTTCACTTTTTTAGGATACTTGGTAAGTTGTTCAAAACTTTATTTTTTTATATAAATGATGAAGAAGATTTTAGTTCACAGCAAAGAAAAATGTCAGGTCAAACCTACATTCTGTACATTAAAACATGTGAGTTCTTGGATTAGGAGTTCAGTCATCTCCTTTTGAGGTTACAAGCACAATTCACTTCTCCCAGTGTTGCAAAAACTTTTCTGTTCCCAGATTGAGATAAACATTATCTCCATACTTTGAATGTCTGTTACAGTTTCTATCCAGTCATTCTTTCTTGGAGGTAGAGAGTTGGTAACTTGACGCCAACCAAGTGTACTGATTCACTCTTTTTGGAATTAAAATACAACACTCTCTAACTCTAACTAGTGTTACTTTTTTCAGGGTTTGAACTCCTTCTTCCACTTCTTACTTGGTGAAAATCATACACCAGCTTTCTGAACTGGGGTATGTTATTTTTGTAACATTATTTTTCTAAGTTTTCACATTATAAATACACAAACAGTTACCCTGGTCCCACCCATTTCAAGGGTGAACATGATACACCCATACATGGAGGGAAAAAAGTCTGCCATCTCTTGAGACAAAATGAAACATTCTCAAAGACGCTCTGTAAGGATCACAAGGAAGACAGATTATCTGCAAATTGTATAAAAATAACTCCAGGTGTTCTGAAATCTATTTAGATGATTTACCCAGAGTGTATCTCAGTTTTTCTAGGTGTGAAACATAAGGACTTCTTTTACCCAGCAAAGAAAGGTGGGGGGTTTAGCAGACATCCATTGCAGCAGGATAAGCAATGCAATGGCACGTGCTTGGGATGTAGAGATGTAACACTAAAGCAGCAGTGACAGGTCTGGTGGAATGAACCTGCCACTCGTGTTACATTTAAGTGGCATCTCTATGCAGTGTCATGAATGAGTTTTTCTGTTTTTTAACAGTATTACCACCAAATCAACATTTCAAGTGTGTGTTTGCTTTTATGTTTTTTTTTAATGTGATTTCTTAAGAAAATGATGGACGGCTTACAAAATGGAGTATTTACCACTGCTAGCACAGCAGTTCTGAAGCAAACACACAATAATATTAGGCTGGTGTTCGTGCTCATTAACAAAAACAGTTCATGATAAAGCACTACTTCAACTTCTCTTAGCAAATTTAGTTCATTAATTGTTTTGTGTTCAACAATAACATCCCAGTCAGTTCATTACTCATATGTTGTTTTCCCTAAACCTTAATCATATCCACAGCCTTTGCCATTAAGTTTAAGCAATCTAAATTACAGCATTAAGACACAAAAGAGATCTGTTTTGGGTGGTTGGTTAAAGTTTTGCAGCATAAAATTAGCTTGATGTGTTACAGTGGCTTATCATTGAAAAGCGACAAGAAAAGAAGTGTTGGAGATTGATTTTAAACATGTAAACTTCAAGCTGATAATGTACAGTTAAATTCACCACTCAGTGCACAGACTGTATAAAGTTTCCTTGTTTGAGCCACCAATCCGTTGGTGTTTTATAACTTAAAGGCGAATGCTCGTCATACACACAAAGTCACAGATGCTCTTTCACAGTGCTCCTGTCTACCGCTGAGTCCTCGTGCCTCTTTCTCCCCAATATCACACCTCGGTTACTACCTCTGGAGGCAGAACAGAGAGGGGCTCAGCTGGTTCCCCTCATTCCAAGATGTGCACAGTGAAGGCGAAACGTCATGGAGAGGTCAATGTTATGCCCTGAAACAGCTGTGTGATCTGGACTATTGTCCCATTAGTTGGCAAAGCCACTTGCATGCATGCTTGCAGAGACATACACTGCCTTACCAAAAATAGTTGCCACTTGGACTTAACTAAGCAAATACTGGAGGTATGAGCCTCCTATATGATTATTGCATGGGCAATTATCTTTCAGCAGGACTGTTATTTAACCCCAGCTGATGCAATGAGTAGCTTCTCATTTCTTAAACAACCATGTCAAAAGACATCCTGTGGTCGTGGAAAAGATGTTAGACTGTTTAAGAAGGGTCAAATCACTGGCATGCATTAAGCACAGAGAACATCTAATGAGACTGAAGAAACTACTAAAATAGGGTTAAAAACTATCCACTTCATTATTAAAAACTGGAAGAAGAGTGGTGAAGCACTGACGTCAAGGAAGAAATGTGGCCAAAAAAATCCTGAATGATCATGATCATTGATTACTTAAACGTTTGGCCAAATCAAATCAAAGAGAAACAACAGCAGAACTTAGGGGTGTGTTTAATATTCAAAGTAAGAGCATTTCCACACCCTCAATGTGAAGGGAACTCAAGGGAATGGGACTGGACAGCTGTGTAGCCTTAAGAAAACCACTAATCAGTAAGACTAACTGAAAAAAAGGCTTCAGTTTGCTAGGGAGTATAAAGATTGGACTTTGGAGTAATGGAAGAAGGTCATCTGGTCTGATGAGTCCAGATTTACCCTGTGCCAGAGTGATGGGAGTATCAGGGTAAGACGAGAGGCAGGTGGCGTGATGCACCCATCATACCTAGTGACTACTGTACGGGGGCAGTGCTATGATCTGTGACAAATCCTGCAACATTGCAGAAGCTTATCGAAACAATGTCACAAGGAATGCATGCAGTAATCAACGGTACAGGCGGTCCAATGTAATATTAGAGTGTGTGACCTTTTTTTATGTGGCGTGAGTCCACTCAGCACAGATTGTCTCCTCAGATTGGCATTACTGGTTTTGCTACAGAGCTCATGCTAATCAAAGCAATTAAGTAACAGCACGCATCTTAATTTATTCGGCTGCGGTCAACACTGAACCTCATTTTGAAATACGCTTCAATGACAGTGATCGTCAATTAGAGACATGGTATTGTGAACGAGCAATGCCCCAGATGGATAACACATCATCATGATCCCTCCCGCTAATTCATAGCCTGATTTGCATGATCCATTTAGGAAGCATTTAAGAGAATGTGAAAGAGCTGTTGTCAGTGATGGGGAGGCAAGTGGGAAAGACAGTTAGAGGTGGGTTTTTCTTCCTGCAGCTTGTTTATACCTGCTGTAATTTGTGCAGATGGATTCTCAGTGTGAACCAGCACAGATTAAAATAATTAAGTGAAATAGGGGGAAATGCAGTGTAGATTATGATTTTCTGTAACAGGCCACATGTGGGTTCTGCAAGTGTTGTACTCAGCTTTGCCTCAGTCTAACAGTTAATTAAAAGTCGAATAATTAGTTTGTATAGACGTCTCTCTCAGCTAATGAGGAACTGCAAAACCACTGACACAAAGTAGAGCACTGTGGGTATATCATGTTCAAATGGTTGAAAACAACAGATTCCATCAGCTCCTTGACAGTGGTTGGGGTTATTCTGAGGTCCTCTTTGAAAAACGTGATCTGAAGAGGTGGTTTATTAAGATGAGATTTTAAATATACTGTTAAGAGACAAGGCCTGAATGACTGTCACCACTAGAAATGATGACTAACAATTTCTAATGATGCCAAAGCCTTTACTAACTCTGCTATTAAATACAAACCTCATCAATTCTTGCGCATTTCCGATGTTGAAAAAGAAAGCATCAGTCTATGTCAACAACATCAAACACATTGCACTCCTGATAATAAATCCCATGCAGTGCTGGATAATGTTAAAGCATGATTTTATTATTGTTCCATCTGAGCATAAAATCAAGCAGACATTGCACATTGAACTGTCAATATCTTATTGTCTTCTTTACCACAATTAGACCACTAGTGTCTCGAGTCCATCATCAGTACTATCTTTACTACTTCATTGCCGTTTGTGCTGGTTGCCATTTGCAAAAGCCTGACAGCATGGATTTGCTGAAATCTTCAGGAGATGTTGCTAATGGCCAAACTTATAAATAGTTAGATTTGGTGTCCAAGATAACCGCCATAGCGAACAATCATTTTTGCTCATTAACTGTTTAACTAATAATGATATCAACATGATTCTGAGTGCTAGGTGTGGGTTTTAAGGGTCAACGGATCATATTGTGATGGCAACTTTATCAAGGAGCTATTTCTTATACATGGAACAGAAACAAGTGAGGTACCTCGGCAGAGGTTTGCACTCCCTGGGTGCTTTCTATTTTTAAATGAGATCTCAGTTTTCATTCCTAATTACCACAGATAAGGGTGGTCATGGCAACTTTGAATGATTGCCACCCAACTTCATTAGACCATAACTGTAAAGCTTCACCTAAGATATTACCTAAAAGGAACCATGAAGGTGAAGGCATGTTGACCTTTCTTACATCAAAACTCAAATAAATAGACTTTAAGAAATTACATTCCATTGTTCCCTGTATTGGGAGAACAGAACAGCCATCAGGCATAACTAGCACCTGAGCATCTCAGTGAAAACAAGAATTGCGCCAAAATTGTTTAAAATATTTCACATTTCTCAGAATTACTGAATATTGAGCAGATGTACTCGCCTGGGATGTACCCAACCTCTAGCCCAATGCCAGCTTGGATTAGCCCCAGGTCCCTGTGACCAGCACTGAAGATCATGGAGTATTCAAACCATCTGAAATTACTTTTCAAATGCAGTTAACACAATATGTACTAGCTGTGAAAATACATTTTACTTCAAATCAATTTATCTCCTTTTTTATGTACAGGGCTGTTGAATCATCATAAGGGTTTTGGAAAACAACATGTTGATGAAATCTCCGATTTCTTGCAATGAACTGTTCCAATAATCAAAGATATTTATCTTTGAAATTCCAGATTTTGGAATTATTTACTTTAATTTTTTCAGTCTATTAATTTTTACAGTCTATTTTGCCTGCAGTTTCGCTAACCCTGATCTGGTGAATGTGCGTGCGTATTGCTGGCTGCTCCTACATGTGGCTTGGCGTATGAAGACACAAAGCGAGCCAAGAGCATACACCATTTCTTGAGAGTTTAAATATAAAGTTTCTAGAGAGCAGCAGGCTGAGGAACATCAAAACCATTAAGTAAACAATATTTTTGTAAACATGTTAGTGAGCACAGAAAAACTGACTGTTTTGAGGGTGGATATTTGGTTTTGATGGATTGTTTTGGCTGGATTACTTGGATTACCTTCCAACTTGGCTGGTATCTGTTACCAATCATCTGTGTAACATTGCAGTAGAAGAATAGAGTGGCAGTAGGAGGCTCCTCAGTTTTTTTTGTGTGAGTGTGTTGGTGTGCTACTGTTAGCATGACTCGAGGCACACAGCAGAGGAGCTGGAGAAAAAAAGCTGCAGTTACACCTACAGAGCTTTAAAACATCAGTGTTTAGGTGCAAACATTTATCCTCCCTTGGTACATAATCCTCTAAAATGTATCTAACTTGCAGAACATCTACCTGCAGTTGGTACTTGAAGGGTGTTTATTTTCTGACCCTGGCTTTAAGGGTGCAAACTTTAGAAAATGGCACCATTTCTGCTGCTGTGTACAGTAAATGGAAGCTACTCAAACATGGACACTATGGTCCGAGTAAATAGTCATGGTAAGCAGAAGTAATGCTTGTATGCATTGTGCTTGAGTGGACCAAAAGAAAAGAAGAAGCAAACGTTTTTTTTAGTTGTTTTGCCAATAATAATAAAAAGAAAAATAATAACTTTATTGACTGAAGAAGATTTTATCAAAGCAAAATCTAAAAATCAACCACTTTTCACTGGATCATTGTGCTTTATCTGCAGTCCATGTCAGTGAGTTTGCCTGAGAGCTGCACTTTTACCATTCTGTAAGTCCTGTTATGTTTTATTGTTGAAAGCCTTGTTAAGTTTTACATTAATAAACAGGTTCAAGTTTAAGGCTTTAATCCCATGTGTTTTGAAGTCAATGTGTTGGAAAATGTGAATGAATAAACATGTAGAATTGGGCTCTTACTTTGCGTTGAATACTTGATCAGCTAAGTTGATCTGGTTTGCTTTTGTGTCTCTCTTCCCCTGAATCACTTTATCCAGGATCATCCTATACATCGCTGCCTTGATGTTCTCAGGCTCTTCTTCCTCGTGGTTCATTTCAGTTATAGTAATAGTCAAACTGATCCAGAGTTCAGCGTTTCTAGTTTGTCCTCAGGCTGCTTCAGATCTCTTCATTTTTACAGCAGCAATTGAGATGTAGACTCTGAGTCTCTGTACAGCTTTATGGGAGGCGATCAAACCACAAAACCAGCACTTCTGTTGTCAGCAGATCTTGCCTGTACCACACTGCCAAACCCACTGTTTGTTTCCAATACTACACAAATCTGTCCAAGATGCTGGGCTTGTTGCTGAAGCCTCCACCAAAATTGGACCCCTTGAATGGTGTTTGGGGTAATTTTGTTAAGGATTTTGGTTTCCAGGGACTTTTTGGGATATCAGGAAGCTGAATCTGAGATTGATCCATCCTGAAATCTGCTCTGGTTATGATTGAGGTTATTCCTGCAGGGAGTGAGGCAGAGTTTTAGTTTATTATGTCCGTTCTAACCTGTCAAAGACAAAGACGCTGTAAAGATGAAAAATGTTTGCAGCCACTTCTTTGCATGAGGGCTGCCTGTCTGAAGAGATTCATTAAGGTTTGTAAGAGTAAGTTTGAGTCATTAATTTCCTCATTACAAATATATTAAATGCTGATTTTATACCTGTATTTTGGCTGGATTAGAAAAGTGTTTGGATCAAGAAATTTAAACAGGATTTTTGCAGTATCACTGTAAAAACCAAGCTATGAATAAGCCAATAAGGTATTTTTTAAAGTGTCAATATCCAATATGCCAATATTCCATATTTACTTTGCCAGTACTGATAGGAATACATTCAGATGTCCTAATATCATGAAAACATCAGGAGTAGTTCTGCTTTAGACGATAACTTTTACCCTTGTGGAGTTTAATACCTCTCAAGACGTCATCTGATACTTTCTCGTAAAAACTGAAAGTAATATATTTGGATCACATATACATGAATATAAAAATAAGATATTTAGCAAAAGTGGTAAAACCCAGCTTAATATTGATGTTTTGGAAAAAAAATGCTGCCTTACCTCGTCACATACTTGATATCTCACCTTATAAGATACATTTATGTACTAGATAACAATTTACCAACATATAGCCCATACATCAGGCATACAAGTTGGCAGAAATGTTTAGATCTGTTGATTCCAATGCTCAACTGATTATTCCTGTTATAAGATGTTCTAATTTCACAGTACATGCACAAAATTAAAATTATAGAGTAAGATGCTCAGCCCTTTATATTGATTAACGTGATTTCTGAACGAGCATGGTAGCTAAACATTTTGTACCTATCATCCCTCCTGCAATTTTGTCTTCCTAATAGTATATGCTTCTTTTTTTCACCTGTTTCTCAGCTTTAACCTGGCTTTTAGCTGCTCAACACATGATACACGTGTATTTGAAGCATCTGTACCAATACAACATTACTAGACCCTTGCACATCACCTTTTATGGAACTGTCATGCCTGAAACTGAGCTCGTAGCTGCTTAATGCTGAGCACTATGAGGGAGGTATGCACCTCTGGTGTGATACATCCTCCATACTCCTCTGGGAATCCCACACAGAGGGAACTTGTATCGCATTTTAAACATGCCAGACTTTAACAAACGCATTTGTTTCACATGAGGTCAAAGGAAGGCTTTGTTGGTGAAATAGATCTGACAGATTCATGAACAAACTTTGAATTTGCAGTTATTTGGCTGTAATGAGTTGTGCTGCCCATGCTATTCCAGCATTTACTGTTGTTTAATTAGTGATAACCCGGCTGTTGCTGTTATAAAACCTCGTACGTAACATGGGGAGGTAGACCAGGCACCAAAAATCTAAAAGTAATAGCACACTATGAACGTACTGTTAATTTGTTTTTTTCTTGTACAAGCATGAACTCAATTCAAAAACAGCACAGCTTTAATTAGAATTCTGTTTGTGTCATGTCTTTCCATGCTGTCAGGAACAACATATTTATAATCCCTTCAGACAACAGGGATAAGAAAAAAGATCCCAACACGATATGCTGACAGTCTAATCCTTCTCAAATTGCTTTTCTCAGAACTGTGATTTATTTGTGTCTTAAGATGCATACAATGTACAATTATGCATGCCGACTGGATGGTCAGAATATTTCATGAGGGAAATTATGCATAGTGTTGAAAACGTCTTACACATGCCAACATGGAGCATGGTCCAAAACTGTGTGCATTAGAATTCACATTTATGTCAACATGAAGTGCAGTCCAAGAAGTGGCACATGCACTGAGTCTAATTAACAACAGATGCATGAGCTCAGGAAATGCTATTTGAATATAGATAGGAATATCTATTTGGGGGGGGGGGGGGGTTAAAGCAGCATGTGCAGGACTTCAGAAGCACTCTTTTTTGTTTTTATTTTATTAATCAGGAAAAGTTCTACTCTGTGTTTATGATTCAATTCTAGGTTTTAGTGGAAGACCCATACTGTGGGTCTTTTAGACAGTGAAGGAAAAGGGTCAGTGTGGGATAACACTGCTCAGTACTGCACTGATGATAGTTCCTTAGATAAACAGGTGTGAAGTGTAAGTTTAAGCTCTGAAGTTTGTATAACTGTCTTTTAAATTTGGTCCTATTGGTGGTTTATGTATGCCTGTAGATTCATTAACTTTGTTCACAGAATTGCAGTCATAGTGCAGGAAGTTTTGTGAATGAATCAAATGTAAAGCTTTTAATTAAAAGGCCACACTCAGGCCACTTTGAGAGCAAAGTTAGTCTCAGAATCACAGAATCTTATTGATAATTGTGCTTGATGCATTAAATTCTTTACTAAATAACAACTGATGGCCTTCATCATTTTATCTATAATGTTTTTATTATTGATTGGCCCATTTTTTCATTAAACCATCTCATAAAACCTTGAGAACTGACGTTTGTTGAAATGACTGTAAGGATTAAGTGTAGATGCTACTCTGTGTTTTTGGTTTTATTTGAGTAGCTTCTGTTTTTGTGTTTAGTTTAGGGTTTTTTTGTAGTTCATTATCCACATTACCCCTGTCCCCACCTATGAGCTAAACATCACATCTGATCAAGTGAGTGTTTTTTCTACCATCAGACAAATGTCTGTGTGATAAACCTTCTAAAGATTATGAAGCACAGTGTTTCCTACATATGGACTTCATGTGAATGTCACCTTCAGGCACATTTACAGTGAGTGTATTTACTGATTTTTCAGGGAAATGGTGAAATACATAAACTATTAATAAACACAAACTCTGCCCCCAAACTGTTTAGACTCCTTTTGATGTAATAAACAACCTTTGCTGTTTTCCACAAGTTCAGCAGCAGTTTTATTATATGTATGATTATTATAATGAACATGAAAAAAACAACAAGCAAAAACAGCTGAACTGCAGAACCATACAGTTATGACATCTCTGCAGTATTTTCACATTACTGTCACAGTTTCATTACATATGGGTGAAAAGAAGATAAAATCTCAGTTTGTTCAAACACACACAAAGACTCACATTCACACAGTTACATCAGCGCTGACGTGTGAAGAGGATGTGATGATTTTTGCACATTTGATGCTATAAATGAGCTGTTTCACCTCCCACTGCACAGTTACATAACCGGTGCTAATGCAGGTGTTTGTAGGCCTTTTCCCTGGAGGTGACCTGTTTTCAGTGACCATTTTGTTGTATATTTATTTAAATTGAATTCTGAGTCCAGATGAAAACATGACTCACTGATTTTCAAACTACAATAGAAAATCACAAGGTTTTGGTTATATCAACACAAAAACCTTTGTCTGAACTAAAAACATTTTGACTAATAGTGATGTTAGTCATATTTGACATTTTTTTTTACATTTTACATAACATTTTTGAAATATAAACTCACAGCCAATTTATCAGGTATGCTCATTCAACTGTTGTTCAACACATCAGCCAATCACGGCAGGTCAGTGTTTTTTTTTTATTTTTTTACGTGGTCTTTTATAATCCTGACACAAGTTCATACTAAGTGTCAGAATGGGATTTTTTGTGTTTTTCACATGTTGGTTTTCTCTTACATTGCTCTTAGTCAGGCGGTCCAAAGCCTGTCAAAAGTTGTTGCATGATATAACCACCCACCACAAGTTGGGGCTGTTGTCACAGCTTTTTTTTTGTGCTGGTGGGGCTGTTGTTACACTTTAACCCCATAATTTCACGACAGGCTTAAACAACAACATTGTCTTGCTAATAGCAGGACATTTTTTGCGCCATAACATAAAGACAAAGCTGCATTTGGGCTGTCAGGTGGCACTTGCATCCTGACTGGAACAATGTGTAGGCCTAACCACATTCATAGACTTTAAGCTGTAAAGAGAACTGGAGGCTGGGGAGGTTATCAATGCTAATTTTAGCGGCACTCTGCTTGATATCGCCAGTTAATGCTTACTTAGCTTGATTGGTCCTTAATTGGTCCGCATGGCTTTCACACTCTCTGTGAACTCACACTGTGGTCTGCCCTCAGTCTGTTGGATCTGTAGTTAAAGGTCAGAACATGTAAGACAGGTCTATATGTGATAGCCAAGGTCAGGAAAGACTTGGCTTTTTCTTTTAGGTATATTACATTATGCAAACTACCAGGAAATGTGCTCTACCCTGTGCTTAGTGTCATGTGCCTGCATGCATCAACGATATATTTTTATATCTGTATGAGAGATAAATGCTGTCTGCTGGGTTTGGTCAGGCACTGCTGATTAAAAGTAACCTTGATATAACATACAGTGTTTGTTCAAACCTGATGTCATCGCGCGCTCCTGTAAAATGCTGAGCACAGACACACCTCTACATCTCTGTCATCTTCGCACCTTGCACACTAGCTGGCACTTGTGCTGTTCGCCATGAAAACCCCATTCAGTCAGCACTTTTACTTTCAAGTAGAAGGTTTCCCTGACGAGAGGTTTTCAAGGACACCAGATAGAATAATGACAAGGAGGATAAGAGGGATATAGAGCTCGAGCTGGAGAATAAAACATGTTAAGGACAGGGTTACAAAGAGTATAGAAAAGAGGAATGTGAAAAGTCAAAAAATGTATAAGATGGCAGACATATGGTGAGAGAGTGAGTCTTTTTTCCGGCTGAGCTTTGTGAGAGTGAGAAAATAGCGTGGGTGTGACTCGAAGGACACACAAAGCTTTTTGCAAGCATTTTGACATGTGTGGTGTCCAGGGAAAGAGGATCCAGAAAGCTCTTAGGGAGCAGGGTGACAAGATGAGCCGTAATTCGACAGCTGTAACATGTCACCTTGAGAGGACAGGCGGTGTTAGAAAAAATAGTGACACTGTGCTGATGTTCCTGTGAAGTGGCCAGTAAGACCACCCTGGACCTGTGAAAACACTGTGCTGATCCAAGCCCTCGCGCAAAAACTCAATGAACTGGCCTCTGAGAATAAAAGTTGACAAAGACTTTAAGTAAATCAAACTGGACCACATAGACAAAAGCTATCATGTAAAGTTTGGAGGGTGTGCCTCAGGACAGATCGTGATGGGGGTAAATGTATTTAATTTTAAAAGCTTTTGGATCATCCCCTTACACGACAAAAAAAGATCAGAATATGCAAAACTCCAGCATTGTAAGATTCATTTAGCATCAACGAGTAAGAAAATCAAATTCAAAATTTCTTGATGCCTGTTGAACAAATTAGGTTCATTGGTCTGCAAGTGCTGCTCCTGCTGATGTAAACATAATTATTAGTAGCCATTTTCAGAGTAGCTTGGAAAAGGGGGGAATTTCACAGCATTCTCGAGATGTCAGATTCACAAGAATAGATAGATAGATAGATAGATAGATAGATAGATAGATAGATAGATAGATAGATAGATAGATAGATAGATAGATAGATAGACAACTAAAAATGCAACCCTTCTAGCCTTGGCTGTCCCCATCGCAGAGGAGTTGAATTGCTGAAATAAAATGTGTTGTTCAAAAAAACAAACTGTCATATTTTTATCTGTATACATATTGCCCAAAATAAGAAGACAAAGTGCTCAACAGTTTCAAAACGATCGTCACAAAGACGAAGGTGTCTAAGAAAATGTGTGCATCTACATGAATGCACTCGATACGAATGAAAACGCTGTAAAACACATCTCAGACCTCTAAGGGCGCTGTAACGATATGACGGAAAGAAGCGGAAACAGACAAAAAAACAGTGGGCATGCGCACTTGCGGCATGCCTGTCAATGGAGATATGAAACTATGACGTAAGCGTATTTGAAAAGTTGCGAAGAGCCAGTAATCACGGAGCTGCTTATACAGCATTTCAAAATCTTTCCGCTCTTTAAAAAATGATCGTTTACAGGCCCCCAAAATGCCGTCTTCGTGTGGATGATATGCAGATTCAGCAAAAAAGTATGTGTTTAGACCATGGTTTGTCTTCGTGTGGATGGGGCCTAAGTTTGAAGCTTTTGGAAAACTGCGATTTGGCAAAAATCCAATACAGGTACTTACCAGCTTTCACCTTATCATCACTGAATGACAGCATTAAAAATAATGTTGTATTATAAGTCGTACAATCAGTTGTTTTCCTCTTTATTATTTGGCTTCCAACAGTGTTAATTTTCACAGCACTTTTTAATTTAGTTTTACTCTTTTGCCTGAAATATCTTGTACTTTTAGTCATAATGTGGTCTTCCAAATGGTTTAAATTTAAGTCTAGTTTTAGCTGATGAAATTTCACAATATTTTAGTCAACAAAATCTACTGTAAATTTAGTCGACTAAAATATGAATTGTAAAGTGTTAGACATTTTTTATTACTCATTGAATTTCTGAAGTCATGTTTTACATTTGGATCCCACCACCATGAAGCTAAGACGGTTGTGGTTGAATTAAAATTATCCAACCTTTCTGCAGCTGTGATTCTGAACTTGTCACTCCTTTCTACATGACAAAATTTGGTCTGATTGGATTCAGTCTCGGTCAGATATTTTAGTCTAGTTTTTATTTGTTGATGAAAATGTCAGTTAATTTAGTTTGTTTTTGCCAATGCACACTTGTTTTTTAGTTATAGTCTAGTTTTTGTCAGGGGAAAAAAGGTTGTTGATGAAAACTATGAGGGAAATAATTAGTCGACAAAACTAACACTGGCTTCTAGCTTAAAAAAAGACATGAAAAGGTCATATCATCAAAACATATTAGATATCAGCAAAAAGGTCTCCTCAGTTTAATCTCTCCATGACAAAACAAAAGCACATAAGATGTTATAACCCTGGTGTCACACCTTTGCAATAACTCAGACTGACAAACATAAAGAGTGATAAAAGTCAACAGTACAAGCAGAGATGAATTTAAGTCTGAGAAAACGTTTTGCTTTTTATGCACAGACATAACAAGTGATTGTGTTGAAAGTGAGCCAGCACTGATGGACAAAACCTGAAATAAAAAGCTGCAGGATGACTTCCCCTTCTTGTATTACATAGCCATTCCCGAGCTGCACTGCATGGTGCAAAGAACACATGTCTCCAGACGGCCACATAAATACATTCTGACCTGTAACTATAGCAGATGTCACCGGCATGCCTGTTGTTTAATGGTGTTTCCTTTTAGTCTGTGAATGTGGTGCCACATGCCATAAAACAATTACAGTTGATCCACATGCATGCATCATTTACTGTTGCTTTTGCATTCGAAACCACATGCTAAAACCAGCCACAGATCCACCATCCATCTCTGTTTTTGTGTATGTAGTCAGCCGCAGCATCCATGGGGGGACAGTATCAGTTGACGCTTAGAAGCTCCTGAGCCAAAATGCTCAGTCAGCCATACAATGCATCAGAAACAAAGAGACAGCTGAATACACTCGATGTATTTCTCTCCCTCTGTTTGCTGTCTGAGTCTCTGAAGCACCTGAGCCTCGCTGCCTCCACACTGCCTCCACACTGCAACAGCTATTCATCCATCTGAGAGAGCGATGAGGCTCAACAGAGAGAGCAAAACGTGTTTGAAATGTCACAACAGATTATATCACGTTTCACTGTCTTTATCTTGACTTTGATTCGTCCTGTCATACTTTGTTGCCCTGACTAAATTTGTCGAAATGTGATAGTATCAACACAAACAAACATTAGCTCGAAAAAATGCAGCATTTTTAGCTATTTTTGTTTTCAAACATGTGCCTGGAAAAAAGAGATTAGTTTGATTTAAAGCAGTGGTTCCAAGCCCTTTTGTACTACAGACCATTTTCATATCTGACATTATTTTATAAGACCTGCCATTAAAAAGAGAGAGGGGTGTAGTCATAATAAAAACAATCAGAAATGCTGTGTACTGTCCAGAAAAATACAGGATCCCCTCAGCTTGTCTTCCTTTAAAAACACATTGATTGGTGTTTTAGTTTGAGTTGTTTAGCTAGTCTACTAGCTGGTGACTATTAGCTGAGTTTGTGGCTGTGTCCGAACTTGTGTAGTTTTCATTCAATAGGTACTGAATGTGTATCAGTTATATGAATTCAACAAAGACTTATTCCTGAGGACTCACTCTGCTGTAAAGCCCCAGTAACACATTCCCGTTTCTCATGGCGATTGTGCACGATTGTCATAATCCTGATAAAACGTGCTTTGGTCGTGGTGCATACGCTACTTGGTCTGGATCAGCGTTGTATAGTCGTGGATGAACGGCGGGGAACGTGGAAGTGTCCCGACAGTTTTGAACAGTTCAAACTGTCGTGGAGAATCGCCGCTCTCAGTATGACAGGATGGAAGACTAATGCAGTCCTAATGTGAACGGTGTTAGCGTGGCATGTAAGGAGCTCAGTCGAGCTTATCGTGGCTGAATCGTGGAAGCTTTATGAGGACGACTGACAAGGATGTATCCGTTTGTGCCCCGACTGTGTCCCGTTCAAGACAGCGCAAGCAACGGGGCTCAGCCGGGGCTTACGTGACGCGAACTGAGCTCGAGCGGGGCTGACGTCCTGTCAGCGAGATGGAGTCCTCGTCATATCGCTTTATTAACCTAACTGGAGCGGGACGAACGCCCCCCGAAGCGCTGTGGAAGCGCCACTGACAGTGTATTTACGGGGTGTGTCCAGGGGTGAGACAGTCATTTAATCCCGTATCATAGCGATCACACCAGCCTCCTCGATCGTGTACAGTTGTGCACAATCACTATGAGAAACGGGAATGTGTGACTTAGGCATAACGACAGACAGAAAGTCACCACCAGTGTGGTATGTCCTAACACGATGGAACCGGGGAAATCAACACAAGCACAGTTCTGACTGTGTGTGTGTTTTTTACCACCAGTAATGAAACTTCGCTCCTGTAATGTTAGTTCTGATCCCTGCATTGTTTCCCTTTATGGGGTTTATCTTCCACACATCAGGTACTTGTATACCGCCTGAGCCTTCTCATATGGTTGGTTAATGTTATTACATCTTTTGTAATTAGATGTGGTTGTGCAACTCTGTTAAATAATACTGTGAAAAAGTATATTTTGTTGTCTACTGTCATTTTATGTGGATAAAACACTGTCTGAAACCCTGTCACTGCTTCTTATCGTACGTGATATCCATTATTTGTCTTATTTTATGAGTTTGTCCAACTGTCTGCTGGGAGAAAACGACACCTAGAAAACACCTGTCTGATAAACCTTTATCTGCACATACAGTATTTGTTATCTGCACCTGTAGAGCAAACACACGTGATCATACAAAGACAGACAACTTTCACTGTCATAAACAACACCTCAGGTATCAGAGCAGCTGACACTTTGCTTTGTTGAAGCCCAGCAGCTCGATTAGACAACATCTCTGCTAACTGTTTAAGGGATTCAATTATTGTACTTTGACTTATTTTCAATTACATTAAACCAGTTTGATGCTTTAAAGATATTTGTGAATGTTTTAAGAAAAGCTTCTGTAGGGTGTATGGGGACAGCTCAGAATCTCTTGTGAAACAATCTTGTAATTATCATCTTGTAATATAATTCTAGCATCTTTTGCTAATGTTGTTAGCTAAAATATGGTTCTCAATTACTTATTGTTGTGCCCCCTCCCTTTTGGATCGATATCTTTTCATGCACCCCCACCTCCACCTACAAAGTTCCTCAAGAAGGTTAAGATTTTTTTTCAACATTGATCCAAAAAATCAGAAAAACAACTATGTGAAAAGTTTAACACCTTTTTCATTCAAGACTCAATTAAGCAAAAGAGTTTCGAATAATGCTGTTACTAATGTCAATACTTTGTCAAAAAATAACAACATAGTTATGTAAAACATCTAAAGCATCTACTGTCAGAATTAAATAGTATTCTCTAATCTTGCCAATGAGTTGAACTGACAGGCATCCACAAAGTCTGATCTGAAGATGATGTACATAGTCAACTGTAGGTTTACCAAACAATATTGGAAAATACTGTACTCATGGATTTTAATGTGGGGATCTTGAGTCGCTCAACACGTCCTCAACACACCTTTTAATTATGCTAACCTAACAGATAAAAAGTCACATTTTTTACTTGAGACAGACCTCACCCAGGCAAAAGATAAAGCAGCCAGACAACAGCTATTGCAAAAGGGGGCTCTTGGACTAGGGGGCTTAGCAGAAGAGTCAGAGAATCAACAAAGGGTCAACTTTTTTTTACTGCTTGTGAATAGTATGGTCTAATAGTCTTTCAACTATCAAGCTTCCTTCATTTTTTTACTTCAGAGTATTTTAATCCCTGTAAAGATGCAGTAGTATTCCACCATTTACCTTGAAATAGAGTATAAATTCATAAACTAAATCAGACACTGAATACAAGTATGTTAGTAATAACTTGAGTAAAACAGCAGTAAACATTCTGTGGATAATGAACATGTGCAGGATTACTTTGCACAAAGGCATCATTAACACACAGACCACCCACTGCCACAGTTGGAATTGTAGTCCTAATCTAAATCTAATATTTATGATGTATTACCAGTTATCACAAACAGGCAATGTCAGTTTGTAATATCACATCCTCATGGCCCAGATATTTCCCATGGGTTCAAATGGGTTCACCCCAATAATATCAAACACACACACATGCACTCACGTTCATATAACCACACACAAAGCACCAGTTGTAGCCTGAGGTAATTGCAGCTTCCTGCGACTGTTGCAGTCAAATAAGACGAGCCTGCACTAATGCATCTGCTCTATCTGGTAACAAAGCATGAACAAGTAACTTCAATTAGCCCCAGCACTCCAGTTCACTGCAACAATCACTAACAAGCCACACTCACATCGTATTGACCTCCTCTACTCTAATCACATTGACTTTCTCTGCTTCCTTGCTCGGACCGCAAGGCGTCCGATTCAGGATGTGCTCTCATCTGAGAGGCCTGTTTATGTTGCTCATGTCACTTTGAATTGAGCCGCCGTTTCCTCTGCAATTATCTGCGGCTGTGGCCTTTTGTGTGCATGTGTAATTCCTCCATTTGTCCAAATCAGACCCCCCTCTGCTGCGTTCCCGAGAGTCCTTGTGGGAGTAAATAAATAGGTTTTGGGTTTTAATTAGAATAAAACAGACTTCAGAACAGGTCAGTGCACATTAGTTAGATGTTCCCTTTTTCTGTAAAGAATACACAGACTAAACAATGTTGACAAAAACATGGTACTGCTTTATGTTTTCTTCTTGCAATATATGTCATGATATTGAATAAATTAAGACATAAAAACAGATGAACCAAAAGGAAAAAAGTTGTCCGTTACATGTGGTGTTCATGATTAATTGTAGGCAACACTGTTTGGGAATGGGCTGCAAGTTTACAGGTTGTACTTTTGCCTCATGGCAAGACAGTTGCTGGTTCAGCTCCCTAGTCAAGTATTCCTTTTATGTGCAGAGCTGGCTTACTCTGTGGGTTTCCTCAGACTGCTCAGGTGTCTTCCTGCAGACAGAAATCATAAGTTAATTTTGAAATTTTTGGAGATATTTAAATTGGATATATCAGCCAGACAGAACTTTGCTCTGGATCAGAACTCTCTCTCTCAAGGCTGTATCCATAGTCACCTTATCAGACTGTAGAGACTTCAGCCCTGTTTCCACCAGAGGGTTCAGTTCGGTTCGTCTAGGTATGGCTCACTTTTTGTGGCGTTTCCATAGCCTAAAACCTGGACAGGACCCCTTACAAGCCAACCGTACCGTCCTACTTTTTGGGACCCTTTTGTGGGGGTGCTTAGCATACCAATCCGACCCCAGAAGGTGGAGCTAGAAACACTGCAATCCGTTGATTGGTCGAAGGAGACATCACTTTCTGTGCGACAGCGGAACAACACATAACCCTGCCGTGTTCTCATCTTTGAGAAGATAACTCTCACGGCACACAGCCTTCTCTGAAACTAGGCTTTATTGCACCTCATACCAAAAAGCCACATACTGATCACAGAAATGAAGAATTGCTGGATATCTTCCATCAGTGCTCTTTGTTTACTGTCGTGTTTTCTTCTTCGTTGTATTGAATATCCGGGTACACTGTGTCGCGCAGCTGTGACATCATGCTATTGGCATCTTGCTTATACGCCGCCTGTGGAAACGCAAACAGGATCAGGCTTTACCGATCCGGCCTGAGCTAAACTGTGCCGATCCATACCGGACTACTTGGTGGAAACGTGGGGTTTGTGTGGATCTGAAGCAGACGAAGGGCACATGCTTCCCTCTTCAACTCAACGTCTTCTTTGCCGGTGTGGTGTGGTTTTTGCTGCTCTAGCCCATTTACTTTAGAATTCATTATGCGTGTTTAGAAAAGGTTCTCTACATGCCTTGGTTGGAAGAAGTAATTTTTTTGAGTTACTGTTGCTCTCCAACTACCCTGGTTGTCCTTTTCTGACCACTAGTAGACAACAAGTGCACATGCGTGAAGTACAGGGTACTTCTGAATCTGGTTGGGAGAGAAAATTATATAATGTATTTGTTGTTAAAGTAATGACATTTCATTGATTACAATTTTGAATAAAGGTCATTTTTGAGTTGTCAAAGATAGTTGGGTTTTGGAAAATGTGTGTGTGTGTTATATATGAATACAGCCAAGCATGAAAAAATTTGTGTTATAAATGATGGCGTGTTATATATGAGAAATAACGGTACCCTGTTTTTTTTTTTTCAATTAAACTTAAGCCTTTGTAATGGGTAACACTGATGCTCACATTTCAACAGTTATATGTACAGACTGTATTCACAAAAGAACAGGTCAGATGATAAAACAATGAAGGGCTGCGGCTTAACAACCATCATTTGGGGAAATATTTCCACTCTCAAAAATAACCCTCCAGAGATTTCCACGCTTATTTTGAGCCTTTGTCTTTGGTTGAGAACTGTTCAAGAGGATCGATTTGTTCATTACTTCCCTCTGTCTGTAGTTCATTAAGCAGATAATTTAAAACTATTCCTGTCTATTTTATGCTGATGTTAGCCAATTTTATCGTATGATTTACTCCAGGAACTAACGACTGGTTGTAAACTCAGATTTACAGCCATGCATTTTTCCAGTTTTGACACATGTTGTAAATGGATCCCACGGGCTTAGAGGGTCATGAAACTCACGCTCTTTACTTACAGCCATAAATAAGAAACATAAAAGCATAAATCTCCTGGACCACACAAAATGGCTGTTGAGGGGCTTTCCATAAGCAGCAGGGATATGAAATATATGAATGTATTTTTACTACATGACCTAAAACTGAACTTTGATGGCCAAAACACACAATTTGTTTGAACTATACAGTGGTGTGATCCATTATGACATCCTGATGATGATTAATAAAACTCCTGTGGACAGTATGAGCATTGTGCTGGATCCTCTGAGAGCTTGTCCTCATCTGAACTCAGAGAAATGGTCATTTGATATGACGTTTACTGTATCAGTGAAACTGGATGTAAAGGAGAGGGGTATGTATTTAGATCTAAAATGCAGTTATTAATACAGTGTTCTTTTTATTTTCGGATCATTTCTCTTACCTTATAGTTTTGTACAGCGCTGCTTGTTAATTTGATAATGTGTTATACTCGTAAATACTTTGAATTTTGTAGATTAAAAATGAACTACTTTCTGTTTGGAGCTGTCACTGCCTTGAGAAAACCTGTTGTATCCCTCCATTATCTATACCGCTTATCCCTTTTGGGTCATGGGGGGCTGGAGCCTATCTCAGCTGACGTTGGGAGAGAGGCAGGGTGCACCCTGTACCCGCCAATCTCAGGACCACATAGAGGGATATGTAGCCATTCACACACTCACCCACAGAAAAGCCCTGACCAACAAAAGGTTTGAATCAGCAACCTTTTTTGCTGTGAGGCACGAGCACTAGCTGCTGTGCCCCCAATAATCTGGATTATGTTTATTTTTATTTTAAAAGTAGTAGACATTGAGTACCTAAACAGTCATGATTAAATGTATCAGTTACACATGTTTTGAGCACTATTTTTGTGTTACGGTACAGTGTGCATGAGTTTGATTGCAATCCAAATAAAGAAGCTGATGGACCTCAGTAGCTGTGACAAAAATGTAAAAACTGCTAAAATGTGTGGGCTAATAATTGGTATAATTTATATGTTGTGCCTGAGCGTGTAAATTTTGGTGTTTAGAAAACATACTGTGTCCCAGTCTTTAACAACCTTACAAACTATTGCAGATGATTTGTATATTAACATGATTTCTAAAGGTACAAGTATCAGGTAACTACCTCAGTTGTTACAATGTTTAGAATCTTGGATCCTTCTATTAACTAGAAAAGTCTTTTCTTTAAAACGGATTATTGATTGATTTATATGAAGGAAAAATAACAATGTATGAATACAGAGTATGAAAGCAGGTACTTTAATTATAATATCATCACTGTTACCCTCCATCTCTGTTTGCTGTCATTTTTGATAACTATTTCCTTGAGTGCTTTTCTGTATGATAGGTGGTTATTTACTTTTCCTTTTTTCATTTTGCTTGAAGCCGCCCTGTCATCATGTGTTTGTCTCACTTGTAGATTTCATGCAAACACTTATTTATCCGACAATATTTAGGTATTTTTATTTCTCCCTGAAAACTGAATGTTTCTGCTGCACTTTGACCCCGAAGCACTCTTCCTTCACTCAGAGCAAGATGTTTTATGTTGTTTGCTTGTTTTTCACAGCAGTGGAGATGTTTCGGGGTCACAGCTGTGGGCCATATCCCCCTCCTCACACATCCTAAAAACATTACACAGATAACCCTTTCTGCTGACCTCTCCTTGTCAAAAGCTTTTAGTGTCGCTTCCCCACAAACATGTATCTGCCCAAGATTATCAGCGTGAACAAAACGATGGGGTAGCAGGCCTGTTTGAGCACGAGACAGATGTTCAAGTTGAAAAGTTCAGTCGAAGTAAATCTGAAGACATGGTTGTTAACAAAACGGTTATTATTTAAAGGATCAGCAGTGTAAAGCGTTATAAGAGCTGAGGAGGAGGCAGACTTGAACAGAGAAAATACCTTTAGCTGCTCTACAAATTACACTAACACTTGCCTTAAATGGGCTGTTGAGGCTGTTCCAATGGCTCACACATACAATGCATATTCTGTTTATAAATCCTCCCATGTCTGTTGTAGAGTTTATGAAAGTTGACTACGAGCCAGAAAGTGTGTCATTGTTGCTGTGGCTTGTTTCTGTTCCTTAGCCGTCTCTGGTTTAGAGCTCAGTTTGTAAAAGTGGAAAGTGGAATCAGAATGAGTTCACTGTAGAAAAGGCCAATCAACCTGTTCCTCAGATTTATGGAAAAATCTTTACCTTTGTCTTTCTTCCTGCTCCCTGCTGAGGTCAGACTATTTTCCTGTATTGAGGCCTGACCCAACAGCTGCAGTGTCTCAGGACATGTCGCCACAAAAATCATTTGTTCCCTGGTCAAGTTTGTCACAATGACCATCAACAACAGACCAGCCTGGGATGCCACAAAACTCCATGACAGAAGATCACGCTGTTTTGATTTTTGCCCTGCCTCCAATGAGACTGACCAATGAGTAGAGGTGAGAAAAAATATCAATACAGCAATATATCGCTTTTTTCTGACCTCCGATACGATATCGAGATTTCAAATCTTAATATATATATATATTTTTTTGTAAAAATAAACTCATATTATAACAGAGTTGGAAATTAAATACAACTTAGAAATGTGTTTGCACAGACTTTTCTATGCAGTCCATTCAGTTCAGACAGTGACAAGAGAAATTAGATTTTCTTTTTTTAACTTACTGTTGTGCTGTCAGTAACTCAAAGCTCTTTTTTCCTCATGTGTTCAATAACAGTTTGAGCTGCAATACAGGTTAGGATGCTTTCAACACATTGTTAAAGGGAAAACAAGAATAGTTTCTTAACATTAGTATAAGTGGCTTGATGCACTCTGTTTTCAAGTTAAGTGTATGTATGTAACACTGCATTTATCCTATTTCAAAAACAATAAAATGGAAAAGTTGTTTTCAATCAAGTAGTTTTGACTTGATTTGTACTTTCATTTATTAGTAATATTGTGTGTTTACATAAACACCATCTCTAGTTTTTTCTTAAACGCAGAATATTGCAATATATCACAATATTATGATATCGTGATATAACTTGATATTATCATATCGTGACCCAAGTATCGTGATACGTATCGTATCGGGAGGCTCTTGCAAATATCCCTACAAATGAGAGCACTGGGAACTCTGCAAGCGGACAATATTGGATGGAGCAGACAGAAGTTGATGCCTAAAAAACTACAAGACAGAGATACAGTTAAAGTCTAAAAACCAAAACAGATGGATTCAGGAAATTCTGCAGTGCATTCACCTCCAGAAAATCTGATTCTTGCTTAAAGATTTTCTCAAAGTCCTCCAAAAAGACTGGAAGCATTTCTACATTGTATAGGTACCTTACAGATTGATGCTGAAATGACTGAATCACTGTTCTTTTTGTTAGATTTTATTTAATAATCAAGTTATTTTGTTATTTTCCCTTTTACTTCCTGCTACTCAAAAAGTATTGACTTTTTTTTGTTCATTTGGTCACTTCTGGTATGTCTTATTGTGTGTGAATGAGTTTTGTCTAAGTTGAAGAAGGGACCTCCTGCCCTCGAATGTACATACCTACCAAAACCAAATGTTGTTTTTCTGCCCATCCCATGACAAAAATCAAAGTAATTATTAGTATTTTTTTTTTTTTTGGTAAATAGACTTGAGCTTATATAGCGCTTTTCTAGTCTTTGACTACTCAAAGCTGCTTTACACCGCAGGTCACACCTACCCATTCACACCCATTTGCTCTCACATTCACTCACTGATGGTTCTGAGTTTCTATGTTAGTTATCCATCAGTATCTCTAACACATTCACACCCTTTCAAGCCCATTTACACACAACTGACACAGCAGTGGGAGCACCTTGGGGTTAAGTGTCTTGCCCAAGGACACATCTGGGCTTGAACCTGCAACCTCCCGATCACTGACCAAGCGCACTATCCAGCTGCGCCACAGATGCCCCCGTATTTGACCCCAAAAATTCTGAAAACAACTTCCCTACTTTTGAGATATGATTGTTGTAGATGGGCTTCAACCAGAAATCAGAAAATAATTGTTCACAGTAGCAAATGTTTTTAGCCAAGCAGACTTTATACCTTTCAGAATTGCATTATTTCTAGGTATGTCCAATCTTCACCCCTGTATTATGATGTGCGTTGTAACATCAGATATTTAATTCCACAGCCCTGTTGTGCGTGAGGACTAAAGTGTGCAGACATTTAACAAACTTTGACTCCAATTAACCTCTCCTGTTTATGTTTGTGTGCTGTTGTTGTTGAGTTGTCTTTATGTTTCAGACTGCGTCCCTTTAAGCGGTGAATGGCTTGCTTGTCATTTGGAATTACAACAGTGTGTGGCCCCATAAAGGGCCCGCTCCCTTCTTATCTTGCAGCTAAGTAAACACAGCAGGATCATTTAGAAAGTTAGTACGGGTGACAAGGAAAAAGAGGACCTTGTTTTCACTGGCTGCTGTTCAGACAGTGAATTTCAGAACGCCGTTTGTAGGTACCCAGACTATTAGTCCTCCAGGCCTCAAGCAGAAGCTGTAGCATCTTCTGCCAACTCATTACACAGCTCATAGCTTCCTGCAGAGTGTGCTCCCTTTTATTCTCTTTAATGTGTGCTGCTGGTTCGTGTGTTTTTACAGGTTTGCTTGTTTAGATATCCTCATCCATGCGAACAAAGCTCTGGTTCACGTTTGATTTGATTTGTTTCCACTGTTCTCTCAGGCCACGTGTTCCCTTGGTGCGTGTCCATGGCAAGCGTGCATATGTAGAACATCTAAAGATTTAAAGCAGGAGAGCAGGAATCAAAAGCATGATTTGTTTGAAGGGAATGTGTCACTTTACTTTATGAACCAACATTCTAAGGCATACAAGTATGTCAGGGTTATTCAAGCTACAGAGAAGACATACATGGGTTCATACTTGAGTTGAACCCAGTTCATACTGAGCATAGAATGAGGAAGAAGATGGAAATGAGAGCATGCGTTTTACGGCATGCTGAATGTCTTATTCAGCACGTTATACTGTGACAGCCCTTTGTAGTTTTTAGCAGTTGTGTCAATTTCGGCCTTGAGTTTTCGTTAAAGTTTGGCCCCATCTGATGGCATAATTTTGTGTGATATGGTACTGCTGTTCTCCTCTTCTGTTGTGAAGCAGAGGGTTATCTGGTGGTTGTGAGGCTGAGTTGTGCAGTTAAATCAAAAAATTTCCAGTCCCAACATCTGCAGCCAGATGCCTCTCTGACTCAAGTTATCTAACAATGTCTCAGTAGTATCCAATGAAAGCAGCTCAAGAAGTTTCAATCAGTTTGTTAATTTTTATTTATGTATAAGTACTCAGTGTTCCTTTTGTATTTCAAATGATGAATTAAGAAAATCAAATCGAACCCTTTTAGGAGGAATCTTCAGATGACCAATGAGAGGAGAGGCTATGAATGCACAGATATGATACAGTAGCTGGTTTAGAAAGTGAGATTGGATGGTACCACAGGCACATGATGGCTTACTTTAATTTGTTCTGTTGTAGTGTATTCTGAGTGGAGCTACTGTCTCTCTGAGTCAGAACGACAGGGAAATATCACTGAAAATGTTGAACTGGGTTTTTCCATGTAGTGTATTTGGTGTCTGCATTCACAGCCAGGAGTTTCAGGTAATAGAAAATGATGGTAAAAATTATTTCCGGCAGTGAGGGATGTTCTTGTAGAGGTCTTTCAGGAAACTTTTCCATGTCAGCATACCTCTGGTCTTTGTAACAACTCTGAGAAAGTTTTAAGCGAAGCTCTAATTGTTGACTGCGCTGGATGAGAGAAGATCCACTGAGCATGTGGCCTGTTATTAAGAGCGACAGAGATACTAAATACAGGGCAGGGACTGGAGCCAAATATACACTGAGAGACGGACCGTGTTTAGACTGTTTCTGCAGGAGATGACATTTGCTGTCAGTAGGGATTTACTTCTCAGATTGAGATGGAAATTTGTCATTCTCTAAGGTTTTTCCAAGGCCAAAATAGTTTACAAAGACTAAGAAGCAGCAGTTGCACAAGCTGCTGTAAAATTACATAATATGCATCTGCACACGGGTAGTTCTATTCAATGGAATAAATCATGCATACTTTGTTTGCATGTGTGTTTGTTTGATTCTTCTGGCCCCTGTGTGGGTATGTTCACATGTCTCCAGCCATTTGTTCTCCCTTGGGTCCTAGGTTGTTTACTCCAAGGTCCAAATGCAACATGGCCACCATAACATGCATTCTATTATGTGTGCCTGGATGGCTGCTCTCCCACACACCACTGAGCAGTCATCAGCTCGGTGCTGCTCCTGACTCGCAAACTATTAAATCAAGCTCACAAACTGCAGCCAATGGGGGAACATGACATATGAAGCCCTTAGTGTGTTCAGGCCTATTTATTTTCTCTGCAAATACAACAGGGTGAGTTGTTTTATGCCGTGCTGCTACTTCTATCTTCATGTTGTCATCTTTAGAGGATAACTAAGTGGATTATAAATCTTTAAACAGTTACTTCAGTTTTTATTTTTGCATGTCCAATGTTTAGTTAATCTCACGTTCAACTCAAACATCATCTTTAGGTTCATAGATTCTGTTAACTTCTGATGTAATTGCTCAGAATTTGTGGCTCTCTCTTTTCTTACTGTTTGCAAGTAGCACAGAACCCCTTGTAACCTATTTGAAATATTTTTATGCCTTTCAGAATCACAGGTATGAAATGTTGGTTATCTTGATGGTCTGTGTATGTAACACTAATGAATTACCTGACTGTAAAACCTGGATTGTAAGTCACAGTCCATTTTGGGGTTCTCGAGGAGGACAGAAAGGCTCCTGTCCAATGACATTGATAAGAATCTGTTAAGTCCACAGTGCAGCTGTGTAACTCTTTTTACATCATCTATTTTTGCCGACAATTTTTTGCACTCAAGGAATCTATAATTCAAAATCTGACCTCTTCACAGGCAGTAATAGTTGAGAAGAACGGATCCACAGCTCAAAAGTCACTGACAGGTCAGTTGCTGCCTTTTAATCAGGAGTCTTCTTAATTAAACCAGAGCTTCACAAGCATGGCTTAGTTTACAGTCAAGCCTTGTTGTCTAATAATGTAGGGTTATGACCCAATGAGGGAGGAAAAGATGTCAAAAAGTGACAACTCCTCCTATCAGCCTGATTTGAGTCATCATGAATCCAAACATGTTGTGGATGATTTGGCACCGAGGGTGCATCTTATACACTGGTTCTTACTCTATTTTACAGGAAAGCCTCTGTTTAGAGACTTTGGTTGATAAGGAAATTGCAAAACTCCTGCACACTTGCAAACTGCACAAAACATTGCCAACATTTAGGTCCCTATAAAATTTGTGTTATTTTTTTCCCAAATCATGTTTTAGTTGTTCCCATATTCCATTTTTTTCCATTTGAATTTTTTTTAGAATTACTCGTTTTATGTGTTTTACATTAATTTAACCCCGAGACACAGTATAAAGTAATAAAACAGAGACACTTACTCTTGAGGTGGTCCTCACACACATCTTAATTGGCCCAGTCAACAGTATATTGGCAAAAATTGCAGAACATTTGATCACCTGACACGTGATGATCCTTGCCAATCTGCTCTGCCCTGTACTCTGGAGTCAGTGGGGAGTTTCATAGCTTCTTTGCCAACTTACACGCCACTCAAGGTCGATTGTATCGTTCAGACCGTGCTGCTCGTAGACCCTCGATGCCAGCAGTCATTGAAAATGAATGACAGCTGGATGCCGAGCATGCTCAGGTCACTTTTGGTGTGAACACAGGGTCAGCCGGTGACTCAGACAGTCGCTGTGACATGTTGACATTGTTAATGAGGGGAATACGAGAGAGAGTGGAAGTGAAGCGTGCATTGTCCGCCTTAGTGACCCCCCCAGAGCACTTTCCCGAGAGAAATGCTGCTTTTAGTCAGAATAAAGCTTTAAGTAAAATGTCGGCCATTTCTGTGATATTCCGTGTTTATATTGAATTCCACATTTAATGTCTAAATCCGTGAATCTGGCCGTGTTTCCGTGATTGCAGAATTTTTAGGGCCCTGAACATTTCATCATAAAAAGACAAATGTGTTTTCATGATTGTTTTTTGCAATTTTAAACTGATCAAAAAACAACGGTCCCACTTTTTTTGTATTTAAAGACGAGTTATGAGGTGCTGGTTTGGCCGAGTGGCAAGTAACAAGGTCTGTCCCATCTATACTTCAGCTGGCTCAGCTTCCATCCCTGCCTGAGAGTTTCTGCTCTCTGTCATCCTCTTTCTCAAGTCTAATGTCTTTCTCCACTATTGGTAAAATGCAAAAATGACCCCCAAGAAACTTGTATTGATCAAATCTTGGATATAAATTTTGTTTTACTTTTACTGGTGTCAAGTTTATTAATCTGAAATCATTTTCCCCCCTCTTGCAACAGCAGTTGTCATACGATCAAAGAACAGGCAGGATCTGGAGACAAAAATATGAGCCACCTTGGCCCCATTCACTGAATACAAAGTCTCTTATTCCTCTAATGATGCATTCACACTGCAAGCGACCCAGCTACCAAAAATCGCGTTGCCCACTGACATAGCGTCACGTGTCCATGAATACCTCATTTTGGTCACCGTTGCCGTCGGCTGTCGCTCAGTGATGTCACATCTGCCCGAGTTTCACCGCCAACATATCATATATCATATAAAAGGATGTATAAGCGGACATTATTCCAGCTGTATCCTTTTCACTCACTTATCAACCACAAAACACTGCAGCTGATGCCCTGCAGCAGCATTATCTGTGAGTTTCCTGCAGTCCGTCTAGGCGGAACTAATGTCCTCACTGACTAATGTTTCCCACACGGTCATGGATTGTTACTCTGTAGTCCAGATAAATAACTGTCTGTTTAGGGTACCGTCACACGTGCACACACCTGCTGATTGATCAACTTTTTTTTACTTTCACTTGCCGCGACAAGCTATGAGGTGGTGTGAAAAGCGGCTGTCGCGGGAGGGTTAGCCCCGCCCCATCGCGGCTGTACATTGACTTTGCATGGAGAGTGATCGCTGAGGTAGTACAAGTAGCGTCCAGTGTGAATGCACCTTAAGAAGTTGTGTTATGGTTTCACAGAGAGGTTTGACGAAAGCACACATGGGTATGTACTTCAAATGAATAGTTGTATTAACACAGTAAACTTCAGTAGCTTGTTTAAAGGCACTTGTGGAGAAACAAAATTGTTGTTTTGTATGAAAATATTGTCAGTCCATACTTTTGTATTCACCAGATCAAAGTTCAATTTAGCTCCTGTTGGAGAGTCTGGCCTGTATTTACAACACTCTTAAGTAATTTCAAAAAGTACGTGAATTTTTCTGAGAATGTTTTTTATGCTGCCAAGATGGAAACTGCACATAATACTGTGGCTGGAACTTATTTTTGTTTCTTGTACCACAATTGTGTTATAAATAAGGCAGACATTTTTAAAAACTGTGTTAAAATTGCAAAAGATAGACAAGATATGTTCTCCTCCCTAACTGCCTTTTCCATTCCTCCCAGTCTGCTCAGTGAAACGCTGTACATTGACATACACACACACACACATTCATACAGACACAGAGGAAGGCAGCTGAGCCTTTTCAAGCCCCAACAGCTGTAATGGAGCGATAAGGTAGCAAAAGCCCAGGGCCGGGGACTTATTTTTTTAAAGCATGGTCAGACTCCCAGAGCAGCAGAGGTTTTTACACCACAGTGACACACAGCGCTTCAGATTAGTCCTGTTTATCATTCCTGCAACCATTTCACACCCCCAAATGAAGACAGACAACACAAACTGCAATCTCCTGTCCATCTCTTTCTTTATCAAAGGACATCTGGATAACCAAGAAGAAGACACAGAGAGCAAGGGGATATATTTTCTATTAAAATTTCCCCACTGCAAGCCTGCCTTCCATTTCCAGCACAGTGACAGAGATGTATGTGTCCTGGTGGGCGAGATAGTTTGTTTTTCCCTCTCTGTCCTTTAATCTCAGATAGATGATATAGATAGAGAACACATCAGTTCATAGGATGAAGAGTGAGCCCCCCTGCAAGGACTCTGTTTGGAGTGTGGTTGATCATTTCTCTTGAAGACAGAGACTTTTCCTCTGGATTAGGAAGACAAATTTAGATGTAGCTTTTACAAAAGTACATCAGTATTCTTGCAGAGCGGATCTGCCTGATTCTGAAATCCTGGATGTCCGTCTTGCCAATTTCCATCATCCAATGACTCTACTTGGCTAAATGCTTAATGGCCCGATCAGGGAGTAGAGATGGGAGCTGCAGACGTGATGACAGCAGGAAGTGACTGCATGTTTGAAAACAATGGCAGCTTCTGAAGCAGTCTCAATATCTGTGTTTTTTTAAATGAGAAATTGAGTCAGTTTATTCTTTCAAAGAGGACCAAAGAATGTCACCTGAAGCTTGTCTTTCAAGAAATTATGTTTTTCCTGTTCTCCTGACCAGGGACCACTGCTGGGAAACTGGGAGAGAACGTGGAAATCCTCCACAGACATGCCGGTTAGTCTATGGTCGTCATGGTCACTCAGTGAATATGCTATCCTCAGTAGTTTACTGGGAAAACTTGGAAGGGCCTGTCTTTGATGAGGTTAATTTCAGTGTTAAACGTTACATTTGTGTGATATAATTTAATGTAAGATGATAGTCTAAGATCTAAGTTAACAGCTAAAAACACTGCGAGTCACGTCATACAAAGCAGCGTTGCTTGATATGGATTGGTCTGTGATGAGTGCGATCAACGATCATCCAATCATAAACTGCTGTTGTTTTAGAAGATTCTGACTGTGAAAACATTTTCGAACATCTCTTTCTCAGATGGATTTGTGAAATATTTCTGTGGCGGATATATGGCACTGTCCATCTGGCGTGTCAGGTTAGTACATCAGGACACCATAGGTAAAATTGAATTTTAACAGTTTTATGCTTTAAGTCAGTCTTTTGAAAAACACAAACAGATTTTTTTATTTGCATGGACATGGGCAATAGCTGCTCGGAAGAAAAGCCAAAGTATTTAGTGTTTACCTACCCCACTGGGATGGAGCTTTGGGGCCAGGATAATGTGGGAGCTTATTCAAACTATTTGTTTATTAGCAGTGATCATAATACATTGTACTATGAAAAACACTATGTTCTCCTATCTTTGCATCATTGCTTGATAAACAATTTTGCTAATCTGTTTTTTTTATATTAACCCTTGTTATTTCATGCAGCTGAAACCATTCAATCATACCTAAATACTCACCTTTTAGCTCTGTCACTCATCCCAGGTCTGGATGATACTGTATGTTTTTCCACTGTGAGTGTGAAGTTTGCATATGCTCCAGTCACAGCAGATAGTGCGATGTCAAGTCATATGACCTGAAGCACATCATGCTGACATTGCAGTGTTATTTAATGGAAACAAAAACAGCCAGTTTTCCTAATTTTTTTTTTTAACTTTTATATATTTCCATAATCAATGAAAGTAAAACAGAAAACTGCATGTCTTTGTACATATGTCCAGGCTGCAGACAGCACTGCTCCAGAAACAAACACACCAACATGTTGCGAGGCAGACGTTCATACAATATGCAGGAACATCAGTGATCATCATCCTGCTGTCAGCATTACTTTGTTAGTCTATGCTGTGATGGGATATATGATAGTATACAGCCTATTGATGACACAAATGTGCGGCCGATGATGCCGCCTAACCAGAACTTTCAACATGGCTATGTTTTAAGCTGAAGAAATAACAGACTTTAATTAACGGAACATCATGATTGATTGCACTGTTGACAAATGTGGCTCCTTGTTGCATGCACGGGTATATTAGCCGAATAGAAGAAGAAGAATGATGAAAAAAACCTAAAAATCTATGAATTCATTAATTTTCCATATACTTCCTCTATTGTGTTTTGCGCCAACCAGAGGAATCTGACTTTAAATGTGTGCACAGCTTGCTTTGGTTGGCAAAGGGCAGCCATCCAATGTTCAACCATGAGGGTGTTTTGGCTTCACTGCTCAACAACAAAAAGAGATACATTGTCCATACAGAAATACTGGCAATAATCAAACCTACCAGTCCTCGTATAAACATGTAAACTGAATTGAAAGCAGCATCACAGCTGTGTTTTTTTCTGCTGGAGCACAATTCGACAAACTGACTGCTGGACATCAAAGGAATTGATCCGCTGAGGATCACTGAGATTTTTGTTTGTATCTGCAGCCTCTTAGCGCTGTTACTGTCTATTATCAACTCCTGACTGTGATGTCTCTTTGAAGACGTCTTTCATATGCAGATGAAACACCCACAGGTGTGTGGGATGATCAAAAGTGCCAGTATTTTGAAACAGAGAAATGGGGTGTATTGCTTTGTAGTTATGTGTAAAGCTCTGTTTACAGCTCTTTTTCATAATCAGACATACCACGAGCTCAACGTACCGTAATAGAATGTAATAATAAAGACGTAGAAAAACATATTTAAATCACACAGGACTATAAGTTGCATGTATTTACTGCTCTGATAGAAAGGTGGTTGCCTTGCATGAAGCGGTAGCACCAAGAGGGTCCACATGCCTCATGTATATTCATCTCCTACCAGCTACTAGGGAATGGAGACGTAACTGCACTGTTAACAAGCCTCTCCGCTAGCACGTTGTTCAAGCACCTTCTGTATCGGTGGACTCGTTCCTCCAGCTCTGGCCCTCTTGCTTTCGGCCTGCGATTAGCTTTCTTCATTTTCTTCCTTGCAGTGAGAGTAACCTCTGCTTTTGCCGGTCCCTCACGAGTTTCTCACTCACTCCAAACTTTATTTTTGCTCAATTACCACTTCATATTCTACTACTTGCAGTTTATAATCTGCAGAATAGGATTTTCATTTTGGGGGCATTTTGCTTTTGTCTAGACTAGCCCAGAGCGCCCTCTTGTTTCATATCAGCCAGTATGACTTAACATTGAAAACGTGTTAAATTATGTTTATTTTGATATAAAAGCAGCACCAGACTACAAATCTCAGGACCAACCAAACTATGAAAAATGGCACAACTTATAGTCCAAAACATACAGAATATTAATTTACATGAAAGTAAAATGTGAGTCAGAAATGTTTAATTCAAAGCTCAGATTTTCTTTGAGAGGATGCTATTAAAGGTGTAGTCAGTGATCTTCTAATCTTCTAATCTAATGCCGTATTTGTCAAATTCACCATATTTCTCCTCTCCATCCACAAGATGTCACCACTGACAGCATGTTGAAAAAAAAGTCTGGTTTGAATACACAGCCTTGGCTCTGAATTTCAGCAGGTAAATACTGTGGCTCGGGCCGAGTTACCAAAACAGGGTACACCCCCCTACATCCAGGGAGTGATCATACTCATGCGCTGATCAGACAGAGGGGGGAGGGGGAGTAGTAGGTTGCGTAGCGTGCGCAGTTAGCGTAAGAGAGAGATACAAAAGGTGCAGTAGCAATGGTTGAAAAACAGCCCTAAAGAAAAAGTTCAGAGGGGTGAAAAGTGAAAAAGAAGGGCTATGATCATGAAAGAGCGAAGACCTGGGTCAGCATTGGTGTTGCTTTCCGACGTTGGAGGGAATTCCGCCAATTGAAAGACCTGAAAACGGACGCGGATGTCGCCGTCCGTCTGCTGGATATGTAAGCAACATTAGCTTTGTGGTCCGTCACATAACAGTAACAGCCGTCGGGCATTCATCTTATTGCCTAATCTGCCAGAATGTACTGTTGTTGTGATGTTATCAATATTGTCAGTCGAGTTGTCTGATGAGTCGGGTTTACCTTAGCTATGTTGGTCAGCTACGCAGTTTCTACGGCCGTTTCCATGACGATACACGTCCATCAGCTTTCGGGGTGGAGCCAGGGGTGAGGTATGAAGGGAGAGGCGGGTCTAAATTCGTTTACAAACAACCTCTCCACTCGCTTTCTCCCACATCGCTGACTACACCTTTAATAGAATTCACATTAACTTTACTTTATTTATCTATATAGCACCTTTTAAAACAGAAGTTTACAAAGTGCTTGAATAGACAAAACAAAGGCAGAAAAGGGGAGAAGAGAATCAACTATCAGTTCATCAGAGACCACGAGAGTAAGAGGAAAAGACACGGAGGGTCACATTAACCAAAGCAACAGAATGAAAGAAAACAGAATAAACCAGTAGGATTGAAACAGCTGGTATAATGCATAATGACAAGGAGATGATAAGACAGTAGATAGATAATAGATTTACAGATACATAAATGAATTTAAGACTGTTGACAACATCACATCAGGAAGATAGAAGAGGGCAGATAGACGACAGGTAAAAGAGAAAATTAAATAAATAAAAATTATTAATACTACTTATAAATAAGTCAATACATAAAATAACGTGAAATAAGAATAATGATAATAAAAACTGAGTATATCAAAACAAGAAAAGAAAGTAAAAACAGAACTAAAACAATGAGAAACCATGAGAATAAGAACAGAAGAACCTGAAATAACGAAACAAGTAATTTTTTGTTTTTTGTTTTTTAAAGAAAAATAATGTGAAAGCAAGTCTAAAAAAGTGGGTTTTAAGATGTGATTTAAAAGATGTCACTGACTCAGCTCACCTTATCTCCTCGGGCAGGGCGTTCCAAAGCCGAGGAGCTCTGACAGAAAATGCTCGATCACCTGTAGTCTTCAGTTCTGACTTTGGAACAGCCAAGGCTGAATGTGACATCCTGCAGAGTGGCACCTTTTTTATTGACCCCTCTGCTCATCCTTCTCATCAACCAGAAAGCCCCCACCAATAAAACTTGCTGGGCTACTTCCGTTCAACTTTTCTCCCAGCCGACTTTTTTTTAAGTGTAGATTGATTTATTAATTAATTATTGACACACCAAATAGTCTGAGGGTTTTGAGACCCGTTGGCTTCGAAAATTCGTCGTTCCGTCTTCTGTATGTCATAATGACTGACGACAACAGATTAGTCTAAGACAAATCAATACGCATAAAAAATGTTTGTCCAATTACAAGGACAAGGACCCAAACAACAAAGATGTCTGCATCAGCAACTAGTGAGGGTTGGGCTTGAATGCATCACTTTGTCATCCACACTTTGAAATCTAGTGCCATATTTCCAACTCCCTCAGGGCATAAGCCTTCAACCCCTTATTCTTTGGTATTTTCAGGCCTTTATTATGTGTCAAGATATCTGTTTACAAACACATTACCAGATACACACATGTGTGAACCCAGTGACCCCCACACAAATACACATCCTAACATTCTCAGCCCTTCCTGTCTCTATCTCAGGCCTTAATGTTCTTCAATTACCACCAATTACCGTTCTATCTACTGGTATATAGCAGCAAGATTAACACCCAAATACCAAAGTCATGGAGCAGCTCAGTGACTGTAGCACTCCTGTGTCCCAGCATGCTGTTGCCATATTGATTTTCAAAAGGCGACGCTGCTGATCCATGAAGGCAACACGGTGGCATATATTAGAGCCATTTGAGCCAATTAGAGTGATGTATGTCCTGGCAGCCAGCAGTGGCGCACTCAGCTGCGCCCACACTCAAATGGAGACGGACCTCGTCATTTTTCAGAGTAATTAGAAAAACATCACATGCCAGAGGAGTGGGAGTGAGAGTGTAACCCCCAGCACGCTGTGATAGTGCCGCAAACAGATGCATAAACACCAACAGGGAGGAATACTTTCTAATGTTGATTCATGGTGCAGATTACACCCTCATAGCTCACTTCATTTATCTTCATTCGAGGTGGTTACACATCTTATTTACAAGTCAAATTGTAGATTATTTACCTGGCTATATTAGGGAAAGAAACTCCTGCACATGCTGCTTGGAAAGAGAACAGCCTCTGTGTAACACCTGTAGGGGTACACAGAGGGGTAGGGGTAAGGCTGTACAATTCAACATATTTTTAAGGTGTAAAATTATGTCTGTAGTGAGATAAGGGGTAAGACAATGTGTTATCTACTGATAAAGATTATTTTGGCATTGATTTTATTTCTCCTTGGTCAATGTGTTGTTGAATCAAGTGATTAAGAGGAGAATTAGATACCACTAACATTTAAATGCTTACACACTACAAAATCAAATGATATTTTTGGAAGCTACAGTTTCCTCCACTAAGGAGGTAGTGTTTTTGCCGGTGTTTGTTTGTTTATTAGCAATATTATGCAAGAACTACTGGACAGTTTTGCTGATATTTACAGATGACATGTGGTGTCAATGGGCCAAATTAAAAGTGATGAGACTTTGGTAGTGATCCAGATAATCGCCATAAGTGAACTATCATATTAATTAATGATTGTCATATTTTTTCAAGGTCAAAGTATGATTATGAGGGTTACCTTATTATGTAACATTTACTGAAGTGAAAAAAACAATATGGGAGGTACCTTGACGGAGGTTTGTGCTCCTTAAGTGCTGTCTTGTTTCATTTATTTCAATTGAGGATCATTTTCATTGGGAGAAAAAAAAATAATTATAAGAATACCTGCTTAATATTACAACCAAATACTTGATTTTTGAAAATGGATTTCTTGAATTATTAATCCATAAATATACTGGCATCATTTGTTTTATAGAGTGGCACTGATAAGAAGTAATGTTAATTAATTTCACCCTGTATTCCAAATGTTGGCAGTGTAAATGCAATGAAGATATGTTTTACCACTTTTTATATTACAACAAGGTGATGTTAGTGTTGTTTGGTTCATGTATTGTCCAGATATCTGACTCACTGTAAAATGAAACTATCATACAGACTTTATTTTTTCAAACAGGACGCCACGGTGGACCAGCGAGCTGTGCACTTGCCTCACAGAAAGAAAGTTGCTGGTTCGAACCTTATGTTGGTCAGGGCCTTTCTGTGTGGAGCTTGCATGTTCTCGACTTGTATGCTTGGGTTCTCTCCAGTTATTCCTATTTCCTCCCGCAGACCAAAAACATGCTCATCAGGTTGCTTTTGACTAGGGATGTGAATAAAAAAACAATTCCAGCTGAGAATCGTTACAGCTCCATCAAAGAATCGATATTGTGAGTCTTTTTACCAATCAATTCCCTTATTAATTCCTTCCACTGACAGGGCTCAGAACGTTCAGAATTATGGCTTAATTTTTAGGTATCTATGCTGTGACGTGTGTTTGACATTGTTGCCACTGAAAATCTACAGGCCAACATTTGCTGGAAAATCTGCAGGAATCAATAAGGGTATAATCAAAGAATTGGATCCATTAGCAGGATCATCAATAGTACTGGTATTGTTAAAATCTTATCCATTCCCATCCCTACTACAAATTATCCTTAAGTTTGAGTGTCAGCGTGGATAGTTGTCCGTCTCTCTAAGTGGCCCTGTGATCGGCAGATGACAGGTTCAGGATTTATCCCAGCTCTCATGACCCCAAAAGGGATAAGCAGTACAGGTAATGCATGTATGGAACTTTACAGCAAATGATAGCAGCTTACAAATGCTTACAACTAAGGCTGCAGAGATTTTGGCCAATATCCAGTATGCAGGTATTTCAGAACTTAATTTGGACAATACAGATATGGGTACCGGTATGTGGAAATAACTCAAAACAGATTTCTCAGAATTTATTTTTAACAATAACTGTAAAATTAGGCTCCATCTGCCGGTTTGACTCTTTAAACTCTAACTAGAAAAGCACTCAGAGAGCGCAGACCTCCGCCAGCGCCACAGTCCTCACCCATATTTGGATATTCACCATAACTATAAGTCCTACCTTTATTTCATCTAAATATTAAGATGCCTTGACCATGAAAACATACCATTAACTATTGAATTCATAATGATATCCATTTAGTTCAGTAGTTATTCACAAAATCACATTTTTCATCATGGCGGTTTTACAATGATAAGGATGACTCCCAAAATCTAATAATTTGTTCCTTGTCCCAAGACGGACATTTTCTGAAAATTTTATTGAAATCCATCCATATGTTTTGGAGTTATGTTGCTGACAGAGAAACAAACAAACAAACATATAAACATACAAAAAAAACAAACAAACAAACAGACGCCAGCTATAACATAATCTCCTTGGCGGAGGTAACTAAATGATCTGCTTTGGATTTAAATCTTATGGTATCGTGACAACCAAGTATCATTTCTGTACAAATAATACATGCAAATATATTGTTTATCGCAGTTTTTTTTTTTTTTTTTGCATTTTGCATTTTGTGCCTTTGAGAGAGTAGGGGAAGACACTCTGCAAACTGGCCACAGGCTGGGTTCGAACCCGGATCGGCAGAAGCATGCACATGGGACGTGCATGGTTGCAAACCACTCCACCAAACCAGCACCCCAATCATAGTTTAGTTTTAAATGATGGAGAATTGAGACATAGTTTCTGATCCACATCCCCTAGCTCCGGTGGGGGAGCTTGAGGCAACTGGTAACCCTCAGGTGGGTCAAAGTTTAAGTAAAGGATAAAAGGAGCTTAAATCAGGTAGCTGAGCTTGGTGAGAAGATGGGAACACTGAGAATAGTGTGTGTTGGTGTGTGTGTTGCACAACCATGTTATTTTTCTCTCCAGTGCCTTCATGGACATGATCATTCGTGCCCACTTAAATCCTCCCCTGCACAGTCACACACAGATAAACAGCAAACTGGTGCTGCAGCTTTGTATGTGTTTTTCCTCATATGATCTATGGAGCATATACGCCACCTGTCTACCTGTCTTCACTTCAGACTTCAAAGCCTAAACCGCGGTACACTGATGAAGGAAATGCAACATGAAAAACGCCTCCAGTCACCAGCACCTACTGTATGTTTGTCATGGGAAAGACCAAAGCAAACACACATTCCTAATTCAGCTGACATGAATGATTCAGAAAGCATATTTGTGTTCATACGTGCAGAGTTTTAGCACCTGATTCTCTGCTGAGTGGAGTCACAACCCAGAGATCAAGAGTGTTCAAAGAGGGCTCATTGCCTTGTTACAGGGCAGAGCGAGGTCTTTCTCCAGCTGGAGCTTGATTTATGATGTTGAACATGTTAGATTTATACATGAGACAAGTAAGAGTGAGAGTGTTTACTCTGTCTGCTGCTGTTTGACACAGAGCAGACCGAGAGTTTGGAAAGAGAGGGAGGATTTCTGACAAGCTCCCCTGATTCAGTTTCGGACAAAAAGAAACATATCGCTTGATTCAGACTGTACGCATGTAGGATTCAGGCGTCTGTGTAAGGGCAGTCTCAGAGTTTCTAGAGAATAGAAGAGTTATGTAAACCAACAGGAGGACCTCCTAGAAGTGTGCTGTTTCCATATTGTCTGTGTCTGCATCTGTGAAAATGTTTTAGATGTGTGCTAGGCAAAACTCAGCTCCACAAAAGCTAATTTCAGGATTGTGACATCACACTGGGCGTGCTGCATGCATTAAACAGGCTTTAGTTTGCCTCGAGCCGAGCACTGAAGCTTTTCTGTTGCAGCAGCTTTAAAGCTGCTTTAATATGTGTTTGTGTTCAGGATCCTCTGTAATGGAAAATGTATAACCCAGCTAAGTTTGACTTAAAAAATCACTTCAACTGAGCCGTCCAAACATAATAAATAACTAAGAACTTTGAGCACTCTCTATCCCTGGATCACAGCATCAGTGGGTACATGCAGTAAAGCTGTCTTGTGCCATGGCCTGCAGTCAGTGGTAGCAGAACTGGCACAAGCCTTTGGTTCTCTGGTGAGTGTTACATTCATATGTCTGTACAAAATGTGGTCACTCCCTGCTCTGGTCATGTGGGTACGTGTAATAATTACCTAACACAGCCTACAACTGAACTCTGTATCACGTCAAAGTATTGCCCAAGTCTCCTGATTCTACAAGATGCTACCAGTGCTACTCCTTTTTTAATGCCTTTTGTTAACATCATGGTTGAAGGGCAGGAAGACAGCTGCTACATTAAGCAGATCCAGATTAGTTTCAGGTGGCAAGTGAATGCATTACCCGTAAGACAGCATTTGACCACAATTAGAGGCAGATATTAATAAAAATGCAATATTTTTCTGACAGACCGAAAAAGCTTTTTCTGGCTATGTAGTCTCCTTATTTTAACCATTCAGGCAAAATGCAAGCATCTCTAAGTTAGTCATAATTTTGTTGATGAAAAGAAGCAGTATATAAACTGATAATCTCAATATTTGCAGCTATTTCAGAGAAAGTCCCCAATTTTCATGCTATACAAATACTTTCTCCATGAATTTTCACATGAGGGTTGGGCTATTTGTAGCTGAAGTATTGCTCAACACGAGAAGAAAAAAATATCCGAAAAATAAACATTCAGTAACAGACAACTTTCTACTGAGAACTTAACACACTCGTAAAAGCTTCCCTTTCTGCTTTCATGCAAATAAGTGTCTTAAGTATCACATCATAGGCTTTTTAAGTGGAAGAAGAGAGGTCTTAAAGGATAAGTTCGGTTTCTACAGCTTTCACATTGTTTATAGAATGAAGTAGAACAATATACTCACCCAGAAGGCTTTCATGATCCAAACAGTGCTTCGGGAGATATTTAGATCCAAAAACGAGCGGCGGACATCCGTATAATGGTAGCACACAGGGCATGTATAGCGCCGCTCCCAAAACTGTATTAATGGTCCAAAAACTCATTAGTTTCACCAATATTCCATCATGGTCCGCTCGCGCTACTCCTCCCAGACAGTCCAGGGTCGCTCCACCCATGTTTTTGTGACTGTGCTGACATCTGAACTGGAAACTTTCTTCACGGCTGCCGCGCATACACAGTACGGCTCATTGTGTCAGGGGCGACCGCCAACTAATCAACAACTTTCTTCTTCCAGTTTTGTGCAAAATGGACGAATATCTATCGGATGAAGATGGTGTGGACGAGAACTTTGAATATGATGGGTGTCCTTACAGTTTCGAGCCAGAGTTTACAGATGAGGAGCTCATTGAAAGGAGGAAGCCGTACTGCGCATGCGCGGCAGCCGTGAAGAAAGTTTCCAGTTCAGAGGTCAGCACAGTCACAAAAACATGGGTGGAGCAACCCCGGACTGTCTTGGAGGAGTAGCGCGAGCGGACCATGATGAAATATTGAAGAAACTAATGAGTTTTTGGACGATTAATGCAGTTTTAGGAGCGACACTATGTATGCCCCGTGTGCTACCATTATACGGATGTCCGCCGCTCGTTTTTGAATCTAAATATCTCCCGAAGCACTGTTTGGATCAGGAAAGCCTTCTGGGTGAGTATATTGTTCTACTTCATTCTATAAACAATGTGAAAGCTGTAGAAACCGAACTTATCCTTTAACAATTATACATGCATCTACAAGGTAATATTAATTGGTAAAACCACAGTTTAACACTGTTGCTGCAAAAAGCAGAGTTACAATAGCCATTGGAGTTTCTAAACAGTTTGATGCTGTGCTCCATAAAAAGTGTAGAGACAATGACCTTATATAGCATTTGACTTGCTGTGTATGTCTGTGTGTTTGTCTTTGACTAGCAGAGAGAAAGAGACACTGACACACAAACACAGCCAAACAGAAACAGGCTCCTGGGACCATGGTGACTGTGTTTTCTCTGGATTACAAATTCAATCAAAACGCTGCTCGATGCTCTAATAGAGTAGCTCTGTTCAGTTTTATTCATTTACTGCTGAACTACCTGACTCTGTTTGGCTGTCTGCAGAGATCATGGATACTTAATAGATCTGCTCTGAACTGGTTCAGATCACAGTGTCCTTATCAGAAGTACTGTTACGAGAGAGAAGTCTGGTGTTAGGACACTAGACTTCTAAAAGGATTCAAATGTTGATATCAAGTTGCTTGTTACTCAAAACCTGGATTCTACCATCAGATGTAGCACCGAAAGTCAAATAAAAGTATAAAATGAAACAGATCAAAGTCATCCAAACTAAAAGGGCCAGAATAATGCAGTGGTGCAATGCGTTAACAGCTTTGACTAATTCATAGGATATTCAAGGGTAATCTAATCTGCTGCTTTTTCCATCAACATTTATTCAAATCTAATTTCAGTAACAGATATGGAAAATCACTTGTTCTGTATTTATCACTCAGACCTACTGCAACTTTATGCACTGATGGATACTAACATATGTGACTGTAATCTACTCCACTGTAGTTTTGAGTATGCTCCCTTACTCGAAACAGATATTAAAGACAAAAAAGTACTCTTGACCTTGTTTAATGATCCAATAATATAAAGTCAGAGGGACAGCTTTAAAATATTTGGCCACAATAATCCTATCAATGTGCAACAGTTCAGCCACAATGCAAGACCACAACACAGTAATTTGTATGTGAGATTTAGGGTCTTTTAAATGTATGCAGTATTTTTTATGTCATCTATCAAAAGTTTGTATTGGTATTGAGTAGGTCCCCATGGCTATTGTGCTACCAAGGTGAACTGTTGCTCTTTCATATGTACCCGAATTTTGATCAAGAGCACCATAAATGCGTATTAAATATTGACTCACATAAGTGGGTTAATTTATTGTTGGTTTCTGAGTCTCTTAGTATTCCACATTAGAAGAAAACAGACACTTCAAAATTAAACCTTCAAATAAACCCCTTTAAAACCTTTGCATGCTGTTCAATCTGCTGAAGGCAAAACTAAGTAAAACTGGATGCAGACATGAACAGCTACCACAGGCTAGAAGGCAGCAGAGTCATTTATTTTTTTATTTTTTTTTATTTGTACTTTTTTCCTTTTTTTCCCCTTGCCTGCATTATCTTTACAGCTGAGCACTGTCTCTGGTGACAGCATTGGAAAGACCAATGCATTTTTTGTCTAGCAGTGAGAGATATGTGAATATGATTCACTGCTATAGTGACCATCACCAGCCCTCCCTGTAGGCTACTCCATCAAATCCAACTTTATTTAACCCCTGATGAGAGCTGAAGGGGAGGGCCGTGCCATACCACAGTGTGAAAGAAGGGGAAACAGTGACAGACAGGACAAGACAAGACAACTGGGAGAAGGACAAACAGGTATTGTAGTTAGTTTAAGACAGTAGTCCATGAAAGTAGTGCTGATCTAAGTCCATACAGGAAGTAAAGGCTGTAAGAAACCAGGGACACCAGAGATGTGGGGTCTTGATAAAAGGGGGTGGACCCATAAGGGGGAGATATGGAGGAGCACGCGTCACGGGACGTGAGAAGATGTGTAGGAGTGCCCAACTCAGCATGTTCTGACGGGACCAATTGTTTCTTTACAGTTAGTCTCAACAGGAGCTTGAGTGTCTATAGTCATTTAACCTTATTTGATGTGAATATTAAAATGGCCTTTCATACATTAAACTCCATTCCTCTGGCAAATATAACCATACGGTAGTCAACCATTAGCAGAAAGAGACTTTGCTTGTTTATAAGTGATGGAATTTATAACTATTTTCAAATCTGAATGTTTTGGCTCAGCTCAGCAATAAGCCTGTCTTCTAGTTTCAAAGTGATCTTCATTTAATATTGTGGTTTTTTAATGTCCTTCGATAAAAAAGAAAAGCTGTAAACTGTCTTTGGTGTGACTGAGGTCCAGTCATTCATGCTGAAGAGTTGGTTTTTAGACAGTGGTGTGTTTTCAAACACATCACCACCTTCTCACTTTGTGGCAGAACTGAGCTGTGATTGGGCTGTCATGTCATTCTAACTAGCACCCCACAAGGTGTGCCTTCTGATAATATGCTACAATCACACTTTGTGACGTGTTTTAGCTCATGGCCAATATGCCCCAATTACTTTACTTTGCTGCACATTAGGCCTGTGCTCAAAATGTCGATACAGTAAAATATCGTATCGCACTCCTTCGGGATACGTGTATCGATACGGATTCTACAGAATCGATACGGCCCAAATATTTTGACAGTTGTTGTAAATACACTTTAGGTAATGTTAGCAGTGGCACAGTTCAAGGTAGAAGACAAGCTACATAATGAAGCATATGTTCTAAATTTGAACTTAGGTCTACCATCTTTGAGGATCTGAATTTATTTCTCTCAAGTTGTAGAACCACTTAAAACTCATCCTTGTTCTTTTCCTTCTAATAAGAAAAAACTAAACTTGTCAAGAATTTTGTTTAAAGCATAGTCAATGTTCGTCAATTTACGTGTATTGGGATACGTATCGTATCGTGGCCTTCGTATCGGGATACGTATCGTATCGTGAAGTTTCTGGAAATACCCAGCCCTACTGCACATACAGTAGAATACTAAGAAACTCGACAAGCTGTGGCTGAGCAGTCTGTAAGTAAATCACAGGCCATCACTTAAGACATATCAGTATGAGAGGAGGGAATTGATAACACTGTATTGATACCAATGCCATTATTGATTCTGCTTATCGATCTGATACTTTAACGTTTCCCAAATCATTTCTGTCAGATTTTTGTTTTGTGAAAAGTTGGCCCACACAAGTTTTCAGTGGCAGACTCGTCCTGATATTCGATGCTGGGCAGCACAGATAACTGCCTCTGCAAGTTTGTGGTGTTTCCACTCACTAAGCATTGTTCAGTGAGTGTTTTTTGTCACAACTAAAGCCACACAATCACTCCCTCCTATCTGACATTATTAAATTTTTGACTTCTTTGTTATTATCTCTAAAGACTGCTTCTGATGAGATTGTGATGCACTTGGTTTGCAGTGTATGCAGAACACAGAGGAAGGAATTTAAAATGGGAATGTTTGGCAAAAAAAACAATGATATGGATTCCTTAAGGGAGTTATTAATGATTATCAACTGGAGTTCATTTTTTGATTCCTATAACCGGTATAGTGACACTTCAGATCCTTTGGTACTGCCAGCTTGGTATCACAATGGCCAAAATGGATCTTAAACAATGTCAGTGCATGCAGACAGTGTCTAAAAGGGGTAACAGTGATGGTTCAAAACTCTTATTCAGCCAATCTGCTTCTGTTCAGAAGTGTCAACTTTTCCTCTAAATTAACTCTGTTGCTTCTGAGGGGAATGTGCCTCGCATATGAATAGAGCCTGTTGTCAAGGACAAGCCAAATCAAGCTGGTAGTGAGCACTAACTAAAGTGAATGCTTGTTTTGCATTTGGCTACACATCAGTTATTTTGTGTTTGTTTCAGCATTTCCCCTCTCACTATCAATATACTCAATTGCCCTTCTAACTGCTTTTAAGATCAGTGAGTTGTGTCTATTTACACCGTAAGTTGTTTTTATACTTTTCTTCCACATTAACGAGCTTTTTGAAGTGGAAAGTGAACTTTAAGTTCAGCCAAGTAGTGTTCAAGTCAATTACTGCAGCCACTGATGTTCTTTTCCTCTAAACAAATCAGTTAAGTGTGAGTAATCAAAAGAGGCCTTTAGATAAATATTTTAATTCATACATCTTTCATAACATCTATTATCCACCTGTTTGTCTCTGCCTTGCTCTCTTTCTTTCTTTTAGACTTTCCTGATGTAGACTGATCCCGTTTCCCTTAAAACACAGCACCGAAGGGGCTTTTAATCACTGGTAATTAAAGACCCTGCTGGGAGTAAATGAGCCTTAATCTGACAGCTGAGTGCATACCATTAGCACCAGGGGTTCAGCCATTTGGATGGCACGTTTTAGGCGAGGCAAAAAGAAGCTGGTTTTATGCAAGTGTCCACATTTTGCTTTTATGCCAGAAAGAGTTGCACCAAATTGTTGGCTATTACTCTTGAGGGATGTTCTGCACATGCTAAACTGGTTTCAAATACATTATGGGTGACTGCTTTGGAGGTTGTTTTGAAGTAATGATGTCCCCAAACACACTTGTTAAACATTTCTCTGTTCAGACAGCAAAACAGCGTTTTTCTCAGGAGTATTTTCATACTTTATTTATTTTATTTCTTTAATACATGATTCTATTCAGTATTTATTACATCCAATTTAAATGAAAACCTTTGCAGCTTCACGCTCACCCCAGACTTTTGACTTTTATTCTGATAGCACATTTTGAATTCCCAGTTTTTTGCCTTATCACCCTTTTTTGTACAAGCTGGCTGAGGTGAACCCCATCTGACTTACATCCCGTTTGGCTGATAAGGTATAAAGCTATATCTTTTTCTCCCTTCAGACATTGCTGTGCCTCAGTCAGCTGGCAGAGAAACAGCACTGAAAGGAAACAAATCTACAGAGACAGGACAAGGGCAAAATAAAAGATAAAGAAAAAAGTTATTTCCACAACATAACACTTTTAAAGGTCATGAAAATGTCTTACATTAAGGCCATGAACAAATTCAAAACATGACGTGAACAAATATAAAGGTCTACCATAGAGGGGGCACGAGAAAGATGCTCCCAGGCAAATGTTGCCCAACAGAAATAAATCAGAGCTAGCTGGCTAGTCCATAGGTTGGAAAATAGTCAGAAACCCGTTAATATTGCATGAACAAAATTTATGGTACTACACCATTTGGCAGCAGACACGAGTAGTCAGTGTCAAAAGGGTTCATCCAGTGTGGAGAACTAAGGCAAAAGCAAGCAGAAAATGTGTCAGAATTAATGGTACTGAGACCTAATGTTTTAGTGAAATATTACAGGGCGTGGTCAAGTGCACAGGTGCTTAAGACATCACGGGGCACTATATTGTAGCATCAGCGTGCAAGTATAAGCAGTGGCCGATGTACCTAGAGGGTTGCTTTGCTTCCAGCTAAGCCCTGCTCACTAAAAAATAGCACTGATTACTAACAACTAGGGATGTATATTGTTATGATTTTATCGATACGATACTGATACTCCTTAAAGGTATCGATCCTATCGATACCACATAAGGTAATTTTGTATAAAAAATGTCTTTACAAAGACTTTACAAGATATTAAAAGATTCAACCTTTTTTTTATTACCACAAGGTAATAATAAAGCTTCAACTGAACAGAGGTAATGTATTACAAATGCTTCTCAGAGGTAAAAAGAAAGCTAAGGAGATGGCAAAACCCCTTCATGCCACCCAACAGACTGCATGTACAGACAGACCCTTACCTAACCCACATGGATTCAACTGTAGCAAATGGCTGGAGGTCCTTCACAATGAACTTTGTGATGACCCTATGGCATTCCTGCACTTCTTCTGCTGTCATCTTCATTTGCCTGGCGATTGTGAACGGGGCCGTCTGCGTTGTTAGCAGAGCTGTGGTTGCTGCTGCCTGGTTTATGCTGCCTACAGGATTAACGTAATATATAAATGGATCTAAAATCAATGCTGTAATGATAACTACAAACTAGACAAAAAACTTACCATGACTTGACATAGCAGAAACTAAACTGGGTGCTGCCGCCACGGTGCTGCAGTCTTTAGTGTTAGCCGGGCTGCTAACTTTACTAGTGTTGTTACAGCAATCAAACAGCCCGCACTCCTTTAGCTTTATACTATGCACGCGAGTGTTTGATGATGTTGCTAATATTTCCCCCTTGGATGCAACTTCTCTCCGAATAAGATTGCATTGGGCCGAGTTTTCATTAACTTTGCTAAAGTGAGCCCAAACCTTCGAGTGCTTAGCCCTCACCAACATGCTTGAGCCAGCTGCATCATCACCTGTCGATGGCGATAGTGTCATAACTACGAGACGGTTGAAGAGACGTTCAAGTACCGATAACAGTACCGTTTTTCCAGATTCTTGATGGTATTTGGGTGCCGACCCAATTAGGGACCGGAACATTAAAGTACCAGGCCCAGTATACATCCCTACAAAGAAGAAAACTGTTCAGAGATGCCATTTATCTATTTTGCTAGTTTAAATCCAGGCAGGAGAAAATGGTGACACTATGGGTGCAGTCATTAACCAGAGACACTGCAGGTCAAAAAGAGCTGAATGGACATGTTTAAAGTTGCTGAATATATAACAGATAATTTTGGGCCGGATTTTGGCACAAATACATTTTTCTACCACCAAAAAAAGGCAGCTTTTTCCAAACCTCTACAAACAATCTGGTGTGTCTCAAACGGATTCTTCTTTCTATCTCGCAGTTTCAAATTTCCATGTTGGTGTCATTGTGATCATGAATTATGGCACTATATACAGTATGATAAGGCACATTTAATAGCAAGTGTTATGTTTTAAATTCACAAATAATGAATGAAAACACCTTTGGCCGCTGCCTTGGCTCCTCTGTACATGTTAAATGCATCATCAGTCATGTAGTACGTTGTGTTTGAGTGTCTCTGCACCTTCCACATGACTGCCTTTGTTTAGCTAAAAGCCTTCAACCAAAAAAAAGCTCAAGTTCACTGTTTGCTGACACTTTCACTCAAGCAAAATGGAAAAGCGTCTGGAGCTGAAAGGGTTAACAAAGTGAGAACAGAGTGCAAAGAAGTGGAAAGTAAAGTGTTGCTTGTTTAGTATATGTATAAAATCCATGAAGATGTGCATAAACATGAAAATCCCCATCTTCTTCTTCTGTCAACCACATAAAACCATCGGAGCATGGATGTTTAATATCTCCAATGGAAGGGAATCATCTGGTGAACTGATCAGATAAAAGTGGATTATCTGAACCTAGAGGTGACATTGTCAGGGTCGCCATGGAGATTCATCTTTTTTCCAATATAAGCAGGGAAGAAAATGACAATCTAGTCTAACATGTCGGCAACCATAACCGTAATGATCTTTGCTAGAGATAAAGTAAGCTTTGAATAGACAGAGGAAGCTTCTACACTGGGGACAGAATGAGATCAAGCAGCCGGCACATTATTTGCATCCTGCTGTTGACGTCTTATCATGTAGGGTGAGATTTTCCACCTAAAGCTGAACACAGAAGTGTATTTTTCATCAGGGCTGCAAAATGGCCGCCATTGTATGGGTGCAATTACCATTTTTTATGTCATGAAAAGAAAAGGACGAGGTGCAAAGCTACTATGACATGGCTGCCACTGATCCTTTTGACATACAACACCATAGATTTTATGTATATGGTGTTTGTATTTTGGTGCGAAGGTGTTTGAGCTGCCTTGTTTTATAAATGTGATAATGACTCAGCGGCTCAGAGAATGCGGAGGGAAAACAAATGGCACATTAAACATCCATCTCGATTTACTTGTTTTGTGCTCAAACAAAGGCAATTATGTGACAGCTGTGCTACAGAGGTGTTTGGTTAGATAATACATCAGTGTCAGAACTGTTGTTTTTTTACAGTCATCTGTAAACAGAAGTGATTATAAAGTTATATGAGTAAAAGTGCTCTTATTCTGTCCTGAACAGTATTTGTCACTGACAGACATGAATCCTCGACTGCACTCGAGGTTGTAGGGTAGATGGGCTGATATTTGGACAGGGCTGAAGAACAAAACAGTCAGGATGCATTTGTGTTGCATGGCATACTATTGTCTTCTCACAATTTTGGATCAGAATTCCCAATGTTTGTTACTTTTTGTAAGTCATATATAAAGCTTGTGTGCTGCTTTCAGTGTCAGTGCCTTCCTACATTCAGACTAATGTTCCTTTGGAAAGAGAAGAACAGCATGTGTGAAAAAGAAAAAAAACAATTACATTTTGTGATGAAATATAACAGAATTTACAGAGTCACTAACACACACTCTTCTCCGACAGGTATAACAGATTAGCATGAAAGCTAGTTGACAAGGCCTCGAGTGTGATGGTGATGTGCTTTATGGAACACCTTTATGTTAGGATGATTCCTAGGGTGTGCAAAATTAAAGGTGCGTTATTGATACTGGCAGGTAATTGTTTGAAAAGATAAATATTGGTGAGGTAGCAGGTACTATCAAGTATTGGGTCTCATTATAATGTTAAATAACCAAACAGCTTGGGCGTGATGCTTGTATTTACTTGTCACATATACTGATATGTTTTTTTTTAGCTTTAAGTCGAAAGATAGAAACAGATTTCAAAGAAAAACTTTGTACCAAATTGAATCACATTTTTATACACAGCCAGTATCAGGCCAACTGATTATCAGATAATAAAGATATATGAATACTGATTTAATAAAAAGATGCTGACGTTGTTATACAACTGTTTTTGCGTATGGAGTTGTATACCAACCCCCTGGCTCTCTAACATGTGAATGCAGTCTATTTAAACTGAACTTTAATTACAGGGACACTATATATTTTCTCAATCTCACTGAAGCTCTCCCTTTATCCCACTGGCTTTCCTCCCTCTGTGTGCCCTCCTCGACCCTCAGTGCAGGAGGTTGTAACCAGGAGCTGGATTAGCAGCGTCTCAGCCGGCTCTGCTGCAGATTGGGATTGACTCTGTACTCTGACCCATCCTCTTACTGCTAATTGGTTAACCCTCTAATCCAGCTGGCGGTCAGCATTAACACTCTCCAAAGGCTGTTTGGCCACAGCTCAGCAGGCTGCGCCAGGAGAGGCTGCCAAACTGTCACTTCATTAACAACAAGTGGTGAGAATATACACAGATAGTTGTTTGACACATTAGTGTGGGAGGCAGTGAAGTAAACAGTGAAGTTAAACTGCAGAGTTGTCAAACTAAGTGAGAGGTGGAAGCCAGGGGGCTGCATTTGATCTTCTTACAGTCCAAATACTTTCATAAATGAGTCTGAATTAAATACACAATGCTTTAAACTGTGTAACTTTTTAACATAACAGAAACAATGCTCTATGAGGTTAAAGGGCATCTATCACTCTACAACTAAACAAACAAAAACAAAGGCAAAGCAAGATTTAACAACGTAATTGTTGAGCCAATAAGCACTTTCCATTAGTTTTGCTACCAAATTAGTAACTCTTCATGATCCACATTCATGTTTATTTTCTCTAAAGCAGCATGGAGATGTTTCTCAAAGAGACAGTGATGTTACATCAGGAGACATGCTTGTCTTGGATGTTTTCTGTGTATCTTTTGTCTTGTAAAAAGAACATAACAATGGCAGTGATGATAAAAAATCCAAAACTGGTGCCTTTTAGAAAAGGTTATAATTGAAACTGCAGGAAAAAAATGTCCTGCGCCCACACATCTCAGAAATGCACTCAGAGTGATTGTATAACAGGACAGCTTTTTAGGCAGATTTCACTTTGCAGTTATGCAGTATTCTGCCTTCTCTGGTTTTTAATTAATCTCAGAGGGAAACTGGGAATGATTAACTAAAATTACCTTTGTGTAGCTTGTAAAGTGTTCATCCACAGAAGAATGTGGCATCAATTAAATTCTTCGATTGTATTTTTTAATCTGACTATTAAAGCAGCTGTGAGTGTTGTTGGAACTAGTTGTTAAACGAAGTAAATCAATACTTTCCTCAGTATGACCCACAAAAAGCGAACAAGACCATCAGTGAGAAGATTGATTGTTGTGCATGGCCTCATTTAACGCCTGGGCAGTTGGCCATGACACACAGTAAATTGAAGAAGAGCTTTTCTTTGCCAAAGACACAGCATCTTCATGGAGAATAAAGTCAGATCTAGATTTGAGCCTAGAGGTGTATCACGGATAGAAGTAGATGAGGTGTGATTTCCTATGGTGACCTCAGGATTACCCTCAAAGACTGAAACCAGCTGAGTGCAGTGTTGTTTTTTTAATATCAATCCTTATTTAAGGTATAAAAGACTGCACACGGATCTGACAGACTTAAAATTACCTACTCTTTGACTTTATGTGTGTAGTTTAGTTTGTTGGTCAGTCTGTAAGTTTGTGAGTTAGCTGGTGTGTTAGATATTTTTGAGTTAACTACTAAGTTAGATAACTTGTCAGTTGTTTTTCAGTTTAAAGGCCATTTGTAAGATATTTTGTAGGGCATATATTAAGTTTGTTATTGAGTTATTGAGTTGGTTTTGTTTGACTAAATGTTTGCATTTAGTTAATGAGGTGGTGAGGTAGAAAGTAAAGTTTGAGCTAGTTAGATATATGCAAATGTTAGATTGTCAGGGTTTGTGGTAAGTAAATTTGTTAGATTGTAGATTTGTGTATTGACTATTTTATTCTGACTAGTTAAGTATTGTTATGTTTTTAGTGTTAGTTTATTTGTTATTTTATTTTGTTTGTTAGATAATTGATAAATGATCAAAATTGATTGATAGATAATGGATGGATGAACAGAAAAATGTAAATATTAAAAGGTGTTTTTTGTGAGTTAGATTGTTGGTTGTTTATTGATGGTTTATTGTTTTACTTGTCTTTGTAGCTTTGTATATACATGCATGCTTTGTTCGTTACTTGACACATTAGTTGGTTCTTTTTTGTCGTGTGTGACAAATTATTAATGCATATTTGTTTATGGAATTGTTTATTGGCTTGTTGGTGCTTACTTGTTTTCCTTTGCTTTGGTTTGTGTGTCGAGGTTGGACTACTTAGAAATATTAATTAGTTAGTTTTGTGCATTTCTTTGATTGATTGCTGTTTAATCCAACAAGAAAAGAAAAGCAATGAAAAGAAAAAAAGAAAAGAAAAGTACAATTAAGTTGCAGCCGTTATCAACTCACAAAGTAGGGGCAAGAAACAAGACAAGATGTCAAAAATACTGCAACAATAGAGCAAAGAATTCAGAAACAAATGGAAAAAATAAGGTAGGCATCACTCTGATTACAGAGCAGTAGGTTATATTGTATGAAAAGCTATACCCACTGGGCAAGAACAGGTAATGATTTACAAACTCTGATTTAGTTTTCAATGCTTTGTGTGACAGGCAGTGATATAATGACCAGGATACAGAATCCAAATTGATTTACACACGGGCTCAGAGATAATGCTGCATTGATTAGCTTGATTAAATAATGGAGGTGAAACTGTGGTCATCCCCGAGCCAAACCAGCGTCACTGAGAAATCACACAGGACAGGTAATCAGGTAATCTGAATGAAGATAAACCAGAGCCTGTGGGAGCGTAATTGCTTCATACATAATCTCATTGACACACTGTGTTTGTCAGTCGCTCAGTTTAAAGTAACAGAATTATACTCGGAGACAACAGGGTGCCATATGTTCAAGTTATAGCTGTCAGCTCAGGTTGAGGAGATTTCCTCTACTGTAAGTCCACCTTTCTGCCCTCTCTGATTCCCCTCCATAGGCAAACTGGTACAAATTTTAATTTTAATGCTAATTGATCCATACAGTGAGATTTCCCAAGACACAGACAGACTTACGCACAAGGCGGGTGTTATAGATGCTCTCATACTACCGGGCAGGAATTGACAGAGTGGTCAAAGACTAATTCATTGCCCTGATTAATTGTGTTGCACGGTTTGTGTGCTAATGTCTGTGTTTGTGCACATTCAGATGTTAGCCACTGGTCCAAATGTTGGTGCGATGGCTGATGGGATTGATTAGTCAGAGGGGGAGTTACAGTAAGTGGCTCCTTAATGGACAGCTGTGGCCACATCTGTCAACTCAGGACAGAGCGTTTAACCTGACGAAGTGCACACACAAGCACATGTAGGTGCTAACATGAGCTACGTAATACATCTCTAAAAAGTCAAAACAGGGTTTATTTTTATGATTTCAGTACATTGAATTCAAATATGACATAAACTAAGCTTTAACTACATCAATACCTGTGTTGTTTGGAGTAAATTCAACCAAACTGGATGTTCCCTGCATCAAATGGAGCAATTTTTGTCTTGATTACTACAAATGTATTCAAGCTCCTGCAGTGTCTTAATTTTCTAATGACATTGACAGCATTGGATGAGAACATTGTAAAGGTTTTGGTTTGTCTCAGCTGAGACAATGAACAAGAATTTAAGGACAAAATACGAAAGAAGTTTAGTTATTTTTCTTGGATTCTGTGCTTGTCTAATCCTGGCCGAAGAATGCAGCTCCACTTTAGGTTCTACATGAACTTGAGGGTATGTCTACACTTGTGTGTATTTTGTAAAAGGGTTTCAAAGGGGTAATTCCATGTAAGTAAATGTGGATCCTCCAACACAGTTCTGAGAGAAAAGTAACGCTTGTCCTCCTCCGTTTTTTTTTGCATAATCCCATCAGCACAGGAAACGTTTTAAAATCATCCCCATCCCATAATAAATACATAAACACACTATTAAATGCTGTTAATTACTCTTTTATAATTTTGTGATATCTGTTCTTCAGTTGCTAAGTAAAAATTGTTTTCTTTTTGTCTTAATTCCAAAGACAAGTCTGACTTATTTTACAGTTTAGCTCACTGTTAGCTGTTATCAGCTATATTGAGGAATATTTTTACATTTACATGTCAATTCAAGACATATCTGATGATTCTGATCACATTTATCATAAAAAGGTTGGTTTTGAGTCTTTGAGTCAACATCTGTTGTCATCCAAAGACTCAAGTGACCAAGTGTAACCAGTCAACACAATTCCTTCTAAAATAATAATGATAGGCCTCATCCAAAACTTTAGCAGAGTTTATATTGTCAGACTTTTGTGTAGATTCTCATTCATCCAGGTCATGGTTATCTTGAAGATTTAAAAACACAGTCCTGTTTCAGCATCATGGTGAGGAAGCTACAAAATGTATGTGTTAGCATGTAATAGTCCAAACAGCAACACATAACTTAAATAGTTTATGTGTTGCTGTTTAGACTATTACATGCTAACAGTCAAGCAGTTACTGCCGCAACATGTCAATTTAACAGTGAGACTGTTGCATAATATGATGAAGTAGTTACAGTATCACCCACAGGAGAGGTCAGTGCAGGCATTTTCCTTGACCACATGGAGACACCACATTCATCTCCCTCAAATATTATCAAAAAACTTTTACTCTTCCTTCCCACTAATTATTGGAATAAAAATCATTGTTATTCAAGACAATTTTGATCCACAAAAATGTTGATGTATTAAAAATTTGGACCACTTTAGTGCTGACAGAAGGATGACAATTGATAAGTTTTTTATCCTGCTATAACTGTGAGGAAGTCTTATTCTCTTATAATTCAATCAGGGTAAATATTTGTACCTCATCTTTAAGCTGCTGAATGTAAAGTGTTATTGTTATTTGATACATTATCAACATATCTTGTTGTAATTCAGTATTTCCTTTTTGTAATTGTCATTTTTAGTCATATTTCAAAGTTTTCAGCTGTAGTCTTGTTAGCAACCCTGCAAAATGATCAGTCTTTTCATATCTCAGTCTGGGACTGTGATTCTCTGACTGCTGCTGAGAAATACATATGAGAGAATGTTGGACTGCACTCGTTTGAGCCATTTAAAGTTTTTGTGAAGTCCTGTAGTGTAGGAGGCATGATTTGCATTAAATTATCTCAGTAATTACCACTACAGCTTCAAAATGTCACAAAGCAAGACTGTCCCATCTGAAATGACGCCTTCACTGCTGGCACTCCTCTGAGAGCTCTTGTCACACCGGTTTGTGCATTTCAGCACAGATTAAAGAGTAACAATACACTGATGTATTTTATGCAACTTGCTTTTAAAAGAAATGTGTAGGCAGAAAATTCTATCCTTTCAGACTGCTGTGGAGGTTTGTTTCAACTCATCAGTATATATGTTAGCATCATTCCTTCTATTGAAGGCCTTAAATCTTCCTCTTGTTTGTATTCAGACATTGTCTTCCACATTTTAGACATCAAACAAGCTCATGACAGTTGGTGTTATGTAGAATAAGATTAGACTCTTTTTTTTCTGTGCCAAAGCCTAAAAACGAAGGGAAAAGAATTGGTTCCTTCTTTTTATTTTGGTTTGTTTATGACTTTATTTCTCTGTATTGTCAAAATGGCCAAATTATCAAATCCAGCTTGACAACAAGCGCAGTCCACCAGCTTGAAAAAATGAACAGTGAATGGTGAATTATTTCATAGCTGGAGGGAGATTTTTTGTAGCCATGTTGCCTACTTCTTTTTCTTTATCTTGAGTGACATTAATAACGTCAGGTTTTATTTTTTTTTCACTTAAAGGACTTTTATGTGCTTCAAAGATAAACCAAGCTGATGACAGTGATGTAGGCTAGAAAATAGGATTAGGCTGTCATCTCTTTCTGCCAGAGTTTCAAATTTTATTGAGACATTTGTAATAAAAACATGACGACTCTGTGAGCCACAGTGCTCCTCTTACCTCTTCAGTTGGTGCTACTGATACACCTTTTAACAGATAACTGAGGTAAGGATATAACTTGTGATATGAATTGTTCGGCCGTTCACATATTACAAACACTGACTTCCACCATAATATATTTGACTAGTGCTGCTTGGTGACCCCTGTGTAAATACTCCTGAGAGCAGTGTTGAAAATAATGCATTACAAAAGTAATTTAACTATTGTAATACATTCCTTTTTACTGCAACGTAGTAATATAAGACATCACAAAAAAAAAAAAAACTGAAATATTTTAATGCAATTGTAATGCAATGCAAGTTACAATGCATTTTTAATTCAACCTGAAATGAAGAGGTGCTTTTGTTTGTTTGTTCAAATACAAATCTGCCAAATACTCCTTGAGATCAGCGAAGGAGGAAAGTCCTCCACTAGGCTTAAAGTTACAGTATCTCTAACACAATTTACCAGAATTTTACCTTTTGTCTGTTTTTGCTATGGTTGTTTCTTGTGTTGTCCCATGAGCCATTATTGTGGCTATTATATTCTACTGTTTTTAGCCTTCAGATGAACTTGGATAGCCTTCCACATCACCTTCACTGGATGTGTAATGAGCTTTCTGAGCGTAATGAGCTACATTTAGAATGCCAAATCCATATTTCCTGTTATTTCAACGAGAGTAACTTAAAAGTAAAGTGATAATAGTGTAATGCCTTACATTTCAAATTCAGTAATATTATAATGAAACTTATTACTTTAAAAGGACATTAACAAGTAATAAATAATTCATTACATTTTGAAGCAACTTACCCAAAACTGCCTGAGAGGAGCAAGTGTGAACAACCATGTCAGTGACTTACCTGAGCAGGCTGCCTGGACATAATCCTGATGATATATGATATCAGGATTGCATTTGTGAAAAGGGCTCTTCATTCTTACTGGGGCAGTGTGTAACAGTGTTCTGCATGACTTGCAGACATTAACCTGTTGAGAGGGCTTTGGTGGCTCGGTCTGTTAGTGCACTCTGCCCTTTTTTAGAAAGGCTGCAGGTTCGACCTTGGCTCCAGCTAACACATGGAAAGGCACTGTTTCCATAGGCAAGACACTTAAGCTAAAGTTGCTTGCTCTAACTACTGCATCAGTGGGGTGTAAATGGACATGTAAGGGTGTGAATGTGTTAGGATGGACAAGGCATAGATATTCTCAACCATCAGTGAGTGCATGATAGGTATAGCGTATGGGTGTGAAAGGATAGATGTGACCACAGCACATGTGTCAATGGTATGACTGTGCCTATGAAACATGCTACGGCTAACAAGAGTGCAATATTAATAAATTGGGCGGTAAATATTAAAAAGGCAGATGTAGATGGTTTGGTCTTCCCCTTATTCGAAACCTGAGAGAAATCAATAAAAAGCAGCCCTAGTTGAGCTTTGAATTCCTATGAGGTTTCTCCTCTCAAATTTAACAAGCTGTAATTTGGCATTCAGAGCTTGTTCCATCACATTATTGATCAGGAAATAATTTTCCATTCCTTGTTTGTCTCCGTAATGTTTCAGATGCACCTCTTCTCCTTGTACCTTTAAAAAGTTTCAACAACCTTTAAATCCTTTCCATTTTCATAAACAAACTAAAGCCACTTTTTAAACATTTTGGCTCCCGGCACATCAGCCTCCGTGCTGTCAGCCTTCATTTAGCTCTGCTTGTTCCACGGTGTGATGATTTGAGCTCTCTGTGTATCTTTTGGGCACTCTGCTGTGCAGTCTGCCTGCCTCCATAATGGAATATTCCATTAGGAAGTCAGAGTGGTTTTTCATGCCCCTCTGTCTCTTTGTGTACAAGTGTGTGTACACTGAGAGGTGGTGGTGAATTGAAATAAAACTCAGCTGATAAATGTGTCTCCTGCAGACCCCCCAAGGCTCATTAAAGAGCTGCAGTGCCAGGAGAGCATTTGTCTCTGTGTGGTAAATACACAGAGGACTGATGACACAGTGAGCCGTGTGGTCTGCATGTCTGCTGGGAAAGAAGTGCAAAAGGTGGGAGGTGTGTTTTTTCACATTTGTTTGTGTTCACGTGCTCACACACACTTTCACTCTGATATTTCCCCAATGACTAAGATGCTTCATTTGAATCCAAGGTCATTCTGCTTCTATTAAATAGATTCAAATACCTGAGCCCAGTCAATATTAGCTGGAATCAGAGGAACGCAGATTCCAGGGGGTGAAATTGATTTCTTACTGTGGCCTGTTCTGCATAGACATGGTTTAATGTAGGAAACGTGGCCTCTGCATCAGCTGAGCTCATACTATCTGCCTTAATCCCAAACAGATACACCCACTTTATTAGACACACTTGTCCTGCTGCGTATAGACATCAAAAGATAATCAGACGGTTACTGTCAGGATTTTTCCCTTCACAGTTCTAAGAGCTCAGTGTAACTTTTAAGGTTCGTACTAACACCTGACATAATTCAAAATAAAGGATGACGAAGAGGCAGCTGGATGCAATCAGATGGAATTTACTCGCCAGTGAGGAGGACAACAATACAGGCAAAGGCTGGATGTTGAACTGAAGAAATACAATGTTTTCTCTCTTTTATAAGAGTGAGAAGAAGGTGTGTGTGTTGAGTGACCTCCGTGCAGGCTCCTCATCGTCTCGGAATGAAGATGTCCCCAGCCCGATCACAATGTTGATAAGAAAGAGCCTCCACACGAGGTCACATAATGTAGTATGTAATGTGTGGATGTGTAATGTGTGTGTGTGTGTGTGTGTGTGAATGCAAAAGCTAAACAATGATTACAAAGTGATTACAAAGAGATATTCAAGTACAAGGACAATTAAACAAGATTAGGACAGGGTTATAAAGAGACAAATACATGAAAAGATTATATACAAAAGGTTGAATACATAAAATGTGTACAAAGGTAAAATTATTCTTCACAGTTACATAACAGCAACAATGCATTTAGACATGGAAACATGATCAGGATGACCAGTTTGAGTTCAAACCAAGAGTCAGAATAAGGAATAAAGGTGATTTAAGTGACTTTGAATGTGGCATGGTGGTTGGTGCCAGTCTAAGGATTTCAGAAACTGCTGATCTACTGGGTTTTTCATCCAAAACCACATTGAAGGTTTAATGACTAGCTGATTACAGAGGTCAAAGAAGAACAGCTCATGAAGGCAACATTAAGTCAAATAACCATTCGTTAAAACGGTTAGGCAGCTTGTTACTTTGTTTACTTAATTAGGTCGACAAACAACAAGAAAAACAAACAGGGGAGAAGGAGGATGCCCAGATGGAAGATACTTCTTGTCTTGTGCATAGATGAGACAGATAGCACACAGGACACATCTAACATACATTAGAGGGCATGTGAAAAGCATGTTCTGAGCTCATGTCCAGCCCCAGGCCCTTTTTTAAGCCTTCTGCTCAAAAATGACATTCTCATAAAGAAAAGAGTGCATCTCAAGCAACCACAAGGTCTATGTGAATTATTTTGTTGTCATTGTAAAAGTAACACTTCACAGATTTATCCAGATGTGGAATTATCAGTATATGTGTCACTGGAATAGAGTAATGAAGATATAAGTCAGAATAATTTGAAAATGTCATCCTTGCCAAAACATTTTTTTACCGTGAATATCTCTTGGAGATGATGTTGGAGTGGCTGTCAAACTCTAAAAATGAATAATAATAATAATAAGAAGAAGAAGAAGTATTATTGCATTATCTCTGCAAAGGACTATTGTTATAAAGTGATGCAGAGCAATATTAGGGAGGTTTTATAATAGGGTCAGGCGAGGACTCTGAAAAACAGTGCATATTGAGCCAAAGGTCAAAATATATGTCTTTTGTCAAATAAAAGCCAAATTTAATAAATGAAGTCTTTAAAATGCATATGTAGCACTTTATCCACATAACAAACTATTTTGGATCGTTGTTCTGACATATTTTACTCAAAAATGCCTATTTTTTTCTATCTAAAATATAAACGATAAGACACATTTTTTGGACTACAGTGACAGTCTATCGTCTTCTTCAGCTGCTGGGTTCCCTGTTTTTGGTCTTAGAATATTTGGTGTCTATTGAAAGGTCTTGATCTCAGCTTTCCCCAGATGTCTTGTTTTGTGAGTAGCTTGCTGTAGGTGTGATGCCATGTTTTTACCAGGTGGTACCCTACAGATTTTGATTTTTCTTTCACATTTTCTGCTTGGTATTTTAATTGTGTTTGTTGTATGTAATAATGGCTTATATGTTTGTGTGGCTGAGTTTTTTTTTCTGTTTAATTTGTTGTGAAGCACGACGATATTTCTACATGAATAGTTCACTTTTTCTTACGTTTTTGTTGGAGATCGTGCAAGCATTCCCAAATTTGGTTACTTTGGGGCTGTAGAGGAAATTATTGGAGTACAATGGGGTAGAATAAACCTTTTCTCCTGTTTCAGCAGAGATGATTTTCCAGGCAATGTAGACCTCACTTGCCACTTTGTATACTGCTGTAGGAGCAGTTGCTCTGAACAGAAACTAATATTGCTTATATTAATTAATAAGAGCTTTTTGACCCAGTAATGGCCATATGCACAATTGTGGAGATGAATAGCTTCTCTTTGTCTATAAATGGCATGCTAAGCTAATCTAAAGTTATCATGCGTCAAACCTCTTCTAAGTATAACAGAAACTAAAAGCAAGATTTTCTATCAGAGTGAGCAAAAGGCAGGCAGTCCTATCTAGTTTGGAAAGTTTAGAATTTTTCTGTGCATGTGGAAATAGATTTTGGAATAAGTTTGATCTGGATTAACATTGTTGCAGCAGCTAAAAATGAAATGGACAATAAAATAATTCAAAAACCAGAATTTTGGATCACTTTTGTGTTAGAGGAATGTTCAATCAAAGTTGTGTCAAAGTCAGTAATTCAACAAAATTCTGAAACAGTTGGTGCCTCTTAATTTTTTCCCAAATAGCTTTATGAATAATATCTGCCTCCAAAAGAATCAGCAATGAATCCAAAGGCCTCATGACTGTAAAACATGAGAAGTAAGCTTCAATAATGCATGCCTCTCAAGTGAGATTATTTTCAGTTTGCAGTTCATTTTTTGTGCTTCTGGAAAAACTGTTCTCAGGGCAGGAGTTTATCCCGCCAGCTCCTGATCATTTTACAATTTTGTGGCATCATGCTCCTTTGCAAATCATCACCACATGTGTAATGATGGATTTTCTAATGCACCAATTCAAGCATGACAGCTGAAGGACAAAACTCAAGTCTAGTGGGTTGTCAAGTTAAAGAGAGGCTGTTCCACGACATACTGGGCATGCCTTGCACACCACACACACATTTACACACACTTCTAATAATAATAGGGTGGGACGCCTGAAGAATGTGTCCAGGCAAGCAAAAACACTACCACCGGTTTGGCAAGAACTGTCTGCCAAGTCTTTTAATTTGCCCTCGTACTTTTTTTTCCTCTTGTGCAATCAGAGGTCTATGTATTTCCATGTTTAGCAGAGGGAGACAAGACAGCGAGCTGTGCCTATTTATTTACCACTCGCTTCAGACTGGGGCTGCTGGTGCGTGACTGGGAGACGTGCTCTGGAGGCGATGCTGACTAAAGCAGACATGGTGCGAGGATTCGGCTCAGCTGCAGCCAGAAGCCTGTCAATGGGCAAACCACAGAACAAAATGAGTGCTTGTTTTCTAATAGCAGTCAAGAACAGCAGGGACCATAGTCTGGATGGGGATTTCTGCATAGAAGTGAGCAAGAGATGAGCAATAACCTGACCTCATTCAATGTATTCACTACCAGAGGGAGAGGTGGACACGCCTCAGTGACACAGTGATTGTGAATATAATGCCTGGTACAAATACAGTCATGCTTATTCAAGTTCATATGACCTTTCGTGTGTTATATCTTGTCCAAGTGATAGAGTGCTTCAGTTCAGTGGCATCAAGACTTTACCTCACACCTTCTTTTCTCCACAGGTAGTTGTCTGAAACAGCTCCCCACCCCCCAACACAGACCAATCAATGTAATGTCCCTCCATTGTAAGTCCATATGCTTGGGTTGGCAAGCCCAGAGTAAGGGATAGACAGTAGAATGAATACAGAGTTGTTTATAACATGGCAATGAATCATACTAAACTGATATATTGCCATAAAGTAGATGGGCCAACCAGTTAGGATTCAGTGACAGGAGCTCTGACAGAGCACCACGGGTGGACTGAGAATACAGCTGGATCAGGGGTACTCAGGATGTAAAATCTAAAATGCTTTTTGAGCTTCAACAATCGGGAACTGGCCCAGGTAGTCATTGAAATTGTGTATATGAAACCGAGTTTAGGTAAAATACAGGCTTTTTTATATTGAAGTTTAGCCAATTAATGATACAGATACCTAAGTTGGGTTTAAATACACCAACATTTGTATGTGTTTGAGCTTTAAAACACTTCTGAGCTCATCAGACAGATTACTTCTTCTACCCATTAAAGACATTCTTCTCTGATTAAGCAGTCAGTTATATTTGATGGTAGCATTCAAGTGGTATAAAAAAAATATTCCACATTATTTAATGAGAGATGCTGTTTACAAAAATGGCTGTTATCTGCAAATACCAGTGTTTAACAGGTTTGCTCCGATGAAGTTTTATGACCGGTTAAGCACTTCCCCCCCACCTCCCCTATACCTTTTAGCGAGTAGCCCAATGGGCAGCAACAACCAGCACATGACTGGGTTTGTCAAGTGGAATATCCCTTTGCGTTTCATCGGGCCTTGTCCTGCAACATCACCAGAGTGCTTCATGGAGAGCTCTGGTGTCAAAGAACCACCCCACTCAGGGCATTTTCAAACTAGGCACGACTGATCCCCTGCTGGCCTACCATCTCACCATTAAACTACAAGCCTGTTCCAAGACTTCAGCAGCTGGCACATGTACACATTCCAGTGCAGTAGGTGGCAGTATGCGTATAGCAAGTAGCAACCAAAGCAAGCATTCATTTATGATCATTGCATGTATATTATACTGCTATTCTGAATGTTTTTATTAGTTTTGAGAGGCTTCCAGCATCAGTCTTCCATCTTCCTTATCTACTGTGGAGCTTATATGAAAAATACATTCATGCTGTGCAAATATGACAGCATGTGGCACACAGAAGATGATTTGAATTCCCTGTTCAACGCTGCTTGCCATGGAAAACCCCATAACTGAGCTCTATTGGGTTTGTATCTTTTACATTCCAAGTCCATTTAAACTGCTGGAGTGCAGTTCAATGGGTATGACCCAGACTCTAACTAGGGATGTCCCGATCCGATATTGATATCGGATATCGGTCAAAAAAACAAATATCGGATTATTTCGGCCTGCATCCTAAATCTCTGATATCAGCACTCCGATACAAGCAGTCCATTCTAATATATTTATTTTTTATTTTATTCAGTTGTAGAATATGCTTATGTTTAAGTTCAACACAGTGGTTATTTTGCAATTGGTGAAATATGTTTTTGTTTGATTTATTGAGGTCACTTTTCAGGGTCTTCTAATATTTTTTATTCATGTTGTTTTAATTGTAGTATATTCTTATGTTTAAGGTTAAAATTTATTTAACCTATTGGTTAATAACAAATGGATCAGTTTTTCTCATACCTACTTTTGCTGCCTACTGTTCTCTGTTTGAGTAATCTGACCTGATCAAGCCTTTTCTTACAGTCCATACTACAAAATAGGTAATAAAAGTCTGTATGATTCCTGCTGATATCGTATCGGATTGATATCGGTATCGGCCAATACTCAAGGCTGCAATATCGGTATCGTATCTGAGGGGAAATAGTTGTATCGGGACACCCCTAACTCTAACATAAAGTGTATATTATCTGTCCTCTGGTCCCAAACTTACTCACACTGTGCATCATGATAACATAAAGAGGTGCCTTACCTTAACTACCCTACAGCATGGCCATCACAGCCCAAAAAGCACGGTTATTTTCAACCGTTGTTCAAGGGGTCCTCGTGACAATGCCAGTACTACCTATTGCATAGTCACTAATGGTCTCATTAACCAAACGCAACAATTCCAGCACACTCACAAAAAACAAAGAGATGCCAAAGAAAAACATGTAGACAGTGTGAAGAGAGAGCTCGTAAAGAATATTAGGGAAATAGAGAAAGGATGGGATGGACTAGGTAAATGGTAAACTTAAGCTTATATAGTGCTTTTTCAGTCTTTTTGACGAGTTAAAGGTCTTTTACATCGCAGGTTACATCCATCAATTCACACCCATTCCCTCCCACCTTCAGTAACTGATGGTGTAAGTCGTCCATCAGCATTTACTTACCTATTCTCACCCTTTTATACCAGTTCACAACGCCACTGATGCAGCAGTGGGAGTAGCTTGGGGTTAAGTGTCTTCCCACATGTGACAATTGGAGCTGGGCTTGATCCTCAGACTTCGTAATCGTTGCCAGAGTGTACTACCAGACTAAGCCACTGATGCCCAATTAGGCTGTTGTGCTACCTCCCTGTACTGTACTTTTTCATCTTCATGGGGGAAGGAAAAGTGAGGTCTGTTTAAACCTCAAACAGGCATTTTTCCTGCTTTTTCCTGGACTTGATTTTACTGCATTATTTAACATCTCCCTAAACATCCTATAACCCCTGCGTCCCACTTCTACCAGCCAGCCCTTTTTAATCACTGCTGCTTTGCTTGTACCACTTACTCTGTATTTTCAAGCTTTTTCCTTTCATGTGCTTTATACATAGAATCTTTCCAGGGTACAGTCAATTTAAAGAAGGAAGCTTACCACTGACTCGTGGACAATAACGCATGAGAGCTTATAAAGCTTTCAAATACAAATGTTAAATTTTATGACCCAAATATGAATTCACTGCATTTGGCCCTCATTTCAGTTGGTTAATTTACAAATTAGGTCAACATTCTTATGGGAAATTTGTTGATATTTCTAACTGGCTCATTGGCTGCATGTTGCTATTCCCTAATCTGTGTTTTCAGACCAATTCAATTGAAATCTGAATCAATAATGGGACACTTATGGAGACCTAAATAGACTCAGGCCTTTATGACATTGGCTTGTTCAGAGGTCATATTTTGGTCCCTCTCCTTGCCTCCATAAAACTAGAGACCATGCCACACCTTCCCACACAGCACTCATCTAAATGGGTGGAAATGTGTGCATGTTCCAGTCAAATTCTGGTTTCTAATTCACAAAAAGGAACCTTGATTATACTTTCCTGCCAGGGTGGAAAGGGAAAAGTTCTTGTGTTCCAGTTCCCAAATGAAAACATTTCAAGCTGCTTCCTTTCCATTTACTTTCCATCGTAGTCAAACAAAATTCATTCTTGTCAGTTCGATTTAATGTTTTTTGTATCTAGAATAGTGTAATTCATCGGAACAGAGCATGCTGTCACAAATGACAAATTACTCAAAACATGCTATTACACTGTCAATTTGCCGTCCATTCATCCTGTTTTTTAACTGCAGTGAAAACGGACCAGGACAGTTTAATTTTTCCGGTCTTTTCCTTGTGACACCAAAGGCAGCCTTTGTGTTGCTTTTATAGTTTTCTCTTTCATGTTTTCAGCACACATCTTTTCTTTTTGAGCTGTGCTCCGCTGCACACGTTGACACCTCAGAGCTGCCCTGGGTAAAACTGGTGTGGATTGAGGTAGAAGAGCATTGTAAGTGGACCTTGATGATAGCTGTTGAGAGAAGAGAGACCATTACCTTCCCTCTTCTCACCGACCAGGCTTTTTATAATGGTCCTTGGGACATTTCAACCTTGGAAAGTTTTACGTTGCGGCACGAATTCATAAATTCATTGTACACCAGTGTCTACTTGAGGCACTCTTACAACGGCAAGGACTCTGTGAACCCCTGAAAAGGGATTTTTTTCTCCTTCTCTGACATTTCCTAAAGAAGTAAAAAGGAGCTTTCACACTTGTGTTTATGTTTGAAGTTTTGCCTCAGTTGACTGTTGACCCCTGCACTTTACAGGAGGTGATCCTTTATCAAGTAACGCCTCCAGTAGTAACTCTTACTAGGTCAGACAAAATATGTTGTTGCCACCCTCTCTCCACATTAGTAAGATTACAAGTAAATAACTTGCCATCTTACTAACTTTAAGTCATATTTAATTCTTTACTCTTTTAAAAAAATTTCCCAAGTAAAGCAACAAACATTAAATTACTTAGGTTTATAGAAAAAATCCAAATTTTAGTGATTCTGTAAAATGATGAATATCTTTAGTGAATGACCTCAGTAATGTCATCTAACACTAGCTGTTTATATCAAAATATGCCTTAATCATTTCTGCTAAGTAATCCTGGAACACAAAATATTGTCAGTACAAATTTTTTTTCTCTTACATTTTTTTATTTTCAAAGTTGAGGTTTCATGACAGTGCATTAAAATGAACTGCTGAGTGTTGACACAGAAGTTGTCAGACTGGAATAACCTGGTAATGGCGGCTTTGAGGGCTCTGTAGGAGCCAGAATTCCCATTTTTGTTTTAGGTGTAAAACTGTTTTGTGCCAGTAGGCGCCAGTTTAGGCTGGTGTCCTTTGTCCATATAGTCATGTGGGTTAATCAGCGCAGGTGCGCACAGTAGGGAAGCAACACGGTTTTTGACCGTGCTGTGGTATGTGTTTGGTGGATTTGGAATATTATAATAAATGGATTTATGGAATACTGTCTTCAAATAAAAAAAGCACAAAGGACTAAAGTGTGTGTGGACATTTGTTACGTTCGTTGGTTTTGGTTGGCACACTTACGCACAGGACGCGTACAAGCCCTTCAAACCACTGTGCGCCGAAAGTGACAAAGGAAGCCGCTATAGGCTCTCTGATGTTGACTGTTGGTCCAGCTAGAGAGCCAACAAAGGGTCAATTTTGGCAGCTTGTGTCTATATCTAAGAAGATATTTTTAACTTGTTTTTTTACTTTCACACTTCAAATAAAGCCAAATTAATTCTTCTTCTCTCTTATTTTTGTCATTTTTCCATGGCTTTAGAAAATGCTCAGATATAGAAAGCAGCATCTCTCCTTTGAAATACTGCAGATCAATGACCATCAACCACCAGCCCAAGTGCCACATCAGGCCTTCCACACCTTCCAATTCAGTCCCTAGAATATGATCACTCTTCAGAATATGCAGTAAGGAAAAATTCCATTGTTGTAAGTTAAATCCATACCACTTAAATCAACCCAAAGAACACTTGGAAGAAAAAAGCAATTATTTATCATGAATGACTTGATGTTTAATCAAGGTCAACAGTTAGCCCTAAGATATAAATTTATAACCAGAAGTATAAGTATATCAGACTCAAGCCCACTTTTATACAGCCCGACAGCCTCACAATAAGTGGCTAGAAAATCATAATTGCCAACCAGTGTCAGGCAGTAGTATGAGTGACAAGGACTGGACATGTTCTTTGAAAGAAATGTAAAAAATAGATATTATATAATTTTTTTTTCTCAGTTTCTTTTAAAGGTGCTATGAGGAGAATCTATTAACGGCGACATTAGGACTCTGCTACCCATGAGCACGTGCGGCGACTGTCGTAATGCTGCATTCCAGTAACCTCAGAACTGGGAGTGACATCATCTCCGACTTATCGGTGTTCCAGTTGAAGTCGGAAAAAAACATGCCGATCTACCAGGCTATTGTTAGCTTTTGTTTGCTCAGGGGTGGCGAGGTTTCACTGAGTTCCCAGTAGGAAATTCCGACTTCGGGGGACGTTCCAGTTGCAGTTTCCTACTCGGAACCCGGAAATTCCTACTTCTGACTACAACTGGAACGCACCAAAAGACCCAAGCCAAAGTGTGTGTTTGTTGTGATGCTAATGAATGCACTCGAACCTTCCTCAGAACTCTGCATTGCTTTACAACTTGTTTTTTCAACAACTTACAGGATGCAAAGCGACGAGGTAATGTATCTCTTTCTAGATACGTAGTGGTAGCTTTTGATGTGTGACAACAAGTGATTTTTGGAAAACTTAGAATCGTAGTTTTGTAGCCGGCTATATATCGCTACTTACAGCCCGGTGCTCTAAGACGTGTCCGAGTAATGTAACTTTGCTCTAGTTTTAATTGTCTTGTTCCCGAAGTTTAGTATCCAGGCCAGTCCAGCCCTGTCCGACCCGACCGGAAGGCTAATGAATAGCATTTATAGATAACCTATTTTGATGCTGTAAAACTCATCTTAAAGTGTGTATTTCAATCAGGCATATATCTAAAAGTGAGACTTTTTTGTAATTACTTAGAAACTCCTCACAGTCTCTTTAAGATGATGCCCCCTTTTACGACAGCATCTGTCTAGGAAAAGACTTGGCCCTGTTAAAATGTAGCTGAGGATTCCTGCTAAAGGTTTATGGAGCAGTTCAAGGTGGACTGTGTGTGCTGTTGAAATTAAATCTGTCGTCTACATTGCGCTGATAAACACTATTGCCTGTGTTATTGGTAACAATATGACAATAATCCTTATTTGTCTTGAACTTATAAAACCAATAGTCCCAAAAACTGTGTAAAATTGAGCAACAAAGACAAATCATGGAACAAAAAGACAGAACAGGATAGCTATAATTTTTTTGAAAAAATGTAAGTTGATAAGTTAAACACGATCTCTTGTCCCTTGGCACATTTCTCTCTGACACAATTTTAAATTCATTGTGATTTGATAACTTTTACTTGTTTTGATTGTTTTATCAGCTTAACCTTAGTGAAAAACAAAGATATGAAAACTCCAAGTTTCCAGCTGTGGTCACTTAACATTCAATAAAACTTTATTTACAGGATGAGCATAATGGAAAAAAGTAAAACTGCTCTAAGTCTGACAGAAAGGAGAAAAAACAAGCACTAATTTAGGCTTTTTAACTTAATTGTGTTGTCATGTCAGCTTATGTGAACTAAAACATTTTCAGCTACAAATGGGATAAAACAATTACCCCAGTTCACAAGATAAATATCCCGAGTGCTAATGAAAAGACCTCAAGCACAACTTATTTAATATAATGAAGTAATGAAGAAGTTTTTGTTTTGTTCACAGAGGTGCTCTGCCACATAAAACACTATTAAGGGCATTTAAAACTAAAAATAGCATGCAATGACCTCTTTAAGCCAACATTAGTGTTTTGTATGTTACGTTTTTATTCATATTTCTTCTCTGATTGGTCGCATAACCTTTCCTTTAGCACCAGCAGACAGGAAATATGTCTAACCTTGTAATCAGCGTCTCCTGTCCGAGTCTTTTTAGCAGGTCTTGTCACTGTGCCCCGCCTATCTGCTTAACCTTTCATGGATCACTGTAATCACAGCCCAGGTAGCATGGTGGCCTTTGTCTGCACCCACCTCGCTCAACCTTACCACAGAGGCCCCCAGTCCTTTCTCTTTACTAGCCATTCATCATTCAGACACCAACTGCAGCTCTGGGCCCTCTGTGCACTGAGGAATTATGGGGACTTTCCTCCACTTTATCCTTCTTGCTCAGCAGGACAGATGCTGGCATTGGCGGAAAACCAGCTGATTCATTATGATCAATAACATATTATTAGGGCTAATGTACTTCTTATTGGCCTTGGGGCAAGTGTGGGAAACAGACGGGCAGTGGCACTCAGTGCAGCCAGAAAGTATGAGGGATAAATGCTGCTGAGCGGTGCACAATCCAGTGTGTAAACGTAGAAATAGATTGTCTGTGGAGTAAGCCTGCAGAGACCAAATCACTGTTTTTATATAAGCTTGCACTGGTTGGCCATATTTCTATACCTATTAATACCATTTCTATTTTTTTTTTTGACCTCAGCCTCTCTAGTATGGTGTTTTGGTTTTTGGGTGTCTGCCAAAGTGTGCCTCCAAAACCAAAGACAGCCTCTATTCTGTGATGAGCAACCAAGCTACCATCCTTTGCTCCTGTAAATCAAGAATGGGGCGTGAAGCTCTGGATGTCAGTCCCTGTGGTAAACCCAAACTAGCAGGTCCCCGTGTTCTTGGCGTTTTTGTGGGTCTCCTTGTGTATTCTTGACGTCATGCCCAGGCAAAGTAGAAGGCCATCTGTTGCAGACGAGGAGAGCATAACCAGAGCCTCTGTGTTTGCCAGTATTAGCCTTATTTTGTGACTTTTGATTGTGAATTCTCTGTGTTTTTAATGATCAGTTCTATCCTATAACAGTGGCTCTGTATTTAATCATGCCAGGGAACCCCAATTAGCATCAGCCTCTAACAGGGACCCTTTTCTTGCACTTTTGTGTCCTTGAACATTATCATGGGAAGTTTTAAACAATAAATGTGCTTCTGATTATCTTTATCATTTTTTAATAAATGATTAGTAATTGTAACACTTGTTAATTTCCTGAATGATTTTTTCTGTGATCAGTCTCATGTGATTTCTTTTTCAGATTAAATCAACCGTGAATTAAATACCATAAATGTTTTTTTTTTATTATTTTTCTTGATTATAGTTCAATACCTGGAATATCTTTTTTATTAAGGGATCAAAGAAAGATGGAAAGAAAGTCTTCCTCCCTCTGTCTGCTATAAAAACTCACTATCCTAGCATCAAGAAAAGAGGTGCTCTCCTAAAATCAGTCCTGATTAACAGCGTTTTAAAACATAACTAACTGATCTTTACCAACCATGGCGAAGGACAAAAAGGACATTTTGCCACTGGCAATCAGAGCAGCAATATATTTTCAGATCAAACGGTGAATTAATAGCTGTAGGCCTTTTCGTCAAGACTAGTGCACAGTAGATCAAAAGGTGGACTTTGTCAGAGACACAAACCCAGTGACTTCTTTTAAAAATCAAATTAATTTGGTAATTAAAGAAAGAAGGGTTATACCTTCTGACATTAGGCCCATCCTGATAGTATGCCTGATCCGTTTGTACTTTTTGTCTCTTTTGGTCTGAGAAACAATCATTTAAGATACAATAATTCTACACACTGGAAGGAAAAATAAATGAAAGTTGTTTTTTTATGTTGCTGTTATTTCCCTATGTGTTTGCTATCTCTCCTCTCTAACATCAGTGTATCCATTCAAAGGCAATCTTTAGCAAAACATGCCACCCTCTGTCTCGTCCTCACTTCTTTGCAAGGCCACATTTGAACTTCTCCTTGTCTCCTCCACAAGCCTCCCCTCCTTTGTACTCTGGAGGAATATCCTATGCCGCTGCCGTTGCCTCCTGTATAGATTGTGAATTCCAGTTACGGCACGTCTGAATCATTGGTATGCAGAGCACAGGAGCGAGAGTAGCGGATGTGTCGGGGCCGAATCGGCATGTACAGGTTTATTGAAATACTCTCCCCGTTCTCCCTGTAATTGCACTCGCTCCTCTGCTCCTTTTCTTTCTGTCCCAGTGGTACATCTCTCAATTTCTCCCACCTCATTGCTTGTTCCCTGTCCTCTTTCTCATCTGTCTCCCACTATTTAGTACATCCCTTATTACTTCCTCCACTACCTCTATTTCCTCATCCCTCCTAAGTCACTCTGTCTCCTTCGTCTGCTGCTCCCTTTCTCATCTTCATTATCATTCTCCACACCCTCACCTCCTCCTCTGTCACCTGTGAGATTGGAGTGGAGGATAACTGAGATTCCATCATGGCTTTCATGAATAGGTTATGCAGATGTCACTGACACCAGTGCTCCTCATAAATACGCGGCTTATTACCTGCTTCTCTGCGGCACACCTATAAGGCCTCATGTTCATCTCGCCTAACTAGCTGTCTCATAAAGTGTATGCAGCCCGTGTGACATTTGCTGAACCGACGCAGCAAATATATGCCAAACACATCTTCAGTTTACCTGTTCTGAATGTCATCCTTGCCTGTCAGGATGTATCTGCAGTATTCAGCCTCAGCTATAAAAAACTCTAACTGAATCCTCTGGCTTCCTGTACGTACCATTTTGTCTTTAGCCGCACCTTTCCATCCTGCTTTGTTGTTTTAATTTGCATCAGCCAAGGTATTTAGGTTGTTTACTGCATCTAAATGTTAACATGATGCTTTAAAGATACTTGGAGGGATTTTCTTCAAATTTTACACAAATGTAAACTCTGACTCCAGGGTGAAATGAAGAGTTTTAAAGTCTTTCTGTTCTTTCTGTTCTTGAGAATGCTCCATATCAAAAATGTTCGAATATCTCCTGCTTGAAAACCCGTTATCTCAGAGGTGTTTTGATAAATATCTTCAGGTTCTGCATTTGTTCATCAGTTTTTCCAAGAATGATTTAATGAGATTTTGGGGTCAAAGCCCTTGGCTCTTATAAGCATTCTTCATCAAATCTCATGCTCACTTTGACCCAAGGTTCATCATTTATTTTTGTTTCAAAAGTTGCTGTTCAAGGTTGAGGTCTCTTGGCCTCAGCTTCTACCCCTGCTTATGAACATGAAGAATCTGAAGACTGCTTTGCCAGGTTTTTGTCAAACTTTGCACAAATGTCAACTCTGACTCAAGGACAAATTGAATAGATTCTGAAGTTTATTCCTTATCTACAAGATTCCAGTCATACTACAAACTCCAACCCAGCCCCTTCTCTTTACCTGTCAATGCACCCTCACAATCACAATGAGGAGTTAGTACCAGGTTAGAAAGAAAGTCAATCCACAGACCCCTTTCACTTTTTTGAAATCTGGCATCTTGACATTTGGTTTAAAAACACTTCGACTCAATAACCTTGCAGAGCAGATGGACCTGCCTAATTCATTATATGAAATCCTGCTGGACCATCTTGCTAACCTACATTGTCCAGCTTCACTGGCTAAATGCTTAATGCTGCTGCCGTGACAACAGTAGGACTGCATGTTTGAAAACAATGGTGGTTTCTGAAGTTTCTTCTTTAAAAGAAGGGCAAAGAACAGCACTTGAACCTCTCTTCTAATGGAAAATCCTGTTTTGCTCTTCTCCTGTCCCGGGATCACTGCTAGGAATCTGGGAGAGAATGTGAAAATCCTGTGTGGATGATGCCAGTTAATCTATGACAGTTATGGTTACTCAATGATACCTGGAAAGAGATGCTCTCCTCAGGAGTTTACTGGGAGAACTTGGTGGGAATTGTTGTTGATGAGTTTAATGTCGCAGGTGGTCAATGGTACAACTGTGTGATATAATTTAATGTTAGACGATAGTATAAGGACTGAAACATGGTTTAAGCTAACAGCTAACAACATGGTCGAGCTGCTGTGTCATTCTGTGGCTTGATATGATTGGTCTGCGATGAGTGTGACGAGCAGAACGATCGTCCTTCATCAGCTGCTGTTCTTTTTGAAGGTTCTGCCCTCTGAAAACATTTTCATATAACTCTATCTAGATGGACTATTGAAATATTTCCTAGGAAGATATATAGAACTGTCTGTCGTGTCGGTTTATAAATTCAACGCATTGGGCTGAAAATATGCATAGCAACTGCTCTTTACAGGTTGACACCAAGCTACTGCAATTTAATTTTCTTATTAGCTTATCTGTTGACAGGAGACATACATAGTGCCAGCTTTTTTTAATCCAAAATTATTTATATAAAGAAGCTTCTCTGCCTTTAGTTGATAAAATATGGAGACAATGGATGTAAACAGAATGGAGACAAAGGAGTTGGGGAAGAGCCTGGAATTAACTCACACCAGCCACAGCACTCTCTACATGGGGTGCGCTGGCCAACTCCCCGTCCATTGCCAACCTCATAATGCCTTTTAGCTTTTTAACATTGAAATCTTCAGCGCAGCATAATTACTATTCATCTGACTCTACTCCTTTTACAACACATGTCTTGGTCCTCCATGACAGATCAGTCTTAGCTTTGAACCACCGTGGTCATGGCCTACAGGATCCTTCAATGGCTGCATTGTCATAACAGTCATCACAGCTTCTCATTTTTGCCAATAGTGAAATAGCCAACCAAATGTGTTAATGAGTGGGGGGTGTGTGGCGTAGATGGTTGATTTTGCAGTTGATAGTGAAAGAAGAGAGGGTGTTTCTCATGTAAACTGTCAGGGACCAAGCAGTAAAGACTCAAGCCACAGGATCAATTTTAAAGAAAAGTGGGGTGCTTATTTTACCCAAAGAAAGTTGTTCAAAATTACAAACCAAAATATTAAGAACTAAGCCTATAAAAGAGGTCAACTTAATATAACACTAAAAAAAACTGAACAGTTAGTGTCAGCATAACAAACAGACCTCACTAAATGAGACAAAGAGAGCACTTATATATAGGGGTTTGGCCAAACCACAGGAAACAAAGGGGGTAAACAAAATGGCTGCCAAATTAAACTCTACACAAATCAAACTAACTAAGCCCAAATCCCCCCCATGATATAGGCAGACTTGGTCCATCCCAATGAGCTTGCTCCAGCAGAAAAGTCCTTACAGCCCTTGGCCCCGCCTTTTGCCTCTGAACCAGGAAGCTCCCCTCCCCCAACATCCAGGTAACTCAAAGAAAAGTGACCAGAGTTAACAGAAAAAACGATTTAAATCTTACAATGAATAAATTTAAACAGTGTAAGACATAAAGCAACTAATAAACTAAGACTGTGAGGTGTGTAGGTGTCTTTTTTTTACTACAAAATATGTGTCAAACTTATGAGGTGAGCAGCTGATGAAGTGAGAGTGAATATTACCCATGTGTGGCTGTGGCCATCACACACACCCATCCTTCATTGTTCAGCATTTCTTGAAGTATAAGGGTGGATGCACACCAGCTGAAAATCTAAAGCTTGGTTACTCTTTAATTATTTGTCTCTTGGATTCTCCCTTGTCTTTTCTTTTCTCAGGCTGTCTCGTCATCTCCATTTTGGACTCTGTGAGACTCTCCCAAAGAGACTGCTGACTGGGTGAGCTGCTTTGAACACCAAAATATCTGTCCAGTGGTATGAATGTCATTATTATTCTGGTCAAACCTCTTGGCTGATACTTCCTTAAAGCACTTCTTGAGGTGATAGAGAGTTCATTTTCAGGTCTCTGTAAGCCTTGGCAGTCGTTTAGATTTAGTCTTATAGCTGTTGTCAGTTTAAGTTAACAAAAACTCATGAACAGAACTTTTATCTGTTTCATATTGCTGGTAGAATAGACAGCAGTATTCACTAAAGAGCCTGTTTTTCCTGTAATTCAGGTTCATATATATGATTTTAATTCATGCTAGTTGCTATTGTTTAAAATTCCGAGTACCCCTGATCCATCTGCATTGACACTCTGTTAGAGCTCCTGTCACTTTAAGGCCACCTGCTCCCATGTGGACCCAGTATTTTCTGAGCGGTAGATTAGTCTTTGTGGTAATTTGTCACTTCAGCACAGTTGTTTTTAACAACTAACTTGTCGGTGCGCTGCAATGGGTTTGCCACCTTGAGTTATTTTGGCTCAAACTGCTGATGAAACTGTGAGACATCACATGGTAGATGTATTGGGGGTCTGGAAATGAGCTGTTTTAAACAGCTACTGACTCTGTTTACAGAGGGAGAGGGAGCTGTGATGCTGCATGCTCCCTTGTTTTGTTCGTAGGGGTTCTCAAGCATGTGGGGAATATATGTAAAAACCCCTAAAAGGGGTATAAACATCTAAAAAGCAAACTATGGGCTCATAGATGTTTATTAAAATATTTTCTTATTCACCATGTGACATTTAAATGCATCATTATAAGGTTTTATTAGGATGGGTGCAGCTACCTGATCAAATGTTTATTCTGTGATAACTAAAAAGCCAGCACCAAATTTCCAGTCATTATTTTATACCTCACTGTTTTAGTAGACTGCTGCAATCTGTGTCATTTTCTTTCTAAACTGTAACAAAGCTCCTTATGTCTGCTGCCATGCTGTGCAATCGCTCAACACAGTTAGGGTGATTGGAAAACAGAGTTAAAATGGTCCATCTAGAAACATCCATTGTTTTTTGTTTCTAACTTCACCTCATAGTCATTTTACAGATTCAGCCTTAAATACTCTGTAAGGTTATAGCCCCATCTAGTACTCAGTGGCTTGGAGAAGTGATGGCATTTTTGAAATTGGAAAAAATCAGATACTCTATCAGAGGCAATATGAGTATTTTTCATAAGAAATGGGATTCTTTTATGACCTATTTTAATTCTTTACATACCTATTAATCACATAAACCCCCCTCACGCTCTCACTCTTTCTCTCCTTCAACTAGTCACTTCCTGTCTCTATTCTTTCTTTTATCTACTTTTTCCTGCTGTCCCTCTTTCTTCCCTTCTTTTCTTTTCCTTTATTTTAATTTTGGGTTTTATACTATATTTGTATTCATTATATAAAGTTTAAAAAAATACTTTAATGGGAGCACAATCTGATGATGTAAGAAATGACATAGACTATCCCTTTTTATTGTGTGGATTTGATGCAACTTGGATTTTGATCGACAGATGAAAGATTTATTTATATATATATATATATATATATATATATATATATATATATATATATATATATATATATATATATATATATATATATATATATATATATATATATTTTTTTTTTTTTTTTTGTTATTTTTATTTTTTATATATGTATTTGTACATGGAATTTTCAGTCTGTCAGCTGTTAATGTAATCATTTCATTAATGTCTAATTGATGTCTATGCAATACTCCCAAATAAACATATTAATACAAAAATACTCTGTAAGGTAACATTATCTTGCCTTGTTAAATGAGCAAATTACCTTTTCTTTGCCCAATGTCAAAAAAGAACACAACACTGGATTTATATTTCATTTAAATAATGAAGCTTGTTGCAAAGTTTGGCTGTGGTTTTATTATTAATATATTATTATTATTATTATTATTATTGTATTTTATTGTATACTACACATGCATCAGTAGTAAGTGCTCTTTTTGTCAGGCTTGTCTAGACAAAAATACAAACACATATTCTCATACTATTTTTTTTACCTCATTTTTGCTTGCAGTTTGCTGGAGGTCATTGTATTTACCGTCAAAAGATATTGAATTTGAATTTTTTGATTGCGAAGCACCCAGATTTTAGTCCTGTCCCCTCCTACTAACAGAAACTTAGCATACTCTTTTTTCATCCCTTTATTGTTACAAAATCAAGCCTGCCTGGGATGAATGTGAGCCTGGGCGTAAACCTGCTCTGTTATCAGTGATGACCCTTTGAGCAGGATTTCCTTTCCCTGACCACTCAAACTTATAATCAGCTAAGAACTCCTCAGAATCCTGTGGAAATCCTCCTCTTAATGTGCCATGCAAGTGGCAGAGATCAGAGATAAGAGAGAGGCAGGAGCGGTGATGCACATTTGCTTGTGGGCGTTGGTGATTTGTCAACATTAACATGCATCTTTCAACTTGACAGAAATAATCTCAAAGTGTCACACCAGTGGCGCTGCTATAGGATAAGAGACATCACATCATATGCAGCGAAGATCTGCTGCCATATAAGATCGTCTGTGTCCAGATGGCTGAACGCCGATACACAGTTGGACTCGGCTTTACTCAATGATGCATGTAAGCCACAATGACCACCAGTGAGATCATCTGACCTTGCACCCCACAGTCCCCTGTGTGTCACCGCCCATATTTATGCTTCTTTAATAACCACTAAGACATCATTATATTCAGTAAATTATTGACCAATTTAAATATAATCACAATAAAGTGTAGACATTTGCAATTAACACATTGATAATTATGAAACTACTTATTTTGCACAAACAAGCTATTTGAGTTTCACTATCCAGCAGACTTGCTCGCTACCCTTGTAACTTTTTTGTTTTATTCACTGAAATTTTGTTATTTATTGTTTTTGGTGTTAATGAGCTTGATTCATTTTAGATTTTTAAGAAACAAAAGCATCAAATGTTACTTGTGATTTTCAATATCGCTTATTTTTCACACCTTGTCATTCTCACAACATGGAAAAGTAGTCATACAGTTTCCCCCCACCACTCCTAAAGAGAGGCTTAAAATACTCAATGAATATCATTTCATTAATGTACACTTGTTTTCTTGCTCCAGAACATGTGCGTCTTTAATTTGCTTTGTCATGCAATGTCTCTTTTCTGATTATGTAAAGGTGATTTTTTTGTTTGGCACAGTAGTAATGTACATCTCTGATGATGCTGGCAGATTTGCCCTGATTCAACCAAGTTTTAGAAATAAGGGATATGATTGACATGGCTACATTTCCAAAGCTCTTGGTCAGACAGCCGCTTTCACAGCCATGTTAAACAGGTAAGAAGCTGCTAAGGAAAGAAACTCAAAGAAAACCAAGACAATCCCTCCAGCATCTTCTCACCCCCTCTCTTTTTGCTTCTGTTATGCGCTGACCTGAGAGACATGTGGACAAAAATGTGCAAAAACAGCTTCACACAGCTATACACCACGTTGCCTATGGTCAGTTTGGACATTCACTTATAATTGATTGTAGCACACCTGATTTTGCCACTGATGGTCGTGTGTGCATTGCTCTTGGTTAAAACACTCTAGGATTAAAATAAAATCAAAATGGAAATTAGGTTTTGATTGTAAGTGAACTGCTAATATTTGAGGGTACAGAAACTTACTACGATGATGACATTAACTTCCAGGAAGTATATTTCAGGAATAAAGACAACGCAGAGTCACTATTGCCTGTGTGCTTTTTGTGGTGCAGAACTCTTTAATGCATAAAATCCAGCATGATTAAAGTATACCTTATTCTTTTTACAGGTTGCTAACAAGCAAATCATAAGCACACATGTGGTGGCATAATATTAAATTGCATTTCCTTAGAACAAGTACCTCTATTTCCTAAGGCTTCCGAAATCTCTTTTTAGCCAGGCTTCATCTTTCCCTCCCATTCATAACTACAAAAGAGACTTTTGTGGGGGAAATTAAATGCTTCATTTGGGTTTATCAGATCAGTCCATTCCTTTAAAACTGCAGGACTAACTCCTTCTCTTTTATTCATTGGCTCTGTGATTATGCTGAAGGCTTCCAGGACATGAATATCTCCTCCTCAGTTCAGATTGAAAGTAAGCTGGAGCGGTGCTTAAAGACATGACCAACCTTCTCTGGAGGCTAATAAAAGAAAAGTCGTTCATCTGGGAATGTATTCACATTGTAAATGGGGAGTAATGAGGTGGCAAACGAAGGCTGTGGATGGATGAACCCGGTGTCAAGAGGGGTGGGTATGAGTGGGGGGTAAAGGAAGGATATGGCTGTGTGTGATGTTTGATGGATGATGAGGAAAGTGTGTCGGGAGGCGTAGAGGGAGAGCAGAGGGCCTCTATCCGCCTGCTGCCTCTCCCCATAGGAACAGCTGCCTCTCCATCTGCAACAGATGTAGATTCACAGAGGGGGGAAGAGGTGATCCGACTACTCCTTTGGTCTTTCCTCTTCTCTTCTATTTTAGACTGAGAGGAAAAATGTTAGACATGGAAGATATTTATAGTCTACTTATAAGAATGTCAAAACATTTTATGGACCTCCTATTGGCTGTGGTTTCTGATTTGTCTTTTCACACCTTAATGGATTGATCAACGTGTCTTTGCATTTGTCCCAATTTACAGATATGATTTTGTAAAAGAGGCATGTCTGTAATGTGCTCTTTGTAAGTATTTACAAGACCCAACATCAGTTTAAATGTGGTGCATGAAATAACCTCCAGATAATACTTTGAAATGTTTATTATCAGTACCGTCAGATAGGAACGCTTCACTTGACATCTAAAGCCAAAACTTTTGCTTTGCACTTTGGCAGAATCAACTAATGTACTGTAGTGCTTCCTGCTGTGAGGTAAAGTGGAGTTTTCAGCAGAATCATGTATCTCTATCTGTTAGTGATGAGAGTTCAGAACAAGTTTTTGCTGAGAATCAATAAAATTTGTTTTTGTACTTGGCAGTTCTTTTATCAGTGCCTTCCATTTAAGTCATGCCATACCAAACAATGTTTGCATGTTAATGTCAGGCAGTCACCATACATGACAACAAATGAGTCAAGAAAGTGATCAGTGTGGACAGAGAATGGAGGTGGTCCAAAATGTGGCTACATTTTGCACATTATGACCGTCATTGACTGTGGTTTATAGACTGAAACTGAACTGAAACATTTGCTATTTGTGGGAGGAAAAAATCTAGAAGATGTAATAAGGCACCCAGTAATGGATTTGATTGATAAAAAGAGCCTAATAGTGGTAATTGTGCTGATCCCCATTCCGTCCCAAGTATTGAACTGGAAAAAGTGTCTTTCAAATCTAGACATACTGGATATCTTCTAAGTCCTATAATGTCCACCCTGTAGTCAAGATAACTGAATTTCATATTTAGATTTGAAGTTAGTCTAGAAAATGTCAATGCTTTAATGCCATATCAATAAATATGACCTCCTTGACTATTATTATTTTTACTGGAATCTGGAAAGGGCCACTAAACATGCATCAGAATTAGAAAGATATTGTTGCAAATGGTATAGATAATTTAAATAAGGGACCAGGTTACATTGCTACTTATGCCCTTGTACCTGTCTGCACACACACTACTGTAAGTATGTGCATTTTTATCATTTCTCTTTTTAATCCCCACTTTTTGTTTCTTCTCTGTATCCACTTACAGTACTTTTAAGTGCAAAAGTATAGTATATATGTTTTTTTTTCCTATGGAACCCTGATACTAACAGTACACTAAAATAAAAAATAACAGATAATGTACCACTGAAAACATGTGGTATCAATAAAGTATTAATGTATCAGAAATTTGACAACCTCAAGGCATCCCTTTTGTTAGTTCACTATGAAAACAACAGTGAGCAGCAACAAGCAAGGTTACAGTGGCAAGGAACAAACACCTTTTAACTGGCTGAATCCTTTAGCATTTCAGCCTTGTGTTGAATGTCATCTGCCACTTTCTTGGTGTTGTAAAGGGATAGAGGGAGATACAAGAGGAGAGAGATGCTATAACAAACAAAACTGAGCAACTACAATGAAAAAGGTAAAATGGTATCTACCCTTGTGATAAATCTGTCTCACTGTTGTCTTTTTCCAGATGGCATTGAAGTAAGTAATAATGCTGCCTTTATGTGTAGCATTAACTCTGCATACCACATGTGACGGAAAGGAGAGGACTAATCTAGGTAATTGTCACCGCTAAGTCAAGCAGCTCTTAGATGATAATAGTTGCATGACATACGTTCACAGAAACGGGCTGTCCACACCAGTGATGATGGTAATGGTATGAGTGGTATTTGTATGTTGTTTCTAATGTCGGTCCACCATAATACAGCCAGTCACTGCGCTCTAAAAAAGAAGCTCTTGTAATGAACAACGTAAATCTGATCAGTCCAAACCCTGTCTACCGGTAAGGAATGTTTTCAATTACTGCCTCTCCATTTGTTTACATCCCTGAAGGCCTTTAATGGATAATAGAATGAAGTTGGTTGGTAAGAGATCGACTGGCTGCCTCATTTGTTCAGATTAAATAGAAGATAGAGAAGAAACAGAATGTAATCAATTAAAGAAAGAGATCATTCCTCTTTTTAGAGCTGAACTTTATATATGAAAAACTCAGTGCCTTTATATCTTCACATTTCGGTAAAACATCTCTTGAACAGAAATCAAATGAAATGGAGCTTTGTGCTTCAAATGGTAAAATGTTTTTTAAAGCTGTTATCAGGAAATTAAGAGCTGATCAACAAGTTCTACTTTATCAGTTAATAGGCACTGATAAAATCATTATCATATTATACTGAAAGGTAAATCTAAGTAGTACCAATAGACAGCTTGTGTGAAAGAGAATATTTTATCAATGGGGATGAAAATATTATAATATAATAAATATAATATATACAAAGTCAATTTAACAATCTATTAACAAGTACTTATTATTTAAGATCGAAATTTATATCAACTTGTTTCCTTTGCAGGAATATAAGTGAAAGTATTTGTGTGGTGTTATGCTCTTTCATGCCTCCTTAAAGGGACTGTGAGGAGTTTCTAAGTAATTACAAAAAAGTCTCACTTTTAGATATATGCCTGATCAAAATACACACTTTAAGATGAGTTTTTTAGCATCAAAATAGGTTATCTATAAATGCTATTCCTTAGCTTCGCGGTCGGGTCGGACAGGGCTGGACTGGCCTGAGTACTCAACTTCGGGAATAAGACAATTAAACCTAGAGCAAATTTGTATTTTCGGACACGTCTTAGAGCACCGAGCTGTAAGTAGCGATATATAGCCGGCTACAAAACTACGATTCTGAGTTTTCCAAAAATTGCTTGTTGTCACACATCAAAAACTACCACTACGTAACTACAAAAGAGATACATTACCTCGTCGCTTTGCATCCTGTAAGTTGTTGAAAAAAGAAGTTGTAAAGCAATGCAGAGTTCTGAGGAAGGTCCGAGCTGCATTTATTAGCATCACAACAAACACATGCTTTGGTTTGGGTCACGTCATTTGGTGCCTTCCAGTTGTAGTCAGAAGTAGGAATTTCCGAGTTCCGAGTAGGAAACTGCAACTGGAATGTCCCCCGAAGTCTGAATTTCCTACTGGGAACTCGGCGAAACCTCGCCACCCCCGAGTTGACAATCGAAGATGGATGCCCCCAGTGTGAACAGTTATTTAGCTCCTGTAATAATCAATTTATTTGCACTTCTGACTGGGGTGTGTCGCTCTAGATCAGCTTTATACATAGTATTGTTAGACTTATATTTACAAAAATGCTGCCATAGTGATAATCACATTCTTCTTGTGATATCTGTGAACAACAACGCAGGGCGTGCTAACAACAGCTAACAATAGCCTGGTAGATCGGCATGTTTTTTTCCGACTTCAACTGGAACGCCAATAAGTCAGAGATGATGTCTCTCCCAGTTCCGAGGTTACTGGAACGCAGCATCATGACAGTCGCCACGCGTACCCATGGGTAGCAGAGTCCTAATGTCGCCGGTAATAGATTCTCCTCACAGTCTCTTTAAGGCCATTTCACATTGTCAATTAACACAAACATCACATCCTCACAGAATTAGCATGAATGTCTCTAGATGTACAATAGTAATTAAAGCAGAGCTTTGCGTTGGTGCTTCAGCTTAAATGCACTGTGAACGGGACCGTTGTCAACATAAATGTCTTCGTATTTTTAAACCAGAAGAAAAATGCTCTGAAATTGTCATTTATACAATACCGAGTGAGTGTGTTGTATCCATTGGTCATCAGTCAGAGCTGAGCTAATATTTATATTGATAATTGATAGATACTTTGTTAGTTCTTGACTCTCAATTGAATCCTATCACATCATGAAATTGAGTATATATTTACAACCTCATCCAAAGCACAGGTGGACAAGTGCAAGAACACTAAGTTTAACCACAAGTTCATCTCAAGTTGTACTTTTTGTTCATCACAGGGATGATGGGAACAAAAGGTTTCTGTGTAAATTCTGCACAGTCAGGCCACATAAAATCCTTAGAATATAGAACACCTTTTGGTTTCCATTATTTGAAAAGGGTGAATAAATTAATAAATTCATCATTATTTCTCTGAGGCCCAGTGTTACATGATCTATGGCCTGTTACCAATGACCTTATCATACTTTAGCGGGGAACTTGAGAGCTTCATTACAGTCTATAGTAGGGCTGGGTTAAAAAAAATCAATTTAATCGATTTTAATCAATTTCCCTTTAAATGGTTCATAATCGATCCATAAAATCTAAAGATCAATCTGTTAACGTGGGTAGTTTTTTTCTTCATTGGACTTTCTGAGAAGCAGCCTGTGGTATCAACTCTGCTAGTCGCGCGTTTTGCGCTGCTTTCCACTGAACAAGATCTGGTGAGATGTTACTGCAAGCAGTCAAAAAAAAACATGGCGGAAGCGAGTAGCACTATAGGGGCACCACCGGAGAGTTTAAAAGTTGACGTTTGGACATATTTCAGATTTAACAAGCATGAAAGAAAAGACAAGTTGGACAAAAAACAAGTAAATTGCAGAATATGCATTAATGCATATCATTAATATGTGATTAATGTAACTGCTTTAGGTTCAGTTCTTAATGTAAAAACAGTTTTAATAATGTATCAGGTCAAAAAGTCATTTACAGCATTATTTTAACTGAGATAACCCAGACTGAACAAATTTCGAATCGTGAATCGAATCGATTTGAGTCCTCTTATTATCAAATCGAATCGATCCAGGAAATCTGAATCGATACCCAGCCCTAGTCTAAAGCATTTTCTATCTCTGCTAAAATATTTGTTGTTTCTAATATTTTTTTCGAACCTAAGCTCTGTAAAGCCCTCACGGCACTGAGTTCCATGAGATCTCTCAATTTTTTCAACACCTGTTGTTTTTAAATTCATGATGTGTGAGCCAGCCTTTACAGCGAAACAACCCAAATGTCTACACAAGCAACTTCCCAATGACTTTTTATTCTTGCAAGTCATTTCTTATCCTCCAGTGGCACACCTCCAATTTCAGGTTTATCCTGTTTTCAAAGGAATACTATTTTAATCCATTTGATCTCATTTCAAGCTCAATTTTTTTAGCTTCAGAAGTTATACATTTTTCATTTTACAACCCATTTCCCCAAACATTAAAGTAATATTGCCTAAATGAAACGCCGGTGTTCCAGAACAGTGTGTTTCATCTTACTTTCACTCTACTTAGGGGCAAATTTGACAGAAATGCAGGGAACGTTAGGTTTCAAGTGCTGAAATGAAAAGCTAAGCTGCCGTTTGCCTAGTTTCTCATGAACTAATAATCGTCTCTTTCTACACGCTGAGATCCAAGACCTTTTTGTAGAGGAGTGTCAAATCCCTCATGTTTCACTGCTGATGTGCTAACCTAGTTTCTGTTTCAGCTGCAGGAAGCGCTCTCTACTTTCTGGCCCCGTTTTGGGTTCATTTAAAGGATAGTCTGAGGAGCTCTGTGAATGTGAATTGGGCTGTGCTCGTGCTATTGCTATGTGCCTTTTTCTTCCGTTGAAGCAAATTATCTTCTTCATTAATTTCGACACAAGGAAATTAGCCTGTTCTTTGCTCCAGGCTACGTCTAAATTAGAACAATCGGAGTAATCCACAGATTTGAAGGGGCTTGTGAGACGATCGACCCATTCTGTTCAAATAAAGACGCTCACATTTCTGAGTGACTTTTTTTTATACGTTATCAGAAATCCTTTCATCGTTGTTTGGGGTCAGGGTGTCCAGATAAAATATAATGTTCCACCACATTCAATTCATGGAGAAGACAAAATATATTAAATATTTTTGTGCAAGGAAAACAAAAGACAGGAAAAAGGGAGGGATGACAAGTGGACTGATTGGTGGCGGATACATGTATAGATGAATCTATAGGTGTGTGGATGGTTACATTTCTTGATTGATAAAAGAAGAGTAAATGGGTATAGAATGGATGGATGAATAATTGGATACATGGATAATGGGTATATAAATTGTGGAGAATTTACAGATGTGTACATGCGTAGATGGGCAAATGTGAGGAGACAGTTGAAGAATGGATAATAGAAGCTTAGATTGATGAATTGTGAGATGGATTTATAAGTAGATGGATAAATGGTGAATAAGATGCTGGATTGATGGTTGGATTTAAGATGGTAAAGAATGGATATGGATGTACAGTATATATGTACAATACCCAAAACCAGTGAAGTTGGCACGTTGTGTAAATTGTAAATAAAAACAGAATACAATGATTTCCAAATCCCTTTTAACTTATATTCAATTGAATACACAGCAAAGACAATATATTTAACGTTCAAACTGGTAAACTTTGTTATTTTTTACAAATATTAGCTAATTTGGAATTTGATGCCTTCAACATGTTTCAAAAAAGCTGGCACAAGTGGCAAAAAAGACTGAGAAAGTTGAGGAATGCTCATCAAACACTTATTTGAAACATCCCACAGGTGAACAGGCTAATTGGGAACAGGTGGGTGCCATGATTGGGTAGAAAAGCAGCTTCCCTGAAATGCTCAGTCATTCACAAACAAAGATGGGGCGAGGGTCACCACTTTGTGAACAAATGCGTGAGCAAATTGTCCAACAGTTTAAGAACAACATTTCTCAACGAGCTATTGCAAGGTATTTAGGGATTTCATCATCTACGGTCCGTAATATCATCAAAAGTTTCAGAGAATCTGGAGAAATTACTGCACGTAAGCGGCAAGGCCGAAAACCAACATTGAATGCCCGTGATCTTCGATCCCTCAGGCGGTACTGCATCAAAAACCGGCATCACTGTGTAAAGGATATCACCACATGGGCTCAGGAACACATCAGAAAACCACTGTCAGTAACTACAGTTCGTAAGTGCAAGTTAAAACTTAAAACTCTACTATGCAAAGGGAAAGCCATTTATCAACAACACCCAGAAACGCCGCCGGCTTCGCTGGGCCAGAGCTCATCTAAGATGGACTGATGCAAAGTGGAAAAGTGTTCTGTGGTCTGACGAGTCCACATTTCACATGGTTTTTGGAAAATGTGGTCGTCGTGTCCTCTGGACCAAAGAGGAAAAGAACCATCCGGACTGTTATAGGTGCAAAGTTCAAAAGCCAGCATCTGTGATGGTATGGGGGTGTATTAGTGCCCAAGGCATGGGTAACTTACACATCTGTGAAGGCACCATTAATGCTGAAAGGTACATTCAGGTTTTGGAGCAACATATCTTGCCATCCAAGCAACGTCTTTTTCATGGACGCCCCTGCTTATTTCAACAAGACAATGCCAAGCCACATTCTGCACGTGTTACCACAGCGTGGCTTCGTAGTAAAAGAGTGCGGGTACTAGACTGGCCTGCCTGTAGTCCAGACCTGTCCCCCATTGAAAATGTGTGGCACATTATGAGGCATAAAATACAACAACAGAGACCTCGGACTGTTGAACAACTTAAGCTGTACATCAAGCAAGAATGGGAAAGAATTCCACACGAAAAGCTTCAAAAATTGGTCTCCTCAGTTCCCAAACGTTTACTGAGTGTTGTTAAAAGGAAAGGCGATGTAACACAGTGGTAAAAATGTCCCTGTGCCAACTTTTTTGCAACGTGTTGCTGCCATTAAATTCTAAGTTGATGATTATTTGCAAAAGAAAATAAAGTTTCTCAGTTCGAACATTAAAAATCCTGTCTTTGCTGTGTATTCAATTGAATTTAAGTTGAAAAGGATTTGCAAATCATTGTATTCTGTTTTTATTTACAATTTACACAACGTGCCAACTTCACTGGTTTTGGGTATTGTAGATAGATATCAATTAGTAGACTAGTAGGTGAATGAGCAGAAGAATGGAGGCAAAGATGGATTGATGGATAGACCTTACTTTATACCTATACCTTTCTACCTATCTACCATTATACCTACCTAATTACTTACCTGCCTACCTATCTACCTACTTTTAAATGTAACCACCTTTCTATAGTTTTTTTCAACCTACCTGTCTATGTACCTGCCTACATTTCTACCTACTTTTCTCCCTAAATACCTTTCTAATTACCTATCTTTCTACATAACAACTTACCTTTCTGTCTATCTACCTACCTTTCTACCTTTTTACCCCCACTATCTACCTTTCAACCTACCTATCTTTCTGCTTACCTATTTTTCTACCCAACTACCTTTCTAACTACTTTTCCTCCTATCTAACTTTCTACCAACTTGTACATTTGTACGACTTTGTACATATCTATCTCTATTTACCTTCCTTCCTTTGATTACCTTTCAACCTTACTGCCTTTCTGACTGCTTTTCTACCTGGCTATCTTTCTACCTACTTACCTTTTAACTTACCTAGCCCTCTACAAATCTACCTTTCTATCTACCTACCTTTCTCGTTTTTTTTAACAAAAAGGCTCATTAATTTCTCATCTTTGGTTTAAAATGTATAACAAGATTATGACTTACCTCTGTGTTTGTCTCTGAATCCAATGAAGTTTAACACTACCCTACGTGTTTGCCTGACTGAGAGCTCACAGTATCTTGTTTGCTTGTTTTTGCTTTTAGAAACAATACTGTATCAATTATAGTGAGACCCAATATATCTTCTCTACATCTCTTGTAAAGCTCCAGCATCTCTGCTCTTTTCTGCTCTTCTGTCATCCCGTCCTCTGGTTCAGCTCGGCTGTTCTGTGCGAGATCTGTCCGAGGCAGGCAGGCAGGCTCTCTGGAGAGCAGACAGCATATTTCAAAGACAAGACATTTGACTTGGGTGTCAGAGGATGTGCGCTCAGATACTTGACTGTTGAACCTCCCAGCCAGAGGCCTGTCGGAGCGGCAGTCAGCACAGACACAATGGAGCATGGGAAAAGAAGAAGGGGGAGGAGGAGGAGGAAGAGAGAGGGAGGAGGTTAACAGCTGAGACAACCGTGTACTGTGCAGAACCCTGTCCCTATGGGAGGTCTATTGAGTGAAAGCTCAGTGTGCTTGAGCGGTTTGCAGTACAGCTCGCTATTGTGCCAAACACAAGTGCTATGTAGCATTTGGATCAGATTCACTTTCATTTTATTGAGTTACTTCTTGTGTGGTCCTGATTGCTTTTATATTTGAGGTCTGGTTTTATAAGGATGCTCATTTTTAAACAGGAAGTGTCCAAAGTGTATTTCCTTTTTGTTTGAGTATTTAAATTACTGACAGGTAACAATGTGTTCAGACAGATACAAATATGATGATGATCATGGGATGCCAGCCAATACCTGATTTAACTATTAACCATTTTAACTCTATTTTTGGGCCAAAATTAAAAGTTGTTTGAACTGGTAACCATTATTTGTTTTATATTTTTAATTTAAGGCCAATGAACAAGCCCTCATGCAGAGTTAATGCCATGTTGAAGCTGTCTCTCTTGCATGGCACTTAGATCTCGTTAATGGGCCTGTAGTAGCTTTTTTCTGCTTTAGCATAATTTGATTCAGAAAATGGGGATAAAGTAGTCTGTAAGCTTTGTCAAATTCTTACAACCACGAGACTTGAACAATATGTAACCCACTCTGCTCAGTCGTGTATGTTAAAGGAGACATATCATGCTTGTTTCTCTTTTTCACTATTCCAGACTAGGATGCCTGTAAAGCATTTCTGCCCTCAGTACAAGTCATTTAGTTCCTTCATTGCCCCACAATTGCGTTCTCAAAATCCTCATTTTAGGCCATTATCAAGCTCTCGTTGAAACGCTCGGATCTCAGGATGACCTACAGTTACCTCGCAACGTCACAGCCCATTGTGCTCTGATTGGTCAGGTCTATCGGGGGTTGAGCCAGCCTGTCCTTCTTCTTCTACTGTATTTTCCGGCAGGCTCAAAGCAGCGACCGCGTATTGAGTCCCCCTACAGGCCAGAGCTGGTAATGAGTGAGTGTGAGCTAGGGATCTATATACTGCTGCTGGTGGATGTGTTCCTCGGTGACAGTTTTGTGGCTAACGGACATCACAGAGGAGGAAGTGTTTTATCAGATTACTCCAATAAAAAGAAAGGTACTCTGTCGTCACACGACGATTTAAATCTCGCGGACATCTCGCAATGACCTATTTTCAGAGGCATCAAATCTCGTTCTAGGATATCAGAAAAAGTACAATATCTCATTTTTTGAAAAGTAAGGGGGTGTAAGGTCTTGTTTTCAAATTTATTATATTATATGTAAGTATTAAATCATGCATCAGCATGATATGTCTCCTTTAAAGATGACATATGATGCCTTTATTTTTACCTTCTAATATAGTTACCTGTGGTCAAAATGGAAAACCTGTGATATGTAATTTACTTAAGTCAAGAAATTATTTGCATCATCCACCAGAGGAAATTTTAGACTCTTTATAAACCAACATTTAACAGCCTTTCAGGGAACACTTTCTGAATAGTTCTGTACACTCTAATCTTTTACACATGTAGGTACTTCAGAAACCTAAGCTGTATTTAATACTGTAGTTACAAAAACACTGAAAAGTGTATCTTTCTATGTGTTACCTCTGACCTTAAAGCCGACATTTCTAGTGCTGCTAATGTCAGCCACACTTAGTAAACCACCTAGACATGGATCACATGTTGCACCCATGTTTTACAGTGGTTAATATGATATGCTCAATTCTTTCTATTTCAATTCTGTCAACACTGATAATTATTTCTGACTAAAAACTCAAGTTCTTATTAGTTTTGTTGTATTTCCCAAGTTTAGATCACTGTTAGTAATTTTGTGTCAGTGAGTTTATACATGGTTTGGTAAAATGTTTTCCTTAATACTTGTCTGATTGTGTTCCTACATCCACCAGCAACACTTTTATTACAAAAAATAGCTAATACCATTTCAAATGATGTGGCCTGTGTTTTCCAACAGAAAGCAAAAAAAACAGGAGATTCAGTGTTCAGTTTTTTTTTTTTTACTTTTTCACTTTTCCTAAATTCAGGATGGACCGTTTCTTTGTTTACTCTGTGCTCCTTTATGACTCTTGGCCCTGGAAAGCTCTCCCCTTCATTCCCGTTTATGGGTGGCCTTGTTTGTGACTGTTTAAAAAACATTTTTTTCTAAACTGTAGCAGATGATTTCAGGTTTTAATTTGCATCTAATCAACTTTGAAAGTAAATTAAAATGATTAGTTTTATAAATGCATCAAATCATGCTAGCACAATGAAGTTGTAACAAATCTTTTCTAATTCTAAACTAAGAGAACCCCAACAACATGACATTGTGACAGATTTAACAGATTTATTTGTGTGGTGTGCAACAAGATGATGAACACAGACCACCATGCACCAACCAACCAATTGATCAGTGACCACAGTCATTTCTCTTAAAGCTTGTAATCTTATCCAGTCAAATGCTATTTCAGTGTAAATAAACAAGGCAGACAAAGAGAAGGAGGAGCTGAAGCTAAATGCTGCTAGCTTTTAGCCAGCTGGGACAAACTTAGCTTGTTTTAAATTCCCAAGCTAAAACTTCATGTTCATGTAACCGCAAATTGACAGCAAGGTGAGATTTTTCACAGAGTATATAACTCCAAATTATTGATTGAAAAGAGTGGTATTCAACATTATTTTTGCCAAATCCTTCAATCAACTAGTTGTTTTAGATCCAGCTTCAGAGGTGCTACTTTGGCAATTTAGAATGATCCCATTTTTTTCCTGTGATCAAATTTTTATTAAATTTTAATCGCACAAAGAAGAAAAGCACATAACCATGCAATAAAGAAAACAAGATAAAAATAGACAGTGATCAGTAATAATACTAATACTAATGCTAATACTAATACTAATAATAGTAATCATAATTAATAATAATAATAATAATAATAATAATAAATAAATATAAATCCAATAAAATAAAATAAAAATACACCCAATCCCTCCCACCACCCCAGAGCACCCCAGATCCCAGTGGTAAGAGTTAATAGCAGAATGGATGTTTAGATTTGCTCTTTCAATTTTCTTGCCATTGACACCCATATATTAATCTTGGATTCCTCAATCACAGTCAGCTGTGGACAGCTCCAGGTTGGTTATATCTAGAAATATAAGAATCCAGTTGATCACTTAGAGCTTATCAGGGTGCTTCCACCTCACAGCTACTAATTTCTTGGTAGCAGTAAACCCAGCAAGAATAAGTCTCCTCTGGTGCCCACGCAATGGCAGAATGATCCCATTTAGTGTGAATCTATTTCTATATAAGTCTAACTTTGCATAAAAATAGATATTCTGATGCCATACTAGCTTAATATTTACAGCTGTTTAGCTGTCTAAGAAGCATTTTAACATAATTTTGTTCCACTTCCTAATCCAGATCTGTTTCCTGGGGTTACTTACTGCTCCAGCTAGTTATGCCACATTATGTTTGTTTTGACAGAGCAGCTAACACATTTCATGCCAGCTTAGCATCAGAACTTTTGGGTTAAAATTACTGCTTGCAATTGAACACCAAAGGCTTGAAGTGCTGCATCACCCCCACATGATTGTATGCCAGTCGCAAATCGCTTAATTTTAGTTATGACAGGGAACTACGGGCTTCTGAGTCTGCTGACTCATCAAAGGTTAACCCATCAAATGATCCATCACTAATGCAGGTAGAATCCCCCAAATTTAGACCAGCACCCTTGTCACATGTAATTTAGGATTGGTGGATGTCAACTGAGGCTCAAAACCTGATATGTTATTGGTGCAGCAGTTGACATTTAAGCAGACTAAACCCTGACTACATTTAGATACGCTTGATTTGCTCTAATGGAGATTTTACATGGACGTCAGCATGGAGGAGTACACTGAGATGGCATTTAGGCTGTCTGCACAGCATGAAGCTCATCTTCTAACACCTTCACTGGCTTATCTCAGCAAAGTTAATCAATAATTACTTACAAGGCATGCTGGGCTGAGGATGGTGATGCCCTTTTGGAAATCTGATGCATCCCCATATCTCATTATTCCTCTTGAGTTTACTTTTCTGTTTCATAACACAAAAATAGAGTCCATGGAGTTTACAGATGATCAAAACTCTATGTGAACTGGTATCAGGCGTGTAACGTCTGAATTTTTACGAACGCGTGGTTGATCTTGCCTTAAAGAGGTTCTTCTTTCATGTGTTTCCTCGGCTCAGATGCTGAACATTTCCTCTTAACCTGTGGGAGCATGTGAATTCTCAAGTTAGGCTGAGTATGAAAATCAGCAGAACTGCTGTTTTCAAAAATAGCAGTCATGTGTTTCCGTGTGTCTGCTGTCAACACCATGGAAAAGCCGTTTACTGTGTTGGAAGATATTTCCAAACCTGAATTTGTAATAGATTAAATTAAGAGTGTAGTTAACATTTACCACCTGAAAATTGAACCCACTTAATCTTTTTATTTATGAGGCTTCATCTTGCATATCCCATTAAACATCCATCATGATTTGTTTATATTATTTTAACTTTCACATCCATATTTTTACTTACTTAAATTTAAAAACCTTTTTTAAACACCTGTTTTGTGCTTCATAAAATACTTTCAACAGTTTTCTTTATTGAGTCCATTATTGGTTGTTTGTCATGAACTTGGATCCAGTTTTAATCTGCTTCTTCAGATATCTTTGTGTTTGGACATGTAAACATTTTATTCCATCTCTAAATTGCACTTACATCTTAGGCCCCTGCATGAGTGAAATGCAACAAACAGAACTGCTATAGTTTATCATATATACAGGAATCCGGTAATAGTGGGTTTCTCTGTGTTCATAAACAACATTTTGAAACAAAAGTTCCAAAACTTTTTCAAAACTGGGTTCTCAATTTCAGGATCATGGAATCCAATTTAACACATGTTTTAAATGTAGGTTTCCCCTGAATGGTCTCCCGGGTGTAAATAAGAATGGTAAGTGGAAACACTGGCCTTCTGCAATTCCTCAAAGAACCAGGTTTAGCTTGATTAATGGAACAAATACAAAGTTAAAGCAATTATTTGGCCCATATTCAAATGTTGATTAAAAGGAATCAGTTTTTCTATTAATTATTGGTCAATATTTCTAGTTGAGTTTCTAGAAAGCCTAGAGCAGAGATCAGCAGGCAATTCAACCCCCTTGTTCTTCCCATCTTGCCCTTTTAATGTGATCAAATGCTTAAACTGTGAGGAGAAAGTAATATGTAGTGGTTTAATCATTTTAAACCTGAACTAAATTATAGCCAGGAAGTTCAGTTTTTTGGAACTGAAAATATTGTTTCACTATTTACTGATATCCCAAAAAATAATCAAAATTCCCATAAAATATAGCAAATATATTTGTGTATCTCATTTGATACATTAGGTGTTTTTGGCAACTGATAATCCACTTGAGGATGTTTTCATCATTAGCCTGATTGTATTCAGATGTTTTTCTTAATAATTTGCTGATTATTGCTGATGTTGATCAGGTAGAAGTATCACAAGAGTATGTATCAAATATGATACAAGAGGCTTTAAAGGGTTTAGAATTTCTGTTGAGTGCCGACATACAGTTTTGCCCAAAAGTTTACACCCCCCAGCAGAATTTCAGATTTTTTGGCCTTTTCTCAGAAAATATGAATGGTAACACAAAAACCTTTCTGTCACTCATGGTTAGTGGTTGAGTGAAGACATTTATTACAAAAAAGATAAGTTTACTCTTTTTAAATCATAATGACAACAGAAACTTCCAAATTGACCCTGTTCAAAAGTTTACACCCCCCAGTTTTTAATACCTTGTATTTCCCCCTTTAACATCAATAACAGCTTGAAGTCTTTTGTGGTAGTTATGGATGAGGGTCTTTATTTTCTCAGATGGTAAAACTGCCCATTCCTCTTGGCAAAAAGTAAATTCTTGGGCTGTCTTGCATGAACTGCACATTTGAGATCTCCCCAGAGTGGCTCAATGACATTGAGGTCAGGAGACTGAGATGGCCACTTTAAAACCTTCACTTTGTTCTGCTGTAGCCAATGGCAGGTTGATTTGGCCTTGTGTTTTGGATCATTGTCGTGTCGGAATGTCCAAGAACGTCCCATGCGCAGCTTCTGGGCCGATGAGTGTAAATTTTACTCCTGTATTTTCTGATAACATGCTGCATTCATCCTTCCATCAATTTTGACCAATTTGCCTGTGCCTTTGTAGCTCACGCATCCCCAAAACATCAGTGATCCACCTCCGTGTTTCACAGTAGGAATGGTGTACCTTTCATCGTGGGCCTTGTTGACTCCTCTCCAAATGTAAGGTTTATGGTTGTGGCCAAAAAGTTCAATTTTGGTCTCATCACTCCAAATGACTTTGTTCCAGAAGTTTTGAGGCTTGTCTCTGTGCTGTTTGGAATATTGTAAATGGGATATTTTGTGGCATTTGCGTAGAAATGTCTTTCTTCTGGCGACTCGACCATGTAGCCCATGTTTCTTCAAGAGTCTCCTTATTGTGGATCTTGAAACATCCACCCCAATTTTTTTCAGAGAGTCCTGTATTTCAGCAGAAGTTCTTTGAGGGTTTTTCTTTGCATCTCTAACAATTGTCCTTGCAGTTGGAGCTGAAATTTTTGTTGGTCTGCCTGACCGTGGTTTGGTTTCAACAGAATCCCTCTCTCTCCCCCCCTTAATTAGAGTTTTAATAGTGCTTCTTGGCATCCTCAGTTCCTTAGATATCTTTTAAAATCCTTTTCCTGTTTTATACAGTTGAAATACCTTTTCTCGCAGATCTTTTGACAATTCTTTTGCTTTACCCATGACACAGAAACCAGAAACTTCAACGTAGCACTGAGTGAAAGATGCACGTGTCTGTCAGGAGCTCAGAAACTCACTGAGCTTTTATACACACACACACAGTTTACAAGCTAATAGATCACAGAGAGGATGGTTACCTTTAATAGACATTCAAACCCATTTGTGTCAAATTTTGTGCATATTATCAGGCCAAAACTGCCAGGGGGTGCAAACTTTTGAACAGGGTAATTTTTGAAGTTTCTGTTGTCATTATGATTTAAAAAGAGTAAACTAATTTTTTTTTTCGATAAATGTCTTCACTCAACCACTAACCATGAGTGACAGAAAGGTTTTTGTGTTACCATTCATATTTTCTGAGAAAAGGCCAAAAAATCTGAAATTCTGCTGGGGGGTGTAAACTTTTGGGCACAACTGTATGAAAGATGAGAAAATGCAAACACCACAAATAAAGGCCCCATTCAGCTGGGGTTCAAACCAGAAACTCACTCCAAGGCATCTGCTCTAACTGTCCAACACTACAGTCTCTATTATTTTAAGTTATTCATAATAACAGAAGCATATTTTATCAAACACATGTAGGAAGAGATGCCACAGTGTTTGTATAGTTTAGACATTTTTATGTTGAAACTTCACCGTATGATATAAATGGGATCAAAAGTGTGGCAAAATTTGCAGACCCTGAAATCTGTTGAGCTCTGTATAGTCATGTGCGTTTCTATATGCAAACTTAGAATCATGTGTGTCTCCCATGATCTGATACTGACTGTCCTCTTGTGAACATGTGAGCAAAAATAGAACATCTATTGATGTAACTTCTGCAAGATACCTCCTGATGTTAGAGTCAGCCCAGTCCAACAGATTTCACACTCACTGTTGCCTAGTATAAAGTATGAATTTAATTTTCCTGAACACCCAGCAGGATTCAGCACCATGTGTGTCCGACAGCCAGATGAAAAGATTGGATCTGGGTGTCACTGTCGATCAGTAACAAATGGACACCACTGAAGTGCCGAGGGAGAGGGGGATTTTAAAGAGCATGTGAAACAACAGCGGATGAAACAAATCAGCTTATGTCTCCATAACTGTGATGCGTTTCCCACAGGAGAATTCTTTTCTTTCTCTTTGTGTCATTTTCTGCCTCTTTCCTGTCTTGTCCCATATCCATAACTGAATCTAGGGTACGTCACTTTTCAAAGTCGGTCAGGATTATTTTCAGTCTTTTTCTGAACTATTCGCTGGGATATATTTTAAATTTTGATTTCAGCTTGGTCATGTGGATAGTCAAAGATTTGTTGACAGTTTGTACTGCTGGTGGAATAATGTATCAAGATCATGTGTTTGTTTAGGCCATATTGTAAAAACGTTACTTCAATCTTTGTACCAATATCAATGCTGAAGATAGCCAATGTGAACTCAGGCTCAGTGATTAAGGGGCTGTTTACACGAGGCCTAAAACAGTCAAATCTGATTCGTTTTCATTATGTTTCAGCCTTGAGATTACATGGGAACTCTATGTGGATAGCCCAGGCTCCAGAGTGGAGAGTTTTTGATATGCTCTCCATGCAGCGTCTTGTTAACCCTTATCAGGTCATTTCAGGGTAAAACACTGACGTCACCACATGCGCAGTACTCTTTCTCATGAAGGCTGCACGAGCATACCAGGAACAACAGCTTCAGCCATCTACCAAGTAACTTGTGAGCTGCTTGCCGTGCTCGGGTTGTTATCCAGACAGATTTATTGTCCGAACTTGTATGTTGTTCAGAAAAGAAACTTCTGCATCTTTGCGCCTCCACTCGCCATTGTTGTTTGTGAACAGTTTTCCTTCTTCGTATGTGCGCTGCCTCTCTGCAAACCTACATCGCCATCAACTGAACCGGCATGCATACTACAGCGGTTTCATTCGTCTCCAGCATTTCCGTCTGAACGCGGACCAACTTTAAATATGCACAGGAAAAATCTTTGTGTTTTAAGTCAGAGAGTGTCTGTGTAAATGTAGCCTAAATAAAGGGTGTTTTTTTTGGGGGGAGAAGGTCAAATATTGGGCTTTACTTCCTCCTTTTTGATTCCTTTTTAAAACTTTGCACAAAAGTCACTTTAAAGGTCCAGTGTGTAGTTTTTAGTGACATCTAAAGGTGAGGTTTGAGATTGCAGCACTCCGGCGCTCCCCCCTCCCTTTCGGAGAACCCCTGAGCTACGGTGGCCTTCCAAGGACAAAAAGCGTTTTTTCAACATGGCGTCGTCAACGAGTGTTTCCAGCAACCAGGCCATCAAATATCTCTGTTGATTCGCCACATTTGAAAATTTAGAGAGTATTTCAGGCGCGAAAGTCACCACGTAGAATACCAAAATGTGGTCATTTGAACCATAAAACGCACAGATACAAATCTCATTTCGGTATTTCAGACATTCTGTTAAGCGCGCCATTATGCTATCAAAGAAACTTCCGGTCAGCTCCAAAACAAGAGCCTAATTTACAAAAGAGATAAAGAACTAATACGAGATAATGAAGAATGCTTTTATTTTGAAAATGGGAAGTTTGCTAGTGTCTGATTTTTAGCTGAATGCCGTCTCAAGACGACTTGACATTTATGATATTACGATATATGTAATATATAATATTATGATATTGTTACGACCTGAGGCTGTTTTTTTATTTGAGTCCGTTTTTCCAGTATTTTGTCTGATGACTTTCATTTTGAAGCCTGAGGCCGTATTATCTGACAGAGGTTTTATTGAGGGGGGGTTTTCTGATGCCGTTTGGTCTGAGAAATGACACAGAGGTTTTCCTGAGACCGAAGTATCCTAAAAAGTACACCTTACCAATGTGTACATGTGCTACTAAATGACAAATTAGGAGCAAACAATAAAATTAAGGAGTACGGTGAAAATCTTTATCTTTGTCTCATCAACAGCGCTATATAGCTTAGTTATCAGCCTATGTTTTCTGTCCACAGAAAATTGCTTGTGGCCGTGAAATAAGCCTCTCATAGCAGATACATTCTCTGTGTCTTACTCCGACTTCTCCCCAAAGTAAACAAATAAATTCGGCTCCATATAAGAGTAAAATTCGACACTTAGTCTTACCTGTCCAGCAAAAAACAGGCAACTTCGGCATCTGTCTGCAAACTTATCCTTCAATGACTTCCATCTGGGAAAGGCAGCGCCGATGTTGACCCTGTTTTTTTTGTCGTAACCTGTCCTGATTGCATTTGGCTTCATCCCGTTTTCGTTTTTTTGTCAATGATTCATGCTCCACTGATGGCAAATTGTATGTGTGGTCCTCCATGTTTGGTTGCATTAGCACAGCTGCTTGGTAATCACTCTCTTCTTCTTCATCTACTTCACAACTGTGCATTTCCGGTAGGCGTAGAAAAAAAACGCGAAAGCGTATTTTTGTCCGTTCTGGGTTACGGTAGAAAAGATGGCGACGCAAGATGGCCCCCATAAACAGGCGACCCACTCCTAGATTGATATAAATGACTTTTTCTAAGGTAACGAAAACAAAACATCAATTATTTAAGGCTGATTAGAAACTACTTTAAATATACTTTTAAATAATATATTCCATTTTTACCAAGTCTGTTATTTTATATTTTTTTTCGTTTAGCATTTAATAATACACACTGTTCCTTTAACTCACAGGTGAAACTGTTACGATTTTTGTTATTTCCAGGCGTGCAGGCTCACATAATTATTCCTTGCAAACAAGACATTACTTCCTTACTTCAAAAATTTCCACTGTAACTCAAGAATGAACTGGTCATCCATGTGGATATCATCTGTCACTACAGGAGATTAAAGGTAAGGAGAAATCATGTTTAGCCCATACTTGTAAGCAAGAATAATGCAAGAATAATCTAGTGATAGTTTAAAAGAAAATACAATGTGAATACAATATCTCAAACAAGTCGTAAAGGATCCCTGTATCCCCTTAAACATGTAACCACTATTATTCTGTGGTTAAAAGTTAATGTAACTTTAGATTTACAGTTTGTTTATCTCTTTTTTTAAATCTGATATTTTAAGAACACTTAACATGTACCAAGAAAGAAATAAGATCTACACACTTCATAAAACTGCCTCTTCTTGACCCACTGTGCTTTCACCGTCCAACAAGTTTAGAACTCTCAGATCCAAATAAACACTCGGCAACAGTTCAAGTTCTTTAGAGAGTCTGACATTTCAAAGGAGATGAGCTCCATTTTTCCTTCTGCCTCTTTCAATTAAAACTTGGTCTGTGCCACTGACTCACCCTCCTTCCAGAGTAAAAGTCAGACTAAGCAAACAGATTTTAACAGATGGATTATTCATAGAGCGCATCACACACTTCCTTTGTCAAGCTTTCCTCCCTCCCAAAAGAAGCCGCTGGGAGACCTTTGCAAGAATCTTAAGATGTAAGGAAACATGGAGCTTCTCTACTAAGCTGTCAGTTGTTGTGCTCTGCCTTTGGAGTCTCATCTTTGTTATGGTAATAAAGAAGAATAAAGTGTGTTGTTGCGCACCTTCAGAGCTAAAAGATCCTTCTGGTTTACCCACAGTGTTTCCACTCTCATGTTGCCTGTAAATTGAATTTGTTGGACCATAAATATTAAACTCAAATTGATGGGATCGAGGCAAAACCATCAAAAGACGTCATGAATCCAGTGTCTTTACTTAGTTTGTTTTTTGTAGTAGCTTTTATAACCACGAAGGGATTTCAGAGCTGCTCATTATTTTTTTTCTCCCTGGTGCCTCTGAACCCCTTACCCACAGCTGGCATGCTGTTTGGATGCTTCAGACAATGATAGCACAGAAAGCAGGGGTAAAGTCACAGCTAAAAAGGCAAGTGAATAAATAATCTGCATACTACTGTTTACTGTGGCTTTTTTAGCAAACTATGTTTTTCTCCGCCAGGAGGTTATGTGATCACTGGTGTCTGTTTTTTGTGAAGTAGTTAGCTGTTTTTTTCTCTGTTAGCAAGAAAAGTTAAAAAGTTATGGACAGATTTCGATGATATTTTCAGGAAATGTCCAGATTGGGACAAGGAACAAATGATTAGATTTTGGGATTGATCTTGATCACTGTCTGGATCCGCCATGACGAAAACTGCATTTTTCGTGAATAACTACTGAACTAAAATAGATATCATTATGAATCCAATTGCTAATGGTATGTTTTCATGGTCAATGAATCTAAATTTGGAGATGAAGTAAAGGTAGGACTAATATTCATGGTGAAAATCACAATACCAGTGAGAACTGTGGCGCTGGCGGAGGTCTGCACTCTCAGAGTGCTTTTCCAGTTTTGTATATGTTACACATAGAGTAATTATTTTTGCATTGATAGCACACACCATTGACTGTTAAGAACGTTTCAGTTTCACATAGTCAAATTATAGCAGTAGTCTGCAATTGAAATCCCATTAACTGCTTTCAAACTGCTTACAATCAATATAACAGGCACATAGAGTAATGACCACTTTAATATATAAAGAACAGAAAAACAGAAAACCTTAAACCTCAAATTACATGCTGCAGTTTAACTAGAGAAGCGTCTATGTCCCCACCATTAATCACGTCACTCCTGTTCATCAGCTGCTTCAATGCTTCACAATTAATTCCTGCATTGACTTTTAAAGATGTGTTTTTCACCTTTAAATCCGTCCACAAGCTTGGACCTCTGTACTTTTGTCGGGGGGTAATTGGATGCTTTCTGGACAGGTATCTGAAAAATATATCTGAAATATATGTCCAAATGATTGGTTTGACTGAACAATGATGTGAACATGAGCTGTGTTTCATCTATGCATGGAGAGATTTTAGCACAGCTGCTACTGCTACCTGTGTCTGGATGTAATGGCTAACACCATGTCCTAACTGAAAGTGTGCTTCAGATGTCACATTGCATCCTGCTCCAAGTTTCACTCTCTGCAAAGCAAATCATTTCACTCACCCAAACACATGAATGCTCCTCTATGTCTGCCATGTAAAACAGACAAAAATGTCTGCTAGGAGAAAAGCAAGAGAAAACCACAATACTCACCCCTGCACCTCATCAGACTCATTCTTGTCACGCTCCTCATCCACATTGGTGCAGCGCAACAGTGAAAATAGAGATGGAGTGTTGTGGCAAAAATGTCACCATAAAATCATGCAGCATCACTCGCAGTAAGTTAGGCCGTGGTCCACCATGATCTTCCTCCCAAAACTCTGTGTACCCACTGGGACACACATGATGTAACGCTAGAGCAACACAGCAGATCCTGAACGATAATAGAACTTTCATGTACAGAAGTATCCTTAGAGGTTTAATCACTAAAAAAGATGGATCTACCTATCAAGATTGGAAAAAGTGGAACAAAAACTTAAAGCTCTAGGTTTTTGGTACTAGTACTAAGTATGCTAATCTTTGTTTCTGTGGTTGGTGACATGCCCTGATTTGGCTGGTAACTTTTGGACAGTCTTACAGTGAAATGACTATCATGTATCAAATAGTTTTAAGACAACAGCAACCTGGTTGTATTTCAGATTGAGGAGCAACTTCACAGCTCAACAGTGTCCTTGACTACACAAAAAGAGTGGTTCACATCCAGTCACCTGCCATGATTCTACATTTATCTTATTTTCTGGGCTCCCAACTACTCATTTTTGCAGTTCGACTTAAGCTGCGCTCACACACAACCTTGCAAACTCGGCAACCACTCTCCATGTAAAGTCAATATACAGGCAGGATGGGGTAGGGTTAACCCTCCACCTGCCACAGCCATGATCAAGGAGACCTGGTCTCTCGACGCTGCATCGCCAAAGTTGAAGAAGTTGATTTTTTTAGGCAATTTCGTGTGCGACTGTGGCGACAACATCCAATCAGCATTTTGTGGGGATATGGTACCTGTGATAGACATTTTTTAGTCCAGATCACAGAGTGACAATCCATGCCTGTCTGGTAAACATTAGTGAGTACATTAGTTCTGCTTAGACAGACTGCCAAGAACTCACAGACGATGCTGCTGCATTGTAGTGTGGTTGGTAGGAGAGTGAAAAGGATACAGCTGGAAAAATGTCAGCTTATACATCCTATTATATGATATACTTTTGTATGATATGGTCGTGGTCAAACTCGAGTGAACTTGACGGCACTGAGTGATGGCACATTGACTAAAACGAGGTATGTATGGACACGCAACATGACTTTCATGGGCGACGCGATTAAGGGCCCACAAATCACGTTCAGTGTGAACACAGCTTTAGGATCACATGCTGGCACTGTCTCTAAAGCTTTATATTTCTTTCAGTCAGGCTTGTATGTTGTGAACATAGTATACATTTATTTTCCTAAATTATAAGCCTCATGAGAGTTTGAGTTCATGATCTTTCTCTTGTTCTTGCAGCTGTGTGTGGTCTTGTACTGTAAATGTGAGTGTGCTTGTTGTATCCTTGATTTTACATCCCAGAGATGAAAGAAAACACTCTCTTGCTGCCCCCCTCTAAAGATCCTTTCATCTTGGTGAAATTGAGATGCATCCATGGAGTGTAAGTGTGATATTTAAATGTTTTTGGGTGAGTCTGTGATCAAGATGATTTGGATTCAAATGAGTTTGGCGATGTGTTTCTCAGTCTTTTCAATCAGTGCAGCTGCATGCTGAAGTATGCACTCAAAACAACAGGACACCATTCATCCCATGTGATGGACTGATTGTTTAGCAGATTTCTCTGATAAACAAGTTTAACCAAGTCATTAAGAAACTGCTGAACTGTCACACTGATTAATAACATTCAACAAAGCCATGCATCCAATGCTCAGTCTGAAAATTGTCTCCCATTGACACTGTTTCTCTCTGGGCCTCCCTCCCTGCAGTTTAAAGGTGGTGCCATTGTATCATTTCAGAAGAGCAGCACAAACGGCAATTACTGCAAATGCCAGCAGTATCATTTGCATGTAAATTGCTTTTTTATTTACCCAATGTCAGTTTTTTAACCTGACCCCAACCCTGAATTTCATGTTTGTTGCATAGAAGCCCAGGCCTCTGTCGAGCCTGCTGATATGCTGTCTTTTTTGTGATTTAAAGACTGGCTTAGAACAATGATGGATAAATTGTAAAGGATATCATGAGTCAAGATCATGGGATTGGGAGATTGAAGGGCATAGATTAAAAAAAAGTGTGCTCTCTTGAGGTAAAAAAAAGGCTATGTTTATGTGAAAACAATGCCGTATTTTATCAAGCCAAGGTCCTGACAACAGACAACTCCACGTACCACTGTCAGCTAATTTGTGATAGCTCAAACATTTTAAGCTTTGGTTACTGATGGCTTCACAATTGGACATTTTTAAGACTCACAAATTGACCCTCAGATAGCTCCATAAATAAAGTACACCCTTAAGCACAAAACATTTTACCAACTAATGGGGTAATCCAATACACTTTCTTGAAATTACACAATGTGTAAGGGCAATGCATATAAAAATGTATTTACGTTCATGATCATGGTTGTTTTAGATGAACTGGGTCAAACTGATAGCATACAGCAAAGATGACAAACATCAATGAGCCAGCGTATTGAAAAACTGTATCCAGGGCAGAGGTGAGGACCTCTTTTCAAAACATTGTGATCATTTCACTTTTAGTGTGTAGGCCTGCCATCTTTTATTGTTGTTATAGTAACCATGCATCCTTCAAGATGTAGATGTACAATAAAAACCACAATTATGAGCTCTAAGCAGCTGGCAAAAATACTTGACTCGTTCTTAAATCATTTAAAGTCCATAAGTCCTGTAAAAAGCTACAGATAAAATGCAGATATTCATAAACTTCACAGCTCAAGCATTTTCTGTCTGCACAGTGTTAGTATTCCTGGAATACCAACACGAGTATTTGCAGTGAGCATTAAGCACATCCCCCTAAGTCAGCAAAGTACATCCATTTTCTTTCTTTAATCTGCCCTCAAGAGACAAAGATTTTCTCTTATGTGACTCTGCATATTTTAGCCCCCTGTGCACACGACCATATATTTGCTGTAAAAGTCGCCCCTCTCCAGGGAAAGGCATATCATATGTGATGGCAGAGATGTGTGCTGTACTTTAAAGTCTACTAAAGTGTCTGTTCTACTCATCATTGTTCTGCAAAATCTGGGCCTGTTATTGCTGTTCTCGACAAAATATTCAATGAAGATTTTCCCCAGGAAAACGATATCAAACATTTAGAGCTGTTTCCGTCTTGTATCCAGAAGGTATATCTTTCTATAAGGCCAAGGAATGGATTTGATTAAAATTAGGTGGGAAAAATAATTATCAGTGGGATAACCTTGATCTGTCTTCTTCTGCCTACGTGTTTAAAATAATGCACTGAATTTACCGTGGATTTACTATTGCATCTTTAGAAAAGCCTTGACATAATCTGAATCCAAAAGAATTCTAAGAAACGTTATATCCAATAAGCATGCAGAAATAATTTTGAAGATGACATAAACTCAGCTTAGCTTCTTCTGCTTGTAGGTGTCGAGGCAGAGCAAATCAGCCGAAGCTGTGTGAAAGCACTGTCAGCACAGACTGCAAGGAAGACCAGAAGCTATTGGTGCTCACGTTGCTATTGTCTGCCAAACTCCGATGAGTTTTTTTTTCTTTCCCCTATGATTGCTACATTACCTTGCCTGCTGCCTTAGACTCTGAGATATTGGGCAGATGCATCCCTCTTACTGTCCACCTCCGCTTGTCTTTAACTGATGCGTCTTACCAATCAAGCCTCCACTCCATAAAAATTATTAGCTCAACTTTCTGCCACTGTTGTCTTAACCTGCAATATGGCAAAAATCTGTTAAAAAGGGAAACTTCCAGCCTGGTCTATGTCACTTTGCATCCTGTTATGTTATGATACATAAAGTGATGACCTTCATTTTGTTATGTCAGATTGTGTGCGGTGCATTGGAAGTTTTGGAAAAGGTGTGTCCTGGAATTTTACATTGATCTAATGGATACTTAAATTACAACAACTTTTGGATTAGAAACTAGTGTTATTAAGGGAATTCTCTTTAAATAAGTAGGCAAGTTATTACTTAAAGGTGCTATGAGGAGAATCTATTACCGGCGACATTAGGACTCTGCTACCCATGATCACATGCGGCGACTGTCGTAATGCTGCGTTCCAGTAACCTCGGAACTGGGAGTGACATCATCTCCGACTTATTGGTGTTTCAGTTGAAGTCGGAAAAAAACATGCAGATCTACCAGGCTATTGTTAGCTGTTGTTAGCACGGGGGTGGCGAGGTTTCACCGAGTTCCCAGTAGGAAATTCAGACTTCGGGGGACGTTCCATTTGCAGTTTCCTACTCAGAACTCAGAAATTCATACTTCTGACGACAACTGGGACGCACCAAAAGACCCAAGCCAAAGCGTGCCTTTGTTGTGATGCTAATAAAGCATGCAGCTCGGACCTTCCTCAGAACTCTGCATTGCTTTACAACTTCTTTTTTCAACAACTTACAGGATGCAAAGTGACGAGGTAATGTATCTCTTTCTAGTTACGTAGCGGTAGTTTTTGATGTGTGACAACAAGCAATTTTTGGAAAACTTAGTATCATAGTTTTGTAGCCGGCTATATATCGCTACTTACAGCCTGTCGCTCTAAGACGTGTCCGAATAATATAAATCTGCTCTAGTTTTAATTGTCTTGTTCCCGAAGTTGAGTATCCAGGCCAATCCAGCCCCACCCAACCGAAAGGCTAAGGAATAGCATTTATAGATAACTGATTGTGATGCTATGAAACTCATCTTAAAGTGTGTATTTCGATCAGGCATATATCTAACAGTGAGACTTTTTTGTTATTACTTAGAAACTCCTCACAGTCTCTTTAAACTACAATGATTCATGATATTTTGTATCATCAAGACAAGGGTGTGAATGATGCAGCCTTTATTACATAGAACAACTGTGCAACTGTAATACCGTGCATGAAACAGCGCTGTTTTAGTAAATACCCTGGATTATGACACTCATATTTACCAACGATAGTTTTATACTCCCTGTGAAACTATGACAGCAAAATAGTGATCCCACATTGAAGGTGCATGGGGGACATGTTCTGACAAATGACTTGCTTATTCTGCTATGAAAAGCGTCTCAAAACACTGACTCTTCATGACTTGCATTTTGTTCTCTTCTACTTCTATACCAAGTGGATTGACCATTTAAACACTTATCACAGCCTCCCACAACTGCAAAAACAAGCCACCAACACGTACTTAACGTGCTGCATTCACAAGACCTGGAGTTTAAACGGCCCCATAAACCACAGTCAGCCATTTCACACAAACACAGCTGCAGGAGCTAAAGCAGCAGTCCCAGCAGGTGGACAGCTCTGACATAAAACAGACTGGGGGCGATGCAGCATCTGGAATAAGTCCAACTATGACTTTTTAAAAGCAATGAGAGAAACTCTACTGCAGAAAGAAGCAAAGAAGTATGAAATTGTTTGCTCAAAAACCTTCCCTAATACTCCTGACTGGAAAATGAGTTTTCTTATCTTGCATGTGGAGCGTGTTGCCCTCAGCAAAGCACTGTTTATGCTTAAAATTTTCAGTGTAGTCTATGGACTTGAAGCAAATTAATTTGAAGTTTGTTTTCCCCTTAAAGCGCAGAAATAATGCTCACAGATGAAGCTGTTTTCAACTTGGAGATCCCTTGATATGTGAACAACCTTGCTGCTTCATGAAAAGGTCACACAATGGTTTGTGCTGACTGTAACCACAAAGAATATCTGCACAGCCATCGAAACGCAAACTGGAGACTTATATGAATGCATGTGACGGCCCTGCAGCAAAGCATTTGTTCATGCATTTAAATAGGAGTATTATTATAATGACGGATACATTCTGCTTACAGATTCTGCTATTCTGCCAGTCTGTTAACTCTTTCACATGCTATTGAACATTAGACTGTAATTGGTTTTAGGGTTGTTGAGGGCTGCTGAGAGAAAATGAGCCCAAGCGTTTGACCCCTCAATGTTCATGCTCAGTTGTAGTTCTGAATGATTCCACTATCAGTCTCCCACTCAGACACTGTTCCAGATGAGCTATTACAGATGTCAAGGCACATTATGATGTTGCAAAATGTCTGTTTGAATCCAACCTTTAAAATATGATTTCTCTAAAACACGTGTGACCCTCCTTCAGTTTCTCGAGGTGCTGGATGAGAAATCTGGCTCACAACTATCAGAGGAAAGGTCTTTAGACCGAACCCCCATGTTAAGTGGGAGTTTTTCAACTTCCAGGGAGAATAAATCTCATGGACAAGTGGAACTGTCAGTCTCAGTTTCTGTTCAGTTTCTGTCATTTTAAGCATGGTGTTATTTAGTCTTTTCTGCCATTTTGGTTTTGTGTCCTCCTTGTATAGATTCAAACACAAGGTTTTAGCAGTCAAGCTTTGAATTCTCTAACGCCTTTCAAAAGCATGTGTTTTAAATGGTGTAATCTGCACTATTTTAATGATTTCAGCAGCAACAGGCTCTCAGAGGCTATTTACAAGGGGCCAAAAACGGTCAAATCCGATAAGTTTTCATTGCGTTTCAGCCTCTTGTTTACATGGGAACGGTACCTGGAGTGCTTATATCAACAAACTTTTGAAACCAGCCTCCAGAGTGGAGAGTTTTTTAAAACGCTCTCCATGCAGCGCTGTGTAAGCCAGAGTCAGAGCGTTTCAGGAACAACAGCAGCTTCGGCCGTCTACTGAATAACGTGTGTGCTGCTTACCATGCTTGGTTTGTTATCCAGATAAAACTAGAAAAGCACTCGGAGAGCGCAGAGCTCTGCCAGCGCCACAGTCCTCAGCCATATTGTGATTTTAACCATAAATATTAGACCTACCTTTATTTCATGAAAATATCTAGATTCCTTGACCATGAAAACATACCGTTAGCAATTGGATTCATAATGATATCTATTTTAGTTCAGTAGTTATTCACAGAAATTACATTTTTCGCCATGGCGGCCAGACGCTGATCCGGATCAAATTGGTTCTTCCTTTTCCCATGCTGAACATTTTCTGATATTGTCTTCAAAATCCATCCCTTACTTTTTGAGTTATTTTGTTCACAGACAGAAGGACAGACGGACGGACGGACAGACAGACAAACTCTCCCGAAAACATAACCTCCTTGGCGGAGGTATCTATCCAGTCAGATTTGTTGTCCAGAAAAGAAAATCATGTGTCCTTGTGCGTCCACTTGCTATTGTTGTTTGTGAGAAGTTTTTCTTCTTCGCACATATATTGTAGCAGCACTGCCTCTCTGAAAACTTACATCGCCACCTACTGAACCGGCATGCATACTACAGCAGTTTCATTCATCTCCAGCGTCTCCGTCTGAACGCGGATCGACTTTGAATACGCAAAGAAAAAATCTTTGCGTTTTAAGTCAGAGAGTGTCCATGTAGATGTTTCGATAGATTTGATACAAAGTCTACATCCGTTTCGAAAGCAAACAGCAGCAAAGGATTGGTCCCATTTTGCATGGAAATTCAACCAAAATTCCATGCAATTTTAGGATGTGTGCTGAAGTTTTCCTAGTCTTTGGCAATCGAAAGCAAGGACTATCACCATTAAAGATAACAAGAAAAACATGAATCAATATGATTTGTCATTCAACGTCAAAGTTGAAAAATCTTGTATTATGACAACCCTACATTCGATACTGTACCGTACAATGTCCAGACAGAAAAATGAATCATTGCTCATTACGGGGGAACACTTGGATTTTCTGGGAAGAATATGTCAAAAGTGTAATGAATGATGTCAGCTGCTCTAAGCCTGAAAACATGAACTCCATTTCACCCCACTGGCATCAAGATGTGCACTGGCTCAGTCGTGTTCTACATGGCTTATACACCAGTGCATTTGATTGTCGGCTAAAAAAAACAGAGCCTGTGTTAGGTTTAAACAAGGCAGATTGTGTATTCTGTTGACTCCACTTCCATCTCCCAGCTGAACCCTGATGTTCTTTGTTTGTGCTTTTGTTTTTTAACCATAATCCTCCTTTGACGTGACTCTTTTTTGAGAGGTGCACCAGTAGGGCCATGTCATCTTACTGTCTGCTTGTCTCTTACATATCAGTATTTCATATCTCCCTGATATGCTGGGGATCTGTCCTTGTTTTTTTGGCTTTAATGCTCCTGAAAGATTACATTGTGCCCCCTGCAGAGTGTTCAGGATTCTGTGTGGATATTTAAAGTGGAGGCAGAAGCTATGCTAGCCCTTACTGTATGGTCATTTCCTTTGCTAGTGAGTTTAACAATTATAGACTGCACCATTATTTAACTTTGCAGTTAAAAGATTTGCAGTGGGCTTTCTCAAATATGATAAAACACATCAAATAATACTTCTGATCCATCCAATGCCTCTGAAATTCAACAGAGATGGTGTCTCACTGAGATCAAATGGCATCCCTCAGTCTGTGCACCAAAGCCAGACCCTGTGGACCAGAGTACAAATCTGTGGTTATCGCCTGAGATTCTGTGTGTGTGTGTCTTTTGGTGCATGTAGGGGTGCACAAGCATTGCAAGCCTGATATGGGAGATTTCAGATTCCACAGAGCTCTCTGTAGTACAGAGTTGAGCTCTGTATTTTCTTAATTGTGCTGCATATTTGAAGGAGCTTACTTGAGCAGAAAATTGAGTAAAAGTCGTTAAACTCATCTGTTATTGTTTGAGAGCAGAGGGGAGTGAGCAACAGGATGGCTTCTAAAGAGATAAGAAGATATGATCTGATGTGGTTATGATATCAGAAATAAAATCAGCCTTATACTTTCTCTTTCTAAATGATTCTGGTTTTTCCACTTGACTGTACTGCACCACTCCCTATGCCGCCACTGAGCCTTGAAGAAAGGCATGCAGCAGGTACTGACTATCTAGAGGTACTTAAGTCCAGTCAAATCGCTCATCCACAAGCATTACACTAGCATTTCCTCCACACTGTGAGACACGATTATACAATATTCATATCTTATCCAGATGTATTTCCTAAAATCAATATTTTCCTCTTCCTGTGGAGCTCAAAGCAAACTTTCAATACTGCCAGGACTTCTCCTCAGTAATGTCCTTCTTAGTAGCTCAAACACATTTCAGTGAAGTCCAGTGCTGAATAATGCAGGAGAGTTAAGTTTTGGGGGGGTCAGACTTGGTTCAGAAATATACATCTTTATATATAGGGTTATTGTAAAAAGAGCCATCAAGTGTAGCCAAAGTGCTGACTAGTGTGCTTTTATAAAACACTATCATCTGCTTAGAGGTAATATGTGGCAGTCTTATGACACTTTAATCTTTTTGTTACTAATTGGGTTTGTTGTGCAAGCTACTCTGAAGTTGTAGGAGTTACTTTTTACTAATTAAAAACAAATTTAATTACTTATATTACTATCCAGCACTGAGAGAAAGTGGTTATAAGTTATTTATAATTTTACATCTTCATGGAGGTGGCTTTTAGTTTTTATGCCCCCCCCCCCCCCCCCCCCCGATTGTGGAACAGCCTGCTGGAGAATCTCAGGGCTGCAGAGTCTGTTGATACTTTTAAAAAGAGGCTTAAAGCCCACCTTTTTAATCAAGCTTTTAATTGATTAATCAACTTATGTATTCCTTATTTTTTTATTCTTCTATTACTTTATAACTTATTTATTCTTATAGTCAAACATCTTATCATATTTAATTCTTAATTTTGTACGTCATTTCAGTTATCCATTTTATGTGATTTTATCTCTATTTTTTAAGTCCCCTTTTTATTATATTTTTATTATTGTTTTAGTATGATGGTTTTTATCTCCAGTGCTTCCTCATGGGGGCTCTCCACACTGGGAACTACTCCTGGTCCACTTCTGGGGCCATTCGCCTGCATGGCCAGAGGCCCCTGCACTGTGGTGTGGGGCCTCGTGTATGTGTCCTCGTGGGCTGGGAGCCCTCCTCAGTGTTGTTGGGCCCCAAAGGTAGCTGACTCCTTGCCTCAGTCCTCGGTGCACAGCCATGTCTCTCTCTCTCTCTCTCTTTTAGGACAGCTTGTATTAATGTGTGTGGGTATGAGTGTGAGCACAGGTGTGTGTGTGCGTACGTTGATGTCTGTGAGTGTGTGTTTGGATATGTCTCTGTATTTGTGGGAGGGGGGTGGCTGGGTTTTCTGTATTTATGTTGTTTTTAGCCTCTGTGAGGCCCTTTGTGTTGCTTTTAAGTATGAAAAATGCCTTATAAATAAAGTTTGATTTGATTTAAAATGTACTTTTATGGTCACATATTTTCTCCTGTTCAGTGTCTATGTTGGTCCCAGATGTTTCAGAACATAATTTTGACCATTGCTGTCTAAAGTTCTTTCTTTACCACTTTTTGATTACACATAGGTTTTTTTTTAATATTGTACTGAAAGATGTTGATTGGTCGCTGGTCATATTAACTTGCGGGTGTTTTAATATTTATCTAACTGGAAAAAAAATTAAAACTAAAATTTGAACTTGTGACAATGATAGGTGAAAACTTTGGGCTTGTTTTTAAAGAGAGTATCTTCAAACTCAGGACATGTCTGGTAATTCCATTAATCTGATTGTTTTTTTCTTTTCAAATGACCCCATTTTTCTTCCTTGAACATTTTTTTTCTTTATTACACGGAAACAGATGATGTGATCATCTTGAAGCCAAGTTTATAGTCAGACATTGAGTCTGATGGATGCGTCATGCTCTTGTTGGGAAATCATTCTGCTTATGATGGAATCCTTATCCACAGTCATCAGCGTCACCCGTAATGACCTTTAAAGAAAAATTACCTTTTACTCTTTGCATTTGTCTATTCTGCAGCACTGCAGAGATTAATACAACCATTGAACCTTGTGTTCAATAACCCATTTATTTCACCTCATCCCTCACTTGGCCTGTATTCGTCTGTGCTGAAAATGAAGGTTCATGTATTCTCAGATGGCAGTGATTTCATTCAATTATTTCAATCACACATTCTCAGTTATTTCATCCAACAATCTTCTTTTTGTCCACGGCTGAGGATTTTCCCACGTCCTAGACGCTGTGTTCCCCCAATACATCATACCGTAACACATACCCTGAGGACCTGCTGGATAGGTCAACACTGAGAGCCCTATTCATTAATGTAACATGCTAACAAATCTGGGCTCGTGGCCATGTCCCTCCCATCCATTGGAGACTAGATTTATTGGAGTGAGACTCTTTAGCCAACATGTCTAATTGCTCTTTTGTCTTAATTCCTCCTGAGATGCAGATATTGAGTTTAAGTGGACAGGCAGCTTAGTTGCACATTGTCTGCTCCATATTATCCTCTTCTCAAGTCCTAACAGTGAAAAATCGAAGTGTGAGTACTGTATAACTTCTGCTTATTGTGATTTTGTTCACATAAAAAAGAATAATTGCAGTGTTGGGGTTTTTGAATCACTTTTTGATGTCTTTTCATCTTTTGATATCTCTGGTAGGGGTTTAATCATGGGGCTGTCTGGTGGAGCTGTGTTTAGTGCTGTTGCTTTATAGCAAATAGTTTGAGTTTCTTGTCAGACAGGGCCTTCTGTTTGGGGTCTACGTGTTCTCTTGAAAGTGAACAAAATCCATTCAACTAGACGATAGCTTTCAATGAATTCATTAATCAATCTTTAGTTGAATAGTGCCATCAATCATAACATGTTTTATCAGTGTTTTGGTTGATACAACTGTTTTGGGCACATATTTTATCACAGGATCACAGCCCAAGTCTGAAAATAATGTTAAGCTACTTGATGGCATGTTAATGCTGGCTAATGGTTGCAGTGCTAGACCACAAGCCTTCGTGGCCCTTTCAGTTTAACATCTATTTTGATTTTCTGAATGTAGTTACTTGCTGCTTTGGTCAAATGGCATTATGTAAGACTAAACTGACAAAGACTATATGCTGCTTAATCAAAATACAACCTAACCACATTGTTCCTGCAAGAAGCTACAGGACTTAATCAGCAAGGCAAGAGCCATTAAGTGGAGCTAAAGTGCTGACTAGTGGTTGGAAGCCATTATACGTTGCTGTTACGATAGAGTGTGTGACTGTGATTTCAAGTCAGAATTGATTTGAGACGGAAAAGTTATTTGTTTAACAGACTTGTGAAACCAGCTGAAGCTGTGTCGACAAATTCAACCTCTTAGCCAGATAATCATGTGAATCCACTGTCTAAACTAAACTGTAATGCAGCCGCCTACCACTGGTAGCCACTGTAGCTTTATGAAAGGCCTGCAAAACTCTACAACCTAGATGTAAACAAGGACAGTCAAAGATTAACACTGATAGAATTTTTAAATGTGGCAGTTTTGCAATTTTTGAACTAGAAAAGGAAGCCAAAGTTTCATGAAGGCTCTGTCAGATTACTAAACTAAAACAAATAGTAACTACATACATCACAGTCATGTAAATGTGAACTGCAAGGTGAGTCTAAAAAAGGTGGTGTTGAAACTGCTAATACTTGGTTTAAGAAGAAAAGACAAACAGTATTAATCCCTCATGGGCACATCCAATTCTTTACACTGTGTTGTTGAGACATTCAACGCAAACAGGCTGAAATACACGTGCACAGACAGGTCCTACGATAAAGTACCAATGGAGTGATTTCAAAATGATGGCTTGCTGCTCCTGAGGAAGCTCTGTTGAGCAGTTTGGTCAAGGGCACTTCAGAATGCCCAGGAAGTCAGCTTGCCCTGCTCAACCTATATCACACCAACTTCCAGACATACAGTACAGGCCAAAAGTTTGGACACACCTTCTCATTCAATGCATTTTCTTTATTTTCATCACTAATTACATTGTAGATTCTAACTGAAGTAATGATGGCCACTTGTTTCTCTTAACTTAGCTGATTGGTTCTTGCCATAATATTAATTTTAACATTTGTCTAATAGGACTGTCAGCTGTGCATCAGCCTGACTTCTGCACAACACAAATGTTGGTCCCAACCCCATTAAAAAGGCAAAAAATTCCATTAATTAACCCTGGAAAGGCAAACCTGAGAGGTGAAAACTATTTCAGGTGACGATCTCTTGAAGCCCATAAAGAGAATGCCAAAAGTCTGCAAAGCAGTAATCAGAGCAAAGGGTGGATACTTTGAAGAAACTAGAACATAACACATGTTCTCATTTATTTATTTTTTATTTATTTTGTAAAGTACATAATTCCACATGTGTTCATTTATAGTTTTGATATCTTAAGTGAGAATCTATAATGTAAATAGTGATGAAAATAAAGAAAACGCCTAAAATGAGAGGGTGTGTCCAAACTTTTGGCCTGTGCTGTAGTTCATTTAGGACTTTAATCTGCCACCCTCTGGCTTCCAACTAAGTCCTTCTGGACTGATGTAGAACATTTTTTGTTGCTGTTTTCTTTCTTTTTTTAACGTTTACTTCTCCACTGGCAGCTAAAGAGTTTTGCCCAACTCTGGGGCATATGAGCCTGTAACCCTGACGCCTCTCTCTATGTTATGCAATAATATGTTGATGTTACCAAAGCTTTGCTGCATGGGTGCTTCCCTATCCATGGAGTTATGTGTTTCTGTCTGAACTTGTGCTTGGTTGTTGTTTGTTTAGATTATAATCCCCAACCTAAACCTGTTATTACGTTTTTGATGTTTCTTCAAACTCAGTAGTGTTGACACACTCTCTCAATGTCTTTCAGAGCCTTTTGTCCATTTAGCTTCTTATTTACATGTGGCTTCACACAAAGCTGCTTCCTGCTGATTCACTTGCCTGTTGACGGATAAAGTTAATAAGGCTTATGCGTTTAAACTCAGCACCACCAACTTATATGTCATTTCCTGTTCCTAATTCCTCACAGACTACCACTAAGGTGCCAACTCCACTTAATCCTCATAAACATTATCCTCATACTATTCATCAAAAAGCAATTTAAATTTGTGTGATTTCTATTTTATTACCTCTGATCATTAAAAAAAGATTCAATCATTGAAACATGTTATTGAAAGTAATGAAGTGTTGAAAATTCCGGCTTCCTTTTTTCATAATTTAGTGTGTTTTTTGGTTGGGTCTGCTTCGTACAGTCATTACTGCCAAGAAATATAGTTACCTACATTCCTTGACTTGTTTTATGTTTTACACCATCACTCATTGTCTGGAAGACTCTGTCTGTAATTTCATTTTTCTAGGAATAAGAAACTTGGCTCCACGTATCTGCATAATAATTCATTCACTTTCAGTCACCTTGTTTTAATTAAGAAGGAGGACAAGGTCTGTAAAAAAAAAAGGCTAATCTTTATTAATTGGACTTTCTGCATGGCTGCTTTGCTGAGGGGATTGTTATAAAACAGTCTCTGAAGTCGCATGATGGTTCATTTGTCATCCGTTGGAAGCCTTCCCTTTAGCAGGAAAGGTCCGCACACACATGCAGGCGAGGGACTTTCAAGCTTAAATCAGTTCACATTTCTATTTTCTTGCTGGAATCCGTTTTCCCGTCCCTCTGTCTCCATCGTCTTGTCTGTTATTGTCTCACAGGATTTGATTACACGTCCAGAGCAATGAAACAATCCGTAAGCTAGCTGCCTGCTCTGGCAGTTAAACCGTATACCTCAGGGTGCTGTTGAGCTCTGAGTTTAGCCATAGATCACGAGGTGATGCAGCAGGCTGGGATTGTCTTCAGTCGATATCCACTGTCAGAGAATCCTCATGCCTGTCTCTAGCCTGATCCTGACTTCTCTGTATTATCCTTTTACCTGTAATTAAAGCCCCAATGGAAAAAAAAAGCTAGTAGAGAGTTTTATTTTATTCTCAGCACTATTAACAGTTTCCTGAAATACAAACAGTAGAAAGGAGGATGATGTGAACGCCAGGAACAAGCTAGCCTGCTGCTCACCAGTCCTATAATGGCGAAATGTGATACTTAACACATCATAAACATTTCAATCTGATTTTTGCATATAATCAGCAGGGTTCAAATTCAAGTAAAATATATCCTTTGGTATAAGTGTAAAGGATGTTTTTGAATGATCACAATTTTAGACATTTGGACTTTCACCCTGATAGACACACCTCCTCCTTTTCTTCCATAGACATACAGTGCTTATTGTTCTAATAGTTATAAGCCCAGTTTGATAAATTAGGGCAGGGGTGGGCAACTTTAATTACCAAGAGGGCCACATAAAACCATTTTTCCCAGCCTGAGGGCCACATTGTTACAAATTTTCAGAAATTCTCAATAATGAAAAAGATTGTTGGATAAACAACAAATGAGAATATAAATTTGTCATAACATTAGAATACCAATATTCATATATTACAACATAAATACAAGTTATTATGCATAATCAAATGAACTTGATTTCAAGCTAATTTAGCTAATACACATGGAATTAAAGCCAATGAAGCTATTTTCAAATCAATAAAATGATGTGTTTTTCAAATTTTTAAAGCTCAAATATTTTTTGCTGCTGCCATTTTTACCTCCGTCAAGGAGGTTATGTTTTCGGGAGAGTTTGATTGTCTGTCTGTCTGTCTGTCTGTCTGTCTGTGAACAAAATACCTCAAAAAGTTATGGATAGATTTCGATGAAATTTTCAGGAAATGTTCAGTGTGGGAAAAAGAAGAAGTGATTCAATTTTGGGGTTGATCCGGATCACCGTCTGGATCCGCCATGATGAAAAATGCGATTTTCATGAATAACTACTGAACTAAAATAGATATCATTATGAAACCAATTGCTAATGGTATGTTTTAATGGTCAAGGAATCTAAATATTTACATGAAATAAAGGTAGGACTAATATTTATGGTAAAAATCACAATATGGGCGAGGACTGTGGTGCTGGAGGAGGTCTGCGCTCTCTGAGTGCTTTTCTAGTTTAAATATAATATTGAGTAATACTTGATATAATGTTAAAGGCTTCATGAAAGAGATTTAGACACTATAAGAGCAAAGTAAGGGTGTAAATAACTTAGATAAGATTATATCGAATAATTTCTATTGGATATCTGAGATTTCTTCATATTTACAGCTGCTGGTTTTTGGGAATGAATGGCGGGCCACATTTAGTGATGTGGGGGGCTGCATTTGGCCCCCGAGCCGCCAGTTGCCCACCCCTGAATTAGGGGATGTATTGCCTTAATTTGCCCACAGAAAGTATTAAAAATGATTACAGTATAATATAATATAACATCTCTGTAATGACAAGATTGAATTAGCAAAGTTTTTGTATCTATTGCTGTAGAGTGAGGGAATAGATCTGCTGCTCACATGTACTTTTAATTTATGCAAAGTACAAGTGAGCAGTGGTGATGTCAGTGGCAGTCGTCCATTGTGTGTGTGTGTGTGCTGGTTTGAGGAAAATAATGTTATTGTCTATCTTGTTTTTTAATCCATCCGTATATCTATGTAAGACCAGTGCCAAGTCGCATAGAAGCAAAAATAATTTTATTACTGTTTGTTGAATAAAGTGAGCAAAAGGTGTTTCATTTTTAAAGGATGATTGAATCCCTGTGTATCTGCACGTGCACTTTGACTGAGTCAGCTTCACATAGTGGCCCTCTGGCTCAGTCACTCCTGTTATTTCAAAAAAAAAAAAAAAAAAACGAAAAAAACAACACAACTTTTGATGACCTTGTGGTTAAACTTTGTGCTTATGCAGTCTTTTGCTTTTGCTTTGGACTTGTTGTGAAAGTGATTGAATATGCATTATATGTTACTAATGGACAGTTGAGACACAGGGGAGTGCTCAACTCCCTGAATTAGAAGGATTAAATTCAGAGGGAAGAACTGAGACGTTGAAGTGTTGCAGGTTAAGGAGTTACCATGTCAACAGGTGACTTTCAGCCAACATAAACAGCAGATAAAAACAGGGAGTGCTCATGAATGTCTGTTTACTTGGAGTTTTGAAACAAGTCTGCAGCTCTTCCTCCTTCATCACAGTGAGTTTTGTCTATCAACATCCCTGGGAACCAAATTAAGTTGGCTTGTTCTTTGTTGATTTGTGCCTGATTCGTTCAAAGTAATTACATTTCGTTTTTCATTTCTGGACAAATAACTATTAACAAATCAATTTCAATTTGTTTTAAAACACAAAAATTCAGATAGCCTAGGTTGTATAAAAAAATCTGATTTGTTAGTGGGTATTGGGGTTGAGGCTTTACATGCTGTCAAAAATAAATAAGCATATAAAGCCAGGCAGACAAAAAGAAGCAAAAGATGATTTAGGTTTAAAGTGTTAAAGGGGAAATCTCTCCAATGGCTTTTAAAATATTGTGGCCACACGAATCTGCGAACAGACTACCCAAAAAGCACTTCAGCACTGGCCACAGGACCGACAGGTGTGTAAAGGGGGTCTAGAAACAGATGAAACACCGTTTTTTGAGTTCCTTTAACCGTAAACAATAGCGTTTTTTATCTCTATAATACATGCTAAGGTCTAACACCCTCTTACTTGAGAATATTGGCCACATATTTAAGAATTATATCACTATACCAACACTGGCATGTCTGAAACTGCCAGTGGCCACGTTTCAAGAAATTTACATATATACATAATCCACTTACACTGCTGCGCTCGGCCGCTGCATGGCTGTCCATACTAATTACACTGACTCTAGTTCATCGCGATGGCAGCTCACTGGGAATTAAGATGCTGATCCTGTGGGCGAGGCGGTGCCCTATGAGCCCCCAAACCTCTCCTCTGACTACCTCACACTGCACACTGAGGTCACAGGTTAGCTGGGTCTTATTAAAGCACCGCCAGAGGCAATAAAGGGTGTCATATTGCCTGATGATTCTTTCTTTGGTGCAGCCTGGGTCTCCGTGATAGCAGCTTAAGACTATAAAGCTGCAGTTTGTTTTCTTCTTTCATTTCAGGGGGTTTTGGCATTTCTTTCTGCAACACAAAGAGTCTCAGTGCACGCATTTGTTATTTTTTAGCATAGGCTGACCCATTTAAAGAAAATGAATTTATTACCTGTTATGAAGGCTGTTTCCCTAAATGTTTTCAGCTCATTAGCCCGTCATGTGAGTTTTTAATTCCCAGCACAATAAATACAATTAATTTTAACTGCTGCTTTGTACCAGGAGTGATTTTAATTAGCAATGTCTTTATTGTAGCGCGTCTCTCTACACAAACTCCATCTCTTTTATGTGCCTCCTTTATTTTTTTGCTCCTTCAGAAAGGCTCTCAGCTATAAATGTATACTGCCAGTTTATAATCAGGTTGTGAGGGGATAAAACTGGATGCCAGAGACTTTCTGTTCTACACAGAGTCAATAAGAAAAGAAGTGTTCTGCACTTTTTTCTCCCAAGTATTCATCGCTTGGAGGCTCCTTCTGGTGCTGTTCTGGAGCTGAAGACAAAAATGGAGCACAGCCCAAGTTGTCGGATTTTGATTTAAAGAGAAGGCTGCACTCCATCAGCCTGTGTGTTCCACTGAAGGTAATCACCACTACCACGCAACCAGGGATCCATCCATCACCACTCGAGGCTCTTATTGAACCAGACCTCAGGAGAAGCAGAGAAGTTAGCTCTCGCTACACAACTCAGAGCAGTCGTTTGATTGATGGCATCACTTCTATGGCTCCCAAAGGAATGCTAATACATACGACTGACCTGTTGCCTTCACTGACAGGTTGTACCATGTGATTGGCAGGTGTCTGGGGCTCATATGCTTAGACATGCGATCCTGACATCAAGCCCTTTCACTCTTGCTCTGTTGAGGATTCTAAAGGCCCTCCTGTGAGAGAGCTGTTTTAAGCTGAAGTCTTACAGTCTTTGCTCTTTATTGCATCCTAAAGTAATGAAAATGTGGACTCTGTGCGGAATTTAGTTGACGGGCAGAGTACATGCAATTGTACGTCAATACTAGAGCTCTCAATCACAACAAAAACAGAAGGTAAGGTACAAAGATGCTTTTGCTGGATTTCCATCACCACCAAAATCTAATCAGTTCTCTCTTGTGACATGACCAACATTCACTTAAAGGAGACATATCATGCTGATGCATGATTTAATACTTACATATAGCCTAATATAATAAATTTGAAAACAAGACCTTACACCCCCTTAATTTTCAAAAAATGAGATATTGTATTTTTTCTGATATCCTAGAACGAGATTTGATGCCTCTGAAAATAGGTCATTGCAAGATGTCCGCGAGATTTAAATCATCGTGACGACACGAGGTACCTTTCTTTTTATTGGAGTAATCTGATAAAACACTTCCTCCTCTGTGATGTCCATTACCCACAAAACTGTCACCGAGTAACACATCCACCAGCAGCAGTATATAGCTCCCTAGCTCCCATTCACTCATTACCGGCCCTGGCCTGTAGGGGGACTCAATACGCGGTCGCTGCTTTGAGCCTGCCGAAAAAAACACAGTAGAAGAAGAAGGACAGGCTGGCTCAACCCTCTCGGCAGCTCTGACAGAACTGACCAATCAGAGCACAAAGGGCTGTGACGTTGTGAGGTAACTGTGGATCATCCTGAGATCCGAGCATTTCAACGAGAGCTTGATAATGGCCTAAAATGAGGATTTTGAGAACGCAATTGTGGGGCAATGAAGGAACTAAATGACTTGTACTGAGGGCAGAAATGCTTTACAGGCATCCTTGTCTGGAATAGTGAAAAGGAGAAACTAGCATGATATGTCTCCTTTAATGTCACAAAATTTCCTGTTTATCTTGTCTCATCCTGTCTGTCACTGTTTCCTCTTCTTCACACTGTGGTGTAACACGGCCCTCCCCTTCAGCTCACATTGGGGGTTGGATAAAGTTTGATTTGATTGAGTGGCCTACTGGTGATGGTCACGGGTAGCAGTGAATCATTTACATGTCTTTCACTGCCAAAAAAAAAAAATGCATTGGTCTTTTCAACGCTGTCATCGGACACAGTACTCAGCTAGAAAGATAATGCAGACAAGGGGAAAGAAATGTCACAAAAATCAGATACAAACTTTTAAATTTTTAGCAAAAATGTGGAAAAGTACCCTGTCTCGCAATGCTAACAAAACCTTAAAAACATTACTGGATTCACGTCTGGATTCAGATTTCGTTGGCATTAAAATAGTCCAGTCAGAAACTTTCAAACAGAAATAGTTTAGCAATGTCTGCTGCACCATGTATAAACAAGAATAACAATAATAATGCACAGAGTGACATCTCCCTGAGGAGAGGTGCAAACTTTATCTCTTCCACACAGAGACACCCAATACAAAGCTTTTAATTTTTTTTTTTATCTTCACAGTGTTTTCCAAAATTTGCATTGTGAGTGACCTAAAACATCATACACATGTGGACAGAAGGCCAAAGCTCACAGAAAAATATTTTAAAAATACTTGTCTACATGTAAACGTAGCCTCAGGCAGCTTCTGGAGGGGGACAGGGAGAAGTCCTGCTGCTGATTACTTTTGTCATGTTTATAGAAGCGCTGTATCACACGGTGGAGATAAGTTAAACACAAAGGGCATATAAACCAAAAAAAGCTCAATACTGGACACAAAAACCTCTCATCAAAATATTTAGTTTTTCTCTTCTCTCTGTTTGGTCATACATTGTGTTCTAAGAATTCTTTTTCACAAGAAATTCTTTCTAACCGGTCAAACCTTCCCCTGATGGAGCCAAATTGTGAGATACAGCAATCAAGGGGAATCACCAGCTCACTCCTCTGCTCTTGGCTTTTCCTAAAGTGTCATCTCTTGCCAAACCTTCAGTCTACAATGGAAAGACAAGAAGAGAAAAAAAACACATTTGAAGACTAAGACATGACCAAACCACAAATAAATCTACTCAGTTAGCTTGAAAATCTGTTTCTTGTGGCTACTCGTGGTCGTATATAGGCTCATTTCATGTTTAAAACTTACAGTTGTGTTTAACTGTGCTTTAGCAGCATGAAAAAAAACTGACTGTAAATCTCTGCAGGAGTGGTGGTCAGGAAAAGCTGACATGGTTAACCATATCTCCACCACAGGACCACATTTGATTCAGAGCCTGAGCTGTGATTTGTGTTTTCTATATCCACCTCGGCAGAAGAGTCTACATATCTATCAGGGGCTGAAACACCAAAACCCCAACCCAGAAAGCATCGTCCATGACCTTCAGGAGGCCTCTGCATCTGAGTGGACACGGGCCATTCTCTGCTTCACAGGGTTTCAAAATTGAGGTCTTGGGAGGTGCAACCCTGATGTCTGAAAGCCAAAGTCAGCTGAAAACCCATCCAACAAATATCCCCACCTTTTAACAGCCCAAGTCATTCCCTCCTGAGACAAACAGTGCTAAAATATTAGCATAGAAAGAGCCTGTTTGTCAAATGGAGCTGCGATTATGCCTGTGTGGCTGCATCTCTCCCCTTTCACCCTCCAGTCGTGTCTGCTGGAGCTTTTCTTTCCTCGACCTGCTGCAGTCACACTCTTTCAATCAACGCAGTCAAAGCGCACCATCCATATTTACCAGATTCACTTCTAATGTGCACTCTCACTGCCACATATTCAGATTTAGCCGCGCTTCTGCCCCGGGCTGCACATTTCAGATTTTATTAAGGGATGCTTATTGAGGAGTTATTGATGTGGCAGCAGTCCTGCTGGCTCCAGGGCAATATCACTCTACTCAGCAGGAAGAGCAATGGTTCAGTTGCTCTTAATGGGCACAGACTGCCTTTATATGCTACTATAAAGCAATGATACAGCACAATATCAACTCATGCGATATGATGGGCACTTGAATGAAGCTGGTTTGAAATCCATCTGATGTCTAAGAGCTACAAAAAGCATTACTTTAGGATTGAAGTGGGTACTGAAACAGTTCATTTAGGAAAAGATAAACAAAGGAGTGTATCAAATATTTATCACTAATTCAAAGCCTGTTCTGCATAAGGTCATCACATTTTCTGATTGTTTTTTCTATATTATCATTTTATTTTTTTTCTGTTTGACAAATACAACACCAAAAGCCATTCCTTTGGGTTTTTGTGATAGTTGGATAAGTTTAGTTTAAGATAGTTTTTCAACCTTAAAAATGACTCCTGTGGCTCTTTGCCTTCAGATAGAATAGACATCCTGAGAATGACTGTACATTGACAGAGACTTCAGAATGACAACTACATGGCACCACAGCTGGGAATCAAACATATGGTTGGTGCAATAAAAGCAGAAGACATATTTGCATTAATGATTGGGCTAAACTGAAACCATACTATCAACCATTTTGAGATATTGTTTAATAAATTATTGTCTACTTTTTTGGAATCATCCTGTAAATAGCAACAAAAAGCTGAATCACATGAAGTCTGAACAAAGTGAATTTCTGTGCATTTCCTGCCATCTGACTCTTCTTGGGTTTCTTCTTGGACTCCTTTAAACAACTTAAAATCAGGTTGTCAACATATTTTCTTCTCTGAAGTATGTAGTGCTATCCACTCTTACTTAAATAACGATATAAATGACCAAAAAATAAATATCAAAGAGAAATCTCTGTAGTTTAAAGGTCAGGAGTTGCAGATTACTGGAATTAACAGTGTAGATTTTTACTTTAAAAAAGCCTCATAATGACACTCCAACAACAGGCTTACACATTAAACACAAAAAATGGCAGGGTGACCCAGCACAAGCTAGACTGTTACCATACAGACTCAGAATAATTTTATTTAAAAAAAAAGACTTTTCTCTTAACAAAATTACCAAAAAGACAAAAAGATATATCAAACGTGTGTGGCTTAATAAGAGTCTATACTTCCTGTACATGCATGAGTTCTCTCTAGCTTCCTTCCACAGACATAAAATAATTATAATTAATAGAATAATAATTCTTAGGTTAGCTGGTGACTAAATTGTCCTTGGGTGTGGGTAGGTTTGTCTCTTTATGTGGTCATGCTATTGGCTGACGACTAGTGCACTGACGGAATAGTCTCCAGCGCCTGCCCTCCCCCCCCAGCACTGGTTGAATTAATGTTAGTGTCATTGACTGCAAAAACAGGGTTCCCACGCATCCTGGAAAACCTGGAAAGCCTGGAAAATGATTGCCCACTTTTCCAGTCATGGAAAACATATGGAAAATGAGGAAAAAAGTGAAATGTCCTGGAAAAGCTTAAATCTCCTGGAAAATGAAGTAAAAATGGACTTGGTAACTAATGTACATGTAGCCAGAAAATGTGAGTAGGTAAAATAATGCAAGTAAAAGCATAAAATATAAAAACTCAAAACAGTGGGGACAAAAAGAAATCATAAAAAATGACAAAATAAAATTTAGGCTAAAGTTTAGGCTAACAAGATCTATTCATAAAAAGCAGAGTAAATAAAGATTAAAAATATGTATAACCTTAAATTTATCATAGAAAGACACATAAAAGCCAGACTAAACAGATGGCTAACAGACAATGTTCGTGCTGGAGAGTTAGAAACAAAGAAATTCTAAGATGAATATGATCAGTA